>OU795043.1:58508125-59729618 GCA_917208275.1 Patella pellucida
ATCAATATATATGAAATTTATAATGAAACCATTTACATGGATTGGTGTAGCACTTTAGCCCCTAAGACAATACAAGATGTATAGTATTGTCTTTTGGTTTAGACCAGGCAAATAAATTCTCATGTTGGATTCCCATGTACTGAGTGGCCTGGCTATACATGGTTACATAAAAACAGTGATGTTTTAGTTAAAACTCTTAAATTGTCAAAATTAACCATCAAATAATGGGTGGTTATTAACCTTTGGTTCTTACTCAAATAAGGTATTATTAATCACTTGTTTGCGTGAGAATTCGGCAATTTATGATGTAATTTTATGTGAAAGTCGAACAGGTATATATAGGGGCTAGATCCATATTAAAGTTTAGAGATATTCCAACTACCATTATAGAACCAGCCATTATTATTATTTTAAGAACCGAGTCATACTGTATTGTAAGCTTTAATAAAGTTATTTGAAGCTGAACGAACTTGTGGTACTAGTTTAACGACGATCACTAAAATACACAACGAGAAGTCCAGGAAATACGGTATAGTACTACAAGTCCAATTTGGTGCCTTTAGAGACCAGCGGCAGTTAGAATAGCCAAATTCTATTTCATCGTGAGTATCTTGTTTCGATCTATTCACTATTATCTAACTGTTAAATAATGGCTGAGGAATTCTATAGAAATTTGGGCGCACAGTTGATAGGTTTGTCTTCTTCACTTTCAACTAGCTCCGTAGCTCAAATAATTGAACCATATGAAGGGGATCCCAAGTTATTTAAGGATTGGATCAAAAACATCGAAAAATACTGTGTTCTTGCCACAGTAACTACGGATCGGGTAAAGTTAGTTGCTTTTCAATCAAGTAGGGGAGTCGTTTCGCAGTTTATACAAAGGAAACTAACGGCTGACGACAATTTAACGTGGGATGCTTTAAAACAAGATTTGACCACCACTTTTTCAGAAATTACTGACACACAACAAGCTTTGGCAATGTTGGCAAAAATCAGACAAAAACCTGAAGAAAACGTGCAAGTTTTTGCTGAGAAAATGTTATCGTTAGCCAAGGAAGCATTTCCAGGATATGCCGGACAGCGGGAATTTGACAGGCAATTAATTAATTTCTTTGTAGACGGGCTTCAGCACGCGAGTATCAAAACAAAAATTTTACGCGACGACCCGCAAACTTTCACTGCAGCGGTAGATTTGGCTACTGCGGAACAAAATATTAGAAAAAGATTTGCGTTACGATTAGGCGGGCAGCACGAGCGGGTATATACGAATAGCGCACACGAACCCATGGATGTCGATTATGTAAGAACTCGCACGTGTGGAATATGTTTTCGTCGTGGTCACGTAAGCCGAGAATGCCGTCAAAGGCGTGGTATAAATGAGGTTAAAGCGAGTTTTCAGAGAAATACGTCTTGTTGGTTTTGTGGTTGAGAGGGGCATTTTAAACGAGACTGTAAGAAATTTGCCGAATGGTGTAAATCACATCCAAGAAATAAATGGCGGGATGCACCAGTTAAGTCTAACAATCCACGGAAACAGAAAAACTAAGGTACTCTTTTCGTGGGACGAACGGAAGGAGTAAATATCATAAGCCCTCATCTAATATAAATGTTTCTGGCTGTTCTAGTTCTTGTTTAATTAAAATAGAAAAACGAAATTTTAGATCATTAGTTGACACCGGAGCCCAAGTATCTTTAATTAGTAAACAGGTATATGATTCTTTAAAATATAAACCGAAATTAAATAAAAGTAATATTATATTACAATCAGTAAATGGACTAGAACTTAAAATGGTAGGTGCTACAAGTTTGGAATTTCAAATTAAGGGTAAAAAGTTAAGACATGTATTTCATGTTGTTTCTAATATGAATAGAAATGTAATTTTGGGTAGGGATTTTCTTGTTTCACAAGGCTGTAGGCTTTTCTTTGATTTAGGATGTATGAAAATTGGTAAAATGTATGTTTCTTTGGATAATGACGCGGAAATTTCTTCTGTCTTGCGAATAGCAAATGAGGTAGTTTTAAAACCTCAGACGAGATACGTTATTCATGCGAAATTGAAAAGACATGGTTATGACAGGGGACAAGACGCTTTCATGGTTGAACAAGCAACAAAAGGGTTTGTGAGTAGCGAACCTGGACTTATGGTCAGCAATTCGTTGTTCAGCATGGAACGGGCTAAGTCTTTTGGAAAAAGAATCCCAGTTTTTATCGTAAACGGTACAAATAAAACGTTTCGGTTAAAAAGCGGCTGTATTATTGGTCGCGCTGTCGAAGCGGTTGACGGGACCATAGCGTCGGTGGATCAGGTTTTAAGGGGTGCTTCGCAGTGTACTGATGCTAATTTAAATGAAAAATTCGCTAAAATTACTGTACCGGATACGGAACGCGTTAAATTAATTAACCTTTTGAGGAAAAATCATGATTTATTTGCGGTAAGTGATTCAGAGTTAGGACATACAGATACGGTAACAATGACTATTGACACAGGTGACCATTTACCCATCAAGCAACGACCATATCGGACTCCTTTGACGTCTAGACCTGTCGTAAATGAGGCCATTGATGATATGTTGCGTAATAACATCATTAAAGAAAGTCACAGTCCTTGGTCATTCCCTATTGTCTTAGTAGACAAGAAAGACGGTACGAAAAGATTTTGCGTCGACTTTCGGAAGCTTAATAAAATTACTAAGACCGTCAGTTGGCCCTTACCCCTCATTGAGGACATGTTAGGACGATTAGATAAATCAGAATACTTCACAACTCTCGATATGAAATCAGGGTATTGGCAAGTTTTGGTCGATGACAAAGATAAGGAAAAAACAGCGTTTGTATGCCATAGAGGTTTGTTTGAATTCAATGTTATGCCATTTGGAATTAATAACTGTCCAAGTATTTTTTCGCATTTAATGGCGCGCGTTCTTAAAGGACTTGAAGATTTTGCAATTGCATATATTGATGATATATTAATTTATTCTCGTTCGAAGCGGGAACATTATGAACATATTAAGTTGGTATTTGATAGATTGAGACAACATGGTTTGAAATTAAAACCATCTAAATGTAATTTTTTTCAACAAGAAACTAAATATTTAGGCTTCGTAATCACTCCTGAAGGAATTAAAACAGATCAGGATAAGGTTTCTGCTGTTAAGGGTATGGATCAACCTCGTTCTGTAAAAGAAGTTAGGAGTTTTATGGGAATGTGTAGTTATTATAGACGTTTTATTCCGAATTTTTCTAAAATAGCTGAACCATTAATCAACTTGACGAAAAAATATGCAAAATTTAAATGGACATCCGAATGTCAAACTGCTTTTGAATTTTTAAAGGAAAGTTTAACGGTAGTTCCGTTATTAGCTTACGCAGATCCTAATTTACCGTATATACTTTATACTGATGCAAGCGATACAGCTATAGGCGCAGCATTAGTGCAGGTACACGCGGATGGAAATGGAGAAAAAGTCGAAAGACCAATTTACTTTTTGTCACATAAGTTGTCTAAGTCTCAGGTAAAGTGGAGTGTAGTGGAGCGCGAGGCTTATGCCATCCATTACGCGTTACAAAAGTTGGATTATTATTTACATAATGCCAAATTTACGATCCGAACGGATCATAAACCGTTGCAATATCTTTTAGAATCACCTATGCAAAATAAGAAAATACAGCTATGGGCTTTGGGAATCGCCGGATTTAATTGTACGATTGAATATGTTCCCGGGAACAGAATTCTGTAGCTGATCTTCTCTCTCGAGTTCCGTCAAAACAAACGGCGAATGATAAAAACGCTTCTGGTGAAATAATTGAACCTCGCACCAGTGATAATATGTTTGAAATTAGTGCATTCAATTCAAATGAATTTGATCCACATACATATGCGCAATGTACTGTTCCGGATAAAGATCTACCGGATAAAATAGATTTAAATGTGGATAATTTTGACATAGAAAAAGAACAAAGTGAAGATCCGGAAATTGTAACTATTATTAAACATTTAACGACAAATACAGGTGGTAGTAAGTCGAAAAATAGGTTTCTTCTTATAGATAAGGTGTTGTATTTCATTTCAAGTCCTGATGATGACCCGTCACTGAGGTTATACATTCCTCAACATCTTCAAAATACTGTTATAGAACAATATCATGATAATAACGGACATTTAGGCATAGATAAAACACATGATACTATTAAAAGACATTACTATTTTCCAAACATGTATGTCCGTATTCATAATCATGTAAATGAATGCGTGTTATGTCAATCGAGGTCTTTAACGAAACAAATTCCACCTATGCAGTTCTATGATTTACCACCTTATGCTTTTGCGAAGATAGGGTTAGACCTATCGGGGCCGTATCCAACGACTCTTTCGGGAAATAAGTATATAATAGGTTTTATTTGTCATTTTTCGGGTTTTGTTGAGGCCTTTGCAGTAAAAAGTAAGTGTGCTGAGAATGTCGCTCATTTACTTATAGAGGAAATTTTCCCTCGATATGGTGCGCCGTTAGAATTAGTTACAGACAACGGTAGCGAGAACGTAAATAGGATAATGAAGAAAACACTTCAAGAATTGAATATCAAACATGTCCTTGCGTCGTACTACCACCCCCAAGGAAATTCTCGCGTTGAGAGAATGCACCGCGTGATGCACGACATCTTGTCTAAAAAGATCACAGACAGTTATAACACGTGGGATGTCCACTTAAATCAGACTCTGGGCGCGCTCCGTTTTAATGTTAATGAGTCTACGAAGTTTTCTCCGTTTTACTTGTTGTATAATCGCGATCCCGTATTGCCATTGGACAACATTTTGAAACCTCGACGGAAATATTTGGGGACTGATCCTCACGAAATAGCGTTGCAAAATCAGCATCAGGCTTTTCTTTTAGTTCACAAGAGGTTAAGGAAAGTACAGCGGAAAAACGCCGAATATGTTAACAAAAAGGCGACCGATACTCTTTTTAAGGTGGGTGACCCAGTGTATTATAAAAACCATCTTCGGAAACATAAATTACAGGAAAGATGGACTCCATACTATCGGATAATCGAGCAAACGTCACCTGTTTCTTTTATAATACATAATCAATTAACAGGCCGAACGACGAAGTCAAATGCCAAAGATCTGCGGTTAGCAAAACTTGATAATTGGAAAATTCCGGAAAAACAATCCGATAAAGGCAAGTTACTGCGGAAAGCACACTATGTTGAAGATCCCCCGAGCTCCGATTCTAGCTCAGGAAACGAAACCAGTGACCCCGATGACAATGTACCATTGGCACAACTGGCTACGCGATTTAGGCGGGAAAGATCGGAAAGCGCGTCAGATGGGGAAGATGTCCCATTAATGGAGGTTTCCAAGCGTCTAAGAGCTCGTGATGATCAAGATAATGAAAATATAAAGGACACGAATAGTTTACCATCAAGTAGAAGTGATACCTCTGATGATGAACATGACGGGAACGTCGATGTCCATAATTGCGATATAATAAGCGATGGTCAAGTAAAACTTATTGCTAGTATGCTATAGTTTTTTTTTAGTTTCGTATGTTAATGACTAATTAACTGAGACGATTTTAGCTAGGAATGCCAAAGACAGTAGTGTTACTTAAATTCGGAGACTTACCAGACTAACGATTTCCCTTGATTGAATTGTTTCTGCGATGTGTAGACTGTATTTTGTTCACAAAAATATCAATCATTTAAAAAGCTTTAGACATTTTCGGGGGGGGGGGGGAATTTCTACACATGGCTTTCAGTAACTATACCCTTGCTAAAACTACCACCAAAATTGGAGCATTTAAGGGAAATTTCAATGGATAGTTTAATTTATGAGTTACATGGTTTGAGGAAATTGAAGAAAGACAAAACCTGGCCATTTTGGTATTATATAATAATAGTTATTGGTTCAACACTTATAATTTTTATTGGCTTTATATGTTGCTATAAACGCAGCTCAAAATTTAGAAATTTCTTAAGCCATTGTTTTGGAAGGAAAAATTGTCAAAGTCGGCATGAGATCAGTGCAAGAAATGAAATGGTTCTGTCAAGAAGGGGCGAATTACCATCTAGCGGGGAGAGATTCGAAACCATAGACACCCGAGCTGGCATCCTCCAATCAACGCCCGTATCTGGTACACCCACTCCGACAGCAAGGACAACTGTTCCTGTCACTACTGGAAATAGAGTTTCAAAGGAAAGGAAATTCACGGAAAAGTTACCAAACGACTTTATAGTACCTGATTTAAGGGAGATGTGTTATGTTAAACAGTCATTTACTGATGTGATGTGTTTGGGTGAATATCCTGACACTCAGTTACTGTGTGCACGTGTTTATTATTTTTATGAGGATTCTCTATGTACATAGGAATGACAGTACTCTTATAATCAATATATATATTCAGACTGTTTTATGTCCGTAGTCACACTCATTTATGATGGATATGATGAGTCAATCTATACGCTGCGCGATAGTTGTGGTGTGTTTAAACTGTCATTACCTTTAACAACACAATTTAAACTTTCATTATTTTTTGGCAGTCAGAGGTCAAATATGTGACACTACGCGTGCAGACTGTGATGGTTTTATCAAACAAACGGTAGAGCTGAACTTCGTTGTATGGTGTATAGTGTATACGAACTTTGTTCCTCATTGTTACCTACCGGAAAACAGTTGACTATCGAGTGTGGTGTTTTTGCTGATACTGAATTGAACTGGAATGATGTGAACGATGAACTTGGAAACAATACTTATGTCTGATGTTAGTGTTTTCTTTTATAAGAATGTGGTTGACATTAGGACACTTCAAAATTCAAAAACTTTCTAAATTATTTTTTCTTGTTTGTTTTTTTTTCTCACTAGCTAAATAACAGTGAAACTGAACTTTGAAAATATTACGTGATGTGTTATGATGTTTTGGAATTAGGACACTTGAAGATTTAAAAAGACAATTTGTGTTTTCTGTGTTTAGTTTAAAGTGAATTTTGATAGGACTTTGCATGACAGTGCTGATTTTTTTTTTATATTCAAGTATTTTTATGCATGAAATTATATTATATTAATGCACTTTTATTTTTTAGACAGGGTTCTCAAACTCTCTTCACCTCCCCATAGTACATACATATTTTTTTTTGTTGCCATGCTGATACTGCAGTATCAACATGTCTTAGCGGTGGGAGGAATGTAGCACTTTAGCCCCTAAGACAATACAAGATGTATAGTATTGTCTTTTGGTTTAGACCAGGCAAATAAATTCTCATGTTGGATTCCCATGTACTGAGTGGCCTGGCTATACATGGTTACATAAAAACAGTGATGTTTTAGTTAAAACTCTTAAATTGTCAAAATTAACCATCAAATAATGGGTGGTTATTAACCTTTGGTTCTTACTTAAATAAGGTATTATTAATCACTTGTTTGCGTGAGAATTCGGCAATTTATGATGTAATTTTATGTGAAAGTCGAACAGGTATATATAGGGGCTAGATCCATATTAAAGTTTAGAGATATTCCAACTACCATTATAGAACCAGCCATTATTATTATTTTAAGAACCGAGTCATACTGTATTGTAAGCTTTAATAAAGTTATTTGAAGCTGAACGAACTTGTGGTACTAGTTTAACGACGATCACTAAAATACACAACGAGAAGTCCAGGAAATACGGTATAGTACTACATTGACCACTATCTCTGCATCTCATGAGAGAGAGGTTAAATTATTGCACACTCTTATATATTTATCTTCAAGTTTACTTATCAAACTAACAAACACACTTAACTGTCACATCCTCATATTGACGTTGAACATAATCTGTAAGTGGCTTTAAGAGATCGGAAACACATTTCGTTAACATTCAACTATATACTATGCTATTACACATAATGAATCATAATAATTATATCAATATGGACTACAGTTTTTAGTCGTTGATACATAATTCTATACAAGTGAGTACGTAAAAGATCCCTTCCTAGTTGGAATTCAACATATGAATAGACCATGCTGCCGCTGTCCGGGCTAAATTTCCCTCATAGCACACAAGACTGTATGGCGTATTCATTAGCACAGTTCGGAACAGAACATTAGAACGTTAAACCCCATTTCATTTCATTTCAGAATACCAATATCAGCCTTTAGTCATACGAACTGTCGAATATATATTGAGGAAAGGAGGACCACACAACCAGGGGCGCCGGAAACCCGGGTACCAGGGTATACAAATGTTACCATGCCCCTTTCTGGGATATACATGTATACCCATGCCCTTAAAATCGGTGAATTGAATATCAAATTGTTCATGATACGAAAATTGTGAATAATCAGGATTTTGCCTCTTTCATTATCATGTTTTATGTTGTAATTTGGAATGGCAGGGGCCTTTGCACACAACTCATAAACAATTACATAAGACAAACCTACGGACGGGACACAATACAGTCACCCCAAACAACAAACGTATATATATCAGATCAAGAGAATGGATCCGGTGGTTAGCCGTAAACATCCACGGTCTCACAGTTAAAGTTTCATGCTTCAAATATTCCGGACTATAAGAGTTTTCAAAATCTTTATTTGCGAGGTTTATGGGTTCATAAAGTGGCCATAAAATCTTTATTTTAGAAGTTTATGGGTTAATAAAGTGGCCATAAAATCTTTATTTGAGAAGTTTATGGGTTAATAAAGTGGCCATAAAATCTTTATTTGAGAAGTTTATGGGTTAATAAAGTGGCCATAAAATCTTTATTTGAGGTTAATAAAGTGGCCATAAAATCGTAGGTTTTACTTCCATTCAGAAGATATGACGTTGTTGATTTGTATAAATTTAATGCCATTCCTGTTTTTCTTTAATATTTTAATATTATTATATTATATTTTAAACTTAACTTTATCCTGGCAACTCATAAAAGTCCAATACAACACTAGGTCCTGTTTCACGAAATTGTACCTAGGATAAAAATCCAAATTTAAGTAATTTGATTGGATAATATTAGATTGATTTTAGTGCTTAGCCAATCAAAATTGAAGTATCTTTTCAAATTTGTATTTTGTTTTTAGTTATAGGGCCCTGGGTATCAGGGTATCAGACGTATGGAATTAAGCTGGTCGGATAGCCGTGGCGATAGAGAGGCGGCTTCTCACCAATGCAACGAGGGTTCAATCCCAGCTCAGAGCAAGAACTTTATCGTTGTAAGTGAGAGGGATATTCGGTCTCCCGTTCGATCAGGCAGGTTTCCCCCGAGTTCCTCGGTTTCTTCCTGAAGTAATGATCGACATCATTCGCACGATCTGTGCAAAGGGCCAAATTGGAAAAAAGGCCTCAGACCTAATTTGCTACCCTTGTAAAATGACGCGATTATTATTATTATTATTAAACCGTTATAATGTGATCATGTGATTTACTTCCAATAAAAGACTGGATGTTCAGGTATCAGACGTACGTTATAAAACCTTGACATTGTGTATATCAATCTGTTTCAAAGAGAATTGCGAAAGTCTCCTAAGTAATATCTCTGTTAAAGATGACTGCCTTCAACACTTGCCGTCACAGCACGCTGCGTCAATGACTGGCTCAATATTATTTACATAAGACGTTACTGCTTCGGGCAGAATGCTGCCATTTAGTCATTTTAATACCTATTTATTCCTTTGTATCAAATATAAGATCAAAGTTTCACGAAGAAAGGGAGGCTTTGTACCTGGTGGTCTAATCTGTTGGTTTACTTAGCTTCACTACTATGATATCATCCAAAGAACAATTACTGTACGACTTTACCCCGCCTGGGCCACATTCTACTCTCTCCCCTTATTCGGCTTTCCTTTGTTTATTCGGTGTAATATATGGTGTTAATAATAAACCCTTTAAGAGAAATATCGTTGACTTTCTGTATTAACTTCCTTGTTGTAAACGTGGTTATATACATGACGGCTGTTTGCACAGCCAACAATGTTTGGCCGGCCACCACTGACTTGCGGCTGTGGTTTCGAGCCCTGGTGTGAGCCCATGTGGCATGGAGATAGGGGCGCTTTCTCAACCTCGTTGGTTTCCTCCGGGCACTCCCGTTTATTGAAATAAAGTTAAAACCATGTTAGTCCCGAAATGACCTAGTTGTGTCGAGTGGACGTTAAACCCCATCTCTCTCTCTCTCTCTCTCGCTCTCTCTCTCTCATATGTTATATATGTATATGATCCGTCTTCAATTAGCCCAGGTTAGGTGCAGAAACGTGGGACGTTAAACCCCATTTCATTTCATTCATGTATATATTATATACTGTAGGATACACGATAGGCTGGTATATAGTGTGTAAAGAAAGTGGGTATCATTGAACAAGAATAATACGACGCAAGTGCAGAGCATCAGTATCGTGACGTAGTGCCCGTATCAATAGTCCGGTGGCTTAATCAGTATCGTGATGTAGTGCCCGTATCAATAGTCCGGTGGCTTAAAGATGGGGGGGGGGGTCGCCACCCGAGCTTTATATTTATACTATGAGACCATGTTTTTCTAGACCAATTTTTGTGCGTAGATTCCGAATCTGAGTGGTGATCAGGTGTTTGAGGGGGCGTTTTCGAGATATAGGGGATCAAATGTCTACAATGTTTATGTTTGATTTCCCCTTGTCAGTGATGCAGAAGGAGGGCTTGACAAGGAAAGCTGCCTAGTCGTTCGGATGGGACGAAAAACCGAGGTCCCGTGTACACATTGGCGTGCACGTAAAAGAACCCTTGGCAGTTGGAATTCAGTTGCTGCCCCGGCAAAATTTCCCTCATAGCACTGTGTATGGCGTATGCCCGTCTTTAATGAGCCCAGGTTAAGGGCTTAAGCGTAGGACGTTAAACCCCATTTCATTCATTCATTATTATAATATCTACAGCCTGAGTTTGGCAAGCCTAGACCCCAGACCTAGCGGCTGAAACACTACATGTTGTCTCTATCGTGGTCTATAAGTTGATGAGCTATGATGGACCCTAGGAACTCCGAATGATATCTTCACCCTAGCCGCTAAGCCGACGAGGCGGTGTGTATGAGGTTCCCCTATAAAGATAATACTGGCATGAATCATGTACGCGAAATTGGCCAGGTACTTCCTTTGTCTGAGTGGGAAGCTACACAGAAGTTACCCTCGATTTGAATACAATGGTCTAATATGGGCACCAATGGGGGGGGGCGGACAACGGGTGTCCCCTTTTTTTTAACCCATTAACTTCCGCTTATGGTATAATCCAAGTCACCCGAAATTTGTTGACATTCTATGAGTAAATTTTAGTTTATATAACATTTGAGGCCTTATACAACGATTGCACGTTACAAATCACCGTGTGAATTCGTGCATAACTTCCCGGTTGTCCTTTAAATTTCATACAAAGAACTAATATTGAAGCCAATAAATTAATAATGAAATTAATCATGACCCAACGTTTTCCTGTTAATATCTATGAATAATAGAGGGGGTTTGGGAGAAATTCTTAGAAGACGCACAGTTTTAAAGGCATTAGGTAGTAATATTAAATATAATATAGTGCGTCCATATAACGCCAAACAACAAATATAATTTTCATATCTTTTCTTTTCGTGACAATATTAATTGTAACACCAATAAACTCATTGATATCTTGACTTGCAATGGTTGTCGCCATTTTTAAATCGGAGATCCGGGCACTTATCCACTTATCCACAGAATAGACTACGTAACCATGTAACACTGAACCGGGCACTTATCCACAGAATAGACTAAGTAACCATGTAACACTGAAAGTGTGCTGCTATTTGTAATAGACACATTCTGCATAACACCTACAACTAATAAAGTTTCAAATTTTCCAGTTTCAACAAACCCGAACAATATAAAAATGAAAAATTCAAAGATAATTATATAAAAAAAACTAAAAATAAATGAGATAAACAATAAATACATTACAATATTTTAACTACGTTATAAAGGATAAAGGCGAAAAACTGTCTTTGAAATTCTTTAAGTTTAGATTTAAAATATGTTAGAACCTCCTCTAAAACTAATTTAAAACCCTTTTAAAATATTATATTGAATTAACAATAACCTTCGTATTCATCATTGAAATACGATTTATCAAAACATCCATCATGATAAACACCTTGCCTCAAACAATTAAAAACCAGATTCAACAGTTCATAAACAATGTTTATTGACGGAATACCAAAAGACCTCGTGTTTGATAATCTGACAGTAATATAGCCATTATGAAAAGACCTCGTGTTTGATAATCTGACAGTAATATAGCCATTATGAAAAGACCTCGTGTTTGATAATCTGACAGTAATAAAGCCATTATGAAAAACATCAATCAGTAGAACTTTAATACGCAAATAAACCCCCCAGTTCATTCGCGACACGGCAAAAGGGCATCAAGTTAATGTATTATAAATAATCTAGCCTTCGTCCATAAAGCAGTGGACACATTGGCCTAATAAATCGGCGCCGATTTTTTTCGGTTGAATGTGTGGACACACATGCCGAATGCATCGCTCGATTCACCAGTCACCTTTCACGTCACATGATTAAACATGGCGGCGTCTATGTCTTCATACAATCACGTGACTTCTCGATATGAGTGGATGATGAGTGGTGATTGGCTAATGAATTCTACATTCGGCCGAATGCTTCGGCGAAGCGGACACACCAGGGGCCTTTTTCACGAAATTTTAACTTAAGATAAAATCCAAATTTTAGTACATACTTAGATCTGATTGGCTAAGCGCTAAAATTAATTTAATACTATCCAATCGAATTATTAAAATCGGATTTTATCTTAGTTAACATTTCGTAATACAGGCCCCAGGCGAATATATCAAACCTGTTTGATTCGGGCGAATCATTCGGCCAAATGACAGCGGACACACTTGGTGAATTTCGACGCCGATTGATTCGATCGAATCATTCAGCTAGTGTGTCCACCGCTTCATAGATTATGAACTATCTTAACATCGAGATTAGTTAAAGGACACCATTGGTGTCAGTCATGTATGATAGAACTGGTTAAAAACATTCCAAATATAATTTTAACAATTCAATTCAATTCTTTATTTCTTTAAGTCTACTGACTCATCAGATAACATATATACACAAACATTATATTTACATACAAACAAATACAAACATTATAGTTACATACAAACAAACACAATATATACATGGCAGTTAAATAAAAACATACAAAAAGTGTGGGGATGAGTGTAAATAACTTGCATTAAATTGCTAGCCTAAAAAGGATACACAAATTTAAACAAGACGGGAAGAATAAGTAAATATTGTAGCCTTCATAACATTATCCGTTAATTTCTTTTCTTTTCGATCTTTTAAAATGACTTTAAAATGGGGAAAATAAGATACATTATTACCATAATAAAACCAGGTAACAGTCATATCAATGGGTGGGGGGGGACATTCTAGTTAGGACAGGTAATCTGGCAAGTTTAATTATTATTTAAAAGAGTAGTTCTTTTCTTATCTGCAGAAATGAGAAATTTAGCCAGGTTTCGTATTTCGGATGTTGAGGTTGTACCTAATAATTGAATTAGTTTAAATATATTTGGGTTTCTAAAAAAGTATGGTTTGATAAATTTGTGACGCAATTCATTATAGCAAGGGCAGCTTAAAATAAAATGAAATTCGTCTTCTATATCGTTCAGGCTGCAAAGTATGCATTTTCTTTCACTACGTTCTATTTTATTGTATCGGCCTACTTCTATGTTTAAATTATGCGCGGATATACGGAATTTGCTAATAATTTTGAGGAAAATAGGGTTAACGCTTTTTTTTAAATAGATCTGCAGCGTAAAGTTAACAGTTAAATGTTGATATACAATACCTTTGGCGGACGATTTTATTTTTTCCATATTTTCTTGGGCGAAGATATCATATAACCTATTTTGTATAATATGGAAAGTACTGTTATTAACTTCTTTTAAAAGCAATACATATCCAAGACCAATTCTATCTAATTCAGTTTTAATAAATTTAATCCAACTGTCATTATTTAAAATCATATCTTCATAGCATGAGTTGAGAATAACATTCTCAGTGTTACGTAGACGAATCCAATATTTAAAAATCCTACATTTTCTATCTAAAATTAAAGGGTATCTACCGAGTTCATTATAAATCATACTACTACAAGTTGTTTTTCGGACGCCAAGTAATTTTTTGCAAAAGAATAAATGTAATTTTTCAATATCGCTAGCCGAATGTGTGCCCCAAATCTCGGCACCGTAATTTAAAATACTTTTGACGTATGTATCGAACACTGATAATTTTGTTTCTACATTAAAATGATTTTTATTACAGGTATTTGATAAGCTAAAAAGGGCTTTACGCCCTTGGTCCGCTAATCGTTTCTGCGTGTTATTAAATTTACCATTATAATTTAAAAGTATACCTAAGTAATTAAACTCATTGACAGTTTCTAAAACATTATTTTTATAGTGCCAAATTTCATTTTCTCTTGTTTTACCACCATTTCTGAAAATCATAATTTTAGTTTTTTGAATGTTGACGGTTAAGTCCCAAGAATCGGTATAACTTTCGAGTGAATCTAATAATTTTTGTAAACCTTCGGGAGTTTCTGCAAATAAAACCATGTCATCTGCGTACATTAATAAAAATAAATTGATCATTTGTAAATTAATTGATGGGCAATTATCTGTTAAAAATTGATCTTCACAATCGTTCACATACAGGGAAAATAATATCGGAGATAAAACCTCGCCTTGAAATAATCCATTTGAACATAAAAACATTGTCGAGATTAAATTATCGTGTTTGACACAGCACCGGACATTGTCATAAAGTGACTTGATTATGTTAAAAATACGTCCTTTAACGCCTTGTTTTAATAATTTGTACCATAAATTATGTCTATTTACAAGGTCAAAAGCTTTCCTATAGTCCACGAAGCAGCAGTAAAGTCGGGATTTTTTATTAAGATATTTTCTAATTAGATAATGTAGGGAAAAAATAGCATCAGTAGTTGACATATTTTTTCTGAAGCCGAATTGTGCGTCGGTAATGAGAGAATGTTGTGCGTCATATTTGATCAATCTTTTATTTAAAATACTTGTAAATAATTTACCTAAACAACTTAATAACGTTATTCCTCTATAGTTGTCCGCATCGTTTACATCTCCTTTTTTAAAGATTGGGACAATAGAGCCTATCGACCAACTTGTGGGAAACAGCCTGAATCATAAACATTATTAAATAAATTCTTAAGACAAGGCATCAGGGTAATTTTACATTTAATTAGAAACTCATTTAATATTCCATCTAATCCACTCGATTTATTAGTCTTTAAATTATCAATTGCCGAAGATATTTCCAATTCTGATATTTGTACATCTAACTCTTGTGTACTCAAGTCAGTGAGGTGGTTATCATAATTATTCGTAAATTCATCTACTATTTCGTTTACTTTAACATTCGTGGAACATAGTTTTGAAAAATGTGAGTAAAACTCTTCAGTTGATAAGTCAGACTGTACACGTCTACCAGCCCTTTTAAAATATTTATAAAATTGTCTAGGATTATTTTTTCTTAAAGAATCCAACATATTTCCTTGCTGTATGAAAAACATCAATCAGTATAGAACTTTAATATGCAAATAAACCCCCCAGTTCATTCGCGACACGGCAAAAGGGCATCAAGTTTATGTATTATAAATAATCTAGCCTAAGTCCATAAAGCAGTGGACACATTGGCCTAATCAATCGGCGCCGAATTTGTTTCGGTCGTATGTGTGGACGCACTTGCCGAATGCATCGCTCGATTCACCAGTCGAATGCATCACCTTTCACGTCACATGATTAAACATGGCGGCGTCTATGTCTTCAAACAATCACGTGACTTCTCGATATTAGTGGATGATGAGTGGTGATTGGCTAATGAATTCTACGTTTGGCCGAATGCTTCGGCGAATCGGACACACCAGGCGAATATAAAAATCCTGTTTGATTTAGACGAATCATTCGGCCAAATGACAGTGGACACACTTGGTGAATTTCGACGCCGATTGATTCGATCGAATCATTCAGCTAGTGTGCCCATCGCTTTATAGATTATGAACTATCTTAAAATCGAGATTAGTTAAAGGACACCATTGGTGTCAGTCATGTATGATATAACTGGTTAAACACATTCCAAATATAATTTTAACACACAGATCATTGCTACGATAGATGAGTAATACAGGTGCCATTAATCGGAAATGACGAACGCCAAAGGAAAACACGAGTTGTCCCTCTATATAACTGACTGAATTGACGAGTGATAACAGATACATGGCCGAATTTCTGCCTACTAATAATTCCTTCGAAGACTAAAAGTTGTTGTGTAATAATGTGGGAGGACATCTGACAATTCATAAAAAGAATTGACTGCCACTAGATAAGAGAACACGAAAGAACAACAGAAAAGTCCGTGCATGGCCATGTTTTTATAAGGTATAGAATGAATATAAACAAGGTTATTTCCCGAATTTTGTCGGGTATGGAACTCGTAAAATTTCAATTGAGAACATTACCCAGGATTTTTTTTTGGTGTGGTTTCCCTCTTGCCAGTGGTCACGGTGGCTAAGTGGATAAGGCGCTGGTTCGCTAGCCTGGAGGTCGGGTGTTCGATCCCTGCATTGGCCGAGAAAGTTCATCTCGATTTTCCGACGTGATTTCCCCTTGTCAGTGATGCAGAAGGGGGGGCCTGACAAGGACAGCTGCCTAGTCGTTCGGATAGAACGAATAGCCGAGGTCCCGTGTACACATTGGAGTGCACGTAAAAGATCCCTTGACAGTTGGAATTCGATATAAGAGTAGGCCGCAGCGACGCTGCCCGGACAAAATTTCCCTCATAGCACACTGTATGGCGTATGCCCGGCTTCAATTAGCTCAGGTTAAGTGCATAACAGTAGGACGTTAAACCCCATTCCACTCTATTGGTTGTTGTTACACGAGGGTGATTTTCCTGGTCTGCATATATATATATACAACAGTAGACCGGTATATTCATGTATTATAATAGTATAGATATCATATCACTGAATATACGTACACAATAACTTCCCAATCATGTAATGGGGGGGGGGCCTAGTGGTCTAGAGTGCCGCGCTTCGACCTCTAGCTGGCCGGTCACCTCTGGCTTGTGGCTGTGGTTTCGAGCCCTAGTGTGAGCGTATGTGACATGGAGATAGGGGCGCCTTCTCAGCCTCGTGGGTTTCCTTCGGGCACTCCGGTTTCCTCCCACTACTAAAGACCCCTACGACCCCTACGAATTATTGAAATGAAATTAAACCATATGTTAGTCCCGAAATGACCTAGTTGTGTTGAGTGGACATTAAACCCCATTTCTCTCTCTCTCTCTCATCCAATCATATAAACCGTATACAACAACCCATTAAAAACTTCCTCGTCTATATGTATTACAGTAATATGATTATATTTATGTTACTAATTTCACGTGTACACAAACGGATGTCAGTCATCCACCCCATATAAAACCTTCCTCGTCTATATGTACATGTTGTAGAACAATAAGATGTCGGCCATGGATAGATTCACGTATTATAATATTATAGTTATTTTACTGGCTGTACATATTGGATATATACAAGGTAACGTAGCAACTGTTTTATATCTATTTTATATTAATTAACATGCGTATTAACAAATAAATCTTGATTTGATCTCAAACGATATGTTTACATGTTATCATGTAAACGAATATGAATACGACATTTCAGGCAAATTCTACAAATGTTTATTAATATAGTCTATACGATAATTGGGTTGTACTCCTTGATCAATATAATATAATGTTGATGAACGCACGGTGAAGTAAGAGAATCTTGACAAGGATTCAACACAATTAACCCACCGCAAATACATCAATATTTACTAAAAATCTGATGATAAAGTAAAAAATCAAATGCCAGACCAACATCAACATTCAAAAACAGAGAAAATGGAGGAGACAAAAATCATTTTTGAATTTTTTAAACCACAACCAGTGGGTTGAATCCTGATCGTACAAAACAAAACAGTAATAAACAATCCGTCAACGTGGTTAAATAACGTGGTTAAAGTGATTCGAGTCATTATATATTGAGATAAAGGAGCGACTAGTAAGAAAAGACGACACATATTGAAAAACTAATTGAAAGTACTTAATTAACTTCTAAACAAACTATTTTTAATTCGTCATCTAAATAAAGATTCGGAGGTGTCCCATTCCTACACATATGTTTTATTTTCGGTTAATGGTTAATCTAGACCTGTCCAATCTTAATTCACAATTTCAAAATGACTGTGTGTTAACAATAAATAAATCATGTGACCTCTTACATGTATTACAGGTCAATCATACAGTTTATCAGGATCAGCATCATATGGTATTAGAGGTAGAGATTATAGATTTACGTGTCAGATATCTGGTGGTAATTTTATACCCACTGATTATATCGTGTTTAAAAGGGACAATAACCGAATCTGTGGACTATTCAATTGTGATCCTAGTTCAGCAGCTGATACCAGATATACATGTGATTGTATCAATGGTAACGGCAGACAACTGTATCTTAATATAACTAATGTACAATCAACTGATGCTGGAACCTGGACCTGTGGAGATTACTTTAATACTGGCACCAGTCCACCTGTAAATCTTCCTGTTTACTGTAAGTTTATTTGTTTCAAAATATGATATGTCATTACCCCACTCGAACTGTCTGGTATTTCATCCCCAACCCTGAATCAAAAGTAGAAACAGAAGCTACACATGGTAGTGCAACGCCACCAGGTCAATGTTACTCGACTACTTGGATTGCTTGTTCTCGACATATTCGAACTGTGTTCTTAGCCTAGTCTTGCAATTCGTGCGAGTGTAATGGTAAACATGCGCAGCATAGAACAGATTCAAGAGGAAGTAGAAAAAACGAAATAGAAAATGTAAATTAATGAGCAATACATTGTTAACTTAAAGATTTACAGTAATAAAACAAATTTACAGAGGAATTAATATTAAACCAATTCACGAACTTAAATGAGCCCCATACACTAGGTACACAAGAGAGAGAGAGGGAGAGAGAGAGAGAGAGAGATGGGGTTTAACGTCCAATCAACACAACTAGGTCATTTCGGAACTAACACTAGGCACAAAGTCAAATTCCTTTCCTTGTACGCATAGGCATAAATTATGGTCCACTTAATATAACCGCTCATATCACTGGCAGATTGTAGAAAGGAGATAACTCGTGGCTTCAACCCAGAATGTGATAATTTGTTTTACGCATACAATAAATCGTATAATGACGTGAATGATTGTTTATAAAAATATCTTAAAACAAAGTTATTAATAACCGGGTACTGATCTTCTAACAGAACCTTAAACTTATATAGTGTATGTGTGTCAAGATGAAATTTATATCATCAATTAATTGGAATATTTAGGAGATAAACACTTCCTGTTTGGCATTTTAAATCGTGTATCAACCATTTTATATATGAACGCTGGCAACGGTATTGGGATCTTGCAGATATAAATAAACTTGATCACATCCAGCCTCTCCTTGGAGATTGGCTTAGCTTCTTCAGGTCGAACAGGTTGTTTTGTGTCGCTCTCAAATTGGTCATACTTTTAAAACTCACATTTACATATTAAAGCGAGAGCCTCAACCAGAATGTGAACACTGTCATGTTCCTTATACAGTGAAGCACATCTTGATTGAGTGTAAGTTTCTCAAAGACATAAGATCAAAGAATCTCCGTTGCCAGTCGTTACATCACAACCGGGTTTCTATGGTAATGCGTTAGACTTTTAAAAAGAGACAGGATTTTATTATAAATTTTAATTATTTATATACATATCATTTCATTTTTTATATTAATATTTATATGCATAAAAGTTGTATTTTATTTTAAATTTTACTAACTGTGATATTGGTTTTATTTATGCATATAATGTTGTTTTTTTTCTGTGATATAGTTTAGCCTGTCTCGAAACATTCAACATATGTCTGGCGCATTATAGCCCGGTTGGCCCTGACGTGCCATTAAACAACATTTCATTTAATTTTTATTCGGAAATGTAATTTAAAGCATTCTAAAATATTCCGACCATCCTATCTTTAGGCCACATTTCCTTAAACAGTAGGACGTTAAACCCCATCAAGAAAGAAAAATCACCCGAGTATCTTTTTAATTTATTTGATGAACGCTCTAATTGTACAAATACCGAGTTAACCTTAACATCTGAAACTCAAAAGAAACTCAACACCCAAAAAGGCAAAAAACACGCAATGACGCGTACTTTTCATTTTTCGGCCTCTGATCTTTGGAACTCCTTACCTCTTCAAATAAAACAAGATTCGTCAACATCTACTTTTAAAAAATACTTAAATAAATTTGTAAAAGAAAAGTAGATTAACCATGTATATTGTATATAACGTAGCTGCATGTTTTATATCATACTTATAGCAATAGATTGTGTACAATACAGCTGCATGTTATATTTTATGATTGGTTTTACATTATTTTTGTTGATTTTGTTTTGGGGAAGGGGGAGGGGTGGGGAGCATTAGATTGTGTATTTCATAATGATTATTACTTTTTTCTTTTGGGGGAGGGGGGGTCTCTATTTGTTTTGTATTTGCATGTCACTAAATATCTATGTATATATATATATATATATATTGTAGTCTAGGGGAACCCCCTGAAAATTAGTACACTTGTGCTAAGGGGACTATCCTCATTAAATAAAGTTATTAATATTATTATTATTATTATTCATTCATTCTTAAACAGCGAAAGAATAAATTGATATAAATAGCGATTGTATGTGCCTGTGTGAGATCAATTGTCAACCAAGAGAACGTGTTTACAAAATGAGAGTATTAATTGTTGTATATATAGATATATCTTGTATTGTAACAGATGGACCAGAGAATTTGAGATTTACACCAACTGGTTCTAGTATAACAGTGATTGAAAACGAAAGTAGATCTGTAACCTGTTCGGCTGACTGTAATCCACCATGTAATATCAACTGGTATAGAGGACCTGCTACTAGTGGTAGTAATGGTCTTCTATCATTGAACAACACCCAGAGACAACAAGCTGGTAATTACATCTGTGAGGCTACAAATACACAGATATCTGATTCACTTCAATCTAAACAACTGATGGTTATAGTACACTGTAAGTTGATAAAATATTTAAAATTTACCAGTCTTATGTTGATAATTTTTTTTAAATTTACCAGTCTATATATATTGACATTATTTGCTAGAAGAGATAAAATATACATCAATATTTCAACAGATTTAGATTAATTCCAGATCCACCAACCATCACAACTCTAACATCAGATGCTCCCAACAACATGATAGATGAAGATTCTACTGTAACCTTCACCTGTTCTGTTGACAGTCTTCCATCTTCAGAAATATCCTGGTTTAGATCACAACAAGGGGGAGAACTCTATTCTGGTAGTCAATATACCATACCTAAAGCTAGTTGTCAACATACAGATAACTATACCTGTTCAGCTGGTAATAATATTGGTCAATCTGTATCTGAAACTATTCCACTCTATGTTAGATGTAAGTACAATCACACATTAACACAATACCTAAAGCTAGTTGTCAACATACAGATAACTATACCTGTACAGCTAGTAATAATATTGGTCAACCTGTATCTAAAACTATTCCACTCTATGTTAGATGTAAGTACTTTAGCCCAGTGATCCAGATTCTTGCTGATTATTTATCCACTGTCTTAAATATCTAAAGGTAAAAAAATCTGCCTTGGTGAGCACTTTTGACCAATGCCCTGATATTAATCTATGTTGCAGCACATTCAGAGAGTCATTTGTGTAAATGGAAATGGAGGATATGCTGGGTGTATCCTGGGGTGTATCTCTGGGAAAGATTGTCGCTCAGCATCTAGCTTGAGGTAGTTGGTTGATCGGACTGCTCTGAGAGTTGTTTTAAATGTATTTCTTGTTTTATTTACACTTTGCTTGCTTCGCTGGCACCGTGTCAAATCCTGATGGAAAATATCCGACAAACGGATATTAATATCCTTTTGTTATATTCCAGGTGTGGCTGTCCTTGATCCTAACCAAGAAACTAAAACTACAATATCTGTAGGACGTGGAGAGACCGGTGTATTATCAATCCATGTTTTAGCTCACCCACTACCTGTCTATACCTGGTATCATCAACAACAGGATGGCAGTAAACAACGGATTACAGATTTTAGAATTAGACAAGATGATGCTGGTCTATCATCAAAATTAACTATAAAAGAGGTTACAGAAGATGATGGTGGCAAATATATAGTTTATGTTAATAATAGTCTTGGTACCAGATCGACTGTATTTAACCTGGTTGTGACGTCACAAGATACTGATTTAAATGGGTATAATAGCATACTAGGTGTTGGGATAGCTATTGGTCTTGGAATTAGTGTTCTAGTGGCTGGTATTGTTACCGCTTTAGTCTGGGTGATTCTGACGAGAAATGGAAAGAGAGTTTGTATAAAATCTATAAAAGGTAATTATTGGTTAGATAGATATCATTGTTAGTACTTTGAGGATTGTACGGTGTATAAATACATTTTTATATACCTTACATCATGAACAGACCTCCCATCTCCCTACTGTCTCCAATATGAATTGTGTTCCAATGGGAAAGAGTAACCACAGAATAACCACAACCTATAGAATAACCATCTCATGTATTATGTCTTTCAGCATCTGATCAAAGAGTAGTTAACGATACAAGGTTAGATACCATTAGCTTGACTGATTCTCCACATGTTTATGACCGAGTCAGTACTGGTGTCACAGATACCAGAGATACAGTCAATACTGTTACCAGAGGTACAGTCAATACTGGTGTTAATCTAGACTATATCAACGCATCCATAACAGCATCACCATATGAGGAACTGGATACACAAACAATGGATCAACAACCAAGTACCTATCAACAACTCAGTCCTTATCAAAATCTATCAGGAGTCAAAAATTAAACAAAATCACAGATAGATTGTCAACTGCGAAATAAAAAAAGATGATTGTTTATATTTATGACTTTTATGTATGTTTGTTATCTTAAAGTTTAAACTAAATAGAGTCTTATCGTGTAGCCATGCATTACTTAGTATTATATTATTAATATTTATATCGACAAGGATATTTCCTTTCGCTCGCTATCAGGGGGACAGTGAGGCGGCAAGGCGCCGAGTCCTTTCTTTGTTTCATAAAGGTCAAATGTATATATTCTGATTGTATTTTCATGAAATCATGATGATCCGACCCTACATTGTAAACTGTGTTTATATTTTGGTTTAGAATATCTTTTTATTTTGTAACTTATGCGTTATTTATATTCCGGACGGAAGAGAACAATGTAAGTTTTTTTATTACTAAATCGCTATGATAGCTATTTTTCAATTCATAGGAAACGTACCCATTTATTGCATATTATGTTTTTTTTAATTAATTAAGCCTATATTATGAAGCACTATTATTGAAACTAGAACTGTGAATGTTTTCCTAACTTGTGTGCTTGTTTTACTGCTAAACTTAACACGTTTACTTTTATATGTTTTTTTTTAATTAATTAAGCCTATATTATAAAGCATTAGGATATTATTGAAACTAGAACTGTACATGTTTTCCTAACTTGTGTGCTTGTTTTACTGCTATACTTAACACGTTTACGTTTATATGTTTTTTTGTATATGTAATAAAATATGTTACTTTGAATAATAAACTTACTTTCTCCTCCGTCTACTCTAGTTGTCAGTCAGATGCATTGTGTATGGTTGATATAGTACGCCTACTTCCCAATCAAAGCAATGTGGTGCAGTAGTATGGTTGCTATAGTACGCCTACTTCCCAATCAAAGACACGTGGTGCAGTAGTATGGTTGATATAGTACGCCTACTTCCCAATCAAAGCCATGTGATGCAGTAGAATGGTTGCTTTATAACGCCTACTTCCCAATCAAAGCCACGTGGTACAGTATAATGGTTGCTATATAACGCCTACTTCCCAATCAAAGCCAGGTGGTGCAGTATAATGGTTGATATATAACGCCTACTTCCCAATCAAAGCCACGTGGTGCAGTAGAATGTTTGCTATAGTACGCCTACTTCCCAATCAAAGCCACGTGGTGCAGTAGTATGGTTGATATAGTACGCCTACTTCCCAACCAAAGTCATGTGATGCAGTATAATAGTTGATATAGTACGCCTACTTCCCAATCAAAGCCGTGTGATGCAGTAGAATGATTGATATATTACGCCTACTTCCCAACTAAAGCCGTGTGTTGTAACAGAAAGAAAAGAGAAGGAGAAATGGGGATTAACGTCCATTTGACACAAAGTAGGTCATTTCGGAACTAACATATGGTTCAATTGTATTTCAATAATTCGCTTGTGTGCGTAGGTCTTTAGTCGGAGTAAACCGGAGAAAATCCAGGAGGTTAGACAGACGACCACGAGGAATCAAAACAACGCCAGTTTACTCAATGACATACCCTATAATACAGCACACACGCAAAAGCGGGACAAAGGCGAAAATGTTCCAGTCATGTAGTCCAAGATATCCAGGCCATGGTGAAATTCGTCCAGTCAAGACGTTAGAATATTTAAGCCGACGTCATCAAATGGAGCTCCAGATAACAGAAGACAAAGAGGTATGTGGTCTTTTTATCAGGGTAATCGCCATGCGCAATCGAGCTATTGTCAGTTAAATTATCAAAATCATAGTCCTCGTGCTCTTGCCCCTAAACATGATAATAAAGTCAAACGATCAATTCAAAGTAAAAAAAAACTTGGCTAAAACCGTCCGCGACAGTAACAGAAGACATAAATATGAAACGCGGAAATCCTTTTTGAGGCAACTCGATGTTCGCAAATTGGCATACGAGCGTTTCATGAAATTCAAAACTTAAATGGCGTGAAAAAGCAACAATAATAAGCATTAATGAAAACATTAGACGTTACCCATAAAATAAGGAACGCGCCTGTTCAAAAACTAAACCATGATAAATGTACCGCTAAAACTAATAAATTAAATAGAAAAATCTCTGAATTGTCTTCGGAACTTCTCTATCGTTTGGATATTTAGATAACCAATGCTTTACACCTGTTAGTCCTAAAACATGTGGTATATTCGAATATAGATTTGTTGTTGTTTTCTTAGCACTAGAAAAACACAAACCCAGATGTTACAAGCGTCAAATCTGGGACTATACCATTACTGATGTTATAGAATTAAATAAAAGTATTTTAGATTTCAATTGGAATCAGATTTTTAATGAATGTACTAATTTGAATATTTTAACTAAAACGTTTTCAGGGAAACTATTTGAACTCATTTCAAAATATGTTCCAAATAAGACCGTTACTATACGACCTAGCGATAATCCATGGATGAATTGTCATATACGTCAAATTATCCGCAAGAGAAACAGAATCCACGGCATAGCAAAAAAACGTAATTTACCTTCTAATTGGACAAACTTTAGGAAACACAGAAACTATGTAATACAAGAGGTTCGTAAAGCAAAAAGGTCTTATTACGAAAAGATCGAATCACATATTAATACAGACACATTTAATGATTCTGACTGGTGGAAACTTATACGCATTTTTCATTCAGAAACGGCAATTCTATTAAAGACATCCCCCTTTGAAATTTGGAAATACCATCAAATACACAAATATAGATAAAGCCGAGCTTTTTAATGACTATTTAGTAAACCAATCAATATTACCTAATGAAACGGACTACCGACTTCCAGAACTAACATTACTCGATACTGACATTGAACCACTTATGATAGTATATCAGCATGTACTCGACATTCTTCACTGTTTAAAGGGAAAAAAGGCCTCGGGACCAGACAAAATTAATAATGTTATTTTAAAAAATGTTTCAAAGTCTCTTGCTTTCCCACTGTTAAGATTATTCAATCTGCTTATATCGAAATCCATCTTTCCCGATTGTTGGAAATTGGCACATGTCATACCAATTTTTTAAAAAGGCGATAGACATGTATGTTCTAACTACAGACCAATATCACTACTAAGTACCTTAGGTAAAGTTTTTGAAAAAATGATATATAAGCATGTTTATAACTTCGTTCATACAAACAAAATTATTTATATGTACCAGTCTGGGTTTCGACAAAATGATTGTGCTGTTTACCAACTCGCCGATATGTATAACCATGTTTCTTCCTGTCTAGACAAAGGACATGGGGTAAAAGCTATATTTTTTGGATATAAAAAGTGCATTTGATAGGGTATGGCATCGTGGGTTGATACACAAACTAAACTCCATTGGAATTAGAAATGGTGTTTTAGATCTCCTCAAAAATTATTTATCAAATAGATCGCAATCAGTTATTATTAATAACGAGTCCTCGGCCTTTAAAAATATATATTCCGGCGTACCCCAGGGGTCCGTACTGGGACCGCTCCTTTTTTTAATTTTTATTAACGATATTACAAACGAAATCATCTCCCGATTAAGATTATTTGCGGATGACACTTCGTTATTTTTGGTTATAGATAATCCCCCCGACACCCTTAATACTTTGAATAATGATCTAAAGAAAATTCATGATTGGTCAGAAAAGTGGAAGGTCGAATTCAACCCAGATAAAACTATAAGTCTTACATTCAGTAGAAAAAAACAACCCAACTTTGCTTGTCGCCTCTTTTAATGATATCCCATTATATGATACAAATACCGATAAACACTTAGGTGTTATCTTTAACAAACATTGTAAATGGGACAATCATGTGGATTTTTTAATCAATAAAACCTCTATCATGGTCGACTGTCTGAGAAGTTTAAAATATAGACTATCGCGTAAATCATTGAGTATGTTGTATAATTCTTTTATTCTTTCTATTTTTGACTACGCTGATATAGTCTGGAATAATACTACTGAAATAAATTCACAAAAATTAGAAAAGCTCCACTTAGACGCGTTACGAACGATTACTGGCCTGCCTCGTGGTACCTCCCAGAAAACACTTTATACCGAATCCGGATTCTCATCTTTATCAGTGCGACGTGAAGCTCATAAATTAATAATGTTTTATAAAATGGTAAATAATATAGCTCCCAATTATCTTTGTTGTCTTATTCCGCCAATTACCTCTTCCAACAACCCTTACAACCTACGTAACTCCGACCACATTACACACATTAAATGTAAAAGTAATATTTATAAAAACTCCTTCTTGCCGTCTACTATAAAAGCGTGAAATAGTCTAGATAATGAAATAAAAAAGGCCTCGTCTGTCTCTGATTTTAAAACTAAACTGTATCCAACCTTATTTCCCAAAGTAAACAAACTTTTTTTCTATTATGAACGCCATTTCCAAATTATCCATTGTAAATTGCGTAATAATAAAAGTGACTTAAGATACCATAAGTTCCTTATGCATATATATGACAATCCTCGATGTGACTGTGACCTTGAAACCACTGAACACTTTTTACTCTACTGTCCTTATTACACACTTCAGCGAAATAATACCATTGACTTATTACCAATGTATTTTAGAAATATCACTGGTCTGCTCTACGATAATGCCGAATTATCTCTAGACGTAAACAGCGAGATTTTTAAAAGTGTTTACAAATATATTAAAGATACAAAACGTTTTACTCCATAAAATACAACCTTGGGTTGAGGATTTATTTATTTATTTATTTTTATTTTTATTTTTTTATTTTATTTACAAATTTTTTATTATTTTTGTTATTCATTTTTTAATTTATTTATTTATTTTTTTTTTTTTTTTGTCTATCTATTTTTCAATTTTTTTATTTTTTTTTTATTTTTTATTTATTTATGTAATTTAAAATTCAAAATTATTTATCTGTTTATTTGTACCATTACCAAAATTATGTAATTAATTTTTGCCTGTACCATATATTATTCGACATTGTACATATATTATACACCCAAACCAGAAGGAAGCAAATTAATATAAGCCTACTTGGCTTCGTTTTTAATCCTATTATCTATGCTTTTCTATATTGTATAATATTCTCGAAATAAATATTGTTTAAACCAATTGGCTCCAATTCATATTGTGTCTGAGGTATAATTTGTGGGACCATTCGTTTTTGATTGATCTCAAACCCCGTTTAGCCTCATTTTCAACGGAAAATTGGGAAGATTCCACAGTGTCTGTTAAGTTGATAAGGCAAGCGTTTGTACTCGCAAATTGTGATATTTTATCACATGAGGTCCTTAAAACATTTGGTTATTTCATTAGTTTCCAAAATTGGTCATTGGTTACGCTGTTTTTGCTTTAAATCTTTTATGGCTGACGCTACCATATCCGTTTTTTCTATCAGGATCGTCATTTTTCCAAGTAACACTGACATCGTTTTTAAATGTCATAAAATGTAGTGGCTGTGCCGAACTGTACATCGGTTGCACTAACAAATAACAGAGTAACGGTTTATAGACAACATATCAGGGAACCTAAAGCATTAGTTTAAACAATATTTTAATCAAAAAACTGAAATGGATTGAACAACAGGCAGGGGCCTATATACGTTCTCTCCAAGCAATGTGTCATGTATGGCCCTCGCGTGTGCGGGGCTGGGTCTCCCCTCGGGGTCCCGAAAATTGGAGATGTGTAGACCTTTTGCACTGGTGTAATAAGTGTGATGTATCCCTGAATACTTCACTCTGCAACTCCCAAATTGCAAGATCTTTACTTTGGCATTGTCCAACTGTTTCTATATGACGTGGGGCAAGTTCTATCAGCAGTTGGGCATCGAGAAGGGTTCACCAGTCCGGCGTAGATGAAACATAGATATGTTTTAAATAAACCTAACCGTAACGCTTATAATATCGGTGGACTAATGAACCCCAACCCTAATAATAGATATCGGTGGACTAATGAACCCCAATACTAATAATAGATATCGGTGGACTAATGAACCCTAACCCTAATAATAGATATCGGTGGACTAATGAACCCCAATCCTAATAATAGATATCGGTGAACTAATGAACCCCAACGCTTATAATAGATATCGGTGGACTAATGAACCCCAACGCTTATAATAGATATCGGTGGACTAATGAACCCCAATACTAATAATAGATATCGGTGGACTAATGAACCCCAACGCTTATAATAGATATCGGTGGACTAATGAACCCCAACCCTAATAATAGATATCGGTGGACTAATGAACCCCAACCCTAATAATAGATATCGGTGGACTAATGAACCGCAACCCTTATAATAGATATCGGTGAACTAATGAACCCCAACCCTAATAATAGATATCGGTAAACCCCAACCCTAATAATAGATATCAGTGAACCGCAACCCTAATAATAGATATCGATGGACTAATGAACCCCAGCCCTAATAATAGATATCGGTGGACTAATGAACCCCAACCCTAATAATAGATATCGGTGAACTAATGAACCTCAACCCTAAAAATAGATATCGGTGGACTAATGAACCCCAACCCTAATAATAGATATCGGTGGACTAATGAACCCCAACCCTAATAATAGATATCGGTGGACTAATGAACCTCAACCCTAATAATAGATATCGGTGGACTAATGAACCCCAACCCTAATAATAGATATCGGTGGACTAATGAACCTCAACCCTAATAATAGATATCGGTGGACTAATGAACCCCAACCCTTATAATAGATATCGGTGGACTAGTGAAGCCGCGGACTTATAAGCATAATAAGATAATCCTGGGTATTGGGGACACTGTAGGCAATAACATATATACGTTAAATTAAAGATCAGAAACATAAAATAATGAAGCGAATTTAATTTCGCAGTTAGCAATATATACAAATGTCATGAATATAAACAATCATTTTTTATGTCGCAGTTAAAAATATATCTGTGATTTTGTTTATTTTTTATCTCCTGTTAGATTTTGATAAGGACTGAGATGTTGATAGGTACTTGGTTGTTGATCCATTGTTTGTGTATCCAGTTCGTCATATGGTGATGCTGTTATGGATGTGTTAATATAGTCTAGATTAACAGCATCTCTAGTATTTGTTGCATCATGATCAACTCTGTCATACACTACAGGCGTATCAGACAAGGGGATGTTGCCTAACCCTGTACCGTGACAGGTTGTATCTTCAGGGCATGTTTGATCAGTCACTGAAAAAGATACAAAGTTATAATGGGGGGGGGGACTAAGAAATGCGTTATGGAATAATGAAGGTGGTAAGGGGTCAGGCTGGCCACGAATAAATTGATGGCGAGCAGATGACTGCTCACGCAAATATAGGTTTGGGCGAGCAAGGCGAGCACAAAATATTGCTCACGCAAAATGTTGTTTGCGTGAGCACACATTTTGTAACATTGTTTTAATTTAAAAAATCATTTCTTGCCAGGATACTTAACTTTTGTTTAGTTTAAGTTAAATAAATAATGACAAAGTTGTTTATAGTTTGTAATATATTTTGTTTCACTTCTTTATTTAGATAGTGATAGTACTAATAGTTGGCACTAGTATAACAAAACAACAAAATAAATGATTGAATTTATAACGTTATTGTCATTGCTGGTTTAGTTTACGCAATAAACTTGATTTGGTCTACAGTGACTTGTTGTGTGGCGAGTAATTCAATAGCCAATGCCCAATCAAATTTAAGGAGGTAATGTAGCGTGAAGGTGTATGAATCTCAGTTTGACAGACGAATTTATAACGTTATTATTGTCGACATTGCTGGGTTAGTTTACGCAATAAACTTGTCAATTTTTTAATTAATTTTACAGATTTTTCTTAAAATTTTGCGCGAGCAACGAACTGCTCACGCAAATGTAGATTTGCGAGAGCCCAGCGCGAAATTATTCCGTGCTCGGCATTGAAATACAAAACTAAATCATTTTTAAATCATTGCCCAAAGACCGCTATGTATTAACCCATGAAGCCTATCATTAAGTCAACTGGCGTGATTTCGAATCCCCGGTGGTATGTGTGACACTGGTCGCCTGCCCAATCTCGTGGGATTTCTCTGGGTCCTCCGGTTTACCCCCACTACTAAAGACCCATACTTGCAAGCAAATTATTGAAATAAAATTAAACCATATAATAGTCCTGAAATGAACTAGTTTGTGTCGAGTGGACGTTAAACCCCATCCCCCTTTCTCTCTCTCTCTCTCTCTCTGTCTCCTCTCCCTCTCCACCGCACCAGCTTGTAGATCTTGGAATATAAAAGGTATAATACTTCTGAATTTACCGTCTCTAATTCCTAATCTAAGAAATGATGGAACCAGCTAATTACCTGTTACGTTTTTCAAAGAAATTTTCTTTCCACATTTCTTCAAGATAAACCAGAGTAAAACGGCAGTGATAACCAAACAGAGAAAACAGATACCCAATCCAATGGCTATCCCAACACCTAGCATGCTATTATACCCATTTAAATCAGTATCTTGTGACGTCACGATCAGGTTAAATACAGTCGATCTGGTACCAAGACTATTATTAACATAAACTATATATTTGCCACCATCATCTTCTTTGACATCTTCTATAGTTAATTTTGATGATAGACCAGCATCATTTTGTCTAATTTTAAAATCTGTAATCCGTTTATCACTGCCATCTTGTTGTTGATGATACCAGGTATATACAGGTAGTGGGTAAGCTAAAACATGGATTGCTAATACACCTGTCTCTCCACGTCCTACAGATATTGTAGTTTTACTTTCTTGGTTAGGATCAAGGACAGCCACACCTGGAATATAGTAAAAGGATATAAATGTCCGTTTGTCGGATTTCTTCCACCAGGATTTAACACGGTGCCAGCGAAGCAAGCAAAGTGTAAATAAAACAAGAAATACATTTAAAACAACTCTCAGAGCAGTCCGATCAACCAACTACCTCAAGCTAGATGCTGAGCGACAATATTTCCCAGAGATACACCCCAGGATACACCCAACATGTTCACCATTTCCCTTTAACACAAACGACTCTCTGAATGTATTTCCAATATAGATTAATATCAGGGCAATGGTCAAAAGTGCTCACCAAGGCAGATTTTTGTTTACCTTTAGATATTTAAGACAATGGATAAATAATCAGCAATAATCTGGATCACTGGGCTAAAGTACTTACATCTAACATAGAGTGGAGTAGTTTTAGATACACGTTGACCAATATTATTACTAGCTGAACAGGTATAGTTATCTGTATGTTGACAACTAGCTTTAGGTATGGTATATCGACTACCAGAATAGAGTTGTTCCCCTTGTTGTGATCTAAACCAGGATATTACTGAAGATGGAAGACTGTCAACAGAACAGGTGAAGGTTACAGTAGAATCTTCATCTATCATGTTGTTGAGAGCATCTGATGTTAGACTTGTGATGGTTGGTGGATCTGAAATTAATTTTAATCGGTTGAAATCGTGATGTGTATTTTATCTCTCCTAGCAATTCATTTCACTTGATATCATTTTCCGATGCAAAGGTCGGTGGATCCGTTTTAATAAACAGAAAGCTATAGTAATTTAGCTAAATCCATTTAACTTATCGAGGTAAGTGTCAGATGTTAGACTTGTACATGGGAATTGAGACGGTCACAGCCACATGATAAATAAGATTTTAGACTAGTCTTTGAACACGGGTAAATAATCCCTAAACTCCCGTTTAAATATGAAAATACCTTGGGCACAGACATTCTACGCCCTAAACTCCCGTTCAAATATGAAAACCAGGAAATGGATTGATTACATAAATGTATAGAGGTTGGAGGTATGCACACTAGATATAATATTTGCCTAGTCTGACACAGGGACTGTGGGATATTGATATAGGAATTGCCCGCATGTGCATGTACTATTTTACAATATTCCAATTAATTGATGATATAAATTTCATCTTGACACACATACACTATATAAGTTTAAGGTTCTGTTAGAAGATCAGTACCCGGTTATTAATAACTTTGTTTTAAGATATTGTTTTAAACAATCATTCACGTCATTCTAGTTTTTATTGTATTGAATATTCCAAATGGCTTTCTGTGGGCGCATGCGTAAAACAAATTAATTAATGTAATCCTGCCATTGTCACGTGAATTGATTGAAGCCACGGGTTATCTCCCTTCTACAAACTGCCTGTGAGATGAACGCTTATATTAAAAGTAGTATAACTCAGAAGCTACACATGATAGTGCAGCGCCACCAGGTCAATGCTACTCCTTTACATGGATTGACCTTATAGCTAGTTTTTCAGCCTCTTGGTCAGCTCCATTGGGGTAGTAACATATCATATTTTGAAACCGATCAACTTACAGTAAACAGGAAGAGTAACAGGTGGACTGGTGACAGTATGAAAACTATCTCCACAGGTCCAGGTTCCAGCATCAGTTGATTGTACATTAGTTATATTAAAATACAGTTGGCTGTTGTTGCCATTGATACAACCACAGGTATATCTTGTAGGATCAGTTGGTGAACTAGGACTACAAGTGAATGGTTGTGTACAGACTGGGTTATTGTCCTTGTTAAACGCGAAAGTATCATAGGGTACAAAATGACCACCAGATATTTGACATGTAAATCTATAATCTTCACCTCTAATACCATATGATGCTGATCCTGATAAACTGTATGTTTGACCTGTAACAGACGAGAAAGAGGTCACATGATTTATTTATTGGTAATTGTGAATTAAGGTTGGACAGGGCTTGATTAAACATTAACCAAAATTAAAATACAGATGTGACGTCATCCTTTGATGTTGGCGTACCATTATGTCAAATAATGTACGGGCAACTTGCCAATAGTACATTATTTCAATATTACTACTGGCATGATGTTTTTCCCTGTAAACGCACGTGCGGGGTCTGTATTTTAAGTAGTTTAATTGTCTCTGGCTTAGACATTGCGTAATATATTGTAAAAACACTCGGACCTGACGGTCCTCTTGTTGTTACAATATATTACTTAATGTCTCGCCCTCGACCATTAAACCACACATAAAAGCATGTAGGAATGGGACACCTCCGAATCTTAATTAGATGACGAATTAAAAATATTTTGTTTAGAAATTAATTAGGTACTTTCAATTAGTTTTTCAATATGTCTTTTCTTACTAGCCGCTCCTTTATCTCAATATATAATGACTCGAATCACTTTAACCACGTTATTTAACCACGTTGACGGATTGTTTATTACTGTTTTGTTTTGTACGATCAGGATTCAACCCACTGGTTGTGGTATAATTCAAAAATGATTTTTGTCTCCTCCATTTTCTCTGTTTTTAAATGTTGATGTTGGTCAGGGATTTGATTTTTTACTTTATCATCAGATTTTAGTAAATATTGATGTATCTGCGGCGGAATAATTGTGTTGATAACATGTAAAAATATTGTTTGAGATCAAATCAAGATTTATTTGTTAATACTCATGTTAATTAATATAAAATAGTTATAAAAACAGTTGCTACGTTACCTTGTATATATCCAATATGTACAGCCATTAAAATAACTATAATATTATTATACGTGAATCTATCCATGGCCGACATTTTACTGTTCTACAACAGGAAGGTTTATATGTACAGTCGGTTGTAAGATAACTATAATATCATATAATGGTCGACACTTGGAGTGGTGACAATTGAATCAGCTGTTTATTATTAAGAAGTGATTGTGTGCAGGTATAGTCAGTGACCTAACTATAATATTATAATACCTGATCTTTGTATAACAGCGACCAATAGATTGATATGGTTGAGTAGATATTGTGAAATACATGTACATGTATATGTGTGATATCTGGTAGATATACAACTGGCGGTAGTTTTCTCTTTGATGTGCATAGCAGTTATATCTCACAACAATCTGTCATGAGGTAATCATATGTTGATATTCTGTTCATATCAACCGCTGATGACGTCGTGACAGGTTGATATGAAATATCAACCGCTAATGACGTCATCTCAGGTCGATGTATCTAAAGAAAGATATGCAATAGACATAAAAAAATACACCCTTAATTTACTTATCCTGTGTATATTAGTTAGTTGACAACCTATTTAGTAAAAGACATTCAAATAAATATGTTTTGATTTTCTTAGAATAAATGAAATTTTCGCTTTAATGTTGATTAATCTCAGTAATTCCTGTTTTAGCGTCGTTCCATCTTTTCTTGGTAATCAAAGGCGTTCTCCTCTTCCATATCTGCTTTGACTTTCAGCTATTCTGGTATGAATGATGTCCAATATACTCTTACTGCTAGAGGAATACCAGATTTAATCTTATTTTCTGGTGTAGTTTCCCCTCTTGTCAGTGATTCGGCGATGGAGGGCTGACAATTTAACAGAGTTTTATCGATGAGGATCTATTCAAACCTAATAAAAATGTGGATCAAAAGGCGTAGTGTGTGGGCGGGAAGATGATTCTGAAAGATATCTTAGACATGGTCGAGTATGGATAACCGATTTAAATATGCCGATAAGTACGCAGTTTATTTCTGTCTTGAATGTTACAAACTGTACCATAATACTTTTTAATTGTTACAAGAATAAAAATGTATTTCTGTGTTTTTTTGTATTATTTCGATCATCATAGGTTGATAGGAGTCGAATACATCGACATGTCACGACGTCATCAGCGGTTGATATGAACAGAATATCAACCTATGATGACGTCATGACAGGTTGTTATGAGATATAACTGCTATATGCACATGCACATCAGTTGTATATTATCAGATATCGTCTACAAGCTTCATTTTATACTGCTGGGACCTTTTCACGATTTACTTTATTAAAAAGAAAATCTTATTACCCCGCGAATGATACTGGGACCTTTTCACGATTTTCCTTATTACAACGAAAAACATATTATCCCGCAAATAATAACTTTGAAATAGATGAATGTTGTATCTCTCCCTCTCTCTCTCTCTCTCTCTCTCTCTCGCTCGCTCACTCACCACCCCTCCGTCTTTAAAACCTGTTATACGCGCGAACATGTACATCCCTCAAAACACTTCAATTTCTACAAGCCACGGGCGATGTAACAATTTGTGATCGATTGCCCTGTTCTCCACGGAATAATTCCAGCAAGGAGAACGTACTGGAGACCCAGCTGCGAATTCCCTGCAGCTATTAACATCCGTATCCAAGAGCAGAAACGTGTGTCATATTTATAATAGATGTATTCTGTATACCTTTAATTGGACTTTCATGAAGCTTGTCCCTTCAGATTTTAGAGAGAGAGGGAGAGAGAGAGAGAAATGGGGTTTAACATCTACTCAACACAACTGGGTCATTTCGGGACTAACATATGGTTTAATTTTATTTCAACAATTCGCTTGCGCGTGGGGGTCTATAACAGTGGGAGGAAACCGGAGTGCCCGGAGGAAAACCACAAGGTTGAGAAAGCGCCCCTATCTCCACGCCACATACGCAGGCACCAGGGCTCGAAACCTCCAGATTATAAGGTATGTCAATGAGTTAAGTTGCTTTATAAGCATGTGGGTAACATGATCTAGTGTTGTCTGTTCAGTCTCAATGATTCTCTCTCTTCGCGCCAACGAAAATTTTGAACTTGAATTTAAGCTGGTCATTTCGGTTGTTACCACACAGGCACCGTGGGCTTAGAATTAAGATATATTTTCGGGTTCATGGTATGAAAGACAATTGATTTAAGTAAATGCAGAATGGTTTAAAGGGTTTTATTTTTAAGGTGTAAACTAAACAATTAGTAATTCTTTAAAAGGTTTATCCTATTAGTGAAGTACCCGATTTATCCTGTTAATGAAGTATCCGATTTATCCTATTGAGGATGTAGCCGACTTATTCTATTAAGAATGTAGCCGACTTATCCTATTAAGGATGTACCCGATTTATCCTATTAATGAAGTACCCGATTTAGAATAATAACAAAAATGTAATTTGTGGTAGTGGCCTTCACCATCATCATAGGGATGCGCTCCAATCCTTTGGTCGTGATTATGGAGATGCTCATTTTCCCATAAAATATATTCTTCAGACACTGACATGCCATATACTTGTTGACATGGTCGTTTATATCTCATTAGAAAAAAGGGTTTTTCAGTTGGTAGAAGAATTTTATGTTCTGGTACACCGTCCTCCCTGAAATGAGTAACATTTAGAATCAATACCAAGACCACTGGACTATTGTTTCCAGGTCGCAACTCACTACATCATTACAATATACCAGACCCTAACTTCTTTAGTGTGTCATGTTGGAATATTTTACCTACAAAGGAGGGGTCACGGTGGCTTAGTGGGTAAGACGCTGGTTCGCTAGCCTGAAGGTCGGGTTAATGATCCCTGCATTTGCCTAGAAAGTTCACCCATATTTGCCTGCGTGATTTCTCCTTGTCAGGGGATTGGGGGTGGGTGTGACACGTGTACACATTGCCGTTTACGTAACAAGATACCCCGAAAATTGGAAGTCGATAAACGAGTAGGCCGCGGTGCCGCTGTCCTGGCAAAATTTCCCTCAGAGAACACTGTATTTATTTAAAACAGAGAAATGACCCTGTGCTGGTATGTACTGGTATTTATAATGAAATATTTCCCCTACAAGAGATGAATGGTATCGTACTGGTACCGTATATTTTACCTACAACAGACAAATGGTTTCGTTCTAGTATTGATGTATAATTAAATACCTACCTACAACAGAAATCTATTCTTGTATCCGTATCGTACTGACCATCAGGTAATAAACCGAACGAACTATCTGTATTCTTCTTGTTTGCATCATCCCATAAGATAGAACCCGTTTGGAAGCCTGTACGGGAAGTAAACCAATCATTACTATAACAATGAGGAGATAAACATTTCCGGTTACGTATTTAGAGGGGGTTCAATAAGGAGATAAACACGTTCCTGTTACGTATTTAGAGGGGGTTTATTGTCCATTTAACCATGCTTGAATAATTAGAACACGAGACGCTCGTGGACAATTCACTTTTTGACCAATCAGAATCGAGGAAATTTCTAATTTATTTACATTTGTGTATATTCTGCTAATGCCTATGAGTCCATAGATTACAAATGGTACTAAAATTTGGGGACACGAAAAATATGTCGGTATTAACAGGGCAACGCTTCATAATATTTCACAAATCATTAAACAAACTAATTAAACAATAATTACCCTAACCCTAGACATATAGAAATAGATTTCACAAATTATAAACACTTATATGGATATACTACTTCTGAATTTATTAACAAGCTACGTCTCGATACACATACAGATATCGTTATCAAGCAAATAATGATTAATTAACAAAAATGTGGTGCAATATAAAGATAACAATTATGGAAACCATATAACAGATTAATCATTAATTAAGAGATAGATGAAAAAAGTAATAATATCGATAAGCAAATCATTTATCAAGCTAATTAAACAATAATTACTCCTGCAATTTTTATTTAAACCGAAAATGAAGTGAAAGAAGCCATACTAAACACTAGTTGAGAATAATGATCAAATATGCTGTTTATATCAATAGAACAAGATGGTGTTGCCGCCCGACAAAAGACGTGGGCGATGTTTGGACTTTGTACAAAAATGGAGTCCTTTAATCGTCCCCCTGCTTTATATATTGCATGTAATATTTTACCTCTAGGACAGTTTCCATATTTCAGAATACAATAATCTCCAGCTGGCCAATCACCATCAAATTCAGTGAATTTAGCTTCTCCTTTTATACAGAAATAAAGGGTTATATCGTTGTTCACCACACCTGAAGCAAATGACATGTTTTTGTCAATCATTCAATATATAAACGATATACGATATATAATATGTAGTAGTAGGTATACTTGTAATAACCATATATAATATTACAGTGTCAAATTAAAGCCAGTATGGGTAGTAGTAGTAGTAGTATGTTTGGAGTGAGCTTACTCTTCCGGACACCTGTTACCACTGCTTGTCGTGTAATTTGTACACGAGGAACAGTCCATTTGCTGATTACACTATTTTGCTTGTATACACTTTTTTTTAGGACTTCGAATTCTGTCTTATTGTTTGGATTGTTCGTACTTGGTTTTTTTTATTGTGTAGTAAGTAGTATCTTTGGTGTGGCGATTACCTGATATATGGTGAGGATTAGACCACGAGTTGTCGTTCTTTGCCTCCTTCCATTCATGATTGCGCTGTAGAAATTTGTAGCCATCTTGATGTCTGTATCCAATATGCCAAGGGACTCTACCGTTGGGGCATCCAGATGTAGCTTTTATAAAACCATATGTTCCAGATGGCCACGTGAGAGGAACTTGTAGCAGAGGATCTACCACAAGAAAATAAATACAAAAGTAGTCGTAATGTAGATGGTGAGAAAAACCAACACTGATTATACTGATTATACTGTTCCCCCACCGCAATCGAAATAAACCAAAACAGATTATAAATCAAAATATAAAAAGACGACTTTTATGAATGAATTGTACATGCATCTTTTAGAAAAGTTATTGAGCAATCACACTGCTTTTTTACACTTTCAACGTGTTTTTGTTGTAAAGTCCTGCCATCCAAAAGTCGAAATCGCTCATCATCGATGTCTGTTCAGATTGCGATGCAGCACACTCTCCCCCATTACATCGTGTCTATGCAATCTAGGCAAACTGACCTCATCAAATTACTTAATAACACTATACAAATCCACCGCTCTTATACAGTGTCATATTCTCAACCAATCAAATTGTTAATAACCCTGCTTGACCCGAGTATTACTAATGCTAGGTTTTCCCAGCTGACACACGATGTGTTACGTTAGGGTTGTCCTACTTGGGTCCACGGTCTGGTAGGTGAAAACACGTTTCGATACGATCAATTTTAACCATTCTAGCTCAACTAGCTCAATAAAGCCTTGTCAGATGTGGTTCAGCATGATAATAATAATAATAATCGCGTCATTTTACAAGGGTGGCAAATTAGGCCTGGGCCTGAGGCCTTTTTCCAATTTGGCCCTTGGCACAGATCGTGCGAATGATTTCGATTATTACTGCAGCAAGAAACCGAAGAACTCGGGGGAAACCTGCCTGGTCGGGCGGGAGACCGAATATCCCTCTCACTTACAACGATAAAGTTCTTGCCCTGAGCAGGGATTGAACCCTCGTTGCATTGTTTCGGATCTACTGTGTTTGGCGATCCAGGGGACAAATATGTTAGAAACATAATTGAACAATATTTGAGACGCGTTAGATGGTGATTTGGTGTGAAAGGGGCTAAGAGCTCCAGTTAGTGTCTTATCAACAAGACCTGTCCCGATTCACCAAGACCTGGAGGCGACCTTCGCGATCCAAGAAGAACTTCCGTAGCTTTACTATGCGAATTGAGTGGCTTAGGTCGTGTTTTTAATGGTCCACTTCTTTCGTAGAAAAGTGGGGGACATCAAAATTTGTTTTTAGACGACACACATAAAGGGATTTTCTATTGAGCTAGAGAGAGAGAAATGGGGTTTAACGTCCACTGGATACAAACTATGCCATTTTGGGACTGACGTATGGTTTTCAATTTTTATTTCTATAATTCGCTTGCGCGTAGGGGTCTTTAGCAGTGGGAGGAAACCCACGAGGTTGAGAAGGCGCCCCTATCTCCATGTCACATACGCTAAAACTAGGGCTCGAAACCACAGCCGCAAACCAGAGGTGACCGGCGAGCTAAAGGTCGAAGCGCGGCACTCTAGACCACTAGGGCCATCCCACCACCACCCCCCGCCCACATTTAGCTAGGATCCAGTAAGTTTACAGACTAACCTGTGGGTGGTGTAAATAGTTTGAATTTAGCATAACCAGCTAAGGCTTTTACTAGATTCATTTGTTTAACTTCCAAACCAAGCAATGAGTGGCCGCATGCCATGAAGACTTGGGATCCTTGCCAGTAATTTGTATTCAGAGCTTCTGCAATAGTTTTGATAGTGAGACCAATTGGTTCTGGTTGCCTGGTACTACCAGCTGTAAGAGTCGACTGATAGGTTCCAAACTGAAGCTTATATGCGCTACTCGCTTTAAAGGTGTGGAAATCGACACTGAGAAATCCACCCAGTTTCAATCCAAACCCTCCCTAAAATAGATAATTAGACAGATCGATACACAACCAATAAAAATAACTCAGCACGAAAAACTTCATAAAAATATCTACCAAGCTATCCTGAAATTTCGAAAATAAGAAACGAATTCACGAAACGATAGCATGTGCCGATTATTTCCATTTTTCATTCGTAAACAACATTGTCGGTACGAAAAACGTCAAATTAGAAATTTGCCATTTACAAATACTAATGTCTCGATCCTGACCCAGACTAACCAGAAATGTATTCATTTAGAGTTTGTGGGGAATTCTAGAGATAAAATAAAAACGAAGTACGAACAATCCAAACCATGAGACAGAATTCGAAGTCCTAATAACGTTATAGGCAAAATAGTGTTTTCAAGCAAAATAGTGTAATCAGCAAATGGACTGCTCATCGTGTACAAAATACACGACAAGCAGTGGTAACAGGTGTCCGGAGACTCTGGCCTAATATGTTTTTTTTGCAAGTCCGTTTTCTCGGCCAACGCAAGAATCGAACAAAAAATAGGGATATCAAATTGGATTACGAAATAGGTTTAGGTACACAAGCTACGATTTGACGTATTACATGCAGCATGTTTTTAACAGCGATCTTGATTGAATAGAAATCCATTGAGTTCAGGGGGGGTTGGGACGGTCTAGTGGTCTAGAGTGCCGCGCTTCGACCTCTAGCTGGCCGGCCTCCTCTGGCTTGCGGCTTTGTTTTCGAGCCCTGGTGTGAGCGTATGTGGCATGGAGATAGGGGCGCCTTCTCAACCTCGTGGGATTCCTCCGGGCACTCCGGTTTCCTACCACTGCTAAAGGCCCTACGCGTAAGCGAATTATTGAAATAAAATTAAACCATATGTTAGTCCCGAAATGACCTAGTTGTGTTGAGTGGACGTTAAACCCCATTTCTATCTAGCATTGAGTTAACTACCTAAGAGAGGGAGAGAGATAGAAGGAGGGGGAGGGAAGGCAAGTGGGGTTTAACGTCAATCAACACAAAATATGTCATTTCGGGACTAACATATGGTTTAATTTCACTTTAATAATTATCATGCGCCTAGGGGGTTTTAGCAGTGGGAGGAGGTTTCGGATAAACCATACAAGGTTGGACAGGCGACCCTACTCCGTGTCACGTACAACCGGGGGTTCGAAACCAAGCCAGTTGACTCAATTTTGGGCTTTCTAATACAGCGCACACGTGATAACCATTCAGCCATTCGCCCCCCCCCCCCTTACATCTACCAATCAATAACTTTAGTTTCACTTACACTTTTCTGTACGTGACGTATAAATTCTGACTTAGTAGATTGATATCTCTTTATCACCTTTGTACCAAAGTCAACTTCCATTGTCACGTGCTACAAGATAAAAACAGTATTTCTTTAATAGTAAGTGCAGGAGGACCGCACTACACGCAAAACAAAAATATACAAGATAAACCTCCGGCAAGACAGAAAATAGACATTGCAAAAAATAAACAACAATCAAATCAAGTGAATGGATCCGGGGGACAGCCGTAAGCGTCCACTGCGCTGTACAGTCCCGTGCCTGTTTTGGTACAGGCTTCACTTAAATGATTCGCAAAAAAGACGTAACAAAAATAATGCGACCAATCTTGACAGTGGTCGTCCCTGCTATACTATGCATACTTCATCAACAAGTATAAATAGACTATTAAGTTTTTATTTAAAAATAAACGGTTCAACAACCCTTCCAATTATCCTCCTGTAATTCCACATCAAAATATTTATTCCTATTCACGTGTAACCTCGATATATACAATTAATGATTCATGTACTAACAAATGAATATCTTTATTCTGCAGATTTATGATTATATAATGCACATAATTATACAGCTTAAAACGACGATTGAGACGTGTTCGTTTATATCATCTCGAGCGCTCGACTTAGTATCTCGACTTAATTATCGCAAGCGCTCGACTTGGTATCTCGAGCGCTCGACTTAATTATCCCGAGCACTTGACTTAACTATCTCGAGCGTTCGGCTTGGTATCTCGAGCGCTGGACTTGGTATCTCGAGCGCTCGACTTGGTATCTCTATCGCTCGACGTAAAATCTCGAGCGCTCGACGTAAAATCTCGAGCGCTCGACGTAAGCTCAACATATTATTTTTTTTCGTGTCCTAAATCAGCCACCGTAGAAATCAATTCATAATAATTTTTATTAATCTTGCTACTAACTGATGATTGGGGTGTAAATGTATCAACACATGGCCTTTTGTTTACTGCTGGCGCGCCCATGTGGTGTGGATGCACCCCCCCCCCCCCCAAAAAAAAAACCCAAACATGTCGAGTGTCCGTTTAAAACAAATCTACTAAAACACTCTTTTATTTTTACTTCTGCTCAATTAATTTCATTCCGGACAGTATTATACCTGGACTTTATTTTCATAATGTAAAATACGGGAATTTGAAGAATTAAGCGAACGCATTGAAATCGGTAATTTCACAATTTTCAACTGCTGTATTTGGAAATTTCAAAGTTCTAAACTGGCGAAATTTGTCACTACCGGATAGGAGAATAATGATTGGGTTGAAAAATTACGGTGTAACTATAAGAATACCATAAATTACAAGAATAATCGCGTCATTTTACAAGGGTAGCACAGATCGTGCGAATGATTTCGATCATTACTGCAGGAAGAAACCGAAGAACTCGGGGGAAACCTGCCTGATCGGACGGGAGACCGAATATCCCTCTCCCTTACAGCGATACAGTTCTTGCCCTTAGCTGGGATTGAACTCTCGTTGCATTGGTGAGAAGCCGCCTCTCTATCGCCACGGCTATCCGACCAGCTATAAGAATACCATATATTCCAAATAGTTGGAGAAATTAATCTGTGTAAAATCCTGCAATGTCAAAAATCACATCGGCTTGATTTGCCGTTGACATTAAGATTTCGCCGTGTCTCGCACGGGGAGAGAATCCGACCAACGGGATTCGTTACCTGTTAATCTATACACAGTCGATGATGAAACTAAAGAGCTGATGATAAAAATAATATATAAACCAACCGTCCCCCAGTCGTCCAGAAACTTCATGTACTCTGCAGTTTTATATACTCCAGGAAGTCTACAAACAGCAGCTACGAAGTTGAGGGTGACATGAAAGTTATGCGTTGACGAGAGTTCCTCGGCGAATCTAGCAGTTCCCAAGTTACAAATAGTCTCATCATCATAAATAACATTTCCGTTTGTATTGGTTTCACTGTAGGCTTTTTTATATCCTGTAAAATTCATTTCAGGTTAGTTTTTAAATACAATTTTTCTTTTGCTACGATACAATGTGCGGGTGTGGCGCAAGACAAGGTAAACTTACTCTTTCGGACACCTGTTACCACTGCTTGTCGTGTATTTTGTACACGACGAGCAGTCCATTTGCTGATTACAATATTTGGCTTGACTCCACTATTTGGCATCTAACGTTTTTAGGACTTTGAATTCTGTCTTATGGTTTGGATTGTTCGTATTTGTTTTTTTTTTAATTTAAATACTTTAAGCATATAATTTTAGTTTACCATTTAGTAACATCTCTGAAATTCTCAAATATCTTTGTTGGGCAATATTGAGGGCTACATGCTGACTTACCTGCACTTAAACTGAAGGCTGCCCCTAGAACTCCACCATTTCCCCGTCCTACATTGGATGATAAAACTAAATATTAGCTTCTGAACATATAGGTAAATGGGTAAATAGTTTAATTAAATACTTGATCGATGAAAATAACACAGTATTAATTCTCTTAATTAGATTTCATAAACCTATTAACCTAGTTACATAAATTACACCTCAATTTCAAGGATAAGATTAGTCAATGTAAAATTATTTACATAAACTTATAAATAGAGAACGTGTCCAGGTATTTACTGCATAAGTGAGCCGCAGTAAATTTATTAATAACTCTCTAACGCAATATTTTTCATAAAATGAATTAGAATTCAATATAGTGCCAACGACACATACACACACACGCGTTCTAAAAGACATAATCAATATTTCTTTATCATTACAAGCTTCCCTTATTTTATGTGTTTCGGTGCCAGTTTTAAGGGACAAATAAAAACATAGAATACAAGACAATGTGGTAGTAATAAGTAGTGAGTAGGATGGACTAAGCAGGCCTTAACAGAGCTTAATCGCAACCATTTGGGACTTAGAAATTGACAGAAGTGGGTCACAAAGCAATATGAATGTATATAAACTGATTTACATTCAATGGTTTCCGTTTGTACTCTCATTTCAAATCGGTTATGTTCCACGAAATAAGCCAGCAGTCTCAATCAAATTCAAATTTCTAGCGTATGGTTACTAGTATTCTAGTTTGCATAGAACTGAGGCTGAAACGCATTATGGTACACGATTCGTGTACCAATGGTAAAATGTTTTTTTTGTCTTAAATATCGGATATGAAAAGCCCATCTTTTTCCGGTAAGATCACAGTATCAATGTTGATTTAAATTGACAAATAATTCGTGTTTTCAATGTTGAAGATTTTGGATGATATTGAGTTAGAGACTCATTACATTTCTCAGAAATACAAACTTTTAGTTTTCTTGTGTGATTGGTGACCAGTTGCCCCCAAACCCAGGCTATTCCAAGGTGTATGGACACCGTGTCTATATACCCAATTTCCACGTCACTCATACATTTGAACAATTAAATTCCTTAAATGTGATTCTCCAGTACAAAACAGTACACTTGGGTCAAATTGAAGAAATGGAGATAATGGTGTCAAATGAAAGAGTATAAAAACCTCTTTTCATTGGTACCTGAATTCTAAGAATCGGACAAAAATTGGCAGAGATATGGGAGTTTAAATTTTATAGTTTGGAAGTTTATACATAAATATAACCTAGATCAGGCAAAGTCCTTATATTTGATCATATGGTAGTGCCCATTCTGACCTATGGGGCGGAAATTTGGGGATATCAACTATATAAACCAATAGAAACAGTACAGAACAAGTTCTGTAACAAACTATTAGGTGTTAAACAAGCAAGCCCAAATTTCGCCACATTGGGGGAATTTGGCAGATTACCACTGTACATTATCTATATGACAAAATGTATAAAGTAGTGGTTAAAGTTACTTTCTATGGACACAGACAGGTATCCAAATAGATGTTATGGGATGCTTTATGCGCACCATAACATTGGAAGAGTAAATTGGGCCACCAAAATTAGAGATATGTTTCATAATTATGGTTTCCAATATGTTTGGTCATATCAACAAGTAGGAAATAGTGACAACTTCCTAAGCATGTTTAAGCAAAGGGTCATAGACTGTAATATACAAGAATGGCACTCTGCAATACGAACCTGTTCAAAACTAGATTTCTATGCAGAAATTAAATTATTGCTAGAACCAGAAAAATATTTATCCACTATAATAAACAAACAGCATAGAGTAGCTTTAAGTAGATTTAGAGTAAGTAGCCACAATCTTGCAATAGAATCCGGTAGAGCTATAGCAATAGATAGCAATAGAAAGAAATGACCGGTTGTGTAAATACTGTTTAAATGAGAGACATATAGGTACAATTGAAAATGAATTACATACGTTAGTTTACTGTCAACTGTATGACAACCTGAGAACTATTTGCATTGTCAACAATTACTGTAAAAGTGAGAATCATGTTATAGGATACTTGCAGAGTACTAACTGTGATATAATCTGTAACATAAGTAAGTTTATTTATAATGCTATGAAAAGAAGAGAACATTACTTGAGTAAATTAAAATAATGAAATCCTGATAAATGTAAGGTTATGATGAATCTGTGATAATAGTGTTGGTTTGTTATGTTTGTAAACTAAAATAATTAAATCCTGATATAATGTGAGGCTTTGATGAATCTATGTAAATAGTGTTGGTTTGTTATGTTTGTAAAATTTTATGATCTTGTCTTGAGTGTACTATGGGCCCATGGCCTGAATACTTATTGAAAATAAACTATTATTATTATATTATTATAAATTGATGTTTGTTGCTAAGGAGTTTATATTGATCGTCTTCAAGACAATTTTTGTCAAAAGTTACATTTCCCCGAATTACTAAAATTCAAAACTAAAAACACAAATGGATTTGCTTACCCCGTTGATCAAATCAACCGATTACTTTATGATTTGAGCTTAAACTTTGTAAGCAGCTATTTTGGCTATTTCGGAGAACCTTTAACCTCGTCTGTAGTGTCATACAATATCGTTTTTTCAGATTTTAACCAAAACAATAATTTTGATAATTGATAATATAGCCTACCTGACGATTTCAAACCAAATCCAAGTCTCGACTGGTAAGATTTGGTTCCATAATAAATATGTGTTGACTTCTCCTGTAAGCAACTATGTCTGCTCTTATAAACCACTTCTTTCGGGACGTCCCCTGGAGACAGCTGGAATATTTTTCTTACGCCGTTAAGTCCTGGGTCAACACCTCCAGCCGCTCCAACTCCACCTTCTGGATTAGCTTTCAATAAATTGTAGCCGATTCCAATAAAGTCTATCCCAGGACTAGATCCATGAACAAGGTGGCCGACCAGCACCAATAATGTCAATCCGAATAGCTAAAATGAATTAAACTTATTATTAACAATAAAACTAAACCATATGTTAGTCCTAAATTGACAAAGTATTGGTGTCGAGGGAACGTTACCCCCCCCCCCGGTCTGTCTGTAGAACAAACTATTATTCTTCTACGCTCAAAGATATATAAATACAGTTAACTTGTAGGTAAGCAGCTGGAACCTTATAGGTTTGATCTATTACAAATCGTGACCAAGCTCGCAGTTACAAAATCATACCTGAATGGTGCCATACAAAATCTTACCTGTATGGTGCCATATACAATCTTACCTGTATGGTGCCATATACAATCTTACCTGCATGGTGCCATATAATATCTTACCTGCATGGTGCCATACAATATCTTACCTGTATGGTGCCATACAATATCGTACCTGCATGGTACCATATACAATATCTTACCTGTATGGTGCCATACAAAATCTTACCTGTATGGTGCCATACAAAATCTTACCTGTATGGTGCCATACAAAATCTTACCTGTATGGTGCCATATAATATCTTACCTGTATGGTGGCATACAAAATCTTACCTGTATGGTGTCATACAAAATCTTACCTGAATGGTGCCATACAAAATCTTACCTGTATGGTGCCATATAATATCTTACCTGTATGGTGCCATATAATATCTTACCTGCATGGTGCCATATAAAAGGTAGTATAGGAATAAAACCAGATTAAATTTGATTAATGTGTGGAATTTTGAAAACTGACACCTGTTTATCAGTGATAAGTTGACACGGTGTGACACGATATGAATGCTACGACGTGTACTTTTATAACAGTGTAGAAAGACCGAACTACACAACAACAAACCGAGGTACAGGAATAACGACCGAAGTACATGTACATGGACTACTACAAGCATTAAACATACTGATACATTCAATCAAGCGTATGAATCATGGGGCCAGCCCGTGTGAGCGTCTATTGGTTTGAAACATACTACACATAGTGATATTAACATCAAATATACCGCGCTCTAACATCATTACGGAAGTCGTTAAGGGGGCCATCCCGATAACATTTTGGGGGTTAAAACTGCTTAATTTTGTATGAAAAGCCCTTAATAGCCTCTAACTTCGATCCGAGCAACTTCTTCAAGCTATGTGATACGTTTTCAAGCAACTTCCAATCGCCGGTATGGCTCGGTGGCCGAAGACTTGTGTTCTGTTTGCATTACACAGAAGTGTCTGGATAAAACGAGTCTATATATGTGCAACTTTCAAACATTTATTCATAAAGACGAAAAAAACCTGATTGGGCCTATAAATCATACCAAGGTTGAGGAAATCACTGAAATTTAAATAAATGGGAAAATTTCATTTCGAAATTGATATTTATAAATTCATTTGACATTATCGGCAGTCGCTGAACATCAGTATGATACTTCTGTTTATTGAAATGGATAACCCAAATCCAGAGATTGTTGTAGCAAAAGCTGTATAGTGGTATAAGCTCATCCGTGACGTTATTATACATTGATCAAGCAATCAATCTATTAATTAATATTCTCTCACAAACAAACAAAAACAACATAAAACTGGTTTGGGCGTTATACGATATACCCAAATCCAACCAAATCAACCAAATCTACCCAAATACCCAAAACAACCAAATCTACCAAATCAACCAAATCTACCCAAATCCACCCAAATCAACCAAATCTACCCAAATCACCAAAATACCCAAATCTACCCAAATCACCCAAATCAACCAAATCTACCCAAATCTACCCAAATCAACCAAAATCAACCAAATCAACAAATCTACCCAAATCAACCAAATCCACCAAATTTACCCAAACCCACCATTATTTCAACTCGTATAATAATAATTTATATCTATATTTGATAATATATTTGCAATTTTTAATTTAAAATCGTAAGGTTTTTAAAAAAAAATATCCCTCAAAATGCAATTTCCAAGCAAGCGATTTCGTGCAATAAACGAGTTATGTCCCTTGGTTACTACTTCCAAACTTGCTTGGAAATCGCATTTTGAGGGGCATTTTAACACCAAAACGTTACGACTGTAAATTAGATATAATAATTTGAAAATATCGATATAAATTATTGTCTTATAAGTAGAACTAATGGTGGATCTATTCTGGTTTGGACGTGAAAAGATATAAAAACTAGCAACTAAAAATAGTTGATTAACCCATGCTGATAAAATTCGGTCAATATTAAAAATCAATTTTATTTCTATCATTCGCTTTACTGTTGGAGGAAACCGGGGGATATTGAGAAAACCCACGAGGTTGGACAGGGGACCCTACTCCTCGTCACATACAACAAGGGAATCGAAACCACGCCAGTGGACTCAATGGCAGACATTATGATACAACGCACAGGCGCTATCCATTCTTCGGCCATCAAAGGGGAGAAATCTTACGAACAAAATTTCAGTGTTCAAGCTGGTCTTATATAATGGAATCACGTGGCTGAATGGGCAAGGTGCAGGCTCGCTAGCCTGGAGGTCGGGTGTTCGATCCCTGCATTAGCCGAGAAGGTTCATCTCGATTTTCCGGCGTGGTTTCCCCTTGTCGTTCAAATAGGACGAAAAACCGAGGTCCCATGTACACATTGAAGATGTCTTGGCAGGGGAATTCAGTTGCTGCCCGGGTAAAAATGTCCCTCATAGCACCTGTATGGCGTATGCCCGTCTTCAATTAGCCCAGGTTAGGTGTAGAAGCGTGGACCGTTAAACCACATTTCATTCATTCATTGGTCTTATATATGAATACATCTGGAAACAAATTGAGTATTAAAAAAAGAGAATTAAGTAGTTGCTTTCCATAAAACTATCTCGTACACATATTCTACATACTCTTGGCTGATGACCTTCAATGAAGAGGCGACTTCCGGCATGGCATATATCCTTCTAGTTCAGTTGGTGCCAACTCTAAGAATATATAAACCGGTTATTCTTCTTTCATTATACACTTCACTGTCATAAAACAACACATTTAGCTTTGTTATTGTCTTTATTTTATCCCATTTGAAAGATTTCCGGCGTGATTTCCCCTTGTCAGTGATGCAGAAGGAGGGCCTGACAAGGACAGCTGCCTAGTCGTTCGGATGGGACGAAAAACCGAGGTCCCGTGTACAAATTGGAGTGCACGTAAAAGATCCCTTGGCAGTTGGAATTCGATATAAGAGTAGGCCGTAGCGCCGCTGCCCGGGCAAAATTTCCCTCATTGCACACTGTGGCGTATGCCCGTCTTCAATTAGCCCAGGTACGGTGCTTAAGCGTAGGACGTTAAACCCCATTTCATTCATTCATTCCATTTGAAAGAGTATCACAGATTTGATAGATTGCAAATTTGGTTGATAAGGTTAGATCCTACCACACAGTAACATAGGCCTAGTGGTCATAGACCACCACTTCCGGTTTCGGCGTTATGTTACTTACGGTTCAAGGATATATCCGTGCTCCGCCGCATCAACCGCTGCTAATAAATTTATTCATTTTTCCGCGATACGATAGGGGACAGATTTCTAGTAACATTCCATATGTATTACAGATTTATCTTTCACAATATTGTAGCATAAAGCCTGTCATTGAGTAAACTGGCGTGGTTTCGAATCACCGGTTGTACGTGGCAAGGATTAGGGTTGCGAATTATTGAAAAAAAGATGAAACCATATGTATGTCCCGAAATGACGTAGTTTGTGTCGAGTGGACGTTAAACCCCATTCCTCTCTCTCCCTCTCTCTCCCTTTCTCTCCTATCGCTCTTAAATGGCGCATCAGAGCCTTATGATTATAATTTATATTATGCGTACTATGAATGTAAACACAAGTTATCGAATGAATTTTCACACGTAAAAGATCCCTTCGTAGTTTTAATACGATATATGAGTAGTCCGTAGCGCCGCTACCCGGGTAAAATTTCACTTATAACACACTGTATGGCGTGTGCCCTTCTTCATTAGCCCAGTTTAGGAGCAGAACAGTAGGACGTTAAACCCCATTTCATTTCATTTTACTTTCATTTTGGTTTTGTAGCGTCGGTCGTCATTGTGAAATAAACAATAATAAACAAACTACAGAGGGTCAAGACAACGATTAATAGTATCTATTCGGTATATTTATATAACCCTGATTATCAAGCGAATATCATAGATAATAATATAGGGTCTACTTAAAATGTCGCTTTCTATTGACATTACTATTAACCCCCCTCCTTTGTGAGATACCGTGATAATATTGGTAGGTCAATCATATATTACACCTTTTGTAACCTTTTGTAACCTTAAATTAGAACCTTATGAAATGAAATGAAGACGGGGTTTGTATCTTAGATAATCTCACCTAATCTTGTATAAAAACAATAAAGGGGAGGTGTTTGGATATAGGTTAATTGCATTCTATAAGTAACATTACACGTACTGGTCTGTAGTCGAGAAAATGCTTACTTTGTGTATGCTATCGCGTTTCAATTTAGTTACATCAGGTTTGAAATTGTATGTATTGTTTTTTTTTCCGTAAACATAACGTTCATAAGCATTCACGATATGCATATATAACATAGATAGAGGTTGGACATACAAATAGTATTTTTAAATGACATATTCGTGTTTCTCGTCCACCATAACTCCTGGCCCGGAGTTCACAAAGCATTCTCAGGCTTAAGTTGGGAATTTGCTCAAAATTGTTCGCCTCATTTTCACACAACTATAGCCCCTTATTAAACGTTTTTTTGTTTTAATATAGGAAACGGACAAATAATATACTATGTTCAAAGTTCTGTGTTTCTGGATTAAAGATATTTCTCGTAAAGAGTGATTGAAAGTTGAGTAAATTATCAACTTAAGTCTGAGAATGCTTTGTGAACTTGGGGCCTGAAACGATATGTCAAACGTGTATTATGTTGATATTGGTATTGACAGAATACTTTTCGATTCCGTTTCTGTCGCCATTTTGGATTTTGGCGCAATATTGGATCAACAGTTTGTGAAATGAATAGGAAACTGTCCAAAATGAGTCGCGTGACCAACAAAACCTGTTAAATGAAATATTACACAGGTCATTTCGCCAATAATGTTTGTCATGGTCAATTTCACACCAATTGATGGCCGCCGTCTTGGATTTTCGGCTCTCCTGGAATTAGCCCGTAGATTTCAGAGGTAGCAAATATTTTCACTGGGGTCACTTTTATCAGAAACCATCGTCAAACCTTGCTCCCGAGATCTGAGGGTTGTGACCAGACTATTAAGTGGGTAATTTGCTCGCCCGCCGCTATGCTGGAGAGAGATCATTGGAGTTTTCAGATGTGGTTTCCCCTTGTTAGTAGTGTCGGACAAAGGGTTTGACAAGGACAGCTGTCTAGTCGTTCAGGTGGGACGAAAACAGAGGTGCCGTGTATACATTGGCGTGCACGTAAAAGATCCCTTGACAGTTGGGATTCGATTGGCCGTAGTGCCACTGATCGGGCAAAATATCCCTCATATCATACTGTATGGCGTATGCCCGTTTTCATTGGTCCAGTCAGAACAACAAAATAGGACGTTAAACCCAATTTCATTTCATTTGTTTTACGCACAAGCCACAGCCCCGGCAACTAAAGACAACGGGGACCCAAGCAGGAAAATCCTCTGAAAGTTTCGCAGCAAGCAAGTATGTGTGGCTTCCTTAGTAAACAAGGAGTGTACGTTGGATCACAAGGTTTGTCATTGAGTCAAGTGGCGTGCTTCTGAGTCCCTGCTTGTCCATGACAAGGAGTAATGTCGTATATCTAACCGTGTGGGTTTTCTACTAGTTTTCTACTCCCCAGTTTCCTCTCTTCCAGTCTCCTTCTCTCTCTCTCTCACTCTCTCTTTAAAGAAAGGTATATAAACCATGCTTTCCCTTGTCTGCGATAACACCGTTGATAGAAACGGAGATGCAACTCCACGAGAAGAAGCAGTTGCTTCCACTCGCCTTCCACGTCAATTAGATACGGGGCAATAATGGTCACCGGAGTACAACATGGGCTTCAAAAGATACAGTACAACCATGGTCGCTAGAGTACAACATGTGCTTCCTGAGCTGCAGTACAACCATGGTCGCTAGAGTACAACATGGGCTTCAGGAGCTACAGGACAATCTTGGTCACCGGAGTACAACATGGGCTTCAGGAGCTACAAGACAATCATGGTCGCCGGTTCAGAAGCTGCAGTAAGTCCTTCAGAGATCAATGATGAATCAAAGTATTATACTCTACATTGTATTTAAATACAAGTATTATATGTATTTAAATGGGTAATATGGCATCATGAAGCGCTGTACAACATACCGGATACCAGGGATTGTCTATGGGAATAGAAACAATTGGGTCAAACCTAGGCAGCGGCGGAAAGATATGCTCTTATTTCGAATTCCAACTGTTAACGGTTCTCATACATGCATGCCAATGTGTACCGTCTGAGCGACTAGACACTCCCCTGTCAACTCCGATTTCCTGTACTGACAAGCGACAACAACATCTGGAAAATCCCTATTGAAATATTTTGACTAAATCCCCCTATTTATTGAGCCACTACGGCCCCCACTACGATTTTGGCCAGTTAATGATGTGTCATATTTCTGTCCAAATTAACACAAGCATTTGCTTTATGAGACCTAGATATTTTCTCGAAGAGACATGCCAGCAGGGTAAGCTTACTCTTCCGGACACCTGTTACCACTGTGTGTCGTGCATTTTGTACACGGTGAACAGTCCATATACTGATTACACTATTGTGTCTAATTACACTAATTTCCCTATACCGGGATTTTTTTAACGACAGGGTAAGCTTACTCTTCCGGACACCTGTTAACACTGTTTGTCGTGTATTTTCTACACAGGGAACAGTCCATATGCTAATTACACTATTGTGTCTAATTACACTATTTTCCCTAAACCGTTTTTTTTACGACTTTGAATTTTGTCTAATGGTTTGGATTGTTCGTACTTGGTTTTATTTTATTAAAACCTCCTTTAAGAAACAAATAATAAATACCCAATAACGTATGGTTGGTTCATGGCAACATATAAACATTTATAAATATTGATCTACTTAGATTAACAATCACTTTATTCAGATTAATAAACCACGGTTAGTCTTCATTTATCAGATCGCTTTTCAAATCATTCACATGTTGTTGGCTGTCTATTGATATATTGATACAACTATTCATATCTCAGAGAGATTTGGGATTTCAAGAGTTAAATATTTGTCAAGATGTCGCAAGGTAGGTTGTTCTTCTAAATAATTATAAACTGCAAATAAACCAATCGACAATTATAAAATATCTTAATTGAGCTACACGCGTTTCTTTCGTGCTTTTAATTAAATTTGTAAAGTATCCTTTTGTTAAATTACAAATATTAATATTATTATTATTTTATTGGTCTTTAATAGATCGCAATGGCGGGTTGCAACTGAAAGAAATATAAACCAATTAAAATCATAAATGATTTAAATTACGACATTATTATTATTATTATTATTATTTTTATTATTATTATTAATTATTTGAATTACGCTAAGCGCATAGTTTGAGCTTTTATTGGTCTAAATTAATTTGTCAAAATCCTCTTTCCTTTGCAATTACAAATATTATTACCATAACTATTATTTATGGAAGCCTATAACTACCATTCATAATTTCTACTTTTCGCCACTTCAAAACACGAAAGTCGAAAGTCGACTTTCTACTTTTCGACTTTCGACTTTCGAGTTTCTACTTTTCGAATTTCGACTTTTTACTACTTTCCGACTTTTCGACTTACGACTTTCGTGTTTTGAAGTAGCGAAAAGTAGAAATTATGAATGGTAGTTATAGGCTTCCATAAGTATTATATCCGGTGTGGAAGGAATAGAAGCCAATCAAAACTTCCAAAGTTTGAATTTCCATTATCAGTTCATTATTAAATGGGTCTTTGCTGGAGGGGGGGGTATAACAAATACTTTTCTCTGTGTATCCATGGTGACAAACTCACCTGTATCGTTACTTCGAGCTACAAATCAGAAATTTATCTAATTGTGGATTATAAACATAATCGACTCTGTTTTGTTAATGTTAGTATAATAAAGCCTGTCATTAAATCAACTGGCGTGGTTGTACGTGACAAGGAGTAGGGTCGCTTGTCCAACCTCGTGGGTTTTCTCCGGGTCCTCCGGTTTTCTCCCACTGCCAAAGACCCCTACACTCAAGCGAATTATTGAAATATAATTAAAGAGCATGTTAGTCCCGAAATGACCTAGTTTGTGTCGAATGGACGATAACCCAATTGCTCGTCCTCTCTCTCTCTCTTTATGTTAGGTTGTTACGATCAACGTCATTTTTACGCCTGACAACAATATATAACAACACCTGATAGGATCCCCACGATTACAACACCATTAAAACCACGATTTTAATCTTAGCACGAATCATGATAGTGGCATCAATAATACTCTCTCTGTTAATATATAATAATATCTAATAGGATCACCACGATTAAACCACGATCACCACGATTACAACACCTTAAAGACCACGATTACACCGCCATTAGAACCACGATTTTAATCTTAGCACGAAGCGTGATAGTGGCAGCCTGGCAGCCTGGCACAATCCATTAATAATACTGTGACGTTAAACTCCATCTCTCTCTCCCTCTCCCTCCCTCTCTCTCCCTCTCTCTCTCTCTCTGTTAATATATAGGATAGGATCACCACTAACAACAATATATAATAAGACCCGATAGAATCACCACCATTAAAACCACAAGATTATTTATTATTTTCCTTACAAATATTTCTAAATTGTATCATGTTTAATTAAATGGTATAAATAAATTGTATTTTATTGGTTCGGGGACTGTGTTCGTATTTATATTTAGAAGTTTGGCTGGAGAGAATGGGGGGGTATGTTTTTGACATTGGAGCGTTATATATAAATATATATATATATATCTAAAATTATTAGTACACCGCAAATCTGTACTAACTGATTTCAACACAGGTTTAATAACATTTTAACATTTTAAAGTACTTTTCGTACGTCTTGGGACTATTCATAAATTATGTCATTATATAAAGATATATATATATATATATATATCAATCTGGTTACAGGTCAAAAGGTCTACCCACAACAACAGCCAGGGCAACCGCAAGGGTACGGACAACCAGGACAAGGACAAAGTACGGTCGTTGTGAGTATCAACCAGAGCAGTGCATATACCTACTCGTCCAACCTCGTGGGTTTTCTCCGAGTCCCCCGGTTTCCTCCCACTGCCAAAGACCCCTACGCGCAAGCGGATTATTGAAATAAGATTAAAACTATATGTTTTAGGAATAAATGCATTTTATATGCGCCATTTTTCTGCAACGTTATTTTTTACTATCCAGTCCAAATCTTGTTTCGGGGGGGGGGGGGCTTGTTTCCTAGAGTGCCTAGTATGAGCGTATGTGACATGGAGATAGGGGCGCCTTCTCAACCTCATTTGTTACCTCCGGGCATTCCGGTTTCCTCCCACTGCTAAAGACCCCTACGCGCAAGCGAATTATTAAAATAATTGAAAACCAAATGTTAGTCCCAAAATGACATAGTTGTGTTGAGTAGAGGCTAAACCCCATGTCTCTCTCTCTCTTTCTCTCTCGATTTAATATTCTCGATATGTTCAGGTACAACAACCTCAGTTAGTTAGCGTCCCTAACACGGGGCCACCAGACTATTTATTCTTCTCGATATTTTCAGGTTCAACAACCCCAGTTAGTTAGCGTCCAGAACATGAGGCCACCAGACAATAATCTTCTCGGTATATTTTCAGGTACAACAACCTCAGTTAGTTAGCGTCCAGAACATGAGACAACCAGACTTAAGTCTTCTCGATATAGTTTAAGGTACTACAACCCCAGTTAGTAAGCGTCCAGAACATGAGGCCACCAGACTAGTTAATCTTTTCGATATTTTTTCAGGTACAACAACCCCAGTTAGTTAGCGTCCAGAACGTGAGACCACCAGACTATTTAGTCTTCTCCATATTCACGTCTCTTTGTTGTTTCTGTCCCCTGGGATTAGTTGCCCTCATCTTTTCTATAATGGTACGTTCATTTTATTTTAACATATATTATGTAAGATATATAAAGAGTTTTACTGGCTTAAACAAAGATAATATCCTGATAATGACAAGGGAAATCCAGATTACTTTATGTTGAGTCAAGTTATACGTGCTTGAAGTTTTGGCAAGAAGATTCTAGTCTCGATTGCAGGGCAATTTAGGATGAGTATTGAGTGAAGGAGAAAGCCAAGATTGGGATTAGGCTGGGGAAAGAAAGGCTGGTGAAAATATCCCAAAAAAAGAAAAACCGAGGCCGGAAAGCCGATGTGGGGTTTTTCGAGTTTTTTCTAAATTCCTTTCTTGCCCAGCATAAACGAAGTTATGCTTATATACCGGGTATGTTTGCATGTGCATAAAATGGGAATATCCCAGAATTCCAGTACGAAAAAACTTAAATCATGTTTTCTTATGGAAAATAAAAACTTACTCTAGACAAATAATTCATTAGAGGTTTAACCCAAAATTATATTGTACATATTCAAAGCCACCCTGACTTTCACAGCGCAAGGTATTCCGGGCATAAAATATACCCCAAAGATCAGATAGATTTACAGTTATTTGTGTATAATGGCTGCTATAGAATAGGAGGGGTGGATGCCCGAATGGTTAGCCTGTCATTGAGTCAACTGTCGTGGTTTCGACTCCCCGGTTGTACGTGGCAAAGAGTAGGGTCGCCTGTCCAACCTAGCGGTTTTTCTCCGGGTCCTCCGGTTTCCTCCCACTCCGAACGACCCCTGCGCGCAAGAAAATTATTGAAATAAAATTAAACCTTATGTTAGTCTCGAAATGACCTAGTCTGTGTTGAGTGGACGTTAAACCCCATCTCTCTCTCTCTCTCTCTCTCTCTCTCTCTCTGTCTCTCTCTCTCTCGTAACCTTTGTGAACTTTTTTTTCATGGAATCACAAAGAATTAAACCGGATACAACTTGTCAGCTATCTAGAAAGTACAGGTGAAAAAATACAGGTGTTGTGATTAGAAAATGAACATCTTTGAAAATTTTCAAAATAACGGTGTTAATGTTCATCATTTTTTATGTTCATTTATTTTTTCAGTCGAGGGCTGCATTAGATAGTGGTGATGTTGAAGATGCAAGGTCAAAGGGTCATACAGCCAAGATAATCAGTATCGTAGCCCTAATTCTTGGTATCTTGGCTATTATTATCGCAATCGTGTTGTATGTTGTGCTCGTCGCCACTGTTGTATCAGCCGCTACTTCCATCACTGGGTAGAGGCTAAACATAGTAATATTCACATTCAGAACATGTTCAATACCCATTCGGCAAACCTCGACAGATTCCGGTACCCTCCGTAACCTACATCTAGACTCGGATGTATGATAATAAGTGATATGTACCTACGACCATACATTTGCGATGCGGCTAGTCAACTGCCGATTTACTTTAACAGGAAAAAGTGCCGCTTTCACAAAAAAGTCCCAAAATGGCGTCTTTTTCTAAATATAATCTCTATGGGGCCAGCCATTTTTTGGTTTGTTGATATAATCTCTATGGGGGCAGCCATTGTTTTATCCGGGTCCTTTAAAATAGTTCCAAAATGGCGGAATTCATTATACAGCCGTGTCTAGATGTAGGGTACCGGAATCTGTCGAGATTTGCCGAGTGGTTCAATACCTTCAGGAACAGAAATTGTGTAAGACTCAATCGTACAGACTCAAAAAGAAAGAGACATTATTATTTATGAACTAAATGTGTTAATTCATTAGAATTTTTATATGACAGCGATTTTATAGAAATTATATAATAAAAGCAAGAAAAAAATCTAATATTGTTACAATTTGTTGGCTGTGAACGAGAATGGGTAAGTTTACTCGTACAACTACTCGGGTGATGTAATGATGCCGTGCGTCTTTATTGTAAACCTGTGTGTGTGTTAAAATACAGATCTGTTTTGGCTCACAACCCCCCATACTGAGGAGACGACTTGGTTTGTAGTAGAATGGGATCACAACCCCCCCCCCCATACTGAGAAGACGACTTGGTTTGTAGTAGAATGGGATCACAACCCCCCCATACTGAGGAGACGACTTGGTTTGTAGTAGAATGGGATCACAACCCCCCCATACTGAGGAGACGACTTGGTTTGTAGTAGAATGGGATCACAACCCCCCCCCCCCCCATACTGAGGAGACGACTTGGTTTGTAGTAGAATGGGATCACAACCCCCCCATACTGAGGAGACGACTTGGTTTGTAGTAGAATGGGATCACAACCCCCCCATACTGAGGAGACGACTTGGTTTGTAGTAGAATGGGATCACAACCCCCCATACTGAGGAGACGACTTGGTTTGTAGTAGAATGGGATCACAACCCCCCCATACTGAGGAGACGACTTGGTTTGTAGTAGAATGGGATCACAACCCCCCCATACTGAGGAGACGACTTGGTTTGTAGTAGAATTGGATCACAACCCCCCCCCCCCATACTGAGGAGACGACTTGGTTTGTAGTAGAATTGGATCACGCAGGTTCAGTTCAGTTGATATGGCGCTAACAAATTATCCAGGAAGTCCGGTGTTAATCAGCTTCAAGACGTTTTCAGTTGACCATAATATAACATTATTTTAAACGGTGGAGTGGTGGAGTGGGAGGTGGGTATATATCTTTATGTTTTACATCTCACCAAGTATATGCATGATATAAAGTGCAGGGAGACGACACATTAACAATTACAAACATACGGACATCACACACAAAACACAGACACGATACACAGCATTTAAGTTAGATACACCCATTCAAACAATACATGTATAGATCAAATCTGGTGAGTGGTGGGCCACATAGGGTCAATTAGAAAAGAGAGAGAGAGAGAGAGAGAGAGAGATAATATAAAATATAATCATAAGGCCCTGATGTGCCATTTTAGAGCGATATGAGAGAGAGAGAGAGAGAGGGGAAACCGGGAGGTTGAGACAGTGAGAAAAGACTATAGGCCTACATAAAATGGCGGTCCTGTGTTCGATCCTAATGTTGGCTGAAAAATTTAATCTGGATTTCCTGACGCGGCTCCCATTTGTCGATAGTGTAGGACGTTCGGTCTGACAAAATGTATCGTATAGTCGTTCAGGTGGGACGAAAATCTTTGCGTACACGTAAAAGAACCCTTGATAGTTGCAGTATGCCTGTCTTCACCAGCCCAGTCGGAGTAGGACAGTGGGATGTTAAACCCCATTTAATTTCATCTTGTGCACGGATCCAAGGCCTTGAGTAAGTCATTCTCATTAAACGCCGTGCACGTTAAAAAAAACCTTGGCAGTTGGTACTAAACCAAATTTAACCACCATGCTTTCGGTTAAATCAGGACGTTCATGAACATTCACCAGACAGGGTAATTAAAACCATAATCACCATTTGTGAAATTAAAACCATAATCACCATTTGTGAAATAAAAACCATAATCACCATTTGTGAAATAAAAACCATAATCACCATTTGTGAAATTTAAACCATAATCACCATTTGTGAAATTTAAACCATAATCACCATTTTTGAAATTTACACCATAATCACCATTGGTGAAATTTAAACCATAATCACCATTGGTGAAATTTAAACCCTAATCACCATTAGTGAAATTTAAACCATAATCACCATTTTTGAAATTTACACCATAATCACCATTGGTGAAATTTAAACCATAATCACCATTGGTGAAATTTAAACCATAATCACCATTGGTGAAATTTAAACCATAATCACCATTGGTGAAATTTAAATGAGGTATAGTGGTTTTGATTTTGTAATTAAATGTTAATAATCAAGAACCTTAATTTGATTTAAAAAGATACCAATTGATTTAAAATGTAATATCCCATTTTAAATACGCAGTAAATTAAAATGCAATGGTATGAAATTCCCTATTGGAAGTGATAAGAAAATTAATTAAGAATGATATGAATTAGTGGTATGAAAATAGATTTAAAAATTAGATTAAATATAATTGAAATGCTTTACCATATCGAAAGTTGTAGAATTGTACAAACTTAATTTAAAATGTTGTAATATGAAATATATTAAGTAAATTTAATTTAGCGAATGGCACGAATTACTTTAAAATGGATTTTCTTTTTCGTTTAAAAGCCTTTTTGCTGTGTTTTGTACTACTAGGGAATACTCGACATCCATCATTCTAGTTATGTCTAGCTGCATATTTGAAGCGTGAATAAAAAGTTGAATAACGAATAACGAGGTGACCCGTCTCGTTATTGGCGAATATGGAGACGGTTCACCGCGTTATTCGTTATTCACTACTTGAACAACAATCTGGTTTATTCATCGAATATACGTCATTTAATGAGTCTTCTACTGCTAGGGAATACTTCGCAAACCATTATTCTATTGTTATCTAGTGATCATTTTGAATTAAATCTTGAAGTATTCTCATTAAAAATACACGAACACCTTCATATGCGAATCCCGAATAAAGAGGTGAAAAACGAATAACAAACTGCTCGTTATTCTCTGCTTGAATAACAATGTGGACTGTTTTCGTCTAAAATTCGTTTTGCTGTGTTTTATACTACTTGGGAATATTTGACAGCCATCATTCTAGTCATGGCTAGCTGCATATTAGAAGCGTGAATAAAAAGCTGAAAAACGAATAACGAGGTGTTCGATCCCTGCATTGGCCGAGAAAGTTCATCTCGATTTTCCGACGTGATTTCCCCTTGTCAGTGATGCAGAAGGAGGGCCTAACAAGGACAGCTGCCTAGTCGTTCGGATTGTACGAAAAACCGAGGTCCCGTGTACACATTGGAGTGCACGTAAAAGATCCCTTGGCAGTTGGAATTCGATATAAGAGTAGGCCGTAGCGCCACTGCCCGGGCAAAATTTCCCTCATAGCACACTGTATGGCGTATTTCCGTCTTAAATTAGCTCAGGTTAAGTGCATAACAGTAGGACGTTAAACCCCATCTCATTCATTCTTTGTCAGACCGTGGGGGATCATGGTGGCTAAGTGGATAAGGCGCTGGTTCGCTAGCCTGGAGGTCGGGTTTTCGATCCCTGCATTGGCCGAGAAAGTTCATCTCGATTTTCCGGCGTGATTTCCCCTTGTCAGTGATGCTGAGGGAGGGCCTGACAATGGCAGCTGCATGAGACGAAAAACCTGGGTCCCGTGTACACATTGGCGTGCACATAAAATAACCATTGGCAGTTTGAATTCAGCTGCTGCCCGGGCAAAATTTCCCTCATAGCAAACTGTATGGCGTATGCCCGTCTTTAATTAGCCCAGGTTAGGTGCAGAAGCGTGTGACGTTAAACCCCAATTCATTCATTCATCCATTGTCGGGCCGTTTATAATGTCGGAATTTTTCTGTCTGCATCGGAAGAAAAATCGCTGGTTAGCTTTGCTCGCATTTTCGCAGGGAGACAGTTTTAGTACGACATATCCTCTCAAATTCGGCCGAGAGATAAGTAATGTCGGCTGAAAACTCTTAATTTTCCGACACATTCGCCCCCTGCATGTCATAGAGGTCTAAATTCAGTCTCACAGCTTCTAATTTTCGTGCTCTACCCTCCTCCTGCTTACGGCAGTCGGCGATGACCTTCGTTCATTGATATTTCGTTGTCGGAAATTTATCTTCCTCGCCCCCCCCCCCCCTATGTCGGCTAAATTTTGGTTTCTGGCTTCGGGCCTGGGGGGGGTGGGGGGGGGCTACTATTTATGAAGAAGAATAAGTTATACACTAATAATGGGAAAACAATTGGTCTGAGCGACCATTTACAATCATTTAAAGAGAACGTGTAGTGGGGGGTGTGGGGGGGGGGTACTCGTGAGCAAGAGTGATCGCTGATACAAGGGAAACCCGTTAATATATCAATTAAATACACTGAAAGTCATGAAAATAACATATTTTATTGGACTATAATTTCCGTCCTAGTCTGGAATTATTCAGTATGCCAATGAGCTTCGTCGTAGGTCCCATATAAGGTAGGTGTTCTAATATGGTAAGTAATATTATGCATTTGTCTATTATGCATAATGCAGACCGAAAAAGTGTAATGTGCAAAAAAACTATTATACTGTATTTTGCATTATTGAAAAGTGTATTCTGTATTTTGGCAATGTGGCATTGGCATTTTTGAGCAATGGCAATCCCAAATTGTAAAACTAAAATACGTATTTTGAACTGCTGACATATTATGCATCTTGCTCCAAGAACATTGAAATAATATTGGCAACGTTATCCTACCATACTAGTAGTTCACCCTAAAAAAAAGATAGCCTCCTTAGGTATGTGCAGTAGGACCGCACCACACGCAAAACAAAAATATACAAGATAAAGCTGCGGACAAGACAGAAAAAAGACATTGCAAAAAATAAACAATTATCAAATCAAGTAAATGGATCCGGGGGCCAGCCGTAAGCGTCGTCCACTGCGATGTACAGTCCCGGGCCAGTTATTGTACAGGCTTCACAGTAGCCACTTGTTAACGAATCGCCGGACAGGGTAACCACCTTATGTGTTTTGTTAAATAATTAATGAATATCGGTTGGCGCATGACATATATCCTCTTCATACCAACTAGCAATATTATCGTACTCTTTTCTTTCTTTCATCCAAGATTCCGCCTTCGAACACAAATCACAAATCGACTGTTTTTGTAAATTGTTCTCGTTAAAACCAAACTCCGGGTGATTCACGTCATACTTCCATTTTCTCTCGAGAATTTCGCTATAGGCTGTTTCATTTTTATCCAGATATTTCAGATAACTAGCCAATTCTTTCACCGAGTCAAAATCTTTAGTGTCTATGTAATTCTTTTCGGGTGATAGTTTTGAATAATCCGCGGCACCACGGACGACTGTCACCAGATCTTGGGATTCCGAACGGTAGAATTTTTCAGTAGCATAATCTTTACAGAACGTATTCTCAAAACCAAGATAGAATTTGTATGTTTTTTCAACTTCAGCGAAACAATGAACTTGGGTTTCAATGCTTTTCTTGCATGTTAAATTTCCACATCGTCCATAAAAATCAACTGGGATATATTTTCGTAATAAATTGACAAATATTACACGTTTACTAGGTATACCACAATGGCTCGAGAAGATGGCGGCCAGTTTGGTTTTTTCCTTCATGATGGCTGTCATATTTTTCTTCAAGGGTTTCAGTCGTTTAGTAAAGGTACCGTACGGAATAAACACATCTGAATCCAGACGATACGACATAGTCCTGTTAAACTTGTTTCTCCATGATTCTCGTCGCCATGATTTAGATTCTGAGATTGGTGGAGATTCCATTTCATAAAAAACCCAAATTTGATTCGGGTTGCTTTTCTTTAATGGTGGATGACGTGGTAAGGCGTCGCCATCAAAAATCACAATGTCGCTTGTCGCAGCCGTGGTATAACTGCAAGGCGTTGAACATTGCGATAACCATGTTTTCAAATCGTTTAAAGGGATGTGCGCGGGTTTATTAAACCAATGAACTTTGGGTTTCTGTTTTTTAATCTTCGACCCGTTTCTGCCAACTTCTAAAAACGGGTTAAGTTCGGGTTCCAAATTCTTAACAAATGTTAACGTTTCATTGTTGTTGTGGTCGCCATCTTTTTGTAAAGGTGTAAATTTATACTGAAACCATTCGAAGTGTATGAACACCACCAAGTGTATCAAAATGGCCCCAATTATTATAACAAGGGCTGTTTTTTTTAAATTGGATTTAGGTAACCACTGAAATAAAATAAATAAAGTAAAATTAAAACTCTTACTGGGAATGAGAAAATAATATAGCAAGCGATTGGCTTGTCGATCAATAGTAACTTATCCTGCTAAAACTTTATAGCAAATATACAGATATACAGATATGAGAGAGGGGGGGGGGTAACGTGCATTCGACACAAACTAGGTCATTTTGGGACTAACATATGAATTGATTTTATTTCAATAATTCGCTTGTGCGGGTATTATTGTTCAATCTCGAGCTGTGTCCGTGTTATTGCACAGACAACCTGATACGACGCAGGTTTTCTGTTCGTCGAAGTCATTGTACTTTCGTTTGTTTGTTAACAAACTGACTTCTGTGCGTTGACCTCGCGACCTGTGACGTTTAGATAACGGCATGTGAATATCATGGCGGTTCACTGTGTCAGAGTCACTTCTCTGCAGGTAGGGTGAGTTTGTCGTTCAGATTGTGACAGTCTTTATGATACAGTGTGTGCACGCTAACCATTCAGCAATACAACTTATGCTAAAGGGGGGTTTGGGATGGCCTAGTCGTCTAGAGTGCCGCGCTTCGACCTCCAGCTGGCCGGCCACCTCTGGCTTGCAGCTGTGGTTTCGAGCCCTGGTGTGAGCGTATGTGACATGGAGATAGGGGCACCTTCTCAACCTCGTGGGTTTCCTTCGGGCACTCCGGTTTCCTCCCACTGCTAAAGACCCCTACGCGCAAGCGAATTATTGAAACAAATTAAACCATGTGTGTTAGTCCCGAAATGACCTAGTTGTGTTGAGTGGACGTTACCCACATTCTCTTTCGCTCTTATGCTAAAATTGTAAAATTGTAAATCCTACCTTATTATAAATTGATAACATGACATCTATCAAGGATAACAGACCATTCAACAAATATATAAGTGAAACATATCCCCCTCTCATGAATTATTATTAATAAAAGAAAATTCTGCTGCAAAAGCTGCATCTGTTATTGGTATGGAAATCAATATAAATAACAGTAAACTTAATGTCGGTATTAAATTTGACTTAGGGGTTGTAAAATATCCTTCAATTAATAATAACATAAGAACAGATGTTACTCGATAAAAAGAGAGAGAGAGGGAGAGAGAGAGAAAGAGAGAAAGAGAGAGATAGAGGAAAGAGAGAGAGAGAGAGAAAGAGAGAGAGAAAGGGAGAGATAGGGGGCGAGGGAGAGAGAGAAAATGGGGTTAAACGTCCACTCGACACAAACTAGGTCATTCCGGGACTAACATGGTTTAATATTATTTCAATAATTCGCTTGCGTGTAGGAGTCTTTAGCAGTGGAAGGAAACCGGAGAAAAACCCACGAGGTTAGACAGGCGACCCTACTCCTTGCTACGTAAAACCGGTGATTCGAAACCACTTTATGTTGTGATAAGCATGGGAAATTAGATGAAATGAAGTGCTATGAGGGAAAATTTGCCTGGGTAGCGGCGCTACGGCTTACTCTTAATTCTAATTTCAACTGCCAAGAGATCTTTTACGTACACGCCAATGCGTGCCTGGAATCTCGGTTTTTCGTCCCATCCAAACAACTAGACAGCTGAAAAAAACACAAACACAATTTATGGATAACAATCACTAGCAACTTTAATAGTGCAGCGTTACAACAATTATCCTCTTGTCGTTATCAAGCACAAGGTCAACAATAATATGATACAATAAATCTGGGAGTGAACATTTAAGTATGAAAATTTAAAAGAAACCACAAAGACAAGAAATATATAAAAAGATCAAAGAAGAATAGGGGTTGTGATTACAAACTAAACATTAATCGACCATATACTAAGATAATTAGGAAGCCATTACACATAGTAAAAATTATTCTGTTTAAATATGTATAAAATGATCAAAAACTGATAAGAGTTGTAATAACAGACATAACATTGATAAAAATTACTACCATAGCTAGATAATCACCATGAGCTTGAATTAAGGATGTAATAAATATCATCAGAAAGAAAAGTTTGAAAATCTATTAGATTGGTGGGAAGAAGGAAAACATAGGATTAAGGAAATTTCAATAATACACTCGATAAGAATAGAAAAAGGAAAAAAAAGAAAAATTACAGTCTTTGTACAAGACTCTGGAAAATTTAGAGAACGGAACACTGGTAAACAATCTTGAAATAGATGAAGTTAAAAAACTTATTACCGATTTTGAAAATAATGCAAATATGGGCATTTTAATTAAATCTAAACACACCTTCACAGAAGGCGATATAAAAAATATACACTTATATAAAATGTTCGAGCAGAAGAATGCCTCTAATAAAGAAATTAAGAAGTTTAAAAATGAAAGTGGACAAACTAAAACAGAAGAAAATGATATCATGGAAATAATAACAAAATTCTATACTCTTTTATATAATACCCAATAAATACCAAATTCAAAAATCGTAGAATATCTTGATTCCACTATTCTTGATAAACTAGAAGATAGTGATCGTGAAGAGATGATAGGTCCTTTAACTGAAAGTGAAATTCTTCTGGCCCTAAAGTCAGCAAGTAACAATAAATCGCCTGGGGTGGATGGTCTGCCAAAAGAATTTTATATTGAATTTTGGGAAGATATTAAAGATGACTTGACTGAAATTCTAAACAATGTATACTTACAAAAGACACTTACTAATAACGGAAAACACCGGAAAAACACTAAATACCGGAAGCACATTAAATACCGGAAAACATCCTTAATAGAGAACCCGGAGCCTGGTCCTCTGTTTCGTCACGCTCAGCAGAACCCACAAAAGGCGTCCATCTGTAAAGACAGCAGGGCGGTGACCATGGAAGTCGGTACCCGCTAAGGAGTGTGTAACAACTCACCTGCCGAATTGGTGGGCCCTGAAAATTGATGGTGGGGCCTAATTGTTCTGTCGCCAGTCCCAGAGAGGCAGCCGCTAGCCCCAGGACAAAGGCAAAGCCCCAATGGCATAAACCACCAAGCACCAACGCTTTCAATCCCGGACCAACGTTCCTCTCGTACTAGTCAGTCCTACCCGCTCGTAGCCGCTCGTTCGTAAAGAGTTCCCTACCAGTAGGGTAAAACTAACCTGTCTCACAACGGTCTAAACTCAGCTCACGTTCCCTGTTCCGAATTCTGCTTTGCAATGATAGAAAGAGCCGATATCGAAGGATCAAAAAGCAACGTCGCTAAGAACGCTTGGTTGCCACAAGTCAGTTATCCCTGTGGATGACCTATTCGCCTGTCAAAAGTCAAAATCTAGTAACTCAGGTGTGTCCTTCCTGTTTAGATTTTGTAATCAGTTACACCCATGACACACAACCCTAGCAACTTTCTACAGGAATACAAGTAACTCAATAGTCAAATCAATGGATGAGCTGGGGTTTAATATTAGTTCATTACGTTTTCCTTTGTTTTCTCAAAATAGGGTGTTGCCTGCCGTTTGACTGAAGTATTAAGCCAATCACCTCTCAATCTGTATTCTCATTAACGAATTTATAATGATGTATCTTTTATATTATTTTATTATTTATTTTATTTATCGGGGATCACGGTGGCTAAGTGGATAAGGCGCTGGTTCGCTAGCCTGGAGGTCGAGTGTTCGATCCCTGCATTGGCCGAGAAAGTTCATCTCGATTTTCCGGCGTGATTTCCCCTTGTCAGTGATGCAGAAGGAGGGATTGACAAGGACAGCTGCCTAGTCGTTCGGATGGGACGAAAAACCGAGGTCCCGTGTACACATTGGAGTGCACGTAAAAGATCCATTGGCAGTTGGAATTCGATATAAGAGTAGGCCGTAGCGCCGCTGCCCGGGCATATGCCCGTCTTCAATTAGCCCAGGTTAGGAGCATATAGTAGGACGTTAAACCCCATTCCATTCCATTCCATATTTTATTTATTATTAACATTTATAAAGCGGTATCGTCCACAAAACGTGTTCAGATGCGCTGTACAATACAATTCAATAAAATAAGCAATAAAAAATAACTATACATATAGTAAAAATAAATAACACCGTAGAAGTAAAACATTAATGGTAGCTTAAAATAAAATCAGATATCACAAATTAGTTTGTAATGTAGCCTTTACCTCGTGCCGCTCTGTTAGATTACAACTGAGAGCGGTCGATGAGGCAAGACACAAAGCGGTGTCAACCCACCTCTAAATAATCTTTTGAATTCAAGCTTGAAACTGTATCTTGAGCATTCAGGCGTTTAGTTTTTAATGTGTAACGTAGATATTATAAGACTATATGACAAGAGTGATAGGCGATCAGCATTTTGTACCAGAAATTAGATGTTTTTGGACCTTTTTAAAGTGTTTATGGAAACCCTAAAGGATATAATCTGTGACTAAGGGAATCAGTATGTGGTATGAACAGGCAAGTAGAGATTTTGGGAGTAATTTATGCGGCGGGCACACCCAACTCAATATTTCAGTAAAATTAGTATTTAAAGGCCCAACACCACTCTTGTTGTAACTAAATAATATGTCCCAATCATTATTCTGGTCAACAATTTGTCCCAAACTTTATTCTTATCAACAAATTGTACTATTTTACAATATTACAATTAATTGATGATACAAATTTCATCTTAACAGACCTAATTGAAAAAATTAGAATAATTCAACTGCATGATTAAGAAAGGCCTTACGTAAGCACTTTCAAATGTAACTTAGATTTGAACATATTTTCGAACCCTCTGGACAAGTTAAAGAGGATGTAATGGATAATTTACACAACAGGTAGGACACCTAAACATCTCGTAGTTAGAATAAGGCTATTTTTTTCTGGACCTATCAAGCCAGCCAGAGTGTTATTGTCCCTTTAAAGGGTGTGTGGCTTTATTCTTGGGAACAGTAAAAACTATACGGAAATGTAATCTTTGATTGGCATTTAGCGATCGGGAAACACATTAATAGAACATAGTTTTTACGGGATACACTCACTAGTTTTATTCTTAAAAGCGCGACGTTTCGACAAGTATCCTCTTATCGTTATCAAGCACAATGACATCAAGTGAACCTGAGGTCAATATACAAAAACTGGTCTAAAAGCACATATTAATGTACCGTACTATGAGTGTACCTATACTCAAGTTATTGTTATTTCTAATCAATTATGTTCGGTGAAATACGTGAACTTAGAACTATGCATATGAACGGTGGCCGTTTACGATAGTGTCGTATTACAGTAGAGGGGGGTGTTGGATCGGGGGCGGGGTGTTGGATGGTTGAATGGTTAATGTGTACGCGCTGTATTATAAAGCCTGTCATTAAGTCAACTGGCGTGGTTTCGAATCCCCAGTTGTACGTGACAAGGAATAGGGGCTCGTGTATTTTCTCCGGGTCCTCCGGTTTCCTCCCACTGCTAAAGACCCCTAGGCGCAAGCGAATTATTAAATAAAATTAAACCATAAGTTAGTCCCGAAATGACCTTGTTTGTGTCGAGCGGACGATAAACCCTCTCTCTCTCTCTCCCTCTCTCTCTCTCTCTCTCTCTCTCCTTTCTCTCCCTCTCTCTCTCTCTCGTAATAGTAGTACATTAGTCTAGAGCTGTAGGTTAAAGCAACACTAAGTAATATTACTCCAGTAAATATAATAAATAATGTATCGTACTATGTAGTTACAGTTGTGTCTTTAATAAACAGGTGTCTAAAACCCACTAAGTCATCACAGGTACATGAGGACAGGAACATCCTTCTTAACTATGTGATTTTATTTTGATTTTTTGATCCCGGGTAGGCTGGGTATGTTTCTTCATATTTAAAATCGTGTATACAATTGTCTTGCCTTACAAATCAACCACTCGGTTCCTTTCGTTATATATTCATTTCGATAAAAACACATATTTCAAAGGTATAAATTGTTTTTGTTTTTGGTTTGTTTTTTATACAAACACGGTTTGGTAGTATATATTATATGATTGAATAATGACGAAAAATGTTTGAAAACTATAAAACAAAAATAACCAGTATCAAAAATGATGAAAAATATCGAAGTTAAAAAGGGCGTTCCTTTCCTCATGTACCTGTGACAGCCACAACAACAAGACAGGTATCGCTTGAGCGAGCAGATCACCAGACTAAAGTTATAGTTGTACTTTTTTTTTTAAAAAAAAGATGTCTTAAACCCACTAACAGTCACAACAACTAGATAGATATCGCTTGAGCGAGCCGATCACCAGACTAAAGTTACAGTTGTACTTTTAATAATAAAAAGATGTCTAAAACCCACTTACAGTCACAACAACAACTAGATAGATATCGCTTGAGCGAGCAGGGGTCGGTTGCTCAAAACTAAGTTATTGTAACGATCCGTTAACATTAACGGAAATATCTTGGTAACGGAAATATCTTGGTAAATTTACTACAGAAAACAATATAGAATACTTTATTTTTTTCATTTAGAAATATTAGCATAAATCTGTAGGAAAAATTTTCACCACAGAATGTTTGGGACCTTTATTTCCAGCAACAATCTTTCTCTCCGTTAAAGTTAACGGATCGTTAAAAGATAACGGAGCTTTGAGAAACCTGCCCCAGATCACCAGCCTGAAGTTACAGAAGAATATAGGACATTATATACAAGCTTAGGATTAAAATAATAATATGATAATATTTTATAAGATGTTAACTTGCTAGTAAGAAATATATGCTTGAATACAGAAGATGATATGGACATGGCTAGAACGCGTGTTAACTATAATTACATAAGATATATCCATAAAGTGTGTTTATGATATGGGCATGGTTAGAACGCGTGTTAACTATAATGACGTAATATATAGCGTTACATTACATTAAAAAAAATACTTGAAAGATTAGTGAGATATCAATTCGAACATTGGCCAATTGCTATTTGGACTAAAATTAAATAATAATACAAAGATAAACTATAACAACATCCTTCGCCCCCGACAAGCTTTCAACCCCAAAAAACAATTAATTTGATTTTTATTGATTTAGAAAATGGTTAAAACAAGGGAGTACAGTAAAACCTGGATTAAAGGAGCCAAGTCTCTAAATCAATGTCATCCACAGTTTTCTTGTCATTTCAAACACGACTTGTTGGTCAATTTAATAGTTAGAGCAGGGGGGCTGCGCCACATATGATTTACAAAAAGGACAAATACAACGACAAGACATCATACTCCGAAACAGCAAACAAAACAAACAAAAAAACAACAATTCAAAAAAGAGTGAATGGATCCGGGGGCTAGCCGTAAGCGTCCACTGCGCTGTACAGTCCCGGGTCTGAAGCAACACAGACTTCACTCAAGATTGAACATATTTACTCGTACAAGAAAACGCACAAACAACCCAACACTAAGAAGCAAATCAACATGGATGTTGTTTGTATTACTGTGAAAAGGTGGTCGTCTGATATTTTTATTCGTGTACCAACTTTAAAATTTTCAATTTAAAACAAAAGTGATTAGAAATTGCCGTTCAAGCTCGAATTGACTACAAAATCCTGTCTCTGACATACCAGTGTATACATCAGACCGCTCCTGAATACCTCTGCGAACTCATCAAAACCTACAGACCAACCAGAAATCTCCGATCTGCCAGCCAACATCTTCTCGAAATTCCAAAGTGGAAACTCAAATCTTTCGGCCATCGCTCTTTTAGTGTATTTTCAGCCACAAAATGGAACAATCTGCCAGACAATCTCAAATCCATAGAAACTCTTCCAGCCTTCAAATCTAAACTCAAAACTCACCTCTTTCTGCAGTACTACTAATCCTGACTCATGTGATAATATTTTAAAGCTGTGGACACTTCTGTGACCTCCATTTGTGTAACTTTCTTATGAACAATTGTATGCGCTCTGAGCTCATTATATGTGGGGAGTCTAGCGCTATATAAGTGGACTTATTATTATTATTATACGATTGGTTGTTTTGGGATATGTGATTTAGATAAGCCACCTCTATACTGACCATATTGAAGTATCTGTATTCATGGCTGACGGGATGGTCTAGCAGAAAAGGGCGTTTGCTGCAGATAAATTTTCAAACATTCGTCGAGCTCGTATGCCTATGCACCACGGACCATTCTATGTAAAGATTTATCTAATATTTCTAAATTAATCTTGACAAAAGGACACCGGCAAAACGTGAAACACCTCTCTTAAAGGGACAATAACACTCTTGCTGGCTTGACAGGTCCAGAAAAAAAAATAGCCTTCTAACTACAAGATGTTTTGGTGTCCTATCTGTTGTGTAAATTATCCATTACAACCTATCTTACTTGTCCAGAGGGTTCGAAAACATGTTTAAATCCAAGTTGCATTTGAAAGTGCTTACGTAAGGCTTTTCAAACCATGTTACGGCATGTAGTTGAATTATTCCAATTTTTAAAAATTAGGTGTGTTAAGATGAAATTTGTATCATTTTTTAATTGAAATATTGTAAAATAGTACAAATTGTTGACCAGAATAAAGATTTGAACATATTATTCAGTTACAACAAGAGTGGTATTGGGGCTTTAAATTTGTTCTTATTGTGATCTTTCTCCGGTTGTTTTAAAGCACGCCAGTTGAAAATCTGTCAATTGATGGCGAAATTACAAGCACGCCAGTTGAAAATCTGTCAATTGATGCCGAAATTACAAGTAGTCAAAAAGTAACGAGAGTGGTATTGGGGCTTTAAAAGAACGTCATGCTCTAAATGTATGAATAACGAATTTATTTATCGTTGATTTTATACATACGTATACATTCTCATGGCGTCTTCCTTATGGTATATATTATAATTGAATACTTATTCACCAAGAACGCTTTTCATTTTTAAATGGTCTAATAATTAAAAATAAACACACTTGTATGGATATACTACTTCTGAATTTTATTTACATGCTCGTTTCCAATACACATACAACTATCGTTATCAAGTAAATAATGATTAATTAACAAAAAATGTGAAACTTAGCATGTTAATAAAATTCAGAAGTACTATATCCATACAAGTGTGTTTATATTAAGTGCAATCTATTTCTATATGTCTTGTAAGAATTAGGTCTAATAATTAATTTTCTTTGCGCAAACCAGTGAGGTGTTACAATAGTTACATAGAAATAGAAGATGTTAATACACCCGTGTTAGTGCTAGGACCCCAATATCGTATCGCGATTCGTGTCTGCGGCTGTCAAGTTTTCCAAATTATCTTTAAGAGTGGCGAGGGTACCACCAGCTAGGGCACGAAGTTCCGGGGTATGGGGACATCGCCCTCCCGGAGACAATTTTGAAAACGTAACACCGCAAATTCGTTTTTTCAAACTGCTATTCTAGCCCGTGAGAGTTCCAAATGGGTTAAATTGCAACCGATATCCCACTCTGTGTATACCGGGATCTGTCGATGTTTGCCGAATGCCCACTCTGTGTATACCGGAATCTGTCGATGTTTGCCGAAGGCCCACTCTGTGTATACCGGAATCTGTCGAGGTTTGCCGAATTCCCACTCTGTGTATACCGGAATCTGTCGAGGTTTGCAACCGATATCCCACTCTGTGTATACCGAAATCTGTCGATGTGTGCCGAATGCCCACTCTGTGTATACCGGAATCTGTCGATGTTTGCCGAATGCCCACTCTGTGTATACCGGAATCTGTCGATGTTTGCCGAATGCCCACTCTGTGTATACCGGAATCTGTCGATGTTTGCCGAATGCCCACTCTGTGTATACCGGAATCTGTCGAGGTTTGCCGAATGCCCACTTTGTGTATACCGGAATCTGTCGATGTTTGCCGAATGCCCACTCTGTGTATACCGGAATCTGTCGAGGTTTGCCGAATGCACACTCTGTGTATACCGGAATCTGTCGAGGTTTGCCGAATGCCCACTCTGTGTATACCGGAATCTGTCGATGTTTGCCGAATGCCCACTCTGTGTATAGTACTTGAAGGTCTTTTCTCTTCACGTTGTATTCTCTTCCGTGACTGAGTTATTACAACACTACAGTTCAGGTTCTTTTCTCGAATCTTTTAATGCACAAATCTTTGTAGTCTCAATTAAGTGTATGATTGGTCTGACAGGGGGGGGGGGGGGGCGGTCTGCCTAATCCTACTCGCGCAGCCTATTTTATAGTGCCCCGCCCTCAATGGTTTACGTCAGAGACTGACCACTATCCCGATTCCAAATATGGAACGGACATACGCTACACATTCCATTAATATGGCACATGATAAATGTGTTCACTAACCCTTAGTTCAATTCATGCATCACGTCATCGCAGACCCCCTGTGTCACGATTATTTCCCTTTGACAAGCTAACGGATACAGGTCACCAAATATTCCTGGGCTGTCACCCACGAATGTAGGGTTCAAGTTATTTTTAGTCTCTCTCTCTCCCTTTCTCGAGAATTAACATCAGAGTCATGAGGAAAGAATTAGTGACCTGTGGCCCCAATCTCCCAAACAGAGTTGTCTTCCGTTGCACTCCACACTAATCTCTGCTGTCGGCTCAACTGACTACGCCAACAAGATTCTTGGTGAAGATATACAATGATAAACAATACAATTTAAAACAATTAAATGATAATATATTTAATACTCTTTCCATATTGAAATAGAAATGGGGGCACAATTTGAAAATAACAATGTATATACAGCTATTACAGGGAACTCTTTTGCGTAAGATTACGGGTGAAATGGTCGGAAATACGAACTGCGCATGTCGCTGTGCTAATTTTAGAATATAATAATATTTAATACACGTGGGTTTGTTTATCAGTACTACGCGATCGACAGGTCCAACAATTAATTTAGAAATGTCTAGTTAATCCAAATCAAAGAATTCTCGTTATATGTTTGAAATATAATATAATAAAAATCGCTTTGCGGGATAAACATTTCGAATTCACTAACAAATTATAAAATTTTTATAACGCCAAACATTTCGATGACAGGCGCCATTTTTGACCAAGTAGTAAATCACGTGATCAATGACCTCCGGGTCAAACCTTATAGTACGCGAACCGACGGCAGAGTCGAATGCTGGATAGCAAGACTTGCGTGGACAATGCTGTGTCCCAATCGCCTGCTGTATTACCGCATTCCCAGTACGATTAGTTCCCTTTGACAAACTAATCGTTGGCGGTTTTATCGCATTCCCAGTACGATTAGTTCCCTTTGACAAACTAATCGTTGGCGGTTTTATCGCATTCCCAGTACGATTATTTCCCCTTGACAACCCATTCAGGAGGCAGACCACCATTAAATTTCACACTCTCGGTACCCTATAGCAATTCTCTCTCCTTCTCTTTTCTCCCCCTTTGCATGGACATTTTTGTTGATTTGTTGGTCTAGAATGGAAGAAGAGGGTTTGAATTAATATTTTCTGCCAGGTTTTGGTAAATATTCTTGATTTTGAGGCGGAAGGATAACTGAGTTATCAGGTTGGCTACGGTGATAAGTACGGCAACTAGTTACACGTTTTGGGTATGCTTCTTCAAGTTGGTGTATCTCAAAATTTTGGTGGTCAACCTCATACAAATTTCAGTGCAAAGATATGGTTATTTGTTCCTCTGTCTATAGTGAAAAGCATTCAACCCAACAAAAATTTGGGGAAAAGTTGGAGGTGGGCAAAGAGGCCAGAATTAACATTGAAGTCAACGGGGAAATTAATGGTGGTCTGCCTCCTATTATCGCATTCCAAGTAGGATTATTTCCCTTTGACAACCGGTTCCCATTAGGATTACTTCCCCTTGACAAGCCAATCCCTTTAGGATTACTCCCCCTTGACAAGCCAATCACTTGCTGTATTATCTTCTCATCCCCAGTAAGATTATTTTAAGAGTTTTAATTTTACTTATTTATTTTATTTCAGTGGTTACCTAAATCCATCTTGAAAAGAACAGCCCTTGTTCTAATAATTGGGGCCATTTTGATACACTTGGTGGTGTTCATACACTTCGAATGGTTTCAGTATAAATTTACACCTTTACAAAAAGATGGCGACCACAACAACGATAAAACTATAACATATGTTAAGAAGTTGGAACCCGAACTTAACCCGTTTTTAGAAGTTGGCAAACACAACAATAATAAAACGTTAACATATGTCAAGAATTCGGAACCCGAACTTAACCCGTTTTTAGAAGTTGGCAACCACAACACCAATAAAACGTTAACATATGTCAAGAATTCGGAACCCGAACTTAACCCGTTGTTAGAAGTTTCGAAAAACGGGTCGGAGATTAAAAAACCGAAACTACCAAAAGTTCATTGGTTTAATAGACCCTCGTACATACAAATAAACGATTTGAAGACATGGCTATCTCAGTGTCCAACGCCTTGCACTTATACCACGGCTGCGACAAGCGACATTGTGATTTTTAATGGCGACACCTTACCAGGTCATCCACCATTTAAGAAACGCAACCCGAATCAAATTTGGGTTTTTTATGAAGTGGAACCTCCACCAATTTCAGAATCTAAACCTTGGCGACGAGAATCATGGAGAAACAAGTTTAACAGGACTATGTCGTATCGTCTGGATTCAGATGTGTTTATTCCGTACGGTACCTTTACTAAAAGACTGAAACCCTTGAAGAAAAATATGACAGCCATCATGAAGGAAAAAACCAAACTGGCCGCCATCTTCTCGAGCCATTGTGGTATACCTAGTAAACGTGAATTATTTGTCAAATTATTACGACAATACATCCCAGTTGATTTTTATGGACGATGTGGAAATTTAACATGCAAGAAAAGCATTGCAACCACAGCATCTTGTTTCACTGAAGTTGAAAAAACATACAAATTCTATCTTGGTTTTGAGAATACCTTCTGTAAAGATTACGCTACTGAAAAATTCTACCGTTCTGAATCCCAAGATCTGGTGACAGTCGTCCGTGGGGCAGCAGATTATTCTAAACTATCACCCGAAAAGAATTACATAGACACGAAAGATTTTGACTCGGTGAAAGAATTGGCTAGTTATCTGAAATATCTGGATAAAAATGAAACAGCCTATAGCGAAATTCTCGAGAGAAAATGGAAGTTTGACGTGAATCACCCGGAGTTTGGTTTTAACGAAATGGCGAAAATTTCTCAAAAACAGTCGATTTGTGATTTGTGTTCGAAGGCGGAATCTTGGATGAAAGAAAGAAAAGAGTATGATAATATTGCTAGTTGGTATGAAGAGGGTAAATGTCATGCGCCAACCGATATTCATTAATTTCTAACAAAACAAAAATGGAGTGAGATGGTTACCCTGGGTTACCCTGTCATCGATCCGCCAACAAGTGGATTCTGAACACGAGAGAGGTTATGTGTGTTTGAGGATGATCTAAGAAAAGTCGTTCGCTATTAAAGCTCCAAAACTATGGAATAAATTACCATTGACAGTAAGAGGCTGTCAATCACTTCGGACTTTTAAATCCAATCTAAAAACTTTTTTATTTACTAAAGCATTTTATTGAACTTTACTACAGATTTTATAACTTTAACTTTTATTTCTTTTACGCTATTATTATGATTCTTTTAATGTGTGCCAATTTATTGTTTCTTTTTTATGATTCCAATTATTTTTTTTTTATCATATTTGTCTTTATGCATTTTTATAATTTTATTGAATTGTAAAGCGCATCTGAGCACTTTGTGAAAGATGCGCTATAGAAATACACCAAAATAATAATAATAATAATGATAATCTACTAGTGTGGCATGGTAACGTTACCAAAATATTCGGTAGTGGGGGGATTCCAGGGGGGGGGGGGCTTCTCGAGTACAATTTCGAAAACTAGAATCCAGAAAATGTCTCAACAGGGATTCCAAAAGCCACTCTAACTCGATGTGTTTTAAAGTATGAGCTTCAAGAATAAAAATATAGATTTGTATTTTGTATTTCTGGCAGAGCTCTATGTCTCTACATGATTTATTTAGTATTATCTTTTTTAATAGAGATTTTATTTTTGAAATACGTTGATAGTTTCTATTCTCGAGGGGGATCACGGTGGCTAAGTGGATAAGGCGCTGGTTCGCTAGCCTGGAGGTTGAGTGTTCGATCCCTGCATTGGCCGAGAAAGTTCATCTCGATTTTCCGGCGTGATTTCCTCTTGTCAGTGATGCAGAAGGAGGGCCTGACAAGGACAGCTGCCTAGTCGTTCGGATGGGGACGAAAAACCGAGGTCCCGTGTACAAATTGGAGTGCACGTAAAAGATCCCTTGGCAGTTGGAATTCGATATAAGAGTAGGCCGTAGCGCCGCTGCCCGGGCAAAATTTCCCTCATTGCACACTGTGGCGTATGCCCGTCTTCAATTAGCCCAGGTACGGTGCTTAAGCGTAGGACGTTAAACCCCATTTCATTCATTCATTCTATTCTCGAGAACGGTAATTGAAGTCTTCGGCATTGAAAACACGAATTATTCGTCAGTTTCAATCAACAAGATGTTGTCATCCCACCGGGAAAAGATGTGCTTCTGATATCCAATATTTAAGACAGAATACACATTTTACCACTGGTACACGAATCGTGTACTATAATGCCTTTTAGCGCAGTTCGTAACAAGGGACTCGAAGAACGGGGCTGGACGGTATATTCTTGTCTTCTTATCTCAATAAATGCTGTCGGTGTAGAATGGAATAACCAGACACCATAGCTATAGATTGCCATTCGATTGAAACTTCTGGCGTATGTCGTCGACCATAACTAATTAGAAATTACAGTAAAAAGAGAAACGATTGAATGTAAATCAGTTTATATACATGAATATTGCATTATTGTATGTGTTGCGACCAATTTGAGTCAGTGTCAAGGTCCCAGATATTAACGATTTAGCTCCTTTAAATGACATCACGGCTTATGAATAGATTATTGAATCGATCTGAGAAAACGATTTTCTCTTTCATCTTAGATTTTGGTTCTAAAGGAGTAAAAGTCGTGTGCTAGCCTGGAGGTCGGGTGTTCGCTCCTTAGATTGGTCGATATGTAATGTAATCGCTATATAAATGGAACGATATTAATAATAATAATAAATGACATCACGGCTTATGAATAGATTATTGAATCGATCTCAGAAAACACTTTTCTCTTTCATCTTAGATTTTGGTTCTAGAGGAGTAAATGTGTTGTTGTTAGTGTTAGTGTTTAACGTCCGCTTCCACCGAAGGTGATATCGCAGACATGTTGTCTTTCTTTCAATTTTTAGTATCTTAGCGCACACGCAGGGGTCTTTCCTGTGGGAGGGAACCGGAGTTCTCGGAGGAAACCCACGGGGTTGAGAAGGCGCCCCTATCTCCATGCCACATACGTTTACACCAGGGATCGAAACCACAGCCGCAAGCCAGAGGTGACCGACCAGCTAGAGGTCGAAGCGCGGCACTCTGGACCACAAAGCCCCCCCCCCCCCGATATTTGTTCTACAGCTAAATTTCAATAAATATACATCCAAGGGGGATAAATCCTGTTGTTCTTTAATGGATGCAGACCACCATTAATTTACCCATACCTCCAACTATTCCCCAACATTTCGTTGGACTGAATGCTTTTCACCAAAATTTTGAGATATACAAACTTGAAGAAGAAGTAAACTAACAACCCTACCCTATCTAAACAATTGTTTAATGCCTTACATCAATGAAATTAAATCACAACGTGATCCTACATTGACGGCAACCGGTGTGTTGGATTGCTCTCTTTAAAAGGCTCAATACCACTCTTGTTGTAACTGAATAATATGTCCCAATCTTTATTCTGGTCAACAAATTGTACTATTTTACAAAATATCAATTATTAAAAGATACAAATTTCATCTTAACACACCTAATGTGTTTCCCCATGGCATATTGAGTCGTAATGCGCATTATCTAATTTTTTCACTACGGACAAAATTAGTGAAATAATTGATTTTGATCGAAATTGAGATTTTAACAAAAATGGGTCTATTAATATACTATCTATCGATACAAAAGGTCAAAATACCAATACAAGATTTTAGAACGCCTTTATTTGAACGTTTTGTACGAGTACCGCATTCATGAATCTGTCATATTCCTTAAAATTATCGGTGAAATTCTTTATGTTTCTTCGCTAGCAGTGGGCGACCGCTTATTGCTCTTGCATATTAATTGGCATTGTTGTAAAGCGGGGAATCTCTGGTTTATAAATATGACCAAAGAATTGCCGATGAATTCATTTTGAAGGAATACAAAAGGGTTTTAAAACCCCTAAAACTGTAAACAACCTCGGCTTGTTGCTATGCTGTCAACACGACTCGCTTGCTGATTGGCCCAGACAAAAGCATTGTGGTTCCGTGGCCGGATCGAGGCTCAAGCGATCGATAGAAATTAGATTTAGGCCATGCTATTTGGGCTATCTACATGCGATTCACTATGAAAAGTGGCAGAAGCAATTGTTTGTTGTTGTTTGTTTATTAAAGATTAAACGTCCAATACATTACATAATTCTGATCGTATAATAAACCTAATATAGATAGCCATGGAGTGTAATCAAAAACATCGTAAATTAATCAACACGCTGTTCGTGTCATTGAGTAATGCTAATTTGTAAACACTTCTCACGTACGGTATTAGGGATTAATTGATTGGTAACTGACAGTGATAAGGCCGCCGATAATCCATTATTTACACCGAATAACTAATCAAAGCGGTGATGATTTTGTACTTATCTCGTTTGGTCGGTTAGAAAATAAGTTAGAGCCCTGAAATGAAGGTAAACAAAATAGCCAATGAACGGCTTTCTGAAGAGGTATGTATAGGTGAATTCCGTTTACTGTCGCTTCTTACGCCATGCAAAGTAAAGAATGCAGATTGAATATTATTCTATTAGCATAATGGATCAGGATAATGAGAACGACCAATGTGTCTAAACCCGACGATTATCGAGTGGGGGATATATGCCATTGTTTAATTACACCGCTTCCAAAATGCACGAAACTAAACCTAAGCATTTCATGCCAATGAATTTTAAATTTTAGGGAATCATAATTTTTGGGATACCGTTACGGTACCGAAGGCTGAAAATAACAATGGAGAACACGCAACATTATTTGTAACAATGTCCAAAGTTTACCAATGTTAGCTAGAATTCAAACGGCGATAGTAATACTACCTTGCAAATGGATATGTACATTTTTAATACAGTCCACGATTAATTGTGACTACAAATAACATCCCACTTCTTCCTCGTTGCCATTGGCAACCTTTGATAAAACTGGCCTGTTTATTTCCAATACAGGCTGAAAAGTATCCGTGTATCAGAAATGAACAGTACACTTTTTAAAAAAAAAAAGTACTGTTCATTCCCGACAAACGAACACTTCTACACTGTTTAAGATACCATTCAAGCAATAAGTAGCGGACGTTTAGTACAGCCCAAATAGCAATGATAGCTATGGCTCTATACAATGCAATGCAGCCGGACAAATTACATGAAACAACTAGTCAAAATCACAGTAACAAAACAAACAGGGTGGAACAAACTGGCAGTTCAAAAATATATACAATGACATTAAATTAACTAAACATCATATTACACAAATCAATTATTATACATGTGAATTGGCACCTATTCCATAATTTGGTTTGATTTATATTAATATGCAAAACATATAAATGAGAACACTGAATAATTATTGTAATTGTGATGATAAAAGGCGCAGTTCTCTTGCTGGACACTTCACAGACATTTAAAATAAGCAGGATAAAAACAAAAACGCCTAGAAAGACATCTATTTTATTACAAATAATTCGTTGATGCATACTTTCACCAGGAATGACCCACGTTTCGCATTTCCTTCACACTACATTTAATAATAATATTAATAATATTGCGGTCTTCTACGATGTGGTCTAAACAAACACGTGATTGTTTTACGCCCAGGGTATAGCTAGACGCACGTGTAAATACTACTCAGCTCGTCTCTCGACTGCGAAATCATTCTACCATGAAATGTAACGTGAGGCTCAGAAAGGGATAAATGAAATAACATTTGTCACTTTTCGGTTGAAACGACTCGATAATAAATACTATTTTTTACATATCGCTTCAAAATACTCGATAGAAATGTGATGTAAGTGAATTATTAGCACCTTTCCTGGGTGTATCAGTGACTATCAGGACAGTTTTGGCCGGGGGCCGCCTCGGCTTCGCCTCGGCTGATCCCCCGACCAAAACTGTCCTGATATTCACCGATACACCTCGGAAAGGGTGCTAATAACTACTACATACAGCACTGTTAATGTATTTGTAGGTGCAGTGTATATATCATACGTCTATTTTAGTATATTTATTAAATAAGGGGACGAATTAATATAAGCCTTTGGTTAGTTTTTGAATCCTTAACTTTTGACAGTTTACAATGAATAACATGTATCTTATTTAAATAAAATATTGTTCAAATTAAAATAAAAATAGACTTTTTGTACACCCAGAACCTTAATTTCAATTGTAAAGCTGTGGCGGCTTCTTTGATGATTAGAAGATTAAAATAAACTACTAAACTTGATTACCCAATCAACAACCTTAATCTTCCGACCACTAGCACCAAGGTGCTAATTAATTAAGGAGATTAACTGAAGTTGAACTCACCAAAGTTATAATATACAAACTTAGACTACTAATGTATACATTGTTCTAAATTACACGTTATAATAGGAAATATGATTTTACTACAATATTCGTCTTCGGCACCCTTGAGAACTTATAGAAGGAAATATTAATATTAAACGACAAAATAGCGAATGATTTAATGGCATGGTTGCTGTGTGATATTGTTTTTTTTATAAACCTGTAATGTTAAATCTGTGATCTTTTGGGTATGTTCTATGCTCGGTATATCCTGCTGTCTAAATTTATTTATATAAAGTTTTTCTTTAAACCTGTATCGGTTTATTCTTCCAGGGTAGGTTTGTTTGTCCATTAGAAAACATAATATACTGGCATAAGGTTTTTCTTACGTGAATTCTTACTAGAATTCTCATTTTAAGTACTTTTAAACATAGACGGTTTATAAGCAAGATAAAGTCATCGACTTCGATTATGCTGGGGAAGAAAGATTCAAGAAAAAACCCTCGGCTTACCGGCATCGGTTTATCTCGTTCTCGGGCTATTTTCTTCAGTCTTTCTTCCCCTGCATAACCTCAGTCTCGTGCTTTGTCTTACACAGAACATACCGACACCTTTACCTTGCATTTTCTTAAAACTGCAGATTTCAGTGAATTCAATTCATTTTCAGCTAACCGAGAGCTCTCATGACCGCCTTTTCCATTCTCGAACGTTACCGATGCCCTGTGAATTAATAAATTAAATTCTCGTAAAGCAATGCTATCCACTGTAGCCTAATCTGTACACTGGTATTGTAACTGTGCCATACGTAAATCTCCATAGTATAATTCTTATACAATGGCCATAATAACTAGTTTCAATTAAGGTGTTTTGTCAAACCATGTTTATACTGCATTTATGATCATAACACCTAGTGACACGTCTTTTAATAAGAACTCGGCAGTCAAAACAGTAGACCTATCAGTACCCAATTAATTAAGATGTATACAATAGTCAGAAAAATATTTTCTGTTGCATTATAAAATAATTTGTTATTATGTTCTATTAAATTTATGAGAGTTTTTAGTATACTGTTGTTTTTGGAAAAATGTTCCCCTTTCTTATACTTGATAGCATACCCTACCCTGCAAGGTGTGACCATAACTGATGAGTGACCATAAAATCATCGAATATGTAAAATGATAAATACTCGTTGCATCGATCCAAAACCATGTTTGTCGTCTTTAGCGACCCCGAAAACCCCAAAAATGATATATTACACGAGTACCAAGTATACGATCTCCAATAATTGGTTTGATGGCCATTTTGAAAAACAAGATGGAGGATACAGTCCGGTCGACCCTTTGATACTACAACATTTGTGTGCCTAATAACACAAATAAAATGACATGGCACCACGCGGTTACAAATATACGGTGACAAAATCAGAATTCTCATTATATCGACTTCCAACTGCCAAGGGATCTTTTACGTGCACTCCAATGTGTACACGGGACCTCGGTTTTTCGTCCCATCCGAACGACTAGGCAGCTGTCCTTGTCAGGCCCTCCTTCTGCATCATTGACAAGTGGAAATCACGCCGGAAAATCGAGATGAACTTTCTCGGCCAATGCAGGGATCGAACACTCGACCTCCAGACTAGCGAACCAGCGCCTTATCCACTTAGCCACCGTGATCCCATAAATAAGGAGGGCTAAGTAGGTATGGCACAGGTTCGCTAACCCGGACTGGAGCTATTGTATTCGCTCGCGTTGTTGGCCGAGAAGGACAGCAGGATTTTCCCGCCTGGTTGGCTTTCCTTTGTTAGTGGTGCAGAACGGAAGGTGCGAAAAAAAAATGAGGTCCCGTGTACTTTAAAGCATCTCGGAATTTGAAATAAAAGTAGTCCATCGTATGACGTCCTTGATAAAATACTCGGATGGCAAAATGTATACGCCTAGTAAATGGAGATGTCGTTTCATGCATATATTTGTTTCATAACCTCTCTCTCTATCCCTCTCTCTATCCCTCTCTCTCGCTCTCTCTCTTTCTCTCTCTGCCTTCCTTTTATATTTAACGGATTTCGTCAATTAGAGAAAAAAAAATTTATTAACGATCGGCGAAAATTGAGAAAACCTTTGATACAGAAATAACATTCGGTGAGATGTTACAGATTTTGTCAAGAATCTTAAAGTATTCATAAAATATAGATATAACGTCTGATAGTAATGTTGCTGTGCCATGCTCTCTCGCTGGCTCTCTCACGTTAACATTTTTAGAAAGTTACACAAAATCTTGTTTCACATTCATAAACTGATTTTGATAAAACTCTTTAAAAGAGCAGAACACATGACATACTTAAATGTTTTGTATCAATGCCTTTGCGACACAGATATTTAATGTAATCCATGATTTTCTCGACATCTTCAAGAGGTTTTAAAGTAATGAATTTTAATTTTAAAACTGTTGTTGCTGTGTAATTTGTATATAATGTAAATAGCCATCAAATTTCAATTATCTTGTTTATTTATTGCTATTATTTTGTATTTTAAAGTTTGTATTTGTATACTATGGAGAGGGGGTCCATAGGCTAAGCCTGTTCTCCAATCCAAAATTTTCTGAATGAAATATTGTTTTAAAAAATAAAAAGGCTTTTGCTGCTTCTAGAAGACTATGATTCTATGACAAAGACGAATCTATATCATAATTTAACAAAATCCTATCTATTATTATGACAAATAAAGCTTAGTTTTCCAATTTCTGTACACATATTCAATTCATTCACATTATCAGTTTCCGTTCATTACCCAATTCATTGATCTATACTTGTTAGGATTAATTTTAACGCCGCTGTATTTAGAATTATTCTGTATATTGTAATATAGAGTTCTTATCATTTTAATTAAATTTCCTGACACGGCATTTCAAACTAATGTGTATATTGTAACATACCGTTCTTTTCAGTTTAATTAAATTTGAAACTAAATTAATTTATATATTATTTTGACGACAGGGTTGTGGGTTGGTGTTACACGACATGATGGTTGTTATATTCCAATTAATTTGCACTTAAGAATTTATTCGTATTCATATGAATAGTATAATTCACAAATTGTCCAATAATCCATAACAATATGACTCTTTGCACAGTAAAGGGGCGGATATATTACTCCAAACAGGGAGATTAAAGTTACATTAGTTAAGAGCTAAATCTAGCTATAGCAGGTCTTACTTTGGGCCTGACATGTTTTCTAAAGTATTAATTAGACATTAATTAACTGATCCAGACCTTAATCAACTCTGGATTGCATCAGATTTCTCCGATATTAAAGGAATTAAAACGTTTAAGCGATACTCTGATTTAATCTAATATGGCGGACCCAGACTTAGCTTCGATCACCAAGACCGTGGTTGAAATTATTGCACACGTCTACCAAATTTTCAAATGCCAATATCTTCGCTTCAATAGAGTAATTTGAATGAAATTTTCAAATTATTCATATTACATCATCTACTTTCGAACTATTATAGCAAGAATGGCTAGTTCTTTATCTATATCTTGTAGCTTTAAAATACATGTAATAATATGCAATTTATCTATTTTGATTCATAACAAAGGGCTATTTTATGAATTTAAAATGCATATATTGGGATGGTTTAGCTAGTTCGCTCCTTGATACGAGTGTTAACGTAACAGAACCCAGAGATAGCAAAAATAACCTCAGATATTGCATGATAAATAATTACCATTTGAGGTTTAGAAATGACTGTTCGTCCTTTTAAAGTTAATACTATAGTATGTGTGTTCCACCTTATAATAAATTCAAATGGATTGTTTATTCCTATTACTTTTAAAGTTAATAAAATGAAATGAAATAGGGTTTAAAGTCCTACTGCTATGCACCTAACCCGGGCTAATGGAAAACGGGCATACGTCATACAGTGTGCCCACTCTTATATCGACTTCCAACTGCCAAGGGATCTTTTACGTACATGTCAATGTGTACACGGGACTTCGGTTTTTCGTTCCATCCGAACGAGTAGACAGCGTGGTAACACATAGGCATATAGAAGGTCTGAGAAGAAAATATCTTGTGGAACTCTTGTGGAATGTGGTATCACACAGACATAATAGGAGGTCTAAGAAGAAATCTTGTGATCTCTTGTGTTGAAAAACACCAGAAACCCAAAACACTGTTTCAAAATTATTCTAAGTCGAAAATCTTGTGGAATGTGGTACCACACGCAGGCCCTCCCAATAGTGAGCCCCCCCCCCCCCCAATATTCTACGCTCTAATTGGCCTTTACCGCAAATACCAGTAGCTGCGAAAAAAATTATTCAGGTGCCCATGCTAGTTTGCCCTCCCGAAAACATCTTTCCCCCCCCCCCCCCAATAAAAAACAATTTCCTTGCTACGGGCATTTCACAGAGGCATACAGGCATAGATGTCAGGGGGGGGGGGCTACAATAGTAAGTACTCTTGTACGGCACTTACTTCTACTCTATTAGTAAATGCAGGAGGACGGTCTCGGATTGGACATTTGACGACATATGGTGATTATCTGTTTCCATGGTGATTCTCTGTTTCCAGAACAAACCGAGGTACATTGTCACTCTGGACAGAATTCCCTGACTTTCTCATAAGCTTCGATTTGTTCCGGTTGTATTTGGCCAAAAACTGAATAGACCGCACCATGTTTACGTCTGCGACAACACATTTCACCAGAAGTTGATTTTAACGCAAAATCTCTCGTTTTTGTGAGATTTACTTATCGAATCTATGAAACTTGAAGATTATAAATATTTCAATCTCAGATTAGTCAAAGTTTCGGTCACTTCCGAAACCTGATATCTCGGGAACAGTTAATCGGAAGTGGATATCGGTTGAAAATCCTTTGATCCTGTGTGTTATCTGGGTTTTTTTAGTCCATTACACAGAAACATATTTCTGATTCTGAGCTGCCTTGATTAATACACTCCCATTTATGTTCCATCATCAGTATGTTAATAGGGGATCTCGGTGGCTAAGTCGGTGAGCTAGCTAGCCTTGAGGTCGGTTGCATTTGCCGAGAAGGTTCATCCAGATTTTCCGGCATCGTTTCCCTTTCTAATTGAGCTAGAATATTCAAACTTCGTGTAGGTGTTTATTGGGTCATTACCTTGATGAAATTCGATGATGAGCATTTACCGCTTAGGGTAAGCAGAGATAAGCAATTTGATTGGTTGATGCTTTGGGACGCGATAACTTGAGTTGTAATTAAGTTAGAGTGATGAAACTTGGTATATAGTTTCATTACATTAATACTTTGACTGAGTTCAATAATGCGCATTTTCAGCTCAGGGTAAGCAGAGCGATAAGCAATATGATTGGCCGAGACTTTGGAACATAATAACTCTCCTTCTAATTGAGCTAGGATATTCAAACTTGATGTAGGTGTTTATAAGGTCAATACCTTGATGGAGTTCGAAGATGGACATTTTCTACCTAGGGTTAGCAGAGATAGGCAATTTGATTGGTTGATGCTTTTGGACGCAATAGAGAGAGAGAGAGAAATGGGGTTTAACGTCCACTCAACACAACTAGTTTAGTTGTAATAAAGTTAAGAGTGATGAAACTTGGTATATAGTTTTATTTCATCGATACCTTGACTAAGTTCAATAATGAACATTTTCGGTTGCGGGTAAGCAGAGCGATAAGCAACTGATAAGTCTAGACTTTGAAACACAAAAATTCTCCTACTAATTAAGGTAGAATGTTCAAACTAGGTGTAGGCGTACATTAGGTGAATGCCTTGGTGGAGTTCGATGATGAACAATGTCTTATTCTATCTGGTAGAGAGTGATGAAACTTAGTGTATAGTTTGATTGCTCAATACTTTTGAAAAAAATAAATGTGCGATTAGTTGATATGTGTCATCTATTTATTTTGGGATTTCGGCGGGGGACATCAGCCTCACTGTTGGCTTTTTTTATTTACATATTATTTATTGAATAAATAATAATTAAACAAATAATTATTTTTATGTTATCTATTAAATGTTACAGTTTAAACAGAACAAACGGTGGGGGATGCATGGGAACGGTTGCTATACTGGATATAAATGGTAAAATACAAACAAGTAGTTTTTGGTGGTTATGCACAAGTTTGTATGAAATAACACAAGTTTCAGAAATTTCAACACAAGTTTCAGAAATTTCAAAACAAGTTTCAGAATTTCAACACAAGTTTCAGAAATTTCAACACAAGTATTGTGTACCTTTTCACACAAGTTTCAACACAAGTTTTGTGTGTTTCATAAATTTTAATTTTTGTATAATTTTTGACAGACAGGGTAAGATGCAAAGGCGAAGGAATGTGTGATGCTAATAATAAATAAGGGGAGCTTAGTAGGTATGGCACAGAGAATATAACAAACTTTTTTATTGCATGGAATGCCATTTCTTGTCGACTTCGCCTTGTATATTTTGAAAATATATATAATTTTTGACAGACAGGGTAAGATGCAAAGGGGAAGGAATGTGTGATGTTAATAATAAATAAGGGGAGCTTAGTAGGTAGTATAATGATGGATATTGTAAACTTTAATTTTTAAAAAATGTATCCTGAATAGAAAACAACATATTAGCCATACACAATGACGTTTGTTTTCTAAGTTAAACTAGACAAATCATACAGTGTTTTATTTTATAAAAATCTATAATTTGAGAAATTCATAAAGATTATGGCACCGCAACATCAAAGCTGCCGCTTTAAAAATAAATATGAATCCCCTAACTTTTAAAATTGCCAAAACCGGACTACTACTACAGCGTTAAAAGAAGGCATTATAATCTCACTTAACTTTAAGTGGATATTTCTCACCTAAACTGGCCTTTAAATACCACTTAATTAAAGACTAACACTTAAAAGTTAAGGCAGCTTAACTTTAAGGGAAGTTACGTATATTTAAGTTAAAGATAGTAGTTAAAATATATTCATAAAATAGATATAACGTCGGATAGTAATGTTGCTGTGCCACGTTCTCTCGCTGGCTCTCTCACATTAAATTTTTTAGAAAGTTACACAAAATCTTGTTTCACATTCATAAACTGATTTTGATAAAACTCTTTAAAAGAGCAGCACATGACATACTTAAATGTTTTGTATCAATGCCTTTGCGACACAGATATTTAATGTAGTCCATGATTTTCTCGACATCTTCAAGAGGTTTTAAAGTAATATATTTGAATTTTAAAACTGTTGTTGCTGTGTAATTTGTATATAATGTAAATAGCCATCAAATTTCAATTATCTTGTTTATTTATTACTATTATTTTGTATTTTAATGTTGGAATTTGTATACTATAGAGAGGGGGGTCCATAGGCTAAGCCTGTTCCCCAATCCAAAATTTTCTGAATAAAATATTGTTTTAAAAAAAAGGCTTTTGCTGTTTCTAGAAGACTATGATTCTATGACAAAGACGAATCTAGATCATAATTTAACAAAATCATATCTATTGTTATGACAAAGAAAGCTTACTTTTCCAATTTCTGTACACATATTCAATTCATTCACATTATCAGTTTCCGTTCATTACCCAATTCATTGATTTATACTTGTTAGGATTCATTTTAACGCCGCTGTATTTAGAATTATTCTGTATATACTAAATAGAGAGATCTTATCATTTTTATTAAATTTCCTGACACGGCATTTCAAATTAAAGTGTATTTTGTAACATACCGTTCTTTTCAGTTTGATTAAATTTGAAACTAAATTAATTTATATATTATTTTGACGACAGGGTTGTGGGTTGGTGTTACACGACATGATGGTTGTTATATTCCAATTAATTTGCACTTAAGAATTTATTCGTATTCATATAAATAGTATAATTCGCAAATTGTCCAATAATCCATAACAATATGGCTCTTTGCACAGTAAAGGGACGGATATATTACTTCAACCAGGGAGATTAAAGTTACATTAGTTACGAGCTAAATCTGCCTATAGCAGGTCTTTCTTTGGGCCTGACATGTTTGCTGAAGTATTAATTAGACATTAATTAACTGATCCGCACCTTAATCAACTCTGGATTGCATCAGATTTCTCCGATATTAAAGAAATTAAAACGTTTCAGCGATACTCTGATTTAATCTAATATGGCGAATTCAGACTTAGCTTCGATCACTAGGACCGTAGTTGAAATTATTGCACACGTCTACAAAATTTTCAAATGCCAATATCTTCGCTTCAATTGAGTAATTTGAATGAAATTTTCAAATTATTCATATTACATCATCTACTTTCGAACTATTATAGCAAGAATGGCTAGTTCTTTATCTATATCTTGAATAATGTAGCTTTAAAATACATGTAATAATATGCAATTTATCTCAGATATTGCATGATAAATAATTACCATTTGAGGTTTAGAAATGACTGTTCGTCCTTTTAAAGTTAATAGTATGTGTGTTCCACCTTATAATAACTTTAAATGGATTGTTTATTCCTATTACTTTTAAAATGAATAAAATGTGCATTTGCCGAGAAAGTTCATCCAGATTTTCCGGCGTCGTTTCATTTTGTCAGTGATGCAGGACGGAGGACCGGACAAGGACAGATGTAGTCGTACGGATGGGTCGAAAAAACCCTGGTCCCATGGCAACTGGAATTCGATATTAGAGTAGGCCGTAGGCCGTAGCACCGCTGCCCGGGCAAAATTTTATCATGCCGTTCTTCATTTGCCCAGTTTAGGAGCAGAACAGTAGGTCCTTAAACCCCATTTCATTTTATATTTTTGAACTTTTTGCATGTTGTCATTTAAAATGTGTTTTCTTGAAAATTAATCAAATTTTACCAAAAAACATATTTTTCAAATAAAATCATAGAAACCGCTTCATTCTGGTCTTTATTTCATAGAAATTGACAGAAAACTAGAGCGGGTAGGATAAAATTGATATAAAGTCGGCGGTCGTATTTGCTGACTCATAGTGGAACAACCTACCACGTGGTGAATGTCCACCCAAGTTCAGAATATTTACTTAGGCACCCACTAAACATTTCTTTTAAAAAAATTGTCCACATTCTATATAATATACCAGTTCGTTTAATATAACTTTTATGCCAACAAAAACTTATAATATTCTGTATGTATGCTCAAAATATTGGATCTGGAAAGATGATAATAACGGAAATTCTATTTCATACGGAATCGACCGTAGAGATAGTTAAACTTGTGTAATCAATCGTAACATAAACATTAATTTAATATATTTTACAGTGACTCATAGTCATGTAGATATACGTTCCCAAAAGGGCAGCCGCGATGGCTCAGTGAGTAGAAGTAGAGAGAGTCTAAACCCTGGTAAAGGCGCGTGTTGTTCATTGCCTTATTTTTAACCATTACCGGAGTTATGATCTATCTAAGTCGCCGAGTAAGTCCGAAAAGATGCCTGACTGAGTCCGAAACGACGTTTGTGTTGAGTCCGAAATGACGCGGGACCGAAATGACGTGCTACCATGTTACACATAGTTCAGAGACCCAACCCTAGTAAAGGCGCATGTTCGAGGTAGATATAAGAGTAGGCGGGCAAAATTTCCCTCATAGCACACTGTATGGCGTGTGCCCGTCTTCCATTAGCACTGGTTAGGTGCATAGCAGTAGGACGTTAAACCCCATTATAATTACAACAATAATATCTCAAGGTAGTCAAAGTTTCGGTCACTTCCGAAACCTGATATCTCGGGAACAGTTAACCGGAAGTGGATAACGGTTGAAAATTGCGGTCCGTTTTTATGCCACGTAAAATGTGTGGTAACCTTATGTCTCGGAAACCACTAACCGGAAGTGGTCTTAATGTTGGCTACTCTAAGTAGAAAGACAATTGTGGTCTGCAGTCGTGCCACATGGAATGTGTGGTAACCTGATATCTCGGAAACCGCTAAACCATATTATGTTAGGACCGAAATGACTTAGTTGTGTCGAGTGGACGTTAAACCCCATTTCTCTTCTATTTCTGATATTGAATCCCACTTCCACAAGTCGACAGGATGTCCCTTTAATATTATATGCTAAAAATGCATACGTGTTCATCTGTTACTGGCTATGACTCATCTATTAATCTAGTAGTGTATATAAAATTTCATCCAACCTTCCTTTTTTTCTGATATTGAATCCCATTCAACAAGTCGACAGGATGTCCCTTTAATATTATATGCTAAAAATGCATACGTGTTCATCTGTTACTGGCTATGACTCATCTAGTGATCTTGTAGTATATATAAAAGTTCATCCAACCTTCCTTTTTTTCTGATATTAAATCCCACTTCCACAAGTCGACAGGATGTCCCTTTAATATTTTATGATAAAAATGCATACGTGTTCATCTGTTACAGACTATGACTTATCTAGTGATCTAGTAGTGTATATAAAGGTACCATTGATACGTTATTCAAATCACCGATTCCAGGCAGATTGAAGGAATTCGTTCATAGGTAAGATATATTTATTTATTGTTTGTTCGGGGTGGGGCGACATGGGTTTAGCAAAAGGGTAAAGTACACTGAAATTACTGCGTTCGTGGAATATGTAAAAGACCGACATCTATTTTGTACCACAGATTCCTTTCATCTACATAACAGATAAGGGGTGGTTATCTCGCAAAAATTGGGTGCATTTTTTCAGTTGTTAATGATATGATATGATATGAAATAACGTTTTCGTCCTCCTATTCTGCTCCCGACAAGGCTAATATTGACGGCCATACACCATAAAGTGTGCTATGAGAGTAATTTTGCCGGCGCTACGGCCTACTCTTTATATCGAGTTCCAGCATCAGTTAAAATGCCGATTCATCTCCCCATACCCTCTTGCTTTAAACTGTTGTCACTGACGCGTTCACAAGGTTTTCAGAAAAACCGGTTGGTAATTATGGAACAGAAAGCCGTAAAGTCGATTATACGAGCATGACCGTAATGTTTTGAACCAAATTTGAAAGCTACGATAGTACTAAAACAACGGGGTGTTTTGGTCCAATACTCCACCCGGTTGGTCTCGGTAAATCTTTGTTTCGAATTATCGGACCTTCCGACAGTATTGCATATTTGAACAATGCAGGGTATGACGACCACTGTCAAAATTGGTCGCAATTTTTTTGTTACGTCGTTTTTGTAAATCATTTTAGTGAAGCCTGTACCACAACAGGCCCGGGACTGTACAGCGCAGTGGACGCTTACGGCTGGCCCCCGGATCCATTCACTTGATTTGATAATTGTTTATTATTTGCAATGTCTATTGTCTGTCTTGTCCGCAGGTTTATCTTGTATATTTTTGTTTTGCGTGTAGTGCGGTCCTCCTGCACTTACTATTATTATACTCATTGTGTTGGTCATGATTTGAATTAATGTCCCGTTTTTCTTATCAATATATATATATATATATATATATATATTTTTAATATTTCCAGATCAAGATCAAGATGAATATCATAGTTACAGCTATTTTGTTTTCTCTCTTCCTTGTCAGGTAAGGTGTTATATTTTACCACTGTATGACAATATATGTTTTCGACATTGTTTAGTTTTTTAAATGTCTATTTTCTGTCTTGTCCGCAGATTTATCTTGTAAATTTCTTTTGTTTGTTTGCGTGTAGTGCATTTACTATTAGTGTACCCATCAACAATATATTATTGCGATACTGGGTATTTTCATGACTTCTTTGGCAGTAACTACTTGAAATCACTGAAATTCAATAGACTTCTTCAGAACTCTGGCAGTAATATAGTAGTACGACACGGGGCTGTCTTCTTGGGTTTACTTTACAACATGCGACATGGGTTAATAGGTTATCTTTTTTAGTTTAACCATTATGCAAGAGCTGAATCTGCTTATTGTTAGTCTTTCTTTAATATTCAGATTTTATAGAAATTAATATTAGACCTGTGACTGTCCTTCAATAGTTAGTGGTCCCATTCCCTTTTGTTTTTAAGAGTTATAGGCAGTGCCAGGTATGACCTAGGCCCACATTTATTGTATCATTGGGAGTACTTATTGTTTACTTTATATTATATAGTTTATGCGTGTTTCTTCTTGCATGGACAGCCACATATCCCAGAATTAATGTTTATATGAAATATGCAAATTAATTAAGGTTATGTCCATGTTCTTAACATGCATTCATCAGCCTTTAAATAAAAGTCAAAGTATTAAGGATTACTCAGCACAAGGGTTTGTGAGTTGGGACCATGGTGGCTGACATTTTGTATTTTATTTCCTTGTAAACTCATAGAGTTTTTACGTCTGAATTGCGTCCCAACCAGTCTGAATTGAGTATGAAAAAGAGTCTGAATTATGTCTGAAGCCGGCCTATAATATTACAGAATTAATCTGTGAAATTTAAGTAACGTTTTTCTCTGGAAATGTCAATATACATTGAGTCAGTAAACTAGCCTAATAAAAAACCTATGCTGAGTTTCCTGTTTTAAAGTGTAGCCTCAAATGAATCCGGAAAGGTCTAAGCCAAGTCAGCCATGTCTGTCCCAACTAGGCCTACCATGCGCCTAGTTAAGCTCAGTGCACGACGTGCGATGTGTCGTGCACGGCAGCTATAAGACCTTTATTTTAACGACAAGCTCAAAACCAACTTTGAATACCCTCGGATGGCATGGATACAACTCGGATTTAATCAGTCGTTCATTTAAAATTAAATCAATAAATTGCTGACCAAGATAACGTTTAGCATTAGTCATTGACTGTCACTATTTTACAACTGTTAGTAATCTCTAATAATATCAAAAATAGTTGAAATTAAATTAATGGTGGGTTTTATTTTACCACATGGTTTTGATTCAAATTGTTAATATGAGTACATATTCTATTTTAGTTGCAGTTGTAGTAACGTTTACAAAAAGATGGACAAAAATAATGACGGAAAAGTGGAATACACTGAATTTGAGGCTTATATCATGGCGTTTGATGTGGATAGTATGTACTATTTCTAGTTGAAATAATTTGGGGGTTCTTTCTAGGCAGGAGCGCCGGAACGACGCGAGGGCCAGGGTACCAAAACATAGGGAATGCACCCCCCCCCCCCCCCGGCCTCTAGAAATTTTTTAAATTTGTCAATTCCGAGAATGCTGTCTACAGCAATCCAAATTCCAACCTAAAACCCTTTAAAATACATGATAATGAAAGAGACCAATACCTGATTACCGGTATGCCATGTTGGCCTCCTGTAAATACATGAAATATCTATGTCATTTTGGGACTAACAAAGAGAGGTTGATTTAACGTCCAGTCGACACAAACTAGGTCATTTTGGGAATAATACATGACACACGGTGGCTAACAACTGGAGGACCCTGCTCCTTGCACCCCGACCCCCGAAGCTTGACAGACGACCCTACTGTGTGTCGCCTTCAAGTCTGAGATCGAAACCACGTCCTTTAGTCAGTGACAGACCTTATGATCTATAGGGCCCACGACTACGCCTATAATTTATAAAGGAGACAGAGTTTTATCTTATCCGCTTCTAATTATTATTATGTACCGGATTCAAATTTCTGATAGAACGTGGCTTAAAAATATACCCGGATGTTGAATTATCCGTTGGTTAAGCAATTAATCTACGTGTCTCAAAATGGTTAATGTCCAACCTCATGGATTTTCTCCGAGCTTCTTCCCACAGCTAAAGACCCCTACGTGCAAGCGAATTGTGTAAATAAAATAGAACCATATTATGTTAGTCGTGAACTGACTTAAGCCAGGCTGACACTTGCACGATTCCGTGGTACGCATTGACACGACTCGAGTCGGCACGACACCGTCCGATTTGCGCAAACTCGTCTCGCCATTGCCGGAAGTGCGTATACAATGCGCAAACTATGCGCAAACAATGTGTAATCTCGTCGTGCCAGTTCGTGTAAGTGTCAGCCTGGCTTTAGTTTGTGTCGAGTGGACGTTAAAGCCCATTTCTCTCCTTTTTTTAAGGTAACGGTAAAGTTACTTTGGCGGAATTAATCAAGAATTACGGACACAGTAAGACAACCACACGCAGTAAAAGTTATCTGGAAGCTGCAATTAAAAGAGTTGATAAAAATGGAGACGGCATGGTGGATGTGAATGACGTAAAAGTTCTTTTCCCCTTAATTGATACTAACGGTAAGTTTGTTACGTCAATAAAAACAGAGGTCCAATGATATCTGACCACGCCTACTTCCAATCCACAGTCTTTTCCGGCCTGGTTCCCCTTGTCAGTGATGTGGAACGGAGGGCCTGGCAAGGACAGCTGTCTAGTCGTTCGGATTGGACGAAATACCGAGGTCTCGTGTACACATAAGAGTGCAAGTAAAAGATACCTTAAAGGCAGTTGGAATTCGATATAAGAGTAGCTTGTAGCGCCGCTGTCCGGGCAAAATTCCCCCTCATAGCACACTGCATGGCGTATGCCCGTTTTCATTAGGCCAGTTTAGAAGCAGAACAGTAGACGCTAAACCCCATTTCATTTCTAGTTCAACCCGTTAACCTGATAATTCCAATGTGTAAATTTCGTTGTAGAAGTCATAAGTTACCAATAGAATTAGGTATTTTTCATAAAATTGCCAGAGAAGACCGGATTTGTCATCTGTGTAACTCCAACAACTTGGGAGACGAATATCATTATCTTTTTGAATGTCAATTCTTTAAAACAGACAGAAATAAATATATTGCTACAAAATATGTAAATAGACCATCAACCCTAAAGATGTGTAATTTATTCAATAACGAGAAGGAAATCCTAAATTTATGTAAATTTGTCAAACTTATCCTCCGACGTTTTAAATAATTGTATAATATACTCTGTTCATTTCAATGTCAATAATACAATGTAAATATATCATAATATTATTTATTGTAACCTATTATTGTTAATACCCTTCATGTAACTTCACGGAAGTTTTCTTGAATAAAGACTTATTATTTATTAGTTGCCAGTCTAATAAAAATACGCTTTACTTGGGACACCGCAACAAATCAAAATGAAGTGGAATGGAATGGGGTATAAACCTGAACTACAGAACTACATAAATAATTCAATATAAAAAGAGGACGCCCTAAACAGTCGCTATACTTGTTTTCAATTTGTAACATAGTAGAGCAATCGACGTCAGAATCTAGTAGGAATAAAAACAGGAATGACCAGAAATTGTCATTCTACTTGCTTTGACGAATTTTCGATTGGAATCACAGAATAATCTTGTAATGCCATATATAATTTTAAACATTGTAGTTTCATTAGTTTTACATTGGAAGTCTATATTTTAAATTGAGAGATATATACATGTAGAAACTTCATTATTATTTGATTTCTATTTAATTACAGGCGATAAATCACTATCTGAAGCCGAATATGATGGATACAATGCGAAAAATTCCCAGTAATACCAGCCATACTGCTATCTTTATTTTAGGGTTAAACCTTATTAAAGAAATAAAAAAATAACTATTTAAAATGGCTTGGTCCTAATTAATTGCGGGTCAGGGCCTATGTTGATTCTCGTTGGACCTACCCCCCCCCCTCCAACATTCATTGTCTATGCGTTTTTAATCGTATCAGACAGCTCTAAAAAAATTGTTTACGAAATCTTTGGGCCTGAGGCTGCAGCCTCATCAACCTCACTGATAATCCGCTACTGCATAAGTTTAACCCGGTCAGGCGCAGAACAGCAGGAAGTTAAACCTTTTTGCATTTCATTACCCCGGTCAGGTGCAAAACAACAGGAAGTTTAACCCTATTGCAATTCATTACCCCGGTCAGGCGCAGAACAGCAGGAAGTTTAACCCTATTGCATTCCATTACCCCGGTCAGGCGCAGAACAGCAGGAAGTATAACCCTATTGCATTTCATAACCCCGGTCAGGCGCAGAACAGCAGGAAGTATAACCCTATTGCATTTCATAACCCCGGTCAGGCGCAGAACAGCAGGAGGTTTAACCCTATTGCATTTCATTTCATTGCGTGTAGGGTGCAATGCCGAACATTGGCGTGAAGTATGTTAGAGTGGGGTCCAAAATAAACCCTTTGGGACAAAAAGTATATGGTTCGAAAGTTGTCTTGATGATCGACTTACAGATTAGTAGAACAGTAATTTCTAGCAATGTGGATCTGTGACATAGTCGATAGGGTGCCCTTGGACAACTGGTTTGCTTTGTGGGGGTGGTGTGTGAGGGAGGGGGGGGACAATGTCTATAATTGGCGGGAAATATAATCATTGTCTCTGGACAATGGATAGCCTTGCCGGTTTAAGGACAATTCCTAAAGTGGGTTTTAACGTCCACTCGACACAAACTAGGTCATTACGGGACTAACGCATGGTTCAATTTTATTCAATGATTCGCTTGCGCCTAGAGGTCTTTAGCATGGGAGGAAACCGAAGGACCCGGGGAAAACCCACGAGGTTGTACAGGCGACCATACTCCTTGTCATGTACAATCGGGTATTCGAAAACACGCCAGTTGACTCAATGACAGGCTTTGTGATACAGCAATACAACCCCTCTTATGCTAAAAGTGTAAACCCTACCTTACGCCAGTTGACCTCAATGGAAGGGAACAGCGTCTAGTCGTCCAGTTAATAGATATAATTCGATGTAGAGTAGACAATGGGATAATGTTATAGACGGATCCTTGTGAAACTCAAAAAAACTCAATTCAGACTTTGATGGGGGTAGCAAAAAATATTGTGATCATGTGAGTGATGGGGGGGGGGTCGTAGGGATGGGGGTGGAGCTTCAACGAACACGGCGCCACTGTGTGTGTGTTTGTGTGGGGGAGAGGGGGTTTAGCAAAATATATTGTGAGTAGAGAGCAGGCAGGGATTATTGGACTGTATTCCACTCCAAGTGTACTTTCCCCGACAAAAGCAAAATGATTCGAAAATTATCTTGATGATTACCTCAGAAATTATTAATACAATTTAATTTCTAGCACTCTACATCTCTAAATATTGTACAGTGTGCAATGGGAGGAATTTTGCCCCGACAGCGGCACTATGTCCTACTCTTCTTACATCGCATCCGAACTGCCAATGGATCTTTTACATGTATGCCAATGTATAAACGGACCTCGGTTTAACGTCCCAGTCGAACGACTAGACATCTGCGCTTGTCCGGTACGTCGTCCTGCACCTCTGTCAAGGGAAAACCGCGTCGGATAATCTCGATGAATTTTCTTGACCAATGAAGGGATCAAATTATTTGATATGAAAGTTGTAGTCAATTTAAAGAAATTACGATATCATCCCTGGCTGGTACGCCTAAGTGAGTAGAAGTAAATGAATTAATTGTTTGACAACAAAACACACGATTGAGAAAGAAATATAGGCAAATGAATACGGGATGCCAATAAATAAATGGGGGCGTGCGCGCTTTACCATAAGGTCTGCCATTGAGGTCTCTTTCTCTCCCTCTCTCGTTTGAAATGGAAGGTATAAAAAGAAATATATATACGTGTGGCAAATACAGGGCCGCACATCGCCAAAAATTAGTGGTGGGGACAGTCCATGTGCGGACGCAAAGGACTTTTTTTAGCTCAATTTGCTAGCTTACATTCTTCACAGCTAAGAGGTGTTGGATGTCTATTGCGTCAGTTAGCGTGATTTCGATTACCCGGTTGTACGTGACAAGGAATAGAGTCACCTGTTCAACCTCGTGGGTTTTCTCCGGGCGCCTTCTCAAACTCGTGGGTTTCCTCCGGGCTCTCCGGTTTCCTCCCACTGCTAAAACCCCGACCCACAATCGAATTATTGAAATAAAAATTGAACTATATGTTTGTCCTGAAATAACCTACTTTGTGCCGAATGGACGTTAAATCCCTTTCTCTCTCCTTATACACATCAGACAAAATTTGAAATATACGACCCAACAGGACATAATTGATTTAAAACACGTTTAAAATATCTATGAAACACATGTGCAATTATTCTGGACTGTTAATATATATGCAAAACAACAAATAAATAAATTAAAACTCTACATCCTTTGATCCTGCGTGTTATCTGGTTTTTTTTTAGTCCATTACACAGAAACATATTTCTGATTCTAAGCTGCCTTGATTAATACACTCCCATTTATGTTCCATCATCAGTATGTAAATGAGGGGATCTCGGTGGCTAAGTCGGTGAGCTAGCTAGCCTGGAGATCGGGTGCCGAGAAAGTTCGTCCAGATTTCCCGGCGTCGTTTCCCTTTGTCAGTGATGCAGGACGGAGGACCGGACAAGGACAGCTGTAGTCGTACGGAAGGTGCGAAAAACCTAAGTCCTGTGTACACATTAGTGTGCACGTAAAAGGTCCCATGGCAATTGGAATTCGATATTAGAGTAGGCCGTAGGCCGTAGCACCGCTGCCCGGGAAAAATTTTATCATGCCGTTCTTCATTTGCCCAGTTTAGGAGCAGAACAGTAGGTCCTTAAACCCCATTTCATTTTATATTTTTGAACTTTTTGCATGTTGTCACTTAAAAATGTGTTTTCTTGAAAATTAATCAAATTTTACCAAAAAATATATTTTTCAAATAAAATCATAGAAACCGCTTCATTCTGGTCTTTATTTCATAGAAATTGACAGAAAACTAGAGCGGGTAGGATAAAATTGATATAAAGTCGGCGGTCATATATGCTGACCCATAGTGGAACAACCTACCACGTGGTGAGTAGCCACCCAAGTTTAAAAACAAAATTGTCCACCCAAGTTTAAAAAAAAAATTGTCCACGTTCTATATAATATATACCAGTTCGTTTAATATAACTTTTATGCCAACAAAAACTTATAATATTTTGTATGTTTGCTCAAAATATTGGATCGGGAAAGAAGATAATAACGGAAATTCAATTTCATACGAAATCGACCGTAGAGATAGTTAAACTTGTGTAATCAACCATCACATAAAACCTAATTTAATATATTTTACAGTGAGTCATAGTCATGTAGATATACGTTCCCAAAAGAGCAGCCGCGATGGCTCAGTGAGTAGTAGTAGTAGAGACAGCCCTTTCCTGCTCCCCCCCCTCGGACATTTATCCCAAGCCCGCTCTTTTGACCAAATTTAATGCCTTTATGTAATGGCGCGTGTTTTTGTATTGCCTTATATAGAAATTATAAATTAGACATTATTCAGACCATAATTAGCTCTCGATGGTAAGTCCAGACTGTGATATTTGTTGGATTGTTGTCCGATTTTCAAAAACACTTTCCTTCGTGATAAAACAAATAAATAGATAATCGAGACTATTAGTTTCGCCTCATCGACTCCAGTAATGATGATCGAGGCTAAATAATCTAGACCCTTAGTTTCGCCTTACCGACTCCAGTAATGATGATCGAGGCTAAATAATCTAGACCCTTAGTTTCGCCTTACCGACTCCAGTAATGATGATCGAGGCTAAATAATATAGACCCTTAGTTTCGCCTTACCGACTCCAGTAATGATGATCGAGGCTAAGCAGAACTTTCATTCGAATAGTTCACGGTTCATAGTGGATCAATTTGACTGAAATTGTCAGCAAATTGCCTTTACATTATGTAGTTTTGAACTATTATAGTGAGAACTGCCAACTCGTTATCTCATCTTTAGAATTCTTCACACTGGAAATAATAACACAATTATCTCCTAATCACCTCCATGGCAGGGTCGGATTGGGACCGGGAACCGGCCCGGGCTCCCGTGTTGGAGCGGCCCCTTTTACTGACCGCGGAGTCCGGACGGGGGCGGGTAGCTCTTCCCGGGAAAAATTTTGAAAAATAAACCCCAAATATGCGATTTGGTGGCATATCTGATTGATGGGGACGGGGACTGAGATAACGTTCTTTCGCTGGGTGACAGAACCCGAAATCCCCGAAAATTTTGAAAATTTAACCACCGCAAACGCCCGTGAAAGCAACTCCAAAGGTATCCAATGGTTTTGTAACCGATATAAAATAAAGTAAGAACAATCCAAACCATTAGACAAAATTCTTTAAAAATAAACTGTAATGGCAAAATAGTGTAATCAGGCAAAATAGTGTAATCAGCAAATGGACTGTTCACCACTCTAAATTCCAACCATCCAATCAGCCGCATTCAAAAATAATAATCGATGCTAAGTATAAATTCGCTGTATTCAATTAAAAAAGGGGGAGAGAGAAATGGGGTTTAACGTCCACTCAACACAAACTAGGTCATTTCGGGACATACATATGGTTTACTTTTATTTCAATAATTCGCACGCGCGTAGGGGTATTTATCAGTGGGGGGACCCAGAGAAAATCCACGTTGTTGGACAGGCGACCCTACTCCTTGCCACGTACAACCGGGGATTCGAAACCACGCACTTGACTCAATGACAGACTTTATTATAAAGCGCGCGCACGCTAACCATTCAGCCATCTAATCCCCCAATTAAAAAGGGAAATTGGTGTTTTATTAGCGCAATAAAAGCAAAACTAGAAATGCCCGAAAAAATTTCAGGTTTACAGACAGCGGTATTGGGATGGGCAGCTTTTACGGTGTGGTTATTGGAAGTTATTGTAAACTCTGTAATACTTCTTAGTTTACGTTTAGGCCCAAAGAGAATACATTCAGTTTTACCGAGATGGAGACACAGTTTATTATCGATAAGCCATTCGGAACAGGAACCAAGAGCACTGTCAAGTGTTTGTGAAATGACTTCGGGATTCTGATCGGAAAATAATATTGTACTGTCATCAGCGTATAAAAAAAAGTTTGCATTTTTACATTTTGTGGGGATGCTGATAACCATATCGTTTACATAGCATAGAAATAATAGCGGTCCCAGAATACTACCCTGGGGCACGCCACATGTTATGGAAGCAGGTTCAGATAACGTATCACCAATATTGACTACCTGTTTCCTAGAGGACAGATATGAACAAAACCAAAATGACCCAGTTTGTGCCGAGGGGATGTTAAACCCCATCTCTCTCTCTCTCTCTCTCTCTCTCTCTCTCTCTCTCTATCTCTCTCGCTCTCTCTTTTGCGTTAGGAGATCGGCCCATTTAGGTCATGCATCCATTAATATCATACCCTCATTGATGTCATGTCCCCCCTAAAGTTACATTCCCGCGAACAAACTATGTGATATGATGATACATTTGGACTAAAACATATTCAAACTAATTAATCTATCAAAAATACGCTTCAAATCCCTCTCAAAACATTGTATTCTTCGGGAGATACCACAAGCTATAAATACACTTTTTTTAGACGCCGTTGTCAGTCAGCTCATTTCATTGAGGGGGTGGGTCCATTTTTCATATTGTATTTTCGTTACTTACTGCCCATTTATCGTACATATTGAGACCTAAGTAAATTCTTAATGTTTTTCAGTTGACACCCTCAATGTTCCCAAACCGCCTAACCATTTGACCAAGAAATAACAACCGCTCACTCAGTCAAGCTAGCACACAGTAGGCTGGCAGACAACAGTCGGGTTGCCAGTAGTGATACCCTGCAATTTTTGCGCATTGCTTGCCCAATTGGTGTTTTTCGGGTAATCCACCCTGTACTTTTCGAGTAAGTTTGGGTGTCTATACTTTCTATATACCAAATTTGACTTTGCACAGTTTTTAATTTCCTGTTGAAATAAAAAATATCGCTAAACTCGGTACCTTCTGCAGACAGTAAAAACTGTGTACAGTCAAAACAAAGGAAAAACAAAAGAGAGAGAGATAGAGAGAAATGGAGTTTAACGTCAATTCAACACAAACTAGATCATTTCGGGACTAACATTAATTAGTTTAATTTTATTTCAATAATTCGCTTGCGCGTAGGGGTCTTTAGCAGTGGGAGGAAACCGGAGTACCCGGAGAAAACCCACCAAGGTTGGAGAGGCGAACCTACTCCTTGTCATGTACAACCGGGGATTCGAAACCACGACAGTTGACTCGATGACAGGCTGTATGATACAGCGCGCGCACTATAACCATTCAGCCCCCTCCGCCCCCAAAGGAAAAAAAATAAACAAAATTTTAAGTTTTCAAAAAAATATAAATAGCGTTCTGTGGCTTTAAGGAGGGCATTAAAATTGATGAATCGTACTATTAATATGAAGTTTGTGGGAGTATAAAGTTAACCTAGCTATTCGATAAATCGGTGTATGGTGACCTTAAAATAAGTTACGCATGGGCTTTTCCGTATCTTGTAATATCAAGATAGCCTATCTTCTAATATCAAGATAGGCTATCTTGTTATTACAAGATAGTAAGATTTTTTTTTCATTTGATTGACCCTAATGGGCTTCCGTACAAAAGTCTTTATTGGCTGCCTGTGAAAGCCCGGGTCGACTTTAAAGTGCTATCAAATGTGTATAAAGCTTTGTTTTCGGATATTGCTCCTTCCTAAATGAAACAATTATTCACATTCTACAAACAGGGAAGACCGAATCTTCGTTTGTCCACAGATAGGCCTACTACTTTACTATCTGTGCCCGCTTACAACAGACTTAGAGGAAAATTATCTTTCCCTGTAAATGGTACCCAAATGTGGTAGAAGCTATCAAGAGAAAGTTCAACTTTTGTTAAATTCAAATCTGAGTTAAAAACGCACTTGTTTAAGTATTATTACAAACTGTGATGTGACATTTGTTAAGCGCTTAGAAATATCACCGGATATAATGAAGCGCTATAGAAGATAAATAATAATAATAATAATAATAATAATAATATTTTATGCTGACATTTCATTGCTTTAAATCTTCCAAGGGCAAAATCGGAACATTTCACCTTTTGACCTCCGGCGTCAAAAAATCTAAAGGCGAATTTAGCAAGATTACATTTATATTTAAAGAGTGATATTAGGACAGTTTTGTTCGGGGACCGCCTCGGCGAAGCGGTCCCCGACCAAAACGGTGCTGATATTCACCGCTACATCGAGGAAATGTGCTAATACGTCACTTACATCACATTTCTATCGAGTATTGTAAAAGGAAAATGTGAAAATAGTATTTATTATCGAGTCGTTTCAACAGAAAAGTGACAAATGCTCTTTAATTTATCATTTCTGAGCCTCACGTTACATTTCATGATAGAATGATTTCGAAGTGGAGAGACGACCTGAGTAGTATTTACACGTGCGTCTTGCTATACCCTGGGCGTAAAACAATCACGTGTTTGTTAAGACCACATCGTCAAAACAACTTGTCTATGGCGTAGAGGACTATGGCGGTATATTACTGCCAAAATTCTAACATGCTATCGTCTAACTTCTAACGTGCTAACACTGCTATCGTCTTACTTCGAGCGTCTATTCGTGTAACTTCTTATCTAAGACAATGTATATTCTAATTTCTTCTTTTGTTTCTCGTAAATGGGGCCTTCTAATCTTGCAATTTTTATTCTATTTCATGTTATTTAGACAAATTTTCATTTCAACAACGCTTAACATGTTTAGAACGAACAGTGAACAAATTTAGAATTGATAAATCCACCTTAGCAACCGTTATTATGACGTCGTTTGGTGTCGCCACTGTATGCGCAGCTATCCGTAGGGGAGACCGGGGTTGGTTGTAACAATATTTAGTTTTTACATATTTATGAACCATTTTGTTGAATAATTGTAACTACAATACTCAAAGTAGGACTGTCACTATTGTCATTTACAAATATATCCAACTTACTGACATCTCCTTTCGAGCCCTTGTGTGAGCATTGTCGCAGGTCCCGGCGGGGACACCGGGACGCGTCCCCACCAATTTTTTTAGTGATGGGGACATGATATACTGTGTCCCCACCACTTATTTCCGATGTTTTACTTACTGTTTATTTTTTTAAATTGAAATGATTCCAGGGTTTTTATTGACATTTCATAAAGTGTTGGTCCCAGGCATTTGAAACCAGGGTCCATAAAGTTGTACAGCTGCACTGGTGGCCGATTTTCATTTAACAGGGAATATGTGATAATTCATATTTTAACAGTAAATAATTAAAATATTCCGTAGGGATTATATTAATATGTATATCATGTAGGTTCATAAACCATTTACTACGGCTACTTCGGCTACTTTCACTTGCCTTGACATTGACTTAATCTTAACCTTGACCTTATTTGTAAGTGGGTTTAGCCTACTCCTAATATATGTCTGGTCTTTTTTATGAAATTTTCGGTTTAAAAGTTGGTAATAAGCCGCATGAAGAATATGTCACAAGTAGATACAAAAGTTATTTACATGTTTTCCAGGTTTATTAATATGTTATTTATTATCGTCACACAAACACTACAGATCCGGCTCCATTTGGAAAACTGATTCAAAAGTAATTAAATATTGAAATTGAAATTTTTCTCCTGTCAACAGCTCTACTTGAGTGTAAATTGTGTAGTTTAATTATTATATATTTTACTGTAGAAGTGAACGGCTGTTTATTATATAAATGTACATTACAATATAAATATGATATAATTCAATAGCTTGATTATCTCCCTTTGATTTGATTATCTTCCCTTTGTTTTGCTTTTTTTCAAAATCAAATGAGTCGTATATGGTTATAGTTTTACTGATATTTCAAGTTTTGGTTGGGTGCCTGTGTAAGGGGAGAGAGAGAAGTGGGGTTTAACGTCCACTCGACACAAACCCTGTGAAACGGAATAACGAACAAATCTTCCTTCAGTTAATTTACATGTTATAAAATTCAGTATTTCGAAAATAGTTTTATAAATTATTGAAAGACACAAATGCTGTTAGTTTCTATTTATAAAAGCTTTTCAATATTTATTTATAAATAGAGATAAATCTATAGATGGTCATATTCATTGAAAAAAATAAAATTCTTGGTAATGTGAGGTGAATAATATTGGTAAATCAAATTGACAGGCTGGTACATTTATAAATTGAGAGCCATGTTGGATCTCCTTTGATTTTTATATTTATCATTAATAATATGGAAAATTTACACCCCAGAGTCATCACTCGGGTAAAATTAAGAATTTAAAGGCCAGAATGGTTGTTCTGACAAAACTTAGAATTTAGAGCCTTTAAAGGCCAGGGTCATCATTCTGCATCATTCAGGGGGAGATAAATTGGTATAAAGGGGAGATAATCAAGCACATTAAGACATCTGAGTAACAGTAATTATAAACACTATGTTTACCGTTACACACTGTAGTATAAACAGAATACCCACTAACAAAATAAACTCCTATAACAACTCTTTCAGTATCAGCATTTTTTGTAGTTGTTTAGTTAATTATATTAATATGATATATAAGCCTATATATATATATAAATACAAAAATATATATATATATATTAATAATAAGTACTTTTGTTGAAGTTTTAATTAAATCAAACGAGTAATTCATGTATATAAAAATTATACAGAGTATAAAAATATTTTGTAAATACTCCCTCTCAGCCCCACCTGAACTCTGCCCCTCCCCCTCCCCCAGTGTTTTGTACTGTATATAAACCAAACCCCTGTGAGATATTAAATGAAACAACAGTTGTAGAAATATAATGTTTGCTGTTTTGGATATTTTATGAATTACTATTTGGAACTAGTAAGAGGCCCACAAGGACTTGTTACGGATATCATGACAGCAAATTCTCCCAAACAATAAACTGTTACCATAACATTGGCTGTTGCCAGTTCCCCCCCTGTATAATATGGTGTAGTAAGAAGAAGGCTGATCCCTACTCCTCCCCCCATGTATATTATGCTATAATAATAATGTGTAGTTATTAATTAATATAAGTGTAAATTTACATTATAAATTGGTTTCTATTTATAACCTAATTAATAAACACTAAATATCCTAATTACTTTTTCTCTTTCTTTATTTTTTGAAGGCCTGGCATATGGCATTTATTTTTAGCTTGCTCTCTGTCCATCACTTGCAAAATGTGGGCGTATCTTGCCTCGCAATCACTGGGGTGGGGTTTTTTGGGGTGGGGGGGATTGTTAGGGGCATTATCCAGTTGTTCGTACAAGACAAAAAAACGAGATCTTGTGTACGCCTTGGCATGCACATAAAAGAAACGTTAAAAAACCTTAAAATACAATAGCTGTCTGTGAAAACTTTCCCCTCATACCAGACTGTGTGGCGTATGCCTGTCTTAATTAGTCAAGTTTAGGAGCAGAACAGTAGGACGTTAAACCCCATTTCATTTCCTAACAAGTCCAAAGCCAACTTGATGTAGATAGCATGTCAGATCTAAAGCCAGCCTCACACTAGATGTAGATAACATGTCACATCTAAAGCCCACTCCACACTAGATTTACATTGTAGATCTAAAGCCCACTTCACACTAGATGTAGATAACATGTCACATCTAAAGCCAGCCACACACTAGATGTAGATAATATGTCAGATCTAAAGCCAGCCTCACACTAGATGTAGATAATATGTCAGATTGAAAGATATGTGCTTCGAAAATCTGTGTTTAAAAAAATAAATGGTAGGCTATGTATCCTTGTAAATCCGAGAAGAATGTTGGAGGGAACTGAGTAAGTACGCAATGGGCGATAAATATGATTTTCCATCACGTGTTCGACTGGTATTTAGTTTCATAATCTTGTTTCTTACACTTTTTGTTTCAAAAGTCTTGTGTGTTCAATATGGAGAGAGAGAAATGGGGTTTAACCTCTACTCCACACAAACTAGGTCATTGTCAGGCCCGCACTACTGACAAGGGGGAAACCAATGCTGAAAAATATATTAGTTCTAGGCTTGCAAGCCAGCGACTTACTCCTTTATAGTCACTGTCGCTTCCCAAATGTTCATCGGGGGGGGGGGGGGGGTTGACTCAACTTTATTAATTTAGTGTCCACTACTATTTTTGTCAATTACAATTATATTTTATATCAACAAAGGCATTAAATAAATATTGTTGATTTACTGTGAAAATATTTGAGAGTATAAGTGAAGACAAATGTTTGAAAAAAGGGATTGGGTGTTAGCGATAGATAGAATCGTGTCCCCACTGGGTTTCCGTCTATCGATATATAAATAACCACTCGGAACATTCCGGTACATGTCTAGAAACCGTCGAGGTTTGCCGAATGCCGAAAGTCTGTCGATAGTCAGTGTTGGCCACTTGAGGCTTCCGTACACGACAAACCGGAAGTAAGTGAAAGTAAATAAGCAAGATGGTGGATGAAGCCACGAAGCGAAGTTTAGCCCAGATTCCGTTATTAAAAACTAAAGCTGGCCCACGAGATGGCGAACTTTGGGTGACACGATTAAAGGAGGAATATCAATCGCTAATTAAGGTAAAAGTTTTATACGGTTTTATTCAGTATTCGAGGAATTATGATGAAATATATGCTAACATCTGGTCAAATATTCAATGATTTTGTTGAAATAAAAAAATCTGAATTTACAACTACTAACAACGAAATGGAGAAGATAGAGACATAATGAAGTGTATACCTGTCGTGTAAATTATCCATTACAACCTATCTTACTTCTCCAGAGGGTTCGAAAATATGTTTAAATCCAAGTTGCATTTGAAAGTGTTTACGTAAGGCTTTTCAAACCATGTTACGGCATGTAGTTGAATTTTTCCAACAAGAGTGGTATTGGGGCTTTAAGATAAATCGGCATTCATGTTTGAAGTTACTCCCATTTTTGTGTTATTGGTTTTAATCTTGAATACCGATGGCGGTACCTGACCCTAATAAAAAGTAGGAAGTTCCATGTGGACACAGATGTACCAGTATGGTATAAAAGTGATGGAAAAATAGAAAAGGGAGTAGGTATCAAACATGATCGCCGATAATTCTTGATCAAAAATAATTCTTGGGCTGTTGACTCAATGATATACCTTTTGATACAATGCACATGCTTACCATTCGGCAAGGCTAATTCAACACCGGTAAAATCGGCGTATTCAAGACCAGTATATTTAATATTATAGGGTTGATTGGTCAGTGTATAAAGGTGCTAATTAGTACTCATCAGTGTGGATAGAAGCCTATACGATAATTATTAATGATGGGTGTTTGATGTATTAAATTGGGTTTTTTTTATTCTTGAGTTGTTGTTTAAATTATTTAATCTTTAGCTTGTGATTGTAAATCCCGGCTTTGTTATTTTGCATTTCATAGAAGCCTATACGATGATTATTAATGATTGGTGTTTGATGTATTAAAATTAATTGCTACTTTATCTTTCCATGCATAACTTGTGTCATCGCTACGCAATGAGTCAATAGCTACCTATTAAAACCGTATGGAAACTACGTCCTTTGAAACTCTAAACAGAAATTCACAATCTCAATGTCGCATGGAATTCTTCCCTTACCATATTAGTCATGGCTTACTACGAAATGTGTAAAATGGTTGATTTTGGAACGAAATAGCTGTCAATACATGGATTGTATGCGTGCCGCACGAGACGGGGAAGTCGGCTACATGGCTTTTTATGAGTGATAAACTGCCAGTGTAATTTGAATAAAATACCGTTATATAAAGACGAAAACAATGCTCCAACAATATAATCAAAAGATTCCCTCAGAAATTCCTCCAGTGTAAATTAATTTTAAATCCAGTTGTAATTTATTATTTAATTCACAATCACAATGTGCCGTTACTGTGAGACAACGAATAAACTAGTTCCTGACATTACGAATTACGAGTCATATACATTCAGCTATTCAGTGTTCACGCGTCGTTTTATAATTTACTTATCAACAATCAATCACAAGAAAAAACCTTGGAAGGCAGTACAGACATTGACATAGAATTATGTAAATATTGTCTTCGAATATGATATATTTCAACTGTTGTTTGTATTATGTCTATTTAAGATATATAATAAATACCTTGTTAATCCTTCTTTTGTCTTGTCTTAATTGATTAATTAACACCCACCGACGTTGGCACTGATGAGTACTGCTTAGCCCCTTCATATACCGACCAATCAACTCTATAATATACTGGTCTTGAATACGCCGATTTTACAGGTGTTGAATTAGCCTGGTGTTGAATACGCCTGATACCCGGCCATCCACCCCCCCCCCTTCCCTATTTGTGTATAATGTTAAATTATGTTATTATTTGAGTTGAGTAGGAGGGGTGTGGATGGCCGAATGGTTAGCATGTGTGCGCTGTATCATAAAGCCTGTCATCATTGAGTCAACTGGCTTGGTTTCGAATCCCCAGTTGTGTTTGACAAGGAGAAGGGTTGCCTGTTCAGCCTTGTATGTTTTCTCTGGATCCTATGGTTTCCTCCCACTGCTAAAGACCCCTACCCGCAAGCGAATTATTGAAATAAAATTAAACCATATGTTAGTCCCAAAATGACCTAGTTTGTGTAGAGTGGACGTTAAACCCCACTTCTCTCTCTCTCTCTCTATTTGAGTAGGCCTATAATAATAAAGGATGCTATTATTTCAGTATGTTCAGAATAATAAAGAAAGTGACAATGATTGGTTTCGTTTAGAATCTAATAAAGAAGGAACCAGATGGTTCGGGAAATGTTGGTATATTCATGAACTCCTCAAATATGAATTTGACGTCGAATTTGATGTAAGTATGATTAAACAGTTTTCTGGCGTGGTTTCGAATCCCTGGTTATACGTGGCAAGGAGTAGGGTTGCCTGTCCAACCTCGTGGGTTTTCTCCAGGTCCTCTGGTTTCCTCCCACTGCTAAAGACCCTTAGGCGCAAGCAAATTATTGAAATAAAATTAAACCATATGTTAGTTCCAAAATGACATAGTTTGTGTGGAGTGGACATTAAACCCCATTTGTCTCTCTCTACTCTCTCTGCTGCTGACTGAATAAAGGTTAAATCTCATGGCCCACTGCATGGTGTGGTTAAATCTCATGGCCCACTGCATGGTGTACATGTATCTGTCTGTCATTGCAGAATAAAGCCTGGAGAATTCGTGTTCGATTCCCCGCATCTGGATCGTCCAATGTGGTTTCCCCTTGTCAGTGGTGCATGACCGAGGACCTGACATGGACAGCTGTTGAGTTGTTTAGATTGGGTAAAAAACAGGACCTGTGTTAGGTTGGCGTGCACGTAAAAGAACCCTTGGTAGTTAGCATTTGATAGTGCTGCTGCCTGGGCACAATTGTCCATCTTCGTTAGCCCAGGAGGATCAGAACAGTAGAATATTAGTTAAACGCTGTTTCGTTTGATTTGTTTGGGGGGGTTGGGATGGCCTAGTTGGCCGGTTACCTCTGGCTTGCGGCTGTGGTTTCGAGCCCTAGTGTGAGCGTATGTGACATGAAAATAGGGACGCGCCTTCTCAACCTCGTGGGTTTCCCCCCCCCCCCACTGCTCAAGACCCATACGCTCAAGCGAATTATTGAAATAAAATTTGAAAACCATACGTTGGTCCTAAAATGACCTAGTTTGTAACAAGTGGTCATTAAACACCATTTCTCTCTTTCTCTGGATTTGTTTAATGCAGAATAACAGAATGTTAAACATGTATTATTCATTTGATGTAAAAAAAAAAACAAGTGTCTATAATATTATTACCTATATTATTCATTGATCAGTAGCTGATTATCATTGAGGCTGATGAGTCTGCAGCCTCAGGCCCAAAGATTTTGTAAAAAATAAAAAAAAATTGGACTTGACTGATATGATTAAAAACGCATAGACAATGAATGTTGGGCGGGGGGTAGGCCCAACGAGAATCAACATAGGCCCTGACCTGAAATTAATTAGAACCAGGCCATTTCAAATAGGCCCAATAGGCCCTCAAGCAACTGCCGCCTCAGCCCTTGGTAGAGCTTAATCCGCTACTGCATTTGATGTATCTATATTACTCTGAAATATCTGAACAGATACCAATAACCTATCCAACAACAGCACCGGAAGTAGCTCTACCTGAATTAGATGGGAAAACAGCCAAGATGTTCAGGTAACATTTCACATGATTTCACAAAAAACAGGTTGACTGTCAGACCCGAGGCTAGTTGGGGGGGCTGGGGGGCCGTTCCTGTCGGAATTTTTCGGACTGCGTCGGGAAAAAATCGCTGGTTAGCTATGCTCGCATTTTTGCCGGGAGAGAGTTTTAGGACGACATATCCTCTTAAATTCGGCTGAGAGATAGTTAATGTCGGCACATTCGCCACCTGCATGTCATAGAGGCCTAAATTCACTCTCACAGCTTTTAATTTTCGTGCTCTCCCCTCCTCTGCTTACGGCAGTCGGCGATGACCTTCGTTCATTGATTTTTTGTTGTCGGAAATTTATCTTCCTCGCCCCCCTATGTCGGCTAAATTTTGGTTTCTGGCTTTGGGCCTTTTGACTGTGTAACTGTTTAAAAGGGAAAAAAACCCAAACAAGCCTGTAGAGTGTTAGCTAAAATAATGTAACAAGACTACTGTCATTACAACTAGGGGCCATCCATAAAGTCTGTACGCTCAAAATGGGTAAAATTCAGACCCCCCTGTACGCTCCTGTACGTACGTTTTGTCATTGAATTTAAGCACCTGTACGTTTTTGGCGTGACCCCCCCTCCCCCCTTCAAGCGTACGTACTTTATGGATGGCCCCCTACATGTAACAAGTCGACACATTAGCCGAATCATTCGTTCGCGCATCAATCGACAGCAAATTTTATTCGGCCGAATGGGTGACACGCCCACCTGCCGTATGTGTCGCCTGATTTACCAGATGATTGCATCACCTTTCATGTCACATGATTAAAAATGATGGCGTCTATATGTCTTCAAACAATCACGTGACTTCTTCATATTGTTGGTGATTGGCTAATTTTTTGACATTCGTCCAAATGCTTCGGCGAAGTTAACACACCGGCGAAGAATCATTCAGCTTCAGCCGAATGACTGTGGACGCACTAGGCGAATTTCGGCGACGATTGATTCAGATGAATGATTCACCTAGTGTGTCCCCCGCTTTTTCAATATATGAATGCTATTTTTTAAAGGTCCTAAATTGTCCGCCCAGGAATATATATAATAATAATAATAATAATGAATTTATATAGCGCCTATTATCCAGTAAACTGCTCAATGGCGCTGAATATACCTCAAGACATTGTGAATATCATTCAAAATTCCAAATCTCACTTTTGCGCATGCTAATATGGAGCTGTGATCATTATGTTACATTGTATTAATTGTGTTTGTATAACATATTGCAGTAAAACATGGTGATGTTACCATGGTGATGTTTTTCATGTTTTGGGGGGATAACATGGCTAATTGGATAAGGTGCTTGCTCGCTAGCTAGCCTGGAGGTTGGGTGTTCAATCCCTTCATTGGTCGAGACAGTTCATCTCGATTTTTCCGGCGTGGTTTCCCCTAGTCAGTGGTGCAGAACAGAGGGCCTGACAAGGACAGCTGTCTAGTCGTTCGGATGGGACGGAAACTGAGGTCCCGTGTACACATCGGCATGCACGTCAAAGATCCTGTGGCAGTTGGAATTCGATATAAGAATAGGCCGTAGTGCTGCTGCCTGGGCGAAATTTCCCTCGTAGCACACTGTATGGCGTATGCCTGACTTCCATTAGACGAGTTTAGGTGCAGAAGAGTAGGATGTTAAACCCCATTTCATTTCATTTATTTATGTTTCAGAGGAGGTAAGATCTGTTTAACGGACCATTTTAAACCTTTATGGGCCAGAAATGTACCAAAATTTGGAATCGCTCATGCCATGTCTTTAGGGGTAAGTGGATGAAAATATTTTCGGTTTAATTTGTCTACATTTAGTCTTTGGATCATGGCCGTCGAGTGAAAGCACACTGGCCTCCCAACCAACACCCCTGTCCACAGTTTGGGACTAGGGTAGTAGAACACAGGCATCTCCCAAGTTTGCAATGAAGATTTGTCAAGCTTGGTTCGTCCATGTTGGGGGATCATGGTGGCTAAGCGGATAAGGCGCTGGTTCGCTAGCCTGGAGGTCGAGTGTTCGATCCCTGCATTGGCCGAGAAAGTTCATCTCGGTTTTCCGACGTGATTTCCCCTTGTCAGTGATACAGAAGGAGGGCCTGACAAGGACAGCTGTCTAGTCGTTCGGATGGTACGAAAAACCGAGGTCCCGTGTACACATTGGAGTGCACGTAAAAGATCCCTTTGCAGTTGAAATTCGATATAAGAGTAGGCCGTAGCGCCGCTGCCCGGGCAAAATTTCCCTCATAGCACACTGTATGGCGTATGCCTGTCTTCAATTAGCTCAGGTTAAGTGCATAACAGTAGGACGTTAAACCCCATTTTATTCATTCGTCCATGTTGGCAGAGGCACACGTGGGGGTGGAATGGTTAGTCTGTGTTATTCTTCAGATGATTGTAAAAGCCATGGTCCACTCTTTGGTGTGCATGTAAAAGAATGCTTGGCAGTGTGGGAGAAATGTCAAATGTCCACCTTGCACGTGTGTATATCCATATCATGGTCTCTATCCCTATTCCTGGTACATTCAATTAGACAGGCCAAATGGATTAACATTTGAACTTGTTTCCCTTTCTGTGGCGGTCCAATTGTTTCTCTGTTGTGGACCATTCCTCTCTCTGTGACGGTCCATTTCTCTCTCTGTGGCGGACAATTCCTCTCTTTGTGGCGGACCATTCCTATCTTTGTGGAAGATCATTTCTATACGCCCACATTTTCATGTGGACGTATTATGTCGTTGCCCCTGTCCGTCTTTCTCTCTGTGGCAGATCATTTCTTATTATTATTTAATTACAAGATGTGAAAAGATGAACATATTTCAACCCCATTTAAAGCCCCAATACCACTCTTATTGTAACTGAATAATATGTCCCAATTTTTATTCTGGTCATAAAATTGTACTATTTTACAATATTCCAATTAATAAATGATACAAATTTCATCTTAACACACCTAATTTTAAAAATTGAAAAAATTCAACTACATGCCGTAACATGGTTTGAAAAGCCTTACGTAAGCACTTCCAAATGCAACTTGGATTTAAACATATTTTCGAACCCTCTGGACAAGTAAGATAGGTTATAATGGATAATTTACACAACAGGGAGGACACTTAAACATCTAGTAGTTGGATTAAGGCTAATTTATTTTTTCGGAACCTGTCAAGCCAGCAAGAGTGTTATTGTCTCTTTAAAACAACTTTTAAGTATAGACACTATCCCGCATATGCTTTTTAATGAAATACGCCACCCGAGTGTAGTAAATGTCTGATTAGCAAGTTGCCCGTACATTAATCTGTGATTGAACGCCTGTGAATGAATGAATAAAATGGGGTTTAACGTCCTACGCTTAAGCACCTAACCTGGGCTAATTGAAGACGGGCATACGCCATACAGTGTGCTATGAGGGAAATGTTTTGCCCGGGCAGCGGCGCTACGGCCTACTCTTATATCGAATTCCAACTGTCAAGGTGTCTTTTACGTGCACTCCAATGTGTACACAGAACCTCGGTTTTTCGTCCCATCCTAACGACTAGGCAGCTGTCCTTGTCAGGCCCTCCTTCTGCATCACTGACAAGGGGAAATCACGCCGCTAAAATCGAGATGAACTTTCCTCGGCCTATGCAGGGATCGAACACTCGACCTCCAGGCTTGCGAACCAGCGCCATATCCACTTAGCCACCGTGATCCCCGATTCAACGCCTGTGTAAATGAGGTAAGCTACATGTAGCTGTATGATAATATTATATTTATTTCAGTTAGGACAAAAACACTTTTCTTGTTTTGGAAACATTTTTATGAAGATATCTCTGATTTTATGGATGTTACTTACGTTCACCGGGGTGTTAGATGGGTGGACGTTTTTCACTGGCTAATTCGCTACCGACGGTAGTCACGACCATTTTGATTATAGAAGGCCTGAGAGGTATAATATTTATTATTTCAGTTAGGACCCTGGTTAGCTGTTGAGATTCCAGACCTAATACAGAAAGAGATAATATCACATAAAGAACGGGCTGAAGAGAAATAGACGATCATTTCATTTATTTATACAAACTGGAACTCGAGAGGATGAAAACTTTTATAATGATTACACTGGGATTATGATGTGGGTCATTTGGACCAGGCAGTGCCAAGAACTTGAAAGAACACTGGATGTATAACTGAGAAATTTACCTGTCACTTTCCAGACAAGGAAATTAAATTAGTTACTGAGCTGTTACAGATTTTATATATCAAATTCAATTAATATCTAACTGTTACAGATTTTATGTATCAAATTCAATTAATATCTAACTGTTAAGAAATGGTCCGTTTACCTTTTAGCTCAAATTATCATGCTGTTTAGAAAAAATATTTATCAATTTGTTCAACTAATTACATGTAATGTTGTAGCCATATTGTGGGGAGGGGGGGTGGATTGCCTGCCATTGAGTCAATTGGTGTGTTTGGACGAGGCAAGGGTTAGGGGCGCCTGTCCAACCTCGTGGGTTTTCTCCGGTACCTCCTATAAGCAAGGAAATTTTTGAAATAAAATTAAACAATATGTTAGTCTCGAAATGACCTAGTTTGTGTCGAGTGGACGTTAAACACCATTTCTCTCTCTCTATTTGTAGCCTTGTTGATCCAGGCACTACTGTAGATTTTGAAACTTGTGGACCATCAGAATATTGTGTCTGACTAAGAAAAGCGATCCTTAGATTGTTTCATACACAGCCCAGGCGCGGATCCAGGGGGGCCATGCCCCCCCTCAGCCCCAGCGAGACTGGTGTATCCGCTTTTTAATTGATGATATAAACTGATTTTTGCATTGTCTCTGCCCTGGCAATGTGACGAAGGCTCTGGGGACTACACCAAACCATGCGACACTCTAATGAATACCATTTATTACAATGTATGGGCCCCCCTCGAAAAAATCCTGGATCCGGGCCTGCAACCAACCAGTTTTATTCTGTAAAATGTCTCTGGCAAAGTTCCTTTATATTGTTTAAGACCAGTGCGATACAAGCTTATTTGCAGTAATTTTCTGTTAAATTGATTAAAGAAACAAACATTTCATATTTAACTACCGTATAAAATATTTAAAGAAATCTGTTGGTTAATTTTTTCTGTTCTTGCCAAAAAGATTGGGTTCTTCGATTATTTTAGGGGGGTTGGATGATCGAATGGTTGGTGTATGCACTCTGTATCATAAGGTCTGTCATTGAGTCAACTGACATGGTTTTCGATGCCCTGGTTGTACGTGACAAGGAGTAATGGTCTACCGTCAAACATTGTGGGTTTTCTCAGGGTCCTTCGGTTTCCTCCCACTGCAAGCGAATTATTGAAATGAAATAAAATTGAACCATGTTAGTCCTGAAATGACCTAGTTTGTGTGGAGTGGACGTTAACCCCCCTAGGTCTATATCTGTATAATTAAAGTGAAATAGATAAAATGACCTTGAAGGCTGTATTATGTTTCTTCTGGTGCCATTCAGAAATCTTAACAACAACATGTAGCTTTTGTCTGTTATATTCACGGGGGTTGGGATGGCCTAGTTGTCTAGAGTGCTGCGCTTCGACCTCTAGCTGGCCAGCTGCCTCTGGCTTGTGGCTGTTTCAAGCCCTGATTTGAGCGTATGTGGCATGGAGATAGGGGCGCCTTCTCAACCTTGTTGGTTTCCTCCGGGCACTCCGGTTTCCTCCCACTGCTAAAGACCACTACGTGCAAGCAAATTATTAAAATAAAAAATTAAAACCATATGTTAGTCCCGAAATGACCTAGTTGTGTTGAGTGGACGTTAAACCCCATTTATCTCTCTCTGTTATATTCAGACTAATGTTTGATCATATTTGCAGTTTTTACCAGATAGCAATGTTACCGCCTACTTTTTTTGGGTATTAAACTGTTATTTTGCTTGCGCTCCATATCCAGTATAAGGTAGCGGATTTTATTATATAAATTCTGTAAATTTAAATAAATCTAAACAGATGTTCTTTCTTCCAAGAAAGCTTCCATAGTCAGACTCGAAATGAAATGGGGTTTAACGTCCTACTGTTCTGCTCTTACCGAGCTAATGGAGACAGGCATAGGTCATAGAGTGTAATGGGGGAAAGTTTGCCCGGGCAGCGACGCTACGGCCTACTATTATATCAAACTCCAACTGCCAAGGGGTCTTTTACGTGCAGTTCAATGTATACACAGGACCTCAACCTTTCGTCCCCTCCGAACGACTTAAGACACAATCTCTGAAAACGGACAATGATTATCTTTCTCAGACAATGCTGGGATCGAATATGCGACCTTCAGACTAGCGAGCCAGCGTCCTACCTACTTAGCTACCGTGGCTCCCAGTAAGAAGTTTTATTTTAACCCCTTCAAGGGCCTGTGGGGTAAAGTGGGGGACACGGGACCTCGGTTTTTCATTGCATCCGAACGACTAGGCAGCTGTCTCTGTCAGAACCTCCTTCTGCATCACTGACAAGGGCAAATCACGCCGGAAAATCGAGATGAACTTTCTCGGCCAATGCAGGGATCGAACACCCGACCTCCAGGCTAGCGAACCAGCGCCTTGTCCACTTAGCCACTGTGATGTAACCAAGAAATTGAGCCAAACAAAAGTCCTTTGCGTCCGCACATGGACTGTCCCCACCACTAATTTTTGGCGATCTGTGCCCCGGTATTTGCCACCCATATATTTCTTTTTATACCTACCATTTCAAACGAGAGAGGGAGAGAGAGAAAGAGGAGGGAGAGAGAGAAAGAGGAGGGAGAGAGAGAAAGAGGAGGGAGAGAGAGAAAGAGGCATCAATGACAGACCTTATGATAAAGCGCACACGTCCCGATTTCTTTATTGGCATCCCGTCTTCATTTGCCTATATTTCATTCCCATGACAAGGAGAGCTTTGTAGTCGCTCGGATAGGACGAAAAAGCAAGGACCCATGCTGTATACATTGGCCTATCATATCAAATAAATTTATTACAATTTGAATATTTTTTTATTGAACAACTTTCATATCAAATAATTTGATCCCTTCATTGGTCAAGAAAAATCATCGAGATTATCCGACGCGGTTTTACCTTGACAGAGGTGCAGGACGACGTACCGGTCAAGCGCAGATGTCTAGTCCTTCGGCTGTTATGTAAAACCGAGGTCCGTTTATACATTGGCATACATGTAAAAGATCCATTGGCAGTTGAGATTCGATGTAAGAAGAGTAGGACATAGTGCCGCTGTCGGGGCAAAATTCCTCCCATTGCACACTGTACAATATTTAGAGATGTAGAGTGCTAGAAATTAAATTGTATAAATCATTTCTGAGGTAATCATCAAGATAATTTTCGAATCATTTTGCTTTTGTCGGGGAAAGTACACTTGGAGTGGAATACAGTCCAATAATCCCTGCCTGCTCTCTACTCACAATATATTTTGCTAAACCCCCCCCCCCCCCCCCACACACACACAGTGGCGCTGTGTTCGTTGAAGCTCCACCCCATCCCTACGACCCCCCCCCCCCCTCACTCACATGATCACAATATTTTTTGCTACCCCCATCAAGGCTATCCATTGTCCAGAGGCATTGATTATATTTCCCGCCAATTATAGGCATCCCCCCCTCCCTCACACACCACCCCCACAAAGCAAACCAGTTGTCCAAGGGCACCCTATCGACTATGTCACAGATCCACATTGCTAGAAATTACTGTTCTACTAATCTGTAAGTCGATCATCAAGACAACTTTCGAACCATATGGTTTTTGTCCCAAAGGGTTTATTTTGGACCCCACTCTAACATACTTCACGCCAATCTTCGGCATTGCACCCTACACGCAATGAAATGAAATGCAATAGGGTTAAACTTCCTGCTGTTTTGCGCCTGACCAGGGTAATGGAAGGCAATAGGGTTAAACTTCCTGCTGTTCTGCGCCTGACCGGGGTAATGAAATGCAATAGGGTTATACTTCCTGCTGTTTTGCGCCTGACCAGGGTAATGGAAGGCAATAGGGTTAAACTTCCTGCTGTTCTGCGCCTGACCGGGGTAATGAAATGCAATAGGGTTATACTTCCTGCTGTTCTGCGCCTGACCGGGGTAATGAAATGCAAAAAGGTTAAGCCTACTGTTGCTCTGCGCCTGACCGGGGTAACGGAATGCAAAACTTCCTGTTGTTCTGCGCCTAACCGGGTTAAACTTATGCAGTAGCGGATTATTAGTGAGGTTGATGAGGCTGCAGCCTTAGGCCCAAAGATTTCGTAAACAATTTTTTTTTTAGAGCTGTCTGATACGATTAAAAACGCATAGACAATGAATGTTGGGGGGGGGGGGGAAGGGGTAGGCCCAACGAGAATCAACATAGGCCCTGACCTGAAATTAACTAGGCCCAAGCCATTTTGAATAGTTATTTTTTTATTTCTTTAATAAGGTTTAACCCTAAAATAAAGATAGCAGTATGGCTGGTATTACTGGGGATTTTTCGCATTGTATGCATCGTATTCGGCTTCAGATAGTGATTTATCGCCTGTAATTAAATAGAAATCAAATAATAATGAAGTTTCTACATGTATATATCTCTCAATTTAAAATATAGACTTCCGTTGTAAAACTAATGAAACTACAATGTTTAAAATTATATATGGCATTACAAGATTATTCTGTGATTCCAATCGAAAATTCGTCAAAGCAAGTAGAATGACAATTTCTGGTCATTCCTGCTTTTATTCCAACTAGATTCCGACGTCGATTGCTCTACTAAATTACAAATTGAAAACAAGTATAGCGACTGATTAGGGCGTCCTCTTTTTAGTTTAAATTATTATGTAGTTCTGTAATCATAGTTCAGTTTTATACCCCATTCCATTCCACTTCATTTTGATTTGTTGCGGTGTCCCAAGTAAAGCGTATTTTTATTAGACTCACGACTAGAAATGAGATGGGGTTTAGCGTCCCACTGTTCTGCTTCTAAACTGGCCTAATGAAAACGGGCATACGCCATGCAGTGTGCTATGAGGGGGAATTTTGCCCGGACTGCGGCGCTACAACCTACTCTTTTATCGAATTCCAACTGCCTTTAAGGGATCTTTTACTTGCACTCTTATGTGTACACAAGACCTCGGTCTTTCGTCCAATCCAAACGACTAGACAGCTGTCCTTGCCAGGCCCTCCGTTCCACATCACTGACAAGAGGAACCACGCCGGAAAAGACTGTCGATTGGAAGTAGGCGTGGTCAGATATCATTGGACCTCTGTTTTTATTGACGTAACAAACTTACCGTTAGCATCCATTGTGGAGAAAAGAATTTTTAAGTCACTCTCATCCACCATGCCGTCTCCATTTTTATCAACTCTTTTAATTGCAGCTTCCAGATAACTTTTACTGCGTGTGGTTGTCTTGAGAAATTCCGCCAAAGTAATTTTACCGTTACCTTAAAAAAAAAAGGAGAGAAATGGGCTTTAACGTCCACTCGACACAAACTAAACCCAGGCTGACACTTACACGAACTGGCACGACGAGTTTGCGCATAGTTTGCGCATTGTTTTCGCACTTTCGGCAATGGCACGACGAGTTTGCGCAAATCGGACGGTGTCGTGCCGCTTCGAGTCGTGCCAGTGCGTGCCACGGAATCGTGCAAGTGTCAGTCTGGCTTAAGTCAGTTCACGACTAACATAATATGGTTCTATTTTATTTACACAATTCGCTTGCGCGTAGGGGTCTTTAGCAGTGGGAAGAATCTCGGAGAAAATCCATGAGGTTGGACATTAACCATTTTGAGACACGTAGATTAATTGCTTAACCAACGGATAATTCAAAATCCGGGTATATTTTAAAGCCACGTTCTATCAGAAATTTGAATCCGGTACATAATAATAATCAGAAGCGGATAAGATAAAACCCTGTCTCCTTTATAGATTATAGGCGTGGTCGTGGGCCCTATAGATCATAAGGTCTGTCACCGACTAAAGGACGTGGTTTCGATCTCAGACTTGAAGGCGACACACGTACAGTAGGGTAATCTGTCAAGCTTCGGGGGTCGGGGTGTAGGGAGCAGGGTCCTCCAGTTGTTAGCCACCGTGTGTCATGTATTATTCCCAAAATGACCTAGTTTGTGTCGACTGGATGTTAAATAACCCTCTCTTTGTTAGTCCCAAAATGACATAGATATTTCATGTATTTACAGGAGGCCAACATGGCGTACCGGTAATCAGGTATTGGTCTCTTTCATTATCATGTATTTTAAAGGGTTTTTAGGTTGGAATTTGGATCGCTGTAGACAGCATTCTCGGGAATTGACAAATTTAAAAAATTTCTAGAGGCCGGGTGGGTGGGTGGGTGGGGGGGTTGCATTCCCTATGTTTTGGTACCCTGGCCCTCGCGTCGTTCCGGGCGCTCCTGCCTAGAAAGAACCCCCAAATTATTTCAACTAGAAATAGTACATACCATCCACATCACACGCCATGATATAAGCCACAAATTCAGTGCATTCCACTTTTCCGTCATTATTTTTGTCCATCGCTTTGTAAACGTTACTACAACTGCAACTACAATAGAATATGTACTCATATTAACAATTTTAATCAAAACCACGTGGTAAAATAAAACCCACCATTTATTTAATTTCATCTATTTTTGATATTATTAGAGATTACTAACAGTTGTAAAATAGTGACAGTCAATGACTAATGCTAAACGTTAGCTTGGTCAGCAATTTATTGATTTAATTTTAAATAAACGACTGATTAAATCCGAGCTGTATCAATCAAAGCCATCCGAGGGTCTACAAAGTTGGTTTTGAGCTGCCGTGCACGACACATCGCACGTCGTGCACTGAGCTTAACTAGGCGCATGGTAGGCCTAGTTGGGGCAGACATGGCTGACTGGGCTTAGACCTTTCCGGATTCACTTGAGGCTACACTAACAGGAAACTCAGCATAGGTTTTTTATTAGGCTAGTTTACTGACTCAATGTATATTGACATTTCCAGAGAAGAACGTTACTTAAATTTCACAGATTAATTCTGTAATATTACAGGCCGGCTTCAGACATAATTCAGACTCTTTTTCATACTCAATTAAGAGTGGTTGGGACGCCATTCAGACGTAAAAACTCTATGAGTTTACAGGGAAATAAAATACAAAATGTCAGCCACCATGGTCCCAACTCACAAACCCTTGTGCTGAGTAATCCTTAATACTTTTACTTTTATTTAAAGGCTGATGAATGCATGTTAAGAACATGGATATAACCTTAATTAATTTGCATATTTCATATACACATAAATTGTGGGATATTAGGCTGTCCATTCAAGAAGAAACACGCATAAACTATATAATATAAAGTAAACAATAAGTACTCCCCATGATACAATAAATGTGGGCCTAGGTCATACCAGGCACTGCCTATAACTCTTAAAAACAAAAGGGAATGGGACCACTAACTATTGAAGGACAGTCACAGGTCTAATTATTAATTTCTATAACATCTGAAGATTAAAGAAAGACTAACAATAAGCAGATTCAGCTCTTGCATAATGGTTAAACTAAAAAAGATAAACTATTAACCCATGTCGCATGTTGTAAAGTAAACCCAAGAAGACAGCCCCGTGTCGTACTACTATATTACTGCCAGAGTTCTGAAGAAGTCTATTAAATTTCAGTGATTTCAAGTAGTTACTGCCAAAGAAGTCATGAAAATACCCAGTATCGCAATAATATATTGTTGATGGGTACACTAATAGTAAATGCACTACACGCAAACAAACAAACAAAAATTTACAAGATAAACCTGCGGACAAGACAGAAAATAGACATTTAAAAAACTAAACAATGTCGCAAACATATATTGTCATACAGTGGTAAAATATAACACCTTACCTGACAAGGAAGAGAGAAAACAAAATAGCTGTAACTATGATATTCATCTTGATCTTGATCTGGAAATATTAAATATATATATATATATATATATTGATAAGAAAAACGGGACATTAATTCAAATCATGACCAACACAATGAATATAATAATAGTAAGTGCAGGAGGACCGCACTACACGCAAAACAAAAATATACAAGGTAACCTGCGGACAAGACAGAAAATAGACATTGCAAATAATAAAAAATTATCAAATCAAGTGAATGGATCCGGAGGCCAGTCGTAAGCGTCCACTGCGCTGTACAGTCCCGGGCCTGTTGTGGTACAGGCTTCACTAAAATGATTTACAAAAACGACGTAACAAAAATAATGCGACCAATTTTGACAGTGGTCGTCATACCCTGCATTGTTCAAATATCCGATACTGTCGGAAGGTCCGATAATTCGAAACAAAGATTTACCGAGACCAACCGGGTGGAGTATTGGACCAAAACACCCCGTTGTTTTAGTACTATCGTAGCTTTCAAATTTGGTTCAAAACATTACGGTCATAATCGATTTTACGGCTTTCTGTTCCATAATTTCCAACCGTTTTCTGAAAACCTTGTGAACGCGTCAGTGACAACAGTTTAAAGCAAGAGGGTATGAGGAGATGTAGGCCTATGTGTATTTCCTACACGGCCTTCATATTGATACCTGTTTTAAAAAGGCATATTACCCAATGGTATCAATTCTTTAATGTTGATTTATTAACAACTGGGAGAGGAGATCACGATGGCTAAGTAGATGTACACATTGGCGTGCACGTAAAAGATCCCTTGGTAGTTGGAACTCGATAAAAAAAAAGTAGGCCGTAGCTCCGGCAAAATTACTCTCATAGCACAATTTATGGTGTATGGCCGTCATTATTAGCCTGGTCGGGAGCAGAATAGGAGGACGAAAACGTTATTTCATATCATATCATATTATTAACAACTGAAAAATGCACCCAATTTTTGCAAGATAACCACCCTTATCTGTTATGTAGATGAAAGGAATCTGTGGTACAAAATAGATCTCGGTCTTATACATATTCCACGAACGCAGTAATTTCGGTGTACTTTACCCGTTTGCTAAACCCATGCCACCCCACCCCTAACAAACAATAAATAAATATATCTTACCTATGAACCAATTTCTTTCAATCTGCCTGGAATCGGTGATTTGAATAACGTATCAATGGTACCTTTATATAGACTACTAGATCACTAGATGAGTCATAGCCAGTAACAGATGAACACGTATGCATTTTTATCATATAATATTAAAGGGACATTCTGTTGACTTGTGGAAGTGGGATTCAATATCAGAAAAAAAGGAAGGTTGGATGAAATTTTATATAGACTACTAGATTAATAGATGAGTCATAGCCAGTAACAGGTGAACACGTATGCATTTTTATCATATAATATTAAAGGGACATCCTGTCGACTTGTGGAAGTGGGATTCAATATCAGAAATAGAAGAGAAATGGGGTTTAACGTCCACTCGACACAACTAAGTCATTTCGGTCCTAACATAATATGGTTTAGCGGTTTCCGAGATATCAGGTTACCACACATTCCATGTGGCACGACTGCAGACCACAATTGTCTTTCTACTTAGAGTAGCCAACATTAAGACCACTTCCGGTTAGTGGTTTCCGAGGCATAAGGTTACCACACATTTTACGTGGCATATAAACAGACCGCAATTTTCAACCGATATCCACTTCCGGTTAACTGTTCCCGAGATATCAGGTTTCGGAAGTGACCGAAACTTTGACTACCTTGAGATATTATTGTTGTAATTATAATGGGGTTTAATGTTCTACTGCTATGCACCTAACCAGTGCCAATGGAAGACGGGCACACGCCATACAGTGTGCTATGAGGGAAATTTTGCCCGGACAGCGGCGCTACAGCCTACTCTTATATCTACCTCGAACACGCGCCTTTACTAGGGTTGGGTCTCTCTCTACTTCTACTCACTGAGCCATCGCGGCTGCCCTTTTATGAACGTATATCTACATGACTATGACTCACTGTAAAATATTTTAAATTAGGTTTTATGTTACGATTGATTACACAAGTTTTACTATCTCCACGGTCGAGTTCGTATGAAATAGAATTTCCGTTATTATCTTCTTTTCCGATCCAATGTTTTGAGCATACAAAATATTATAAGTTTTTGTTGGCATAAAAGTTATATTAAACGAACTGGTATATTATATAGAATGTGGACAATTTTTTTTAAAGAAATGTTTAGTGGGTGCCTAAGTAAATATTCTGAACTTGGGTGGACACTCACCACGTGGTAGGTTGTTCCACTATGAGTCAGCAAATATGACCGCCGACTTTATATCAATTTTATCCTACCCGCTCTAGTTTTCTGTCAATTTCTATGAAATAAAGACCAGAATGAAGCGGTTTCTATGATTTTATTTGAAAAAATTGTTTTTTGGTAAAATTTGATTAATTTTCAAGAAAACACATTTTTAAATGACAACATGCAAAAAGTTCAAAAATATAAAATGAAATGGGGTTTAAGGACCTACTGTTCTGCTCCTAAACTTGGCAAATGAAGAACGGTATGATAAAATTTTGCCCGGGCAGCGGTGCTACGGCCTACGGCCTACTCTGATATCGAATTCCAGTTGCCATAGGACCAGGGTTTTTCGCACCATCCGTACGACTACAGCTGTCCTTGTCCGGTCCTCCGTCCTGCATCACCGACAAAGGGAAACGATGCCGGAAAATCTGGATGAACTTTCTCGGCAAATGCACCCGACCTCCAGGCTAGTTAGCTCACCGACTTAGCCACCAAGATCCCCTATTAACATACTGATGATGGAACATAAATGGGAGTGTATTAATCAAGGCAGCTCAGAATCAGAAATATGTTTCTGTGTAATGGACTAAAAAAAAGAACTATTTTGTTATTGGTAAAACCTCCCCAAAATCACCGAGAATGCATATTTAGACACCATTTTGTAGCAAACATTCAAAAAACTGTAAAAGGTCCACCCATCCCCAGCAATATGACATCATCGTTTGAGATGATTTGTTGAATAGGTCTAGCCTCTTTCTTGGAGTCCCTTGTTACAAATGGGGCTGAAACGCATTATGCTACCAATGGTAAAATGTTTATTTTGTCAGATAATGTAATACTCGTAGTTTCTTGTCAAAAGACATAAAGTAGCTGACCATGGATGCCGGAACCCGGGTACCAGGGTATACATATGGTACCCTGCCCTTTTCTGGGGTATACATGTATACCCATGCCCTAACGATAAAAGTTTTCAACCTTTTTACTAGTCTATTCATTTTAACCGGATCTCGCACTCATAATACATAAATTGTGAATAATCAGGTATTTGTCTTTTTCACTGTCATTTATTTTAAAAGGTTTTAGGTTGAGATTTGGAATGCTAGAGGCGCTCTTACAGCATGCTCGGAATTGACAAAATTCAAAATCTTCTAGAGGCTGGGGGGGGGGCATTCCCTATGTTTTGGTACCCTGGCCCTCGCGTCGTTCCGGCGCCCCTGTAGCTGACAATGTATAAAATTCTCGCTAGACAATTATGAACCAGTTCCCCACAAATGTTAAGGATATGCCCGGATGGTGGTGGGGTTCCAAAATACCCCCTGTATACGCAGAAGGGTTGAATATTTAATTGAAGAAACAAACAGCACTGAAAGGGTGATGATGGTTCTATATTCTTATAACATTATACCAGTTAGAGAAAGATAGTAACAGTCAATTTACCTTTAGTGAAAAAAGTTGGTCTTGTTTGTGATTTGGGGGGTTGGGATGGCCTAGTGGTCTAGAGTGCCGCGCTTCGACCTCTAATTGGCCGGTCACCTCTGGCTTGCTGCTGTGGTTTCGAGCCCTAGTTTGAGCGCAAAATGATCTAGTTTGTGTCGAGTCGACGTTAAACCCCATTTCCCTCCCTTCCTGTTTGTGATTTGGCCAGGGGGTTTGATGGCCGGATTGTTAACGCAAGCGCGCTATATCGTAAAGTCTGTCATTGAGACAAATGGCGTGATTTCTATACCCCGGCTGTACGTGTACAACCTCGTTGGGTTTGTCCGGATCCTTCGGGTTTCCTCCACTGTTAAAGACCCCTACGTGCAAGTAAATTATCAAAATGAAATTGAACCACGTGTCAGCCCAGAAATGACCTAGTTTGTGTCGAGTGGACGCAATACCCCGTTGTTTTTATCTTTCTCACTGATAAACCACATATTCAATTCATGTGGAAATAAATGATAGATTTAATAAGTTCATTAGTATCAAGATTTGTTAAGGAACGATTCGTGGTACAATCGCAATAGTCGAGTAATTGTGGTGATCCCCACCCCATTTTAAACTTCTGCTTAAGACCAATCTTTTAAAATCGCTTTTAATTAGCTTATTAGTCTGTGATATATTTACATGCTCATTTTTATTATTTTATTTGTCATTTTATTTGTTTGTAAATTTATAGTTTAATTGGCTGTCAATTTATATTTCATTTTATATGTCATATTATCATTTTATAATTTATTCGACTTGTTGCAGTTATTGTAAAACGCGACAATATGTATGTATCCTCGCCTATCAACATAAATATCAATAAAAAAAACTAAATTTAACGTGAAGAGAAAATCAATTAAAATGACAAGAGCCGTTTCAATATACATAAATAAATCAATTTATCATGAAAACAAAACTGCTTTAACGATAACATTAAACTAAAGTTAAAAGTTGCAATATACCAAAAATTAATTTGACGTGATGAAAAATTAATTTGTCATGACAATAATATTGATAAGAACATTAAAATAAAACTGAGTTTAAAATACTGTGTAATACTGATAAGAAAATGAGAGAGAGAGGGGGGGGGTGACGCCAAGTCAACATAAACTAGAGTTTTAAAATTTCATTTCAGGAGCCAACATCCAATTCATTTTCACCAGTCGTAGATTAAGCGGGGTGTTACCAAGGTAACGAAAGAAGGTGCCAATGTTACAGGGTCCTAAACATTATAGTTCTGTTGTACCAACTAAATCGAACAATCATACTGACAGACATTAGCCAAAATATGTCCGTTTTTCACTGTTGATGCAAGGGCCCATGACCAATGCAGACTTAGCCAGTTTCCACTAGAAGTCTAGACCAATCACCAAGTGGAACTTCACACAGAAGGTTGCAGGATAGCCCAGGCTCCACCCTCGCGCCGCTAGATCTATTACCATGAAACTTTCGTCTTTTTGAAATGAGCCGCGGGACCCTGGGACCCTGGGCCTGGGCCCACCAGACCCATGCCTTATCTGGGCACTGAGTATTCTCCTACATAGGATATGGTTAGCCTCGTTCATCGAATGGTTTCATAAAAAAGCATTCTGGCACACGAATCGGGTGCCAATTTAAAATGTTCAATTGCCTTAAATATTGAATATCGAAAGGCCATCTTTTCACCGTAATATATCAACTGCAATGTTGATGATTTGAATTAACCAATAAGTCGTGTTTTCAATGTCAACAACATTTAATTATGGCCTACCCTGGCCTACCAGCTGTATCACTCTCCTTTCAAATTGTTTATTAGAATTTTCGATTAAACATAAATGTTCTTGTAGCTGTCAAAAGCTAGATTAATATACCAATTGTTCATTTGTAACACATTTAACACCATATCTCTCCACGCGAATTGGCAATAAATTGTTTATTGAATAAAACAGAAACATTTTGTATACGTGTAAAATAATATACCAATTGTTTATTTTAAAACATAAAGTCTACCGTGTAATACGGAAATTGGCAACATGTTTAGCCCTTCAATATCCAGCGTATAAGATATGCAAACCTACATGATATACATATTAATATAATCCCTACGGAATATTATCACATATTCCCTGTTAAATGAAAATCGGCCACCAGTGCAGCTGTACAACTTTATGGACCCTGGCCTCAAGTGCCTGGGACCAACACTTTCTGTAATGTCAATAAAAGCCCTGGAATCGTTTCAATTTAAAAAAAATAAACTGTAAGCAAAACATCGGAAATAAGTGGTGGGGACGTGTCCCGGTGTCCCCATCGAGATCTGCGCCCATGGTATACAAATACAAACATTAAAATACAGAATAATAGTAATAAATAAACAAGATAATTGAAATTTGATGGCTATTAACATTATATACAACTTACACAGCAACAACAGTTATATGATTCAAAATTCATTACTTTAAAACCTCTTGGAGATGTCGAGAAAATCATGGACTACATTAAATATCTGTGTCGCAAAGGCATTGATACAAAACATTTAAGTATGTTATGTGCTGCTATTTTAAAGAGTTTTATCAAAATCAGTTTATGAATGTGAAACAAGATTTTGTGTAACTTTCTAAAAATTTAAATGTTAGAGAGCCAGCGAGAGAGCATGGCACAGCAACATTACTATCCGACGTTATATCTATATTTAATGAATACTTTAAGATTCTTGACAAAATCCGTAACATTTCAGGGGACGTGAAGGTAGCCTTTGAATGCCGATTTAAGGTAAGACACTTGGTTAAGTGGAAAATTTAAGTATTTTTACTTAACTTTTAGAAAACCATTGAATACGGACCCTGTAACTTTTTTGCCAACAAAAACGTATAATATTTTGTATGCTCAAAATATTATTGGATCGGGAAAGAAGATAATAACGGAAATTCTATTTCATACGAAATCGACCGTAGAGATAGTTAAACCTGTGTAATCAATCGTAACATAAAAGCTAATTTAATATATTTTACAGTGAGTCATAGTAGAGAGGGACCCAACCCTGGTAAAGGCGCGAGTAGGCCGTAGCGCCGCTGTCATGGCCAAATTTCCCTCATAGCACACTGTATGGCGTGTGTCCGTCTTCCATTGGCCCTGGTTAGGTGCATAGCAGTAGGGTGTTAAACCCCATTTCATTCATTCATTCCTTCTCGGCCAACAACGCGAGCGAATACAAGAGCTCCAGTCCGGGTTAGCGAGCCTACACCATACCTACTTAGCTCCCCTTATTCATTATTAACATCACACATTCCTTCCCCTTTGCATCTTACCCTGTCTGTCAAAAAATTATATATATTTTCAAAATATACAAGGCGAAGTCGACAAGAAATGGCATTACATGCAATAAAAAAGTTTGTTATATTCTCTGTTTCAGTTCCATATGCAATATTTCCAACAAAGAGATGTAAAAAATGAAAAACAGCCAAGCAACACGTGGAGTCATTTTAATAATTGTAATTTAGGTCTTTGAAGTCTGATAATTACAAATAAAATGTTCGTTTTTTTATATAATAAACGATAAAATATTTAATATAGCTCATGAAATTGCATGTCATTGGCATTCAGTTGTATATCTAAACGGCCAAATAAATTCCATAGAAACATTTTATGTTTATGTTGTAGTTATTAGCACCCTTTCCGAGGTGTATCGGTGCGCCTCGGCTGACCCCCTGACCAAAACTGTCCTGATATTCACCGATACACCGAGGAAAGGTGCTAATAACTGACTTACATCACATTTCTATCGAGTATTGTGAAGGAAAATGTGAAAATAGTATTTATTATTGAGTCGTTTCAACCGAAAAGTGACAAATGCTCTTTCATTTATCCCTTTCTGAGCCTCACGTTACATTTCACGGTAGAATGATTGCGCAGTGGAGAGACGACCTGAATAGTATTTACAAGTGCGTCTTGCTTTACCCTGGGCGTAAAACTATCACGTGTTTGTTTAGACCACATCGTCAAAACAACTTGTTTATGGCGAAGAGGACGGCGATATTAATAATATTATTATTAAATGTAGTGTAAAGGAAATGCGAAAAGTGGGTCATTCCTAGTGAAAGTATGCATCAACGAATTATTTTTAATAAAATGTATGTCTTTCTAGGCGCTTCTTTTTCATCCTGCTTAGTTTTAATGCCTGTGAAGTGTCCAGCAAGAGATGTGCGCCTTCTATCCTTACAATTGATATAATTATTCAGTATTCTAATTTATATGTTTTGCATATTAATATAAATCAAACCAAATTGTGGATGAGATGCCAATTGAAATGTTTAATAATTGATTTTTGTAATATGTTGTTATGTTAATTTAATGTCATTGTATATATTGTTGAACTATCAGTTTGTTCCACCCGGTTTGTTTTGTTACTGTGATTTTGACTAGATGTTTGATGTTATTTGTCCAGCTGCATTGTATAGAGCCATCGTTATAATAGCGATCTGGGCCGGACTAACCGTCCGCTACTTATTACTTGAATGGTATCTTAAACGGTGTAGAAGTGTTCGTTTGTCGGGAATGAACCGTACTCTTTTTAAAAAGTGTACTGTTCATTTCTGATACACGGATACTTTTAAGCCTGTATTGGAAATAAACAGGCCAGTTTTATCAAAGGTTACCAATGGCAACGAGGTATAAGTGGGGTGTAAATAATGACAAAGGCCCGGTCTGAATAAGGATGGTTACTCGCCATTCGTTTTATATAATAACACTCAAATTCTTGCTGATTGTTTGTGCTTTTATTCAAAATACAGACCAAGAATCCCTTTGTAATTGTCATTTGTTATTTGAAGCTTCATAGTGCATACAAACACCTTCATTCACAGCGAAGAGTAGAGAGCGAAACCAACATCGTGTGTAGATGAAAGTAGCACACACGTGAAAAGTTGCGTATTCAGTGAAATTCTGTATCTTTACTAATCCAGAAACATTGAAAGTAAATAAAATACAAACTGAATCTAATTCCAGTCGTTTCGGACTCAGTCAGGCATCTTTTCGGACTTACTCGGCGACTTAGATAGATCATAACTCCGGTAATGGTTAAAAATAAGGCAATGAAAAACACGCGCCTTTACCAGGGTTTAGACTCCCTCTACTACTACTACTCACTGAGCCATCACGGCTGCCCTTTTATGAACATATATCTGCATGACTATGACTCGCTGTAAAATATATTAAATTAATGTTTATAATATCTCCACGGTCGATTTCGTATGAAATATTATTTCCGTTATTATCTTCTTTCCCGATCCAATTTATTTAGCAAACATACAAAATATTATAAGGTTTTGTTGGCCCAAACGTTATATTAAACGAACTGATATATCAATTTTATCCTACCCGCTCTAGTTTTCTGTCAATTTCTATGAAATAAAGACCAGAATGAAGCGGTTTCTATGATTTTATTTGAAAAATATATTTTTTGGTAAAATTTGATTAATTTTCAAGAAAACACATTTTAAGTGACAACATGGAAAAAGTTCAAAATTATGAAATGAAATGGAGTTTAACGACCTACTGTTCTGCTCCTAAACTGGGCAAATGAAGAACGGCATGATAAAATTTTGCCCGGGCAGCGGTGCTACGGCCTACGGCCTACTCTTATATCGAATTCCAATTGCCATGCGCCCTTTTACGTGCACACCAATGTGTACACGGGACCTACAGTTGTCCTTGTTCGGTCCTCCGTCCTGCATCACTGACGCCGGAAAATCTGGATGAACTTTCTTGGCAAATGCACCCGACCTACAGGCTAGCGAGCTCACCGACTTAGCCACCGAGATCCCCCTATTAACATACTGATGATGGAACATAAATGGGAGTGTATTAATCAAGGCAGCTCAGAATCAGAAATATGTTTCTGTGTAATGGACTAAAAAAAAACAGATAACACGCAGGATCAAAGGATGTAGACTTTTAATTTATTTATTTGTTATTTTGCATATATATTAAAAGTCCAGAATAATTGCACATATGTTTCATAGACATTTTAAACGTGTTTTGAATCAATCATGTCCTGTTGGGCCGTATATTTCAAATTTTGTCTGATATGTAGAAAGAGAGAGAATGGGATTTAACGTCCACTCGGCACAAAGTAGGTCATATCAGGACAAACATATAGTTCAATTTTATTTCAATAATTCGATTGCGGGTCGGGGTTTTAGCTGTGGCAAGGAAACCGGAGAAAACCTACGAGGTTGAACAGGTGACTCTATTCCTTGTCACGTACAACCGAGTAATCGAAATCACGCCAACTGACGCAATAGACATCCAGCCCCTCTTCTCCGTGTCGGAATGAATGAAATGGGGTTTAACGTCCTACTATTATGCACCTTACCTGGGCTAATGGAAGACGGGCATACGCCATACAGTGTGCTATGACGGAGATTTTTGCCCGGGCAGCGACACTACGGCTTACTCTTATATCGAATTCCAACTACCAAGGGATCTTTTATGTGCATTCCAATGTGTACACGGGACCTCGGTTTTTCGTCTCATCCGAACGACTAAACTGCTGTCTCTGTCAGAACCTCCTTCTGCATCACTGACAAGGGCAAATCACGCCGGAAAATCGAGATGAACTTTCTCGGCCAATGCAGGGATCGAACACCCGACCTCCAGGCTAGCGAACCAGCGCCTTGTCCACTTAGCCACTGTGATGTAACCAAGGAATTGAGCTAAAAAAAAGTCCTTTGCGTCCGCACATGGACTGTTCCCACCACTAATTTTTGGCGATCTGCCCCACGGTATTTGCCACCCGTATATTTCTTTTTATACCTACCATTTCAAACGAGAGAGGGAGAGGGAGAAAGAGGAGGGAGAGAGATAAAGAGGAGGGAGAGAGATAAAGAGGAGGGAGAGAGAGAAAGAGGCATCAATGACAGACCTTATGATAAAGCGTACACGTCCCGATTTCTTTATTGCATCTATGTATGGAATTTTTCAAAACTTCAATATCTAAAGCAAGAATAACCCATTCTTATAATAATGTCCATAAAAAGAAAAGATTTGAAAAAGATTCTCAGTAAAACTTTTGTTTTCATGGATGTACGTTCGTTCCATTACTTTTCACTGTATTTCATGTAATCAAATATTTACAGTTTATTTCTCATTCATATATATTTATGGAACTGTTCAAAAACTCATATTCAAAGCTAACATAACCCATTCTTGTTATTATGACCGTAAAAAAAAACATTTGACAAAGATGTATTTTTGTCCGCTACCAAAGTTTTAGACTCACAAATTGTGAGTCACAATATTTTATTCAAGGAGTAATGTTTTTTGGGAAAGTAATTGCTCCATTAACTCGAATGAGTTAATAATTATTATTATGTATCAGTCCGATTATTTGAAAGTTTACATATCTCATGTTTTGCAACTATATGTTCATGCAGTCAAATCATGGTGCTCATTTCTTTGTCTATTATTGGCCTACCTATACTTTGAGGAGCCAATATCTTTTTCCGGTGTTCATGAACAAATAAAATCACATGTCAATTGATATTTTAATCATATGTTTTCAATACTAAATAAAAGCAAAATGGTTAGTTATTCATGGTTAGATAATATTTGAAGTAACAACAATATGACGAGTTCAAAATGTATGTTTGTTACAGTGGAATTGCCCTTTAGCAGATTTAACTGTAGAAACTACATCAAAGAGAAATTTGAAAGACTACCTCTTCCTCATTTGGAAAACTACATGTAACCTTGGCCATATAGCAGATTTGCACAAACGTTTACATGATATTAAATTTATGTTGAAACAGATCCAGGTGTGAGTATTCCCATATGGATACCATATTGAACCCACATACACATGAATGTGGTCAAATCATATACCACGCAGATTCCATGTGCACATGTTGGTAATCACATCTGCGCATATCGGTTCAAGGTACACACAACTAAAAGTGTGGGTTCAATAATGAGCTCACATACACAAATAAGTAATCCCATTTGGATACCTTGTTGTCCCCAGATATGCAAAATGAATTATGTAATCCCATACAGATACCATATTATCCCCAGATACACACATGGGTAATCCCATATGGACACCATATTGGCCTCATGTTTACAAAACAGCGTTTTAATGTGGGTAATACCATATAAATCCCATATTCGCCCCAGATATACACACTGAGATCGCCGTAGGGTCCATGAAATGTCGGTGAGACGAGGTCAATTTCTTGTCATACTACGTCCCAAATGATGTAAAAAAAACACGAAAATTAAAATCATCTATAGACGCCATTTTGAATAATTAGCGATTTCCGTTTTTGAAACCAAAATTTTCGTAAAGCGACCGAAATTGACAAGTCGAATGTATCATTTGTCAAATGAACGTTTATTAGTCAATCAAGAATACGAAGTACAAGTAAACAAAGTATTATTAGGTAGTGTAGTAATGAAGCAAGATATAGATTAACGGTGTCTGGACGAGTAAGCAACAACGCAAACTAAAAGTTTCGTGCCGTATTCTTAAATTAAGCATGGACAGACTCTGAAGCCTGTTCTGAAAAGTAGCTCAAGCCTTTTTCACGTCCCTGTCTGTCTATAAAAGCCTCCACCTGGTCAAACATTGCGTGTGCTTTGCTTGTCACTGGTATCTTTAAATCTTTATAGGCACTTTCAAAATCTCGGATCGATTGATCGTACTCAGGAAGCAACTTCATGGAGAAACATTTCTGTCTAATGTCTTCAAACTTGAATGTTTAATGTCTTCAATCTTGAATGTTTAAACTATTTTGTTTATGCTTTCACAAGTACCACCCGATTCGAGTAATTCCCAACAGCAGGTGAAGTTCCATCACTGGAATAACGTGAAGAACAACCGTGTCATCGGGTAGATTCTTTAGAAGCGGAACGTTCTGACAACTCTTGATGTCGGCTGCAGAGAGTTTCGTCTTCCTGTAGTGATTTACCAAGTCAGCTTAATACATCGCTGCATTGTCCTGGGTGGCAACCAAGGTCCGCATCTCGATGACTTGGTCGGGATCAGTGAAAGAGGATTTCGGAACTTCAAACCATGGGCATGGAAATTTGGACGAGTTGGGAATTGTAAACTGATTATATGATCATCTTGACGCAACTTTCCGCGGCATCGAGGGATGCGACCTATGAGCCATCGATTGGTCAGATAAGTTGTGTATCAAACGACCTCCTCAACACGGGGGTGAGTTTAATGGAGAACAATGCAAGTAACCCCTTTAAAACGTTTACATTTTAGAGAGACTACTCGAATCGGGTGGTACTTGCGAAAGCATAAACAAAATAGTTTAAACATTCAAGATTGAAGACATTAAACATTCAAGTTTGAAGACATTAGACAGAAATGTTTCTCCATGAAGTTGATTCCTGAGTACGATCAATCGATCCGAGATTTTGAAAGTGCCTATAAAGATTTAAAGATATATACCAGTGACAAGCAAAGCACACGCATTTTTTGACCACGTGGAGGCTTTTATAGACAGATAGGGACGTGAAAAAGGCTTGAGCTACTTTTCAGAACAGGTTTCAGAGTCTGTCCATGCTTAATTTCAGAATACGGCACGAAACTTTTAGTTTGCGTTGTTGCTTACTCGTCCAGACACCGTTAATCTATATCTTGCTTCACTACTACACTACCTAATAATACTTTGTTTACTTGTACTTCGTATTCTTGATTGACTAATAAACGTTCATTTGACAAATGATACGTTCGACTTGTCAATTTCGGTCGCTTTACGAAAGTTTTGGTTTCAAAAACGGAAATCGCTAATTATTCAAAATGGCGTCTATAGATGATTTTAATTTTCGTGTTTTTTTACATCATTTGGGACGTAGTATGACAGGAAATTGATCTTGTCTCACCGACATTTCATGCACCCTACGGCGATCTCACCACAGGGGTGACTATAAGGTCAGATTATCAATGTAAGAAAAAGTTCATGTAACCATTATATCATTTGGCGTATCTCTGTGATATTAAATATATATGAAAATAAAGCGTTTTTGCCTACATTTGTACGTGGGGAGATAATATGGATTCAGTATTGGAACCTTGGCCCATTTTCTCCCCATATGGCCCCCATATTGCAATGTTTATGGGACCCATAGGGATACCATATTGGACCCAGACCTGTATAATTATTTTATATGTGGTAAAAAAACATATATATATATATATATATATTATTTTGTATCCAGAAACACATGTAGGTTACTCCATATGGATACCATACTGGAATTAGATATATTATGTGAAATGCCATATAGATATTTTGACCCCAGATACACAATCGCATATGAATACCATGTTGGTCCCAGATATACAAAAGTTAATATGTAATCCCATACAGATACCATATTATCCCCAGATACAAACATGGGTAATCCCATGTGGACACCATATTGGCCCCATGTTTACAAAAACAGAGTTGTTAATGTGGGTAATCCCATATACACTCAATATTGGCCCCAGATACACAAATGGGTAATCCTATATGGACACCATATGGGCCCCATGTATACAAATCAGAAACGTTGATGCGGGAAATCCCATATACATCCCATATTGGTCCCAGATACACACACTATAAGGTCAGATTATCATTGTAAGAAAGCAGTAAGCATTATATCATTTGGCTTGTCTCTGTGATATTAATATATATGAAAATAAAATGTATTTGTCTACATTTGTATGTGGGAAGATAATATGGGTCCAGTATGGGAACCATGTGGTATGATCTGGGCCCACAGCCCCTTTTTTCCCCATATGGTCCCCATATTGCAATGTTTATGGGGAAACGGTTTCAACAAGATGACAGAATCAGTATCATCTTCTGATGTTGACGAAGTATCGAGTGTCAGTTCATCTCACATTAGTCGTACATCAAAGACATCGTTCATCACATGTGATCACATTTTTACAGCAAAGGCAAAAGAAGCAGCAAAGAAAGCTGAATTGTTAACAAAGGTTGCGTTTGTGAAAGAACGACAAGCCCTCAAGGAGAAAAGTAGAGTTTGAACAAGAACAATTAGAATTACGAACTCAATTACAAATCGTAAACGCTAGGGAAAAGGCCCTTTCAGACAATTTGAATGACGAAATTGGTAGGCCTATAGTTATACATACACCTGTGGATCAAGTAAGCAACCGATATTCTGTTTCGTCACATGGTAAACTATCTACCCCCTCACCTCCAGATCAAGGTCATGTAACACCTGCAGTTCATTTGCCAGTCGAAACTGTTGAACGTACTAATGAAGTTTGTGGTAATTTGTATAATAAACCGCTTCAACAAAACGAAAAACCATTGTCTACTCGCCAAGGTCACATGACACCGGTTAGATCTGTTGAACAAAATAATGATATTTGCAGCTTAATAAAACAACAAAATGAAATGCAACAAAGGCAAACGCACTTATCCGAACTTATGCTTGAACAACATGAACGTAGTCTTTTACCACAGCCACATATTAATAAATTTAGAGGCGATCCATTGAATTATCAATCCTTTGTGAAAACATTTGAAAATCGTATTGAGTAAAAAATTGGCTGATTACAGTGATAGACTTTACTACTTAGAACAATTAACGGAGGGTGAACCCAACTAGCTTGTTCGCAGTTGCTTACATATGGAACCTCAAAAGGGTTACATTAAAGCATTAGAATCTCTTCATAAAAGATATGGCGATGAATATAAAATAGCAACAGCTTACACGAATAAACTGTCAAACTGGCCTCCGATAAAAACTGAAAATTCCATGCAGTTAAGTAAGTTTGGCACATATCTCTCTAGTTGCCTGAACGCCATGAAAGATGTAGGTTATCTAGACGACATGAATCATCCCAAAAGTCTACTTGAACTTATGGACAAATTACCCTATAACTGCAAGGAACGTTGGCGTAGAAATGCTGCACAAATAAGACGGACACAATATAGAAAGGTCGATTTCCAAGATTGTGTAGAATTTGTAAATGCTGAAGTCGATATAGTGACAGATCCTGTTTTTGGTCAATCATCGTTTGATAGTGATCGTGATTATACATTACCTAAACCAACCTTTAACCATTCAAGAAGTTTCGCCACTGACGTTCATTCAAAAGAGGGGGGTTGGGATAGCCTAATGGTCTAGAGTGCCGCGCTTCGACCTCTAGCTGGCTGGTCACCTCTGGTTTGCGGCTGTGGTTTCGAGCCCTGGTGTGAGCGTATGTTGCATGGAAATAGGGGCGCCTTCTCAACCTCGTGGGTTTCCTCCGGGCTCTCCGGTTTCCTCCCACTGCTAAAGACCCCTTCGCGCAAGCGAATTAATGAAAAAAAATTAAAACCATATGTTAGTCCCGAAATGACCTTGTTGTGTTGGGTGGACGTTAAACCCCATCTCTCTCTCTCTCTCTCTCTCTCTCTCATTCAAAAGAAAGGTCAAATTCTTTACACAGTCCCTCAACAACGCCCCCTCAAAGTCTTATAATATGTTTATTTTGTCACCAGTTTCACAACATTGATGAGTGTAAAGAATTTCTTAAATTACCATATGAGGAACGTAGAACATTTGCGTTTTCAAAATATTTATGCTTTGGTTGTCTTGGTAATAATCATGATTCAAAGAACTGTACAAATAGACGGATTTGTAGAATATGTCAAAAGCCCCATCCCACAGTTTTACATTGTGACAATTTCTCTAATCAGTTTCGTACAGGTAATCAAAACTATCAAAGTACTCAATCAAGAAACCTTACTTCAAGTCAACACAATAACTTTACATCTAGTATTTCACCAAATTCAACGTCTAACATCTACGATCTACAATAGAAATGTATTGCCTAATCAAACTGAAACTCCAAATCATAATGTAACTAACGGTTGTATTAATATTAACGCAAATAGTAACGTAACTAATAACTCTGAAACCGATTTAGTAATGCCTATTGTTCCTGTGAAATTAATTAGTGGGAATTCCAGTATTCTGACCTGATGCGTTTTTAGACAATGGTTCAACAGTTTGTTTTATTTCTGAAAGTTTAGTTTAGTAGACCAATTAACCATTAAGGGGGGACAACTCCAGTTACTGTTTGGAACAATGCTTGGCGAATCTATGGTTGATAGTTTTGTGTTTAATGACTTAAAGGTAACTGATTTAAATGAAACCTCTATTCATATTGACCTTCCTAAGACATATATGAGAAGTCAGATCCCTGCAAATAAATCTAGAATACCATACCCAAGTTTACTCAAGGAATGGAAATACTTAGAAAAGGTTCCTATTAACGAATTCTTACCTGACCTTGAAATTGGTCTTTTGATTGGTACTAATTGTCCCAAAGCCCTTGAGCCTATTGAGGTTATACCTAGTCAGTTAAATGGACCATATGCATGGTTAACACGTCTTGGTTGGACAGTATTAGGCCCTGTTAGAGCAAACGGTTCACAACGTATTCTAGAATGTAATAGAATATTCATTAAAGAAATTGATCCAGTTTCTTCTACCTGTCATCAGTTAGCTATTAAGGAAAATGTTCAAGAAATAGACATAACACAGTTCTTATTAAAAATGTTTGAAATAGACTTTATTGACTACAATCATAGTAACGAACTTGGTTTATCACAAGATGATCGATTATTTCTCGACAAAGTTACTAACTCTATCCATATGTCTGAAGGACATTATGTCATACGATAATATATCTCGAAACGCCAACAAAGGAGCCTGCTGAAATGTTGTATTCTAGTAGTTTATTCATCTCTTGATCCTATGAAATAAAAATCATTTTCCCACCAAAGTTGGTTTGGGTCGTTTTTTGATGCAGCGTAGGCGTACCCGTTGTTAATTGAACGCACATACTTCGCCCCGTATCCGGGTGCTGGGAACTTTGCGGTGGTATAACTCGATACGGCATCATAGGAAGTTAATGATATTTGGCATGTGCATACCTTATGCATCTGGGGCCTGTTTCACGAAATTTTTTATCTAAGATAAAATCCAAATTTTAGTACATACTTAAATCTGATTGGCTAAGCGCTAAAATCAATCTAATATTATCCAATCGAATTACTAAAATCGGATTGTATCTTAGTTAAAATTTCGTGAAACAGGCCCCTGTTCAATTGGCGAAATCAAGATCTTGATGCCACTAAAGCTAGTTTAGAAGTTATTGGGTGCACAGTGAGCCTACCCTAACTCGATTCCCCCCATACGTTTAGTATGTTTACGGTAATATATCTCGAAACGCCAACATAAGAGCCTTCTGAAATTTTGTATTCTAGTAGTTTATTCATCTCTTGATCCCGTGAAATAAAAATCATTTCCCACCAACGTTGGTTTGGGTCGTTTTTTGATGCAGCGTAGGCGTACACGTTGTTTATTGAACCAACATACTCCGCCCCGAATCCGGGTGCTGGGAACTTTCCGGTGGTATAATAATATAATAATGCTTTATTTCGTACTCATGGTACACAATACAATAAATAATTTACATAAATTTACATAATTATAAACATATATGTAATATAACTAATCTTTTCTCTATGATGTACATAAATAGTTGATAATTTCTTCAAGGTTTCTAGCATCATCATAGTTTACATCTCTATATTTAATAAATTCTCTTATACTATTTCCGAGTTGGATGTCTTTATCAGTAATTGGACATGGAAATGGCTGTGGCGATTTTAGATAATTTAAAATTACACAGGTCATATTTACATAAATTATATTTAAAACAAATAAAATTGATACTATTAGAAACTGCAGACTGGCTTCCATACAGAGCATGTTTACTACATATGCTTAAACATGTATTACTGCTATTATATGAACTGAGATAAAATTTTAAAAATCTTTTGTGTAATTGACAATCTATAGGAACATCATTACAAATAATATGTAAAAGATTACTGTGTGTACGTTGAGAAATAAAAAATAACCGTCTTATAGTTTTACGCCATGCGGTATAAAATAAATGAATGCTTTTATGAGAATAATCCCAAAGGTGACACCCATATAATGGCATACAATATGTTTTAAACAATTCATATTTAGTGACAGATGATACAAGTTTAAAATTCTTTAGGGTTACATTTACTCTAACTAAGAAGTTGTTAACACAGTTTAATAAGTGTTCAGATTTGGATGCTGAGTTCAGTGTGTTACCAAAGTGATTATCTGACGACACGACCTTAATGACCTTGCCATCCAAATATATATCTTTAACGGGGTTGATACAGTTTTGATTAAGGGGAATAGTAGAAGTTTTGTTTTATCTGGATTGAACTTCAGATCAAATTCTTCAGAAAATTTACTTGCTATGTCTAGCAGTTTAGTAAGAGCTTGTCTGGTAGGTGTGACAAAAGTAATATCATCAGCGTATGCTAAAGCGCCGACATAAACATGACCTATATAACAGCCAATTCCATTATTTTTACATCGAGACAATAACTCGTCTAAATAAATTGTAAACAATATCGGAGACAAAACCCCACCCTGTTTGACACCATTACCCACATTAAATGTCCTACTAGTTGTGTCGCCCCATTTGACTTTAATTTTCTGATTTAAATACATATTTAAAAGAAATCTTGCAATTAAAGGACAAATTTCTCGAGACAATAATATTTTAAACAGTTTTACATAATTTACACGGTCAAATGCTCGTGATGCATCTAGCAGTGCTACATAAACATCAGATTTCCTGTTATTATAATATCTTATTGTTTCATTAAGTACAAATGAACAATGTGAAGTTGAGTGTTTTGCTTTAAAACCAAATTGCAAGTCTGAACACTGAAATATATCTTTGTTTTGTTCAATTAATATCCAGTCAAAGAATTTACCAATTATGCTACTAAGAGCAATGCCTCTATAGTTACTAGAATCATTTAAAGACTTCTTCCGGTTCTTTGGAATGGGTATGATTGAACATAGAACAAAGTTTCTAGGAGAGAAGCCATGTACTATCATGGAAGTTAATAACATTGAAAAGTGAACAAATAGGGAGTTTGAAGCATGTATTATATGATTTGAAGTTTGGCCAAGATTACCATCCTTTTTACCATGTTTCAAGTGCTTTACAGCCTTAATAACATCGTCCGCACACAATACACGCTTACAATTGCAATTATAATGTTTATTTATATTATTTCCAATTTCATTCTGAAGATTCAACATATCATCATCATTATTGAAAGACACTGAATTAAATAACTCGTCGTACTTATTACAAAATAGATTACATATATTCTCTGTTCCTATCTTACCATCAATCGTATTAGGTAAAGAATTACATGACCCACTTATTTTCTTAATTTCATTCCAGAAATCTTTATGTCTATTTGACATTAAACTGTCAGCAAGTTTGTTTGAACAAATTATATCTTTGTTACGCTTAACCTGTCTCAATACATAATGGTATTTAGCCCTTGTAGACCTACGTATTGTAGCTAAAGTGCCAGATTTGGGGGAATTGTTGTCCTTCCATAGCTGATGCCAAAATATAGCCGTATCCCGAAAGTCCCTGACCTCTTCGTTCCACCCAGGAATAGTGCCACCCCTGCGTTTATTTCCTGTTTTTGGGATGCATATTTCGCCAGCTTTTAGAGTGATACAGACTAATTCATCAAAATAAGTTTCTAATTCACTGTTATGATTGGAACACGTGTGGTTTTTACAGTTTAAGGCATCAATTGGGATATATAAATCATGTAAAAGCACATCCAATGTGTGTTTATATCTTTCTATATGTTGATCTGTAGCTTCATCCCATTTCAACTTTTGGCGGCCATCTTGACTCGCAGATGACTTGTCATAATAGCCAAGGGGGATATTAAGTGACAAACTAAGAACTGAATGATCAGAAAAGTTATCAAAATCATGCACAGATTCATGACTTACAATGACATTTAACAAATTTGGGGTGAGGAAAAAGTGATCAATGATAGATCTACTGTTGTTTATTTTACTTTCATAAGTATAAGAAACATGACTTGAGGGGTGGTTATAGGCCCCTTCTAAAGTACAATCAGACATAAATTTAAGAAGGTTCTGTGTCTGTTTAGAAGTGGTTCGTGTAATCTCAGTATTGAAGTCTCCGCCAACGATTAAATGGTCACTTTGATTCTCATCACATAGTTGTCTTATCTGGTGAAGGGTGTTCTGGAATTCATTCATGTTTACACTGTCACATGGCATATACACATTGCATAGTAGAATAGATATGTCACCACACTGAGCTAACACAGCACAGATACGTTTTGATTCGAATAAAATGGGTTTTATATTGCACAACAGTGTGTTGCGCCACAATATCGCACACCCGCCATAAGGCCGGCCCTGAATAAAAACACTACTATCCATACCTGATGTTCCATGAGCTGAAATGATTGGGATTTTAGACTGTAAAACTGGAAGTTGCTCGTTTAGCAGCCAATGTTCTTGAATAAAGACAAAATCATGAGAACGACACAGTTTATCTATGTATTCAATTCTACCTGTACCGAGACCGTGGGAATTATATTAATGTGATTTTGCCAAAAAGAGTACAAGCTAGGTCAACTTACATTAATTATCTCTCTTGCTTCCGGTTTCCACAGCTGATTCGATATAACTTGGTAAACTAGTTTCCTCGTCAGGTCTGCGGGTGTCTTCTGCGACCTCTCCAAGACGCTGGTGTCTTATATACCCCTCCTGCACGTGCAATCCATACCGAGTCTGCATTTGGGCGACTCGTAAAGGTGCACGAGCATTAGGTATTCTCTGAATCCAGTTGAGTTTGGGCAAGCCAAACCAACCTCTGTAGTATAGAAAGGTTACTGTGGTTGTACAGCAGATAGCTCCAGTTTATTATTATCTAACCAGTACCAGAAATCACAACACACCTCCCAGTTTTAAAAGGCTTGAGATGGGAACAGGGCTAGATCCAAAAGGTTCTGCCCAACCAGTATGAAAGTTTCTCAGACCCAATCAGAATTCACTATAACAAATAACCAAAATTCAAAATTACTTTAACTATATCTATAAATAATACCGGGCAAGATCCGAAGATCTGCCCCAAGGAAACTTTGCCTTAAATATTTTTAAACCATATGCGGTCCTCTGGAGACAGCATATTAATGGCAACGGCCAGTACTCGCCCATGAAAAACCCGGCATAACTATTTAGGGGACATAGAGTAAAACGAGGTGGGATCGGCCAATGAAACAGGCGACAAGCTCGCTCCATCTCACGGATTGCTCCCGGGGCCAAATGATTACGGTCATTAATTACCCTGGACCGATTTATTAAAATCCACAAATTTGTTAAGGACCCCCCACTCCTAGATACCCTATCCGCCAAAATCTTTACCACTTCCAACTTCCTATAAAGACCTTCATCCGATGCTGAGCCCAATCTAAATACATCAGGTAAATGTGAATGATGACATGCCGTTTTATAGACTTATCAAAGATACGGCATCCCCTAACCGGGCAGAGCTGGGCTCGCCCTAATTGAGACTTATTTTTTCTTCTGGGTGGGACTACGAGTGAAGAACTTTGTTCCTCACAGATCGGGATAGATGACTGAATTGAAATTGGTTGTAACCCAACCCTAGGCCCTTCCCCCCAAAAGAAATCTTTGGACAACAATTCATTCGGAGGAATATCCATCTCTTCCTCTACCGGGTCTTCGAATACGGGTTCGGACAATAAGGGTTCGGACAATAAGGGTTCGGACAATACGGGTTCAGACAATACGGGTTCAAACTCGGGAACTATGGGTTCAAACTCGGGAACTACGGGTTCAAACTCGAGAACTACGGGTTTAAACTCGGGAACTACGGGTTCTCCAACTACTGGTTCTAATTCAACCATCCCAGGCTCCTCCTCCGACACTGCCAACAAAGTAGTTGTTTTTTTAACCAGACGCCCAACTTCTGGGTCTGTCCCAAACGACACAGCCAAGGTTTCAACAGTTACCGGGTACAATCTCTGGCCTCCCTCTCTAAAAACTCTTCTACCTCTCCCCGTTCTGGCGTGATGCTTATCAACTCCTCCTCCCAGCTTTCAACCCTCTCCACCTTCCTCCGTCCACCGTCCATTCCTCCTCTCGACCCTATACCAATCACTCATCTAAAAAAAACAAAAAACAGAAAAGACAAAACCGAGAGTTAATCCGTAAACAGGGCGAGGTCGAACTGCCCTGTTAAACTAAATACTTAATTATTCCTAAATTCGATCACACTTCGGACATTTATAAATATCAATGTCCTCGGCCTCCTGAGGGGAAATACCTACACAATGACCGTGAAACCACTCCAGGCAGAAATCACATTGCAAACCAAATTGATTTCCCCACGTTTTTCGACATACACAATAAACCTTTCTTCCTTGCGGATCCCTGTCCGACCTATGATCCACCTCTCCAGCAATAGCTTTTCTACGTACTTGGATTGCCCAAGGAGGAGCATTTATCTCTGAACATTTCTTGATACGATCATGGTGCATAACCGATACTGAATTTCTAGTTTTCACTCTATACAATGATGCACCCAATTTTTTGACTATCACCCCCGGGCCCCGCCAATATTTCATTAATTTCCGAGCTTTTCCCTTGGGAGTGGAAGTATCCAAAATATAAACAAAAGCTCCGACGTCATAAGCTTGTTCCCTTAGTTTTATATCATAATCCCTTTTCATGCGCTTCTGGGCCATCCCTAAATTTTCCCTAGCCAGTTCATGTGCCAAAGCTGCAGCCTCTTCTAGCTCGACCAAATATTGATTTACTGTTTGGGTACCTTCCTTCTCAGGGTTTCCATACATCAGATTTACTGGAATATTTACTTCACGACCTAACATCAACCGGTTTGGGGTGAATCCGGTCTGTCTATTGACTGACGACCTTAATGCGCCAGCTAATTGAGCTAAATGTTGATCCCAATTGTCCTGTTTCTCATCTACGAAACACCGAACAGCATCCATCAAAGTTCTATTATATCTTTCTGCTTGACCATTTGACGACGGACGATATGGAGTGGTTCGTGCTTTATGGATTTGCATCTGATGGCACAATTCATTAAACAAATCACTCTGAAAATTCCTACCTTGATCAGTAAAGATTTGGAAAGGATACCCAAAACGAGAGAAAAATTGATCTATAGCTGCTTGTGCGGTTACTTCAGCAGTTTGTGACGATAACGGAACACACTATACCCATTTAGTAAACTGGTCTACCATCATCAAAATGTGTTCATTTCCCCGAGTTGACTTTGGCAAAGGCCCAAGAAAATCTAGATGTACCCTTTCCATGGGAAACCCTGACTGATACGATACCAGACCCGAGCGAGCATGGAAAGTAGCTTTCTTACAAGTACTACACACACTACAATTTTGCAAATAAGCTGCTACATCTTTAGACATCCGATGCCAGAAATAATTCATTTTAATTTTTGTTGTGTCCTTTTTAAACCCTGGTGTCCTGCTGAAGGGAGATCATGGCATAAGGCAATAATTTCCGATATGCAATTTTTAGGCACCACTAATTGAGATGACCCATCCACAGGATCTTTCCTAAACAGAATGCCCTTGCTATTCAAATACAACAGTTCCTTATGAATCCAATAATACTTAGCGGCAAGACTACTAAGGATTAGCTCCGCTTCTAGTGGGGAGCTCCCATCCTTAAGCCAGGCCAAAATAAATCTAAGATTGGAATCCTTATTCTGGTTTTGTATCATCTCCTCTTCAGAGTTTACATTGGCTAAGGTTATTTGCCTAACACTTATATTCTGTTCCCCATCATCCCCAGATGCACCCTTCTGACAAATTGAAAACCCAGACACCAACATTCCCTTCACATCATAAGACCCTAACTCACTTGAATCATCTTCTGGCAATACTCTATTTATAAAGGGATCCTCAGGAATCCTAGATAAAGGGACCGATTCCTCTACCTCTTCTACAAAGTCAGCCCAGTCTTCATAGGCTTTACAACAATACTTACACCCCCCACAAGGCAAAGCGTCTGGTAGAATTTGTGTCTTGAAATCAGAACAAGGGCCTAACTCGGGCGAGCGCGTCAAGAAGTCAGCGTTCACGTGTTTTGCGCCAGGTCTATGCTTCACTATCATATAATATTGCGATAATTCCTCTAGCCATCGAGCTAGTTGTCCATTTGGTTGCTTAAATCTTAAAAGCCATGTTAGACTACTATGATCCGTTCGCACCATAAAATTCCGTCCCAACAGATAATGCCTATATTGTCTGGTGAATTTAACCACGGCCAAAAGTTCTTTCCTAGTCGTGCAATACCGTCTTTGCTCCGGAGTCAAGGAAACACTACTATATGAAATTACTTTCTCTTTTCCATCTTGTACTTGACTTAACACTGACCCTATAGCCATATTAGACGCATCTGTATCTAGTATAAAATAATCCTGGGCGTTTGGGAGAGATAAAACCGGAGGAGTTATCAGAGCTCGCTTAATATTTTCAAACGCCGTTTGTTTTTCTGAATCCCAGGAAAAAAGGTTGTTTACCCGTGATAGCATATAACGGAAAAGCCATTTGTGCCAAATCTTTTATGAACTCTCTATGATAATTTGCAAAACCTAAAAACTTTTCAACTTCTTTAGTGTTCTTTGGAATGGGCCAAGATTTGACCGGTTCTATATGTTTCTGACTCATTCTTAATCCCTCCCCATTTACTATCCTACCTAAGAATTCAACCTCCTCTTGAAACAAAACACACTTTTTGGGTTTCAATTTCAATCCATGGGTTTGCAATCTCTGAAGTACTTGTCTAACATTAGCCAAGTGATCTTCAAAATCCATTCCCATGACTAGTATGTCATCCAAGAAAGCTAAAGCTATATTCCAAGTTAATCCATGCATTACTAAATTAATAGCCCGCGAGAACGTCGAAGGGCTGTTCGTTAGTCCAAACGGTAGTCTACGAAATTCAAACAATCCATACTTAGTTATAAAAGCCGTCTTTTTCTGATCCTCCTGTTTCAATGGAATTTGATAATAAGCATTTGTCATGTCCATTTTTGAGAAAAACTTACTACCTCCCACGGTGTCAATACATTCCTCAATCAGGGGTAATGGAAAGCTGTCCTTGACGGTTATCGCGTTCAGGGCTCTATAATCAATACACCACCTAACGGACCCATCCGGTTTCCGTATTAAAACCGGTGGACTTGCCCATTCCGACGCAGAAGGGTGAATTATTTTAGCGTCCAACATTTTTTTTATTAATGACTCTTCCTCATTAGCAAAACTGATGGGTGTACGACGCATCCGCTGCTTAATTGGTTTAGCGCTGCCCGTATCTATAGAATGTTCCAAGACATCAAAACTACCTAAATTATATTCCGTTTTAGCGAAAACATCCTGAAAATCAATTAAGACTTTGGCTAATGACTGGGCTTGGACCCCTGATAAGTTATTTTTAGATTTTTCAAATAATGCAACCAAATGCTCCGGAAGGGCTCCTATATCCTGTTCTCCCATTTCTAACCCATCACTACTCTCCCCTTGAAAATTAGAGACATTTTCTACTTCGACTGCTTTACCAATAACTTCCTTATTTTCGAGAATTACCGACTCATTCGAGCAATTAATCACACATACATTTGGCTGTTCCCCTGAAGCATTCAATGTTCTACTTATTAACACATCATTTCGCTCCATTGGCTCTACCATGTATGACCCTACTCTCCTTGATTCGACCTGACATTGTAATCTAAGAACAGTTTTAGGTGGGATAATAGTCCTACTAGGTACTATCACTGGAGTTACCTGCGAATTGTTACTTTCTAACTCTATAGTTTCCCCTTCAGCAATTAAACAATGATTCCCTAAATCCAAAATCATATTTTTAGCCATTAGAACATTCAAACCTATTATAACATCATCAGAAATATCCGCCACATACACAAAATCCTCTAATGTAACCTTTCCAATCCTTATCTGAACAGGGCCTATAATAAAGCCCTCTAATTTAGCCTTTCCAGCGGTATTTAAACATGCATCCTTAATCTTTGGAGGTTTTTCAGGTAAACCATCATAAAATGCCCTAGACAAAATAGTCATTTCCGCCCCTGTATCAATTATCCCCTTTGTATTTACCATTTGAATTTCTACCGATACTCGTAAGTGTTTATGGTTTCGACATAATTCCAGGTCCTTTTTGACAATTGAGGACGAGTTCCGACCTGTAGAGTCGCCCCCTTTTAGTTTGACGCCTGATCATCTTCGGAGAAGGAGACCTTAGCAGCTGTTTTGTACAACGGACAATCCCTACCAAAATGTGATGGTGACCCACATTTAAAACACTCCCCGGAATTCCCCCTCTAGGTGATGGAGTTCTACTCCGTTGTATTCGACATAACCTTTCTACTATCTTAGTTAAGTGTTTCACATCCTCCTTAATGTCAGTGATTTCCTGTGTCCAGTCTTTGTCATTAGGAGATTTCGCCACAGGATTTGCCCTAACCGGTGACTGGCTAGTCTGTCGGCAATATGGCGGATTCACAGATGACCCTATACTCGGACCCTCATATCGCCGATTTGGGGATCGCGACCTATTTAAAGCCATCCTACTTTCCCCATTCAACGGAATAGATTCGGAAACATGTCGAAACCATTTCAACCTATGTACTGTCTCGTCGAAATCCAATAGCCTCAAATTAGCTACGTATCTACTCCCATCTATATCTCTACTTCCTGCTAATAATCTGGAAATAGCCTGTTGGGCCACAAATTGTCGGGGCAAGGCCGGGAAAGCTTTGTCAGCGAGCATTTGGACCCGGACTGCCCAATCGTCCAGAGTCTCACGAGGATCTTGCTTAGCCTGCTGAAAAAGGTTTTCCATTTGTTCAGGGAATTCTACAAAACCAAACCTACGACCTAATTTCATCATAATATCTTCCAAAGACAACTGTCGACAACTTTTGTTCAAATAACAAAAGTATTCACTAGCTTTACCCGTTAAACAATAGCATAAACAATCTCTACATAATTCATCATTCTGAGCCCAGACTTGGCCTTTGATATATCTAAGAAATTTTTCCTCAAAAACATCCCATAATCCCCTGTTATTCTCCTCCCCACTAAACATAAGATTTCTGGGAATTCTCCCATAATCCACTGTCGGTAACATCCTATCCCCCATCCCTGGGGTTTCCGGAATAATGATAGGTTCCCTGAATGCAGGAGTAGGCGGTAGAAACTTACGCTTATTTTTTTTTGTAGCTCGAGACCCAATATCCGTGAAATTTTCGGAATATTCCTACGAAGACGCATCAACCCACTCCTCCTCCGGTTCCGAGTCATAAACCTTTCTTTCAGTCTCCGATGTCTCCCGGGACTGTAGTCTTTCATCATGACGACTCGCAAAAGCTCCTATAACTTCCGTAATTCCTTTTAACATTCCTGAAAACAGATCTCCCCCCCGTATTGGAATTCGAAGCGGCCATACTTCCTGAGAGTTATCCTCCCTTACTTTCGCAGACCCGAACAACCCGCCTCGGGCGAGTTCGTACTGCCCCCTAGACAACCAGTTGGTTTACTCAACTACCGGGCTACCAAGAAAGTTTATGCCAGCGACCCTAACCAGTTCTCTCCCTCCGCTACAACTTTTTAAGCTAACAGCGCCATTGAAGTGATTTGCCAAAAAGAGTACAAGTTAGGTCAACTTACATTAATTATCTCCCTTGCTCCCGATTTCCACAGCTGATTTGATATAGTTAACTTCCTCGTCAGGTCTGCGGGTGTCTTCTGCGACCTCTCCAAGACGCTGGTGTCTTATATACCCCTCCTGCACGTGCAATCCATACCGAGTCTGCATTTGGGCGACTCGTAAAGGTGCACGAGCATTAGGTATTCTCTGAATCCAGTTGAGTTTGGGCAAGCCAAACCAACCTCTGTAGTATAGAAAGGTACTGTGGTTGTACAGCAGATAGCTCCAGTTTATTATTATCTAACCAGTACCAGAAATCACAACAATATGTTGCTATGCGTAAAGATGTCACTCTATTGTTCTTATGTGGTTATCCACTCTAGGTGGGACATATTTTCTGATACAGACTCCGCTAGGCCATAATTCTTCATCAAATAGTTTCTGAAATTCTGGTTGGAGGACCGTTAACTTGAAGGATTTATATTTCGCATCAGGGTTCGATATGCACATAAGTTGAATAACATTTATTCCATTGTCTTTAAGATAACTCGATATCTGATTGTCCTCTGTGTTTTTATCTACATGGTATATAAACAAGTCCCGATTTGGATCGGCATCACCTTTAAATGTTGACTTAGACGTGGAGTTACCGACGATAAATCTTCTTCGTTTCCTTTCCTGTCTTTTCAGAGTTTTTGCAACATGTGGAGGGAGTTGAAATTCGTCTTGGCCAGCGTCAGCAGTGTCACTTACGCCTGATCTGATACTTTCGATATCTGCATTGGCGTCCGATGGGTATTTCTTTCGTTGTTGTTTATTCTCTTGTCTGTCATGATGACTGAGAACTGGTGTATGTTTTAATATTTTATCTCTAGGTTCAGAGGCAGTGGTTAAAGTTCCGGGAACAGTTATGGACGATATTTCTGCGTATGACTTGTGAGACTTTGATGTTAAAGACGTTAGTTGCTCTTTAATACTCACATTTTCACAGACTGTGCGTTCCAAGACCTTTTCCAATCTGGACACTTTATCCTCAAATGACAATAATCGTTCCGCCATTGAAATTATGTTGAGTTCTTCTGGTAATGCTCTGGGCAGACGGTAAATATCAAGAGCATTCAGCGTTATTAAAGGAACATTATCTGATTTATCCAATTTCTCCATGGCTGATATAATGTCCATGACGTGGGCTTCTTTTTCAGACCTTACCAGGGAGTCTTTCCTTCTAGCCCTTTCACCAATCACATTGCTGTCACATTTGTCCCACAATAGACATTTGCTGTTTAATATTTCTTCCATCGTGAAATGACCAAGAACTGCTGTCTTAATATTGTCACTTGAACTCTTCTGTAAGGAGTGAATAATATAGCCGAGTACATAATCAACAATAGTAACTTGATGAGTGATCAAATCAGCTGTCTCGACATTGGTTGGGGTATTGTTGTGAGTAGTATTAACTGGTATAGTTGTGTTCTGGGCTGGCCTTTTACTTGGACCAAATCTGATATCTGAACAGCTTTGACATAACATGAGGTCACCTTGGGACATGGAAACATCTTGACCTCTACGCTTGAGTGGACAGGGTCCATCTGGTAGCCCTTCACACCTCATTGATTCCTATATATTTTCAACCAAAATTTAAATATGTCTATCAAAAGTCAAAAACTCACACAAAATACTGAATAATCCATCACAGTGATACACCTACTCCGAATGAACAATCCAATATACTTTTCAACTTATAAATCCAATTAAAACTTATGTTATTTCACAAAAAACACAGAGTGACATGATGCATGTCTACACACCAACATTCCCAGCACCCGGATTCGGGGCGGAGTATGTTGGTTCAATAAACAACGTGTACGCCTACGCTGCATCAAAAAACGACCCAAACCAACGTTGGTGGGAAATGATTTTTATTTCACTGAATCAAGAGATGAATAAACTACTAGAATACAAAACTTCAGAAGGCTCCTATGTTGGCGTTTCGAGATATATTACCGTAAACATACTAAACGTATGGGGGGAATCGAGTTAGGGTAGGCTCACTGTGCACCCAATAACTTCTAAACTAGCTTTAGTGGCATCAAGATCTTTATTTCGCCAATTGAACAGGGGCCTGTTTCACGAAATTTTAACTAAGATACAATCCGATTTTAGTAATTCGATTGGATAATATTAGATTGATTTTAGCGCTTAGCCAATCAGATTTAAGTATGTACTAAAATTTGGATTTTATCTTAAGTTAAAAATTCGTGAAACAGGCCCCAGATGCATAAGGTATGCACATGCCAAATATCATTAACTTCCTATGATGCCGTATCGAGTTATACCACCGCAAAGTTCCCAGCACCCGGATACGGGGCGAAGTATGTGGGTTCAATTAACAACGGGTACGCCTACGCTGCATCAAAAAACGACCCAAACCAACTTTGGTGGGAAAATGATTTTTATTTCATAGGATCAAGAGATGAATAAACTACTAGAATACAACATTTCAGCAGGCTCCTTTGTTGGCGTTTCGAGATATATTATCGTAAACATACTAAACATATGGTGGTAATTGGGTTAGGGTAGGCTAACTATGCACACAATAACTTCTCAACTAGCTTTGGTGGCATCAATATCTTTATTTCACCACCTGGACAGATGCATAAGGTATGCACATGCCAAATATCATTAACTTTCTATGATGCCGTATCGCGTTATAAGTGCATAATGAGCCTACCCTAACCCAATTCCCCCCATATGTTTAGTATGTTTACGGTAATATATCTCGAAACGCCAACATAGAAGCCTTCTGAAATGTTGTATTCTAGTAGTTAATTCATCTCTTGATACCGTGAAATAAAAATCATTTCCCACCAACGTTGGTTTGGGTCGTTTTTCGATGCACCGTAGGCTAACCCGTTGTTTATTGAACCCACATACTCCGCCCCGAATCCGGGTGCTGGGAACTTTGTGGTGGTATAACTCGGTACGGCATCATAGAAAGTTAATGATTTTTGGCATGTGTATACCTTATGCATCTGTTCAGTTGGTGAAATAAAGATATTGATGCCACCAAAGCTAGTTGAGAAGTTATTGGGTGCATAGTGAGCCTACCCTAACCCAATTTCCCCCATATGTTTAGTATGTTTACGGTAATATATCTCGAAACGCCAACATAGGAGCCTTCTGATATGTTGTATTCTAGTAGTTTATTCATCTCTTGATCCCGTGAAATAAAAATCATTTCCCACCAACGTTGGTTTGGGTCGTTTTTTGATGCACCGTAGGCTAACCCGTTGTTTATTGAACCCACATACTCCGCCTCGAATCCGGGTGCTGGGAACTTTGTGGTGGTATAACTCGGTACGGCATCATTGAAAGTTAATGATATTTGGCATGTGCATACCTTATGCATCTGTCCAGTTGGCTAAATAAAGATATTGATGCCACCAAAGCTAGCTTAGTGTATTAAAAGTCCAGAATAATTGCACATATGTTTCATAGACATTTTAAACGTGTTTTGAATCAATCATGTCCTGTTGGGCCGTATATTTCAAATTTTGTCTGATATGTAGAAAGAGAGAGAATGGGATTTAACGTCCACTCGGCACAAAGTAGGTCATATCAGGACAAACATATAGTTCAATTTTATTTCAATAATATCGATTGCGGGTCGGGGTTTTAGCTGTGGAAAGGAAACCGGAGAAAACCTACGAGGTTGAACAGGTGACTCTATTCCTTGTCACGTACAACCGAGTAATCGAAATCACGCCAACTGACGCAATAGACATCCAACCCCTTTTTGCCGTGTCGGAATGAATGAAATGGGGTTTAACGTCCTACTATTATGCACCTAACCTGGGCTAATGGAAGACGGGCATACGCCATACGGTGTGCTATGACGGAGATTTTTGCCCGGACAGCGACACTACGGCTTACTCTTATATCGAATTACAACTGCCAAGGGATCTTTTACGTGCACTCCAATGTGTACACGGGACCTCGGTTTTTCGTCTCATCCGATCGACTAGGCAGCTGTCTCTGTCAGAACCTCCTTCTGCATCACTGACAAGGGCAAATCACCAGCGCCTTGTCCACTTAGCCACTGTGATGTAACCGAGAAATCGAGCGAAAAAAAAGTCCTTTGCGTCCGCACATGGACTGTTCCCATCACTAATTTTTGGCGATCTGCCCCCCGGTATTTGCCACCCGTATATTTCTTTTTATACCTACCATTTCAAACGAGAGAGGGAGAGAGAGAAGGAGGAGGGAGAGAGAGAAAGAGGCATCAATGACAGACCTTATGATAAAGCGCACACGTCACGATTTCTTTATTGGCATACCGTATTCATTTGCCTATATTACTTTCTCAATCGTGTGTTTTATTGTCAAACAAATAATTCATTTACTTCTACTCACTTAGGCGTACCAGCCAGGGATGATATCGTAATTTCTTTAAATTGACTAAGGGATTAAACTTTATATTAGAACATTTATAGACTGGTGGCCAGTCTTCTCTACACACCAAAAATTGTCCAGTTCTCTCCAAAAAACAACGAACGTTTACTCAAAGTTTTTTTTTATACAAATGGAAACGAAATTGTTGGTTTACTAAAAATTAATACTTTTATATAAATCGAAATGTAAAATAAATAGAAGGGACTGGGCCAGTCTAGAACATTTATCGTCAGTTTAATACACAGAGATAATTTTCAGGAATCATGAATTTTTGTGTAAGCGACCGGCTTCGCACGCCTTGTCTCTGTGTACTCTAAACGATATAATTTGTAGGTATGATCATAATTTGTTTTGGCTATTTCCCCTTGTCAGTCGTGCAGGACGGGGGGGCATGACAAGGGGAGCTTTGTAGTCGCTCGGATAGGACGAAAAAGCAAGGACCCATGCTGTATACATTGGCGTATCCGGGCAACACAGATTTGAACAAGATTAGATGAACACAGAAGTGATCATGTATTGGACAGCTTTATCATATCAAATAAATTTATTACAATTTGAATATTTTTTTTATTGAACAACTTTCATATCAAATAATTTGATCCCTTCATTGGTCAAGAAAATTTATCGAGATTATCCGACGCGGTTTTCCCTTGACAGAGGTGCAGGACGACGTACCGGACAAGCGCAGATGTCTAGTCGTTCGACTGGGACGTAAAACCGAGGTCCGTTTATACATTGGCATACATGTAAAAGATCCATTGGCAGTTGAGATTCGATGTAAGAAGAGTAGGACATAGTGCCGCTGTCGGGGCAAAATTCCTCCCATTGCACACTGTACAATATTTAGAGATGTAGAGTGCTAGAAATTAAATTGTATTAATAATTTCTGAGGTATTCATCAAGATAATTTTCGAATAATTTTGCTTTTGTCGGGGAAAGTACACTTGGAGTGGAATACAGTCCAATAATCCCTGCCTGCTCTCTACTCACAATATATTTTGCTAAACCCCCTCTCCCCCACACAAACACACACACAGTGGCGCCGTGTTCGTTGAAGCTCCACGCCCATCCCCACGACCCCCCCCCCTCACTCACATGATCACAATATTTTTTGCTACCCCCATCAAGGCTATCCATTGTCCAGAAGCAATGATTATATTTCCCGCCAATTATAGGCATTGCCCCCCCTCCCTCACACACCACCCCCACAAAGCAAACAAGTTGTCCAAGGGCACCCTATCGACTATGTCACAGATCCACATTGCTAGAAATTACTGTTCTACTAATCTGTAAGTCGATCATCAAGACAACTTTCGAACCATATGGTTTTTGTCCCAAAGGGTTTATTTTGGACCCCACTCTAACATACTTCACGCCAATCTTCGGCATTGCACCTTACACGCAATGAAATGAAATGAAATAGGGTTAAACTTCCTGCTGTTCTGAGCCTGACCGGGGTAATGAAATACAATAGGGTTAAACTTCCTGCTGTTCTGCGCCTGACCGGGGTAATGAAAGGCAATAGGGTTATACTTCCTGCTGTTCTGCGCCTGACCGGGGTAATGGAATGCAATAGGGTTAAACTTCCTGCTGTTCTGCGCCTGACCGGGGTAATGAAATACAATAGGGTTAAACTTCCTGCTGTTCTGCGCCTGACCGGGGTAATGAAATGAAATAGGGTTAAACTTCCTGCTGTTCTGCGCCTGACCAGGGTAATGGAAGGCAATAGGGTTAAACTTCCTGCTGTTCTGCGCCTGACCGGGGTAATGAAATGCAATAGGGTTATACTTCCTGCTGTTCTGCGCCTGACCGGGGTAATGGAATGCAATAGGGTTAAACTTCCTGCTGTTCTGCGCCTGACCGGGGTAATGAAATGCAAAAAGGTTAAGCTTACTGTTGTTATGCGCCTGACCGGGGTAACGGAATGCAAAACTTCCTGTTGTTCTGCGCCTGACCGGGGTAATGAAATGCAAAAAGGTTAAACTTCCTGTTGTTCTGCGCCTGACCGGGTTAAACTTATGCAGTAGCGGATTATCAGTGAGGTTGATGAGGCTGCAGCCTCAGGCCCAAAGATTTCGTAAACAATTTTTTTTTAGAGCTGTCTGATACGATTAAAAACGCATAGACAGTGAATGTTGGGGGGGGGGGGTAGGCCCAACGAGAATCAACATAGGCCCTGACCTGAAATTAACTAGGCCCACGCCATTTTAAATAGTTATTTTTTTATTTCTTTAATAAGGTTTAACCCTTAAATAACGATAGCAGTTTGGCTGGTATTACTGGGAATTTTCGCATTGTATGCATCAGTTTCGTTTTCAGCTAGTGATTTATCGCCTGTAATTAAATAGAAATCAAATAATAATGAAGTTTCTACATGTATATATCTCTTAATTTAAAATATAGACTTCCATTGTAAAACTAATTAAACTACAATGTTTAAAATTATATATGGCATTACAAGATTATTCTGTGATTTCAATCGAAAATTCGTCAAAGCAAGTAGAATGACAATTTCTGGTCATTCCTGTTTTTATTTCTACTAGATTCCGACATCGATTGCTCTACTTTATTACAAATTGAAAACAAGTATAGCGACTGTTTAGGGCGTCCTCTTTTTAGTTTGAATTATTTATGTAGTTCTGTAATCATAGTTCAGTGTTATACCCCATTCCATTCCACTTCATTTTGATTTGTTGCGGTGTCCCAAGTAAAGCGTATTTTTATTAGACTGGCAACTAGAATCGAGATGGGGTTTAGCGTCCTACTGTTCTGCTTCTAAACTCGCCTAATGAAAACGGGCATACGCCATACAGTGTGCTATGAGGGGGAATTTTGCCCGGACAGCGGCGCTACAAGCTACTCTTATATCGAATTCCAACTGCCTTTAAGGGATCTTTTACTTGCACTCTTATGTGTACACGAGACCTCGGTCTTTCGTCCAATCCGAGCGACTAGACAGCTGTCCTTGTCTGGCCCTCCGTTCCACATCACTGACAAGGGGAGCCACGCCGGAAAAGACTGTCGATTGGAAGTAGGCGTGGTCAGATATCATTGGACCTCTGTTTTTATTGTCGTAACAAACTTACCGTTAATATCCACTAGGGAGTAAAGAGTTAGTACGTCACTCACATCCACTATGCCGTCTTTATTTATATCAAACATTTTAATTTTAGCTTCCAGATCACTTTTACTGCCATTGGTTGTCTTGAGTAATTCCGCCAAAGTAATTACACCGTTACCTTTAAAAAAAAAAGGAGAGAAATGGGCTTCAACGTCCACTCGACACAAACTAAAGCCAGGCTGACACTTACACGAACTGGCACGACGAGTTTACACATAGTTTGCGCATAGTTTGCGCATTGTTTTCGCACTTTCGGCAATGGCACGACGAGTTTGCGCAAATCGGACGGTGTCGTGCCGCTTCGAGTCGTGCCAGTGCGTGCTACGGAATCGTACAAGTGTCAGCCTGGCTTAAGTCAGTTCACGACTAACATAATATGGTTCTATTTTATTTACACAATTCGCTTGCGCGTAGGGGTCTTTAGCAGTGGGAAGAGGTTCGGAGAAAATCCATGAGGTTGGACATTAACCATTTTGAGACACGTAGATTAATTGCTTAACCAACGGATAATTCAACATCCGGGTATATTTTTAAGCCACGTTCTATCAGAAATTTGAATCCGGTATATAATAATAATCAGAAGCGGATAAGATAAAACCCTGTCTCCTTTATAGATTATAGGCGTGGTCGTGGGCCCTATAGATCATAAGGTCTGTCACTGACTAAAGGACGTGGTTTCGATCTCAGACTTGAAGGTGACACACAGTAGGGTCGTCTGACAAGCTTCGGAGGTCGTGGTGAAGGGAGCAGTGTCCTCCAGTTGTTAGCCACCGTGTGTCATGTATTATTCCCAAAATGACCTAGTTTGTGTCGACTGGACGTTAAATCACCCTCTCTTTGTTAGTCCCAAAATGACATAGATATTTCATGTATTTACAGGAGGCCAACATGGCGTACCGGTAATCAGGTATTGGTCTCTTTCATTATCATGTATTTTAAAGGGTTTTAGGTTAGAATTTGGATTGCTGTAGACAGCATTCTCGGAATTGACAAATTTTAAAATTTTCTAGAGGCCGGGTGGGGGGAGGCATTCCCTATGTTTTGGTACCCTGGCCCTCGCGTCGTTCCGGCGCCCCTGTCTAGAAAGAACCCCCAAATTATTTCAACTAGAAATAGTACATACCATCCGAATCAAGCGCCATGATATGAGCCTCAAATTCAAGGTAGTCCACTTTTCCGTCATTATTTTTGTCGTTCGCTTGGAAACTACTACAACTGCAACTAAAATAGATTATGTACTCATATTAACAATTTAAATCAAAACCATGTGGTAAAATAAACAAAAGGGAATGGGACCACTAACTATTGAAGGACAGTCACAGGTCTAATTATTAATTTCTATAACATCTGAAGATTAAAGAAAGACTAACAATAAGCAGATTCAGCTCTTGCATAATGGTTAAACTAAAAAAGATAACCTATTAACCCATGTCGCATGTTGTAAAGTAAACCCAAGAAGACAGCCCCGTGTCGTACTACTATATTACTGCCAGAGTTCTGAAGAAGTCTATTGAATTTCAGTGATTTCAAGTAGTTACTGCCAAAGAAGTCACGAAAATACCCAGTATCGCAATAATATATTGTTGATGGGTACACTAATAGTAAATGCACTACACCTTACCTGACAAGGAAGAGAGAAAACAAAATAGCTGTAACTATGATATTCATCTTGATCTTGATCTGGAAATATTAAAAATATATTGATAAGAAAAACAGGACATTAATTCAAATCATGACCAACACAATGAATATAATAATAGTAAGTGCAGGAGGACCGCACTACACGCAAAACAAAAATATACAAGATAAACCTGCGGACAACACAGAAAATAGACATTGCAAATAATAAACAATTATCAAATCAAGTGAATGGATCCGGGGACCAGCCGTAAGCGTCCACTGCGCTGTACAGTCCCGGGCCTGTTGTGGTACAGGCTTCACTAAAATGATTTACAAAAACCACGTAACAAAAAAATTGCGACCAATTTTGACAGTGGTCGTCATACCCTGCATTGTTCAAATATGCAATACTGTCGGAAGGTCCGATAATTCGAAACAAAGGTTTACCGAGACCAACCGGGTGGAGTATTGGACCAAAACAACCCGTTGTTTTAGTACTATCGTAGCTTTCAAATTTGGTTCAAAACATTACGGTCATGCTCGTATAATCGACTTTACGGCTTTCTGTTCCATAATTACCAACCGTTTTTCTGAAAACCTTGTGAACGCGTCAGTGACAACAGTTTAAAGCAAGAGGGTATTGGGAGATGAATCGGCATTTTAACTGATGTTAGAACTCGATATAAAGAGTATACCGTAGCGCCGGCAAAATTACTCTCATAGCACACTTTATGGTGTATGGCCGTCATTTTTAGCCTGGTCGGGAGCAGAGCAGTAGGACCAAAACGTTATTTCATATCATATCATATTATTAACAACTGAAAAATGCACCCAATTTTTGCAAGATAACCACCCCTTATCTGTTATGTAGATGAAAGGAATCTGTGGTACAAAATAGATCTCGGTCTTACACATATTCCACGAACGCAGTAATTTCGGTGTACTTTACCCGTTTGCTAAACCCATGCCACCCCACCCCGAACAAACAATAAATAAATATATCTTACCTATGAACGAATTCTTTCAATCTGCCTGGAATCGGTGATTTGAATAACGTATCAATGGTACCTTTATATACACTACTAGATCACTAGATGAGTCATAGTCAGTAACAGATGAACACGTAGACTTTTTATCATATAATATTAAAGGGACATCCTGTCGACTTGTTGAATGGGATTCAATATCAGAAAAAAAGGAAGGTTGGATGAAATTTTATATACACTACTAGATTAATAGATGAGTCATAGTCAGTAACAGGTGAACACGTATGCATTTTTAGCATATAATATTAAAGGGACATCCTGTCGACTTGTGAAAGTGGGATTCAATATCAGAAATAGAAGAGAAATGGGGTTTAACGTCTACTCGACACAACTTAGTCATTTCGGCCACTTCCGGTTAGTGGTTTCCGAGACATAAGGTTACCACACATTTTACGTGGCATAAAAACAGACCGCAATTTTCAACCGATATCCACTTCCGGTTAACTGTTCCCAAGATATCAGGTTTCGGAAGTGACCGAAACTTTGACTAATCTGAGATTGAGATATTTATAATCTTCAAGTTTCATAGATTCGATAAGTAAATCTCACAAAAACGAGAGATTTTGCGTTAAAATCAACTTCTGGTGAAATGTGTAAACATGGCGCGGTCTATTCAGTTTTTGGCCAACTACAACCGAAACAAATCGAAGTCAGAGAATTCTGTCCAGAGTGACCATGTACCTGGAAACAGAGAATCACCATGGAAACAGATAATCACCATATGTCGTCAAATGTCCAATCCGAGACCGTCCTCCTGCATTTACTAATAGAGTAGACGTAAGTGTTGTACAAGAGTACTTACTATTGTAGCCCCCCCCCCCTGACATCTATGCCTGTATGCCTTTGTGAAATGCCGGGGGGGGGGGGGGGCAAAGATGTTTTCGGGAGGGCAAACTAGCATGGGCACCTGCATAAAAATTTTTTTCGCAGCTACTGGTATTTGTGGTAAAGGCCGATTGGAGCGTAGAATATTCGGGGGGGGGGGGAGACTCACTATTGGGAGGGCCTGCGTGTGGTACCACATTCCACAAGATTTTCGGCTTAGAATAATTTTTGGGTTTCTGGTGTTTTTCAACACAAGAGATCACAAGATATTGGACTTAGAAATGTTTTTTTTTTCTCCATAATTTCTTCTTAGACCTCCTATTATGTCTGTGTGATACCACATTCCACAAGAGTTCCACAAGATATTTTCTTCTCAGACCTTCTATATGCCTATGTGTTACCACGCTGTCTACTCGTTCGGATGGAACGAAAAACCGAAGTCCCGTGTACACATTGACATGCACGTAAAAGATCCCTTGGCAGTTGGAAGTCGATATAAGAGTAGGCACACTGTATGGCGTATGTCCGTTTTCCATTAGCCCAGGTTAGGTGCATAGCAGTAGGACTTTAAACCCTATTTCATTTCATTTTATTAACTATTAAAAGTAATAGGAATAAACAATCCATTTAAAGTTATTATAAGGTGGAACACACATACTATTAACTTCAAAAGTAATAGGAATAAACAATCCATTTAAAGTTATTATAAGGTGGAACACACATACTATTAACTTTAAAAGGACGAACAGTCATTTCTAAACCTCAAATGGTAATTATTTACCATGCAATATCTGAGGTTATTTTTTGCTATCTCTGGGTTCTGTTACGTCAACACTCGTATTAAGAAGCGAACTAGCTAAACTATCCCAATATATGCATTTTAAATTCATAAAATAGCCCTTTGTTGAATCAAAATAGATAAATTGCATATTATTACATGTATTTTAAAGCTACATTATTCAAGATATAGATAAAGAACTAGCCATTCTTGCTATAATAGTTCGAAAGTAGATGATGTAATATGAATAATTTGAAAATTTCATTCAAATTACTCAATTGAAGCGAAGATATTGGCATTTCAAAATTTTGTAGACGTGTGCAATAATTTCAACTACGGTCCTAGTGATCGAAGCTAAGTCTGGGTCCGCCATATTAGATTAAATCAGAGTATCGCTGAAACGTTTTAATTTCTTTAATATCGGAGAAATCTGATGCAATCTAGAGTTGATTAAGGTCCGGATCAGTTAATTAATGTCTAATTAATACTTTAGCAAACATGTCAGGCCCAAAGAAAGACCTGCTATAGGCAGATTTAGCTAACTAATGTAACTTTAATCTCCCTGTTTGGAGTAATATATCCGCCCCTTTACTGTGCAAAGAGCCATATTGTTATGGATTATTGGACAATTTGTGAATTATACTATTCATATGAATACGAAAAAATTCTTAAGTGCAAATTAATTGGAATATAACAACCATCATGTCGTGTAACACCAACCCACAACCCTGTCGTCAAAATAATATATAAATTAATTTAGTTTCAAATTTAACTAAACTGAAAAGAACGGTATGTTACAATATACACATAAGTTTGAAATGCCGTGTCAGGAAATTTAATTAAAATGATAAGATCTCTATATTCAGTATATACAGAATAATTCTAAATACAGCGGCGTTAAAATGAATCCTAACAAGTATAAATCAATGAATTGGGTAATGAACGGAAACTGATAATGTGAATGAATTGAATATGTGTACAGAAATTGGAAAACTAAGCTTTATTTGTCATAATAATAGATAGGATTTTGTTAAATTATGATCTAGATTCGTCTTTGTCATAGAATCATAGTCTTCTAGAAACAGCAAAAGCCTTTTTTTTTAAAACAATATTTTATTCAGAAAATTTTGGATTGGGGAACACGCTTAGCCTATTGACCCCCTCTCCATAGTATACAAATACAAACATTAAAATACAAAATAATAGTAATAAATAAACAAGATAATTGAAATTTGATGGCTATTTACATTATATACAAATTACACAGCAACAACAGTTTTAAAATTCAAATTCATTACTTGAAAACCTTAATATCTGTGTCGCAAAGTCATTGATACAAAACATTTAAGTATGTCTTGTGCTGCTCTTTTAAAGAGTTTTATCAAAATCAGTTTATGAATGTGAAACAAGATTTTGTGTAACTTTCTAAAAAATTTTAATGTGAGAGAGCCAGCGAGACAGCATGGCACAGCAACATTACTATCCGACGTTATATCTATATTTTATGAATACTTTAAGATTCTTGACAAAATCCGTAACATCTCACCGGATGTTATTTCTGTATCAAATTTTTCTCAATTTTCGCCGATCGTTAATAATTTTTTTTTTCTCTAATTGACGAAATCCGTTAAATATGAAAGGAAGGCAGAGAGAGAAAGAAAGAGAGGGAGAGAGAGAGATAGATAGAGAGAGAGAGGATATGAAACAAATATATGCATGAAACGACATCTCCATTTACTAGGCTTATACATTTTGCCATCCGAGTATTTTATCAAGGAAGTCACTCAGCACTACGGACTACTTTTATTTTAAATTCCGAGATGCTTTAAAGTACACGGGACCTCATTTTTTTTCACACCTTCCGTTCTATGCCATACCTACTTAGCCCTCCTTATTCATGGGATCACGGTGGCTAAGTGTGGATAAGGCGCTGGTTCGCTAGTCTGGAGGTCGAGTGTTCGATCCCTCCATTGGCCGAGGAAGTTCATCTCCATTCTGGTCTTTATTCCATAGAAATTGACAGAAAACTAGAGCGGGTAGGATAAAATTGATATAAAGACGGCGGTCATATTTGCTGACTCATAGTGAAACAACCTACCACGTGGTGAGTGTCCACCCAAGTTCAGAATATTTACTTCAGCACCCACAAAACATTTCTTTAAAAAAATTGTCCACATTCTATATATAATATATACCAGGGTCCGTATTCAAAGGATATCTTAAGTCTAAGATAGTCACTTAAAGGGACCAGCCCGAATTTCAAAGAATCTGCAAATTACACGTTCATGAACGTATAAAAAATGGTGTATTTACCTTGTCTGAAAATTTCAGTTCAAAATATTGAGTAGTTTGGACGTGAATGCAAAAAAAAGCTTAACTGGACACTAGTTCTTTTAAGTTTTTCTTTTAAATTGTTATGATACCAATTTTAACTTTAAAAGTGAGTCAATATGGTTAGATTGAAAGCTGCACATAAGTGACCTATGGGAGGTACCTTAAAGTTAAGTGAGATTATAATGCCTTCTTTTAACGCTGTAGTAGTAGTCCGGTTTTGGCAATTTTAAAAGTTAGGGGATTCATATTGAAATAAAGACAATGTCGCCGAGCATAGCTGGCCCTAAATTTCTTTTTATGTCGGCAGCTTTGATGTTGTGGTGCCATAATAGAGTAAAAGTTTATTATCACCGAGATAGTTCAGGGTATCTTTTCCCGATCACCTATCATGTTTGTATACATGCTTAATCCTGTTTCCACGATTGTCATATAATAAATTTAAATTCATTTGTGATGCCATGGCTTTATATATTTTTAGAAATTATTTATACTACCGCTAGAAGCAAGGCATAATTTATTTTTACAACTCATTCTGAAATATACATAATCGGTAGTATTTATTCGGGTAAAATATAATGCAACATGCATCTTTCGTACACACAATGCACCATCAATGTCAGGCTTTCGAAAATCTAAAATGTAGGTAGATACACAATCTTTATGAATTTCTCAAATTATAGATTTTTATAAAATAAAACACTGTATGATTTGTCCAGTTTAACTTAGAAAACAAACGCCACTGTGCATGGCTAATATGTTGTTTTCTATTCAGGATACATTTTTTTAAAAATTAAAGTTTACAATATCCATCATTATACTACCACTATTTATTGTAATGTATTGAAATAGATTAAAAAAATGTCTGTGAAAACAGCCGTTCCGGCAAAGGGTGCACACTATCATAATTTATCCAGAATTATAATCATACTATTTTCATGTAATGTGTTCAATATAATATTTCGACAAACATTTTCCTAGTACATATAATGTAAACTAAGAATTTAATAGAGTAAAGTGATGCTCTTAAGCGGGCATAACTTGTTTGCAATGTTAGAAATTCGTGACCTTTGGCAGTGGGGGTATTCCATAAATTGAAAATTCATGCTTTTTGGCGAATGTGAGTTTTCCATAATTTAAGTGTGAAGTTAGGTTTTCACATAGCCAAGCATATGTAAAGTAGAGCCTTTGAATGCCGATTTAAGGTAAGACACTTGGTTAAGTGGAAAATTTAAGTATTTTTACTTAACTTTTAGAAAACCTTTGAATACGGACCCTGTTCGTTTCATGTAACTTTTATGCCAACAAAAACTTATAATATTTTGTATGCTCAAAATATTGGATCGGGAAAGAAGATAATAACGGAAATTCTATTTCATACGAAATCGACCGTAGAGATAGTTAAACTTGTGTAATCAATCGTAACATAAACATTAATTTAAAATATTTTACAGTGAGTCATAGTAGAGAGGGACCCAACCCTGGTAAAGGCGCGAGTAGGCCGTAGCGCCGCTGTCATGGCAAAATTATTTTTAATAAAATGTTTGTCTTCCTAGGCGCTTCTTTTTCATCCTGCTTAGTTTTAATGCCTGTGAAGTGTCCAGCAAGAGGACTGCGCCTTCTATCATCACAATTGAAATAAATATTCAGTATTCTAATTTATATGTTTTGCTTATTAATATAACTCAAACCAAATGCCAATTGATATGTATAATAATTGATTTTTGTAATATGTTGTTATGTTAATTTAATGTCATTGTATATATTGTTGAACTGCCAGTTTGTTTCACCCGGTTTCTTTTGTTACTGTGATTTTGACTAGTTGTTTGATGTTATTTGTCCGGCTGCATTGTATAGAGCCATCGTTATCATTGCAATCTGGGCCGGACTAAACGTCCGCTACTTATTGCTTGAATGGTATCTTAAACGGTGTAGAAGTGTTCGTTTGTCGGGAATGAACCGTACTCTTTTTAAAAAGTGTACTGTTCATTTCTGATACACGGATACTTTTAAGCCTGTATTGGAAAAAAACAGGCCAGTTTTATCAAAGGTTACCAATGGCAACGAGGTATAAGTGGGATGTAAATAATGACAAAGGCCCGGTCTGAATAAGTTAGTTAATGTCTAATTTATTATTTCTTTAACATCTGGAACCTAAATTAAGACTTGCAGTAATAAGAGTTAGCTCTTGAATAATGTAACTTTTAAGTTTGAGAAATATCGTATAGGCCTAATAGTGAGTTGACAACCTATTGAGTAAAAATTAAAAAAAAGAAATAAGTGACATTTATTAGGGAGTGGATATTCAACAATGTTTATGAGGAATATCTTTGATCCAGCAACACAAAACTTGGCACATTGTTTCGTGTTGGTGTGTTTGATAAATCAAAACAACAAAGGTTTTATTTAGGGTTGTAGTTTGGTTGAAGTAATAGGTTCTTAATTTAAAGCCCCAATACCACTCTTGTTGTAACTGAATAATATGTTCCAATCTTTATTCTGGTCAACAATTTGTACTATTTTACAATATTTCAATTAAAAAATGATACAAATTTCATCTTAACACACCTAATTTTAAAAATTGGAAAAAATTCAACTACATGCCGTAACATGGTTTGAAAAGCCTTACGTAAGCACTTTCAAATGCAACTTGGATTTAAACATATTTTCGAACCCTCTGGACAAGTAAGATAGGTTGTAATGGATAATTTACACAACAGGTAGGACACTTAAACATCTAGTAGTTAGAATAAGGATAATATTTTTTTTCTGGACCTGTCAAGCCAGCAAGAGTGTTATTGTCCCTTTAAGGGTTGTAGTTTGGTTGAAGTAATAGGTTCTTAACTTAAGTCTGAGAATGTTTTGTGAAACCGGGACTTGTTTAAAACATGTGCTCACGCAATCATTTAACGGACATCTGACATCCGAAAGTTGGATATTAAAGATTTTAATATGAACGTCATCTATGATTGATCAATTCGGGAGATCACGGTGGCTAAGTGGATAAGGCGCTGGTTCGCTAGCCTGGAGGTCGGGTGTTCGATCCCTACATTGGGCGAGAAAGTTCATCTCGATTTTTTCGGCGTGATTTCCCCTTGTCAGTGATGCAGAAGGAGGGCCTGACAAGGACAGCTGCCTAGTCGTTCGGATGGGACGAAAAACCGAGGTTCCGTGTACAAATTGGAGTGCACGTAAAAGATCCCTTGGCAGTTGGAATTCGATATAAGAGTAGGCCGTAGCGCCTCATAGCACACTGTTGGCGTATGCCCGTCTTCAATTGGCCCAGGTTAGGTGCTTAAGCGTAGGACGTTAAACCCCATTCATTGACCAATTCGCTTTTATTACTAAAATATATGTGGGCATAATATATACCTTAAGCTGGTCACCATGCTAACGGGTTATAACTTATAACTTACATTTTTCTCGCAATGGATAAAGGCATTATGCATTATGGGCGGCCAAACAATCATATATTGTCATAAAAAGGCGCCCCACCAATCATGTCATTATAGAGGTTCTCTGGGATAAGGTGCACGCACACAGATCACACCGTTTTGGCGCCCCATCAAGTTGTGGTGTTCATCGTGTGACTCATTGTGAGGCGCCCGTCCATTTGAGGGGCGCCTCATATATAACGACATGATTGACGACGCTCCCATAAAACCAAGTGACATTGGTTGGGCGCCCTGTCACTCGGCTCTATGGGGCGCCCATACTGATATGGGCATGTAAATCGATATTGTGTTCCATGGAAAGGGCGCCTTCGGCGCCCATTAGGGGCGCCCGATTTTTCGAGGTGGGGCGCCGATTTTTCCCAGGGGGGGCAGCTGCCCCCCTTGCCCCCCCCCCCCGCTAAATACGGGCCTGTATTGGCCATTAATAGCCTAGACCCATAAGGATGGTTACTCGCCATTCGTTTTATATAATAACACTCAAATTCTTGCAGATTGTTTGTGTTTTTATTCAAAATACAGACCAAGAACCCCTTTGTAATTGTCATTTGTTATTTGAAGCTTCATAGTGCACACAAACACCTTCATTAACAGCGAAGAGTAGAGAGCGAAACCAACATCGTGTGTAGATGAAAGTAGCACACATGTGAAAAGTTGCGTATTCAGTGAAATTCTGTAGACTGGTGGCCAGTCTTCTCCACACACCAAAAATTGGCCAGATAACCCCCCCCCCCCCAAAAAAAACGGAAAAAAAACCGTAATCTCTAGACACTGGGCAAATAGAGCTTCAGTCTCATCTAGTAGGTCAATCTGCATTATGTAGGTCGTGTGACGTCGTGCACATGATCACGACATATCTAACAACAACGTGACGTCAACCCTCAGACGGTCTCAGCATGACTGCTTTGCACTCCAGTCGAGACGCATGATTTATGTCACGTGACTCGGTGCTTGCTTGATAACTGTCAATCATTCCAAATAAGGTATGACGAAAAACATGGCAAGAACGCCCATTTTATTGTGAAGATCGCAAATTGTCCAGTCTCTGGTGCTGGTTGCAGGTTTACTCAAAGTTTTCTCTATACAAATGGAAACGAAAGTGTTGGTTTACTAAAAATTAAATACTTTTATATAAATCGAAATGTAAAAAAAATAGAAGAGACTGGGCCAGTCTAGGGACACCGGGACGCGTCTCCACCCATTTTTTTAGTGGTAGGGACATGATATACTGTGTCCCCACCATTTATTTCCGAAGTTTTGCTGTTTATTTTTTGAAATTGAAATGATTCCAGAGCTTTTATTAACATTTCAGAAAGTGTTGGTCCCAGGCACTTTAGGCCAGGGTCCTTAAGTGTGGAATAAATTTCGGTATGTGAAATGTTACTGATATAGGTACAGTACGTTTTTCTCCCACTGATAAAGACCCCTACGCGCAAGCAAATTATTGAGAGAAAAGATTAAACCATGTGTTAGTACTGAAATTACCTAGTCCTGAGTCGGGTGGGCGTTAAACCCCTCTCTCTCACTATATCTCCCTCTCTCTCTCTCGCTCTCTCACTCTCTCTCTCTCTCTCTCACTCTCACTGAACCACCGAGGCTCCCCCTTTATCATGACTCACTGTAAAATACCGTAGTTAGATTTATTACTAAATGGCATTTATATATTAAAGGTACATTTTATGTTAATTATTGAGTACACAAGTTGAAAACCCACAAGGCTACAATGGAGGGGGGGGGGCGTAACTTATTCTTGACTTAGTGTCAGACCCTTTGATCTAACGTGTACGCGTTTAACCGACAAGTTTAGAAGAACCCTGGTAAACAACAGTTCATTTCAGACAGTCTTTAATCATTGAACAATTCTAGAAAAGAAAACAAATGGCGTCACAATATCGGTGGACTGAACTATGTGTAACATGGTAGCACGTCATTTCGGTCCCACGTCATTTCGGACTCAACACAAACGGCGTTTCGGACTCAGTCAGGCATCTTTTCGGACTTACTCGGCGACTTAGATAGATCATAACTCCGGTAATGGTTAAAAATAAGGCAATAAAAAACACGCGCCTTTACTAGGGTTGGGTCTCTCTCTACTTCTACTCACTGAGCCATCGCGGCTGCCCTTTTGGGAACGTATATCTACATGACTATGACTCACTGTAAAATATATTAAATTAATATTTATGTTATAATTGATTACACAAGTTTAACTATCTCCACGGTCGATTTCGTATGAAATATTATTTCCGTTATTATCTTCTTTCCCGATCCAATTTATTTAGCAAACATACAAAATATTATAAGGTTTTGTTGGCCAAAAAGTTATATTAAACGAACTGGTATATTATATAGAATGTGGACATTTTTAAAAAGAAATGTTGAGTGGGTGCCGAAGTAAATATTCTGAACTTGGGTGGACATTCACCACGTGGTAGGTTGTTCCACTATGAGTCAGCAAATATGACCGCCGAATTTATATCAATTTTATCCTACCCGCTCTAGTTTTCTGTCAATTTCTATGAAATAAAGACCAGAATGAAGCGATTTCTATGATTTTATTTGAAAAATATATTGTTTGGTAAAATTTGATTAATTTTCAAAGAAACACATTTTTAAGTGACCACATGGAAAAAGTTCAAAAATATGAAATGAAATGGAGTTTAACGACGTACTGTACTGCTCCTAAACTGGGCAAAAAGAACGGCATGATAAAATTTTGCCCGGGCAGCGGTGCTACGGCCTACAGCCTACTCTTATATCGAATTCCAATTGCCATGGGACCTTTTATGTGTACACCAATGTCATAGATATTTTAACGTGTTTCAAATCAATTATGTCCTGTTGGGTCGTATATTTCAAATGTTGTCTGATGAGTAGAAAGAGAGAGAGAATGGGATTTATCATCCACTCGCAGAGGCGGATCCAGGGGGGGGGGCTAGGTGCCCGGCCCCCCTTAAATCCCTAAATAACAGTATAAAAAATAGATATGCGCCACAAATCACCACTGACACCCCGTTTTTTTCAAAAATTTTCTTAGGGAACCTCCACGGGCCCCCTAACTGGATTTCCTGGATCCGCCTCTGTCCACTCGGCACAAAGTAGGTCATTTCAGGACAAACATATAGTCTAATTTTATTTCAATAATTTGATTGCGGGTCGGGTCGAGGTTTTAGCTGTGGGAGGAAACCGGAGAAAACCTACGAGGTTGAACAGGTGACTCTATTCCTTGTCACTTACAACCGTGTAATCGAAATCACGTCAACTGACTCAATAGACATCCAACCCCTCTTCTCCGTGTAGAAAAAAAAGTCCTTTGCGTCCGCACTAGGACTGTCCCCGCCACTAATTTTTGTCGATCAGCGCCCCTCTATTTTTCACCCGTATATTTCTTTTTATACGAGAGAGAGAGAGAGAGAAAGAGGCCTCAATGACAGACCTTATGATAAAACGCACACGTCACGATTTCTTTATTGACATACCGTCTTCATTTGCCTACATTTCTTTCTCAATCGTGTGTTTTATTGTCAAACAAATAATTTATTTACTTCTACTCACATAGGCGTACCAGCCAGGGATGATATCGTAATTTCTTTAAATTGACTAAGGGATTAAACTTTATATTAGAACATTTATAGACTGGTGGCCAGTCTTCTCCACACACCAAAAATTGTCCAGTCCTCTCCAAAAAAACAACCAACGTTTTTTTTTATACAAATGGAAACGAAAGTGTTGGTTTACTAAAAATTAATACTTTTATATAAATCGAATTGTAAAATAAATAGAAGGGACTGGGCCAGTCTAAAAACATTTATCGTCAGTTTAATACACAGAGATAATTTTCAGGAATCATGAATTTTAGTGTAAGTGACCGGCTTCGCACGCCTCGTCTCTGTGTACTCTAAACGATATAATTTGTAGGCATGATCATAATTTGTTTTGGCTATTTCCCCTTGTCAGTCGTGCAGGACGGAGGGCATGACAAGGGGAGCTGTGTAGTAGCTCGGATAGGACAAAAAAGCAAGGACCGATGCTGTATATGTTGGCATATCCGGGCAACATTGACTCGAAACCACGCCGAATGTCACAAACTGTAACAAATAGCAACTTTTTTGTAATTTGTTTTTTATAATTTTCACCCAAGTCAATTTTAATTTCCACCAAAGTCATTTGTAATATAATTTGGGTTTTTTTTATAATTTTTACCAAAGTCAATTTTAATTTTCACCCAAGGGTTAGGGTTATAAGATAATTTTGATTCTGTTGAATTTCCACCCAAGTCAATTTTAATTTTCACCCAAGTCAATTATAAGATAATTTCGATTCTGTTGAATTTCCGACCAGCCTGTGATATCATCGTATAACGCTAGTATTGGATACAGTAGGAATTTTTTTTTGATTAGAATAGATATTTTAGATACATGTGATTACGCAATTAATTGTTGTAGGCCTAGCTACCTGTATGTTATACCTTATATTACATTAATATTTTATCTGTGGTGCCTCTTAGGCCTTAGTCCCGAAATGACCTAGTTTGTGTCTAGTGGACGTTAAACCCCATTTTTCTCTCTCTCTCTCTCTCTCTCTCTCTCTCTCTCTCTCTCTCTCTCTCTCTCTGTCTCTCGCCTCTTAGGCCTTTGTTGGCCAGGAATCATGTGTATTATGTAGTATAATCTTTGTAAATATTCAACTGATTTGTGACACTTTAATAAAATAAAATAAATTATTATTATTATTATATAAAAATACTTTCTCGTAGATAATTGTGTAGATTTTGTTTCGATTTTATCATATCGAATCGATTATGGAAGTTAAAGCCCCAATACCACTCTTGTTGTAACTGAATAATATGTTCCAATCTTTATTCCGGTCAACAATTTGTACTCTTTTACAATATTTCAAATAAAAAATGATATAAATTTCATCTTAACACACCTAATTTTAAACATTGGAAAAATTCAACTACATGCCGTAACATGGTTTGAAAAGCCTTACGTAAGCACTTTCAAATGCAACTTGGATTTAAACATATTTTCGAACCCTCTGGACAAGTAAGATAGGTTGTAATGGATAATTTACACAACAGGTAGGACACTTAAACATCTTGTAGTTAGAATAAGGCTAAAAAAAAATTCTGGACCTGTCAAGCCAGCAAGAGTGTTATTGTCCCTTTAACAGTATACATCATGACTTGACATGTTTCTTCACTAAACATAACATATAATAAAACTGTTTGCGCGTTCTTTGTATGAATTCTACATATGGAAATAAATATTGAATTAAAACCCAATATTTTACTGGGTTTAGTGGTTATTTGGTTATTTTAGAGGTCTATACATAAAAAGCTCTCTCGGAACTGGTAGAGGTGCGTTACTGAAATAGAACCTACCTTTTTTCAAACGTTTGTCTTTACTTATACTCTCAAATATTTTCACAGTAAATCAACAATATTTATTTAATGCCTTTGTTGATATAAAATATATTTGTAATTGACAAAAATAGTAGTGGACACTAAATTAATGAAGTTGAGTCCCCCCCCCCTCCCCGATGAACATTTGGGAAGCCACAGTGACTATAAGTGAGTAAGTCGCTGGCTTGCTAGCCTAGAACTAATAAATTTTTCAGCATTGGTTTCCCCCTTATCAGTAGTGCGGGCCTGACAATGACCTAGTTTGTGTAGAGTGGAGGTTAAACCCCATTTCTCTCTCTCCATATTGAACACACAAGACTTCTGAAACAAAAAAGTGTCAGTGAAACAAGATTATGAAACTAAATACAAGTCGAACCACGTGATGGAAAATCATATTTATCGCCCATTGCGTACTTACTCAGTTCTCTCAAACATTCTTCTCCGATTTACAAGGATACATACCATTTATTATTTTAAACACAGATTTCAGATTTTCGAAGCACAGATCTTTCAATCTGACGTATCATCTACAACTAGTGTGAGGTTGGCTTTAGATCTGACATATTATCTACATCTAGTGTGAGGTGGGCTTTAGATGTGACATGTTATCTACATCTAGTGTGGGGTTGGCTTTAGATGTGACATGTTATCTACAACTAGTGTGGAGAAGGCTTCAGATCTGACATGTTATCTGCATCTAGTGTGAGGTTGGCTTTAGATCTACAATGTACATCTAATGTAAGGCTGGCTTTAGATCTGACACATTATCTACATATAGTGTGAGGTTGGCTTTTGACTTGTTAGGGAAAAAAATGGGGTTTAACATCCCACTGTTCTGCTCCGAACTGGACTAATGAAAACAGGCTGACATACGCCGTACAGTGTGCTATGAGGGGAAAGTTTTCCCCGACTGTTATTGTATTTTCAGGTTTTTAACGTTTATGTGCATGCCAAGGTGAACAAAAAGATCTCGGTTTTTTGTCTTGTACGAACAACTGGATAATGCCCCTTGCAAGACCCCTGTCACCCCCCCCCCCCAAAAAAATTAAACCAGTGATTGCATGGCAAGACAAGCCCACACTTTGCCCCAAAAAATAAAGAAAGAGAAAAAGTAATTAGGATATTTAATGTTTATTAATTAGGTTATAAATAGAAACCAATTTATAATGTAAATTTACACTTATATTAATTAATAACTACACATTATTATTATAGCATAATATACATGGGGGGAGGAGTAGGGATCAGCCTTCTTCTTACACCATAATATACAGGGGGGGAACTGGCAACAGCCAATGTTATGGTAACAGTTTATTGTTTGGGAGAATTTGCTGTCATGATATCCGTAACAAGTCCTTGAGGGCCTCTTACTAGTTCCAAATAGTAATTCATAAAATATCCAAAACAGCAAACATTATATTTCTACAACTGTTGTTTCATTTAACATCTCACTGGGGTTTGGTTTATATACAGTACAAAACACTGGGGGAGGGGGAGGGGCAGAGTTCAGGTGGGGCTGAGAGGGAGTATTTACAAAATATTTTTATACTCTGTATAATTTTTATATACATGAATTACTCATTTGATTTAATTAAAACTTCAACAAAAGTACTTATTATTAATATATATATATTTTTGTATTTATATATATATATATAGGCCTATATATCATATTTATATAATTAACTAAACAACTACAAAAAATGCTGATACTGAAAGAGTTGTTATAGGAGTTTATTTTTGTTAGTGGGTATTCTGTTTATACTACAGTGTGTAAAGGTATACATAGTGTTTATAATTACTGTTACTCAGATGTCTTAATGTGCTTGATTATCTCCCCTTTATACCAACTTATCTCCCCCTGAATGATGCAGAATGATGACCTAAATTCTAAGTTTTGTCAGAACAACCATTCTGGCCTTTAAATTCTTAATTTTGCCAGAGTGATGACCCTGGGGTGTAAATTTCCATATTATTAATGATAAATATAAAAATCAAAGGAGATCCAACATGGCTCTTAATTTATAAATATACCAGCCTGTCAATTTGATTCACCAATATTATTCACCTCACATTACCAAGAATTTTATTTTTTTCAATGAATATGACCATATTTATATAGATTTATCTCAATTCATAAATAAATATTGAAAAGTTTTTATAAATAGAAACTAACAGCATTTGTGTCTTTCAATAATTTATAAAACTATTTTTCGAAATACTGAATTTTATAACATGTAAATTAACTGAAGGAAGATTTGTTCGTTATTCCGTTTCACAGGGTTTGTGTCGAGTGGACGTTAAACCTCACTTCTCTCTCTCCCCTTACACAGGCACCCAATCAAAACTGGAAATATCAGTAAAACTATAGCCATGTACGACTCATTTGTTTTTGAAAAATAGCAAAACAAAGGGGAGATAATCAAATCAAAGGGAGATAATCAAGCTATTGAATTATATTATATTTATATTGTAATGTACATTAATATAATAAACAGCCATTCACTTCTACAGTAAAATATATAATAATTAAACTACACAATTTACACTGAAGTAGAGCTGTTCACAGAAGAAAAAACTTCAATTTCAATTTTAAATTCCTTTTGAATCATATTTTCCAAATGGAGCCGGTCGGATCTGTGGTGTTTGTGTGACGGTAATAAATAACATATTAATAAACCTGTGAAACATGTAAATAACTTTTGTATCTACTTGTGACATATTCTTCATGTGGCTTCTACCAACTTTTAAACCGAAAATTTCATAAAAAAGACCAGACATATATTAGAAGTAGGCTAAACCCACTTACAAATAAGGTCAAGGTTAAGATTAAGTCAAGGGGCCATCCATAAAGTACGTACGCTTGAAGGGAGGTCACGCCAAAAGCGTACAGGTGCGTTAATTCAATGGCAAAACGTGCGTACAGGAGCGTACAGGGGGGGGTCTGAATTCTACCCATTTTGAGCGAACGTACTTTATGGATGTCCCCCAAGGTCAAGGCAAGTGAAAGTAGCCGAAGTAGCCGAAGTAAATGGTTTATGCAATACATAGGATAGGGTAAACCACATTAACAGATGAAACGATCTTTTCTTTTACAAAAAATTATTATACTCACACAAAAAAACGGAAATAAGTTTAGCATTAACATTAATCTACCTACAATAAAGTTGTCATTTTTCATCTTTTTGTCAAAGAAAAGAAATTCCCCCGAGAAAGACGATTAATAATAATATGAATTGCATCTGAGTTGTTTATAAAAATGCTTGCCTTTAGCCTGCTACATTTACCAAGTAGAAATAGTGTCGTATCAAAAACAGGTGAACAAACGGTCAGAGTTACATACAAGTTGACTTATTTACACTTTTACAAAAAAAATAAAATAAATAAGTTGTCACCCTAAACAGTAGTCAGTGCTCAATATAAAACTAGCCGTTTTTTTCTCCAATATTTAAATCTAAATATCCACATATCAAAATAAGTTACGTCATCACAGGACTGTAATTTACAAATGGAGGAAAAGTCATGCAAGAGTTGTTTCCCCCGATTTAAATTTTAAAATTCCATTAGTTATCTCCAGATGGAACGGGATCCGGATCTGTTCCCGCCCTTTCTGAATATTATATACGTAGGTTACCTACATGTATGTAGAACAGAATATTCACGTCCAGAATTCCAAAAGAATACATGAAATACAGGCAGCAATAAAGGGAAGTAACTCAGGCAATAAAGGGAAGTAACTCTGGAAGGCGCATCATAAATATAGCATTTTGAATTTAATAATAAAAAATATGTTTCGCACATGTGTTACTGGTTGTTGGCTGTTTTATAACAAAACATTCTATTAAAAGCCCATTCTCACAGGTGCGATTTGTAGTAACATAAATATAGCATTTTGAAAAGTGTGATGCATTTCATAACCACGATGGATTGCCCTAATTTTTTAAATCTTCTACACGCTCTTTGTAATCAATATAATATATAAGACGGCAGCAAGCATAAAAGCGGTCAGTCCAGGCCTGGAAATAACAAATGTCCAGCACTGATGAAATAGTACCTGACATTTTCAATTTAGTGCTTGGACATGTTTTAATAATATCAGCAAAAAACAAATCAGTGCTGGACAAAATGACAGACACCAGAGGTTTTGTGCCTGACAAAGCCTGAATCTGTGCCTGACATTGTCAGTGACAGGTGCCTTATTTCCAGGCTTGGGTCAGTCAATATTTGTTGTTGCCCTTACAGCCCCAAAATACATAATGGCAATTGGAGTTGAACAGGATGCACGACCGTGAAATAATCCATTCTACAATGCTGTAGGTGAGTGTGATCTGGTGTTTATTATTACCCCCACTAAATGGTCAGGTCGGTCATTCACCAACAACCATACCAGATTATTGTACTACTTTTCCTTTAGCTTACACTATCCTACTGGTACCCAATTACAGCTAGGTAGAATGGACTACAATATGGGGAGAAATTGAAATTGTCTTAATGGAGCAGGTGTCGATCCAATAACAGCTGGGTAGAATGGACTATAATATGGGCAGGCCTGGAAATAACGGTTTTAGATGTACCTGTCAAAATGTCAGGCACTAATGTAATAGTACCTGATATTTTCAACTTAGTGCCGGACATGTATTAATAATAGTATCAATAAAAAAGACAAATCAGTGCCTGACAAAATGACAGGCACCAGAGGTTTGGTGTCTGACAAAGGCTGAATCTGTGCCTGACATTGTCAGTGACAGGTGCCTTATTTCGAGGCTTGAATATGGGGAGAAAGTGTCTTTATGGAGTAGGAGTCGACCCACTCATTCATAGTGCAGAATATGGAGTAGGAGTCGAACTACTCATTATTCATAGTGCAGAATATCATCATTTCTTCATGGGTTGCTTGGCATCTACAGAGTTGTTACATGTACATGAGCAGTGAACTCGGCACTGGCGTTAACTGGCGTTAATACATTAATATCTACATTTGATATGCATACATTGACTTGTTAAACTTGTTAAAATAATCGCGTGTTAATAGTTTATACGTTCTACATCTACTACAAGGTCAAGGTTGGATATAAAAATAGCACTTCATATTTAAACTTTAAACAACGTTGGTATACGTCCTCATTTCTCGCTCGTAATAAATCAATAAAAACTGTTTTAGTCAAGTTATTACAAATGGAGGGTCCACGACTCACGCAATTTGTTTGTTCCTACTACAAATGGAGGGTCCATGACTCAAGCTTGTAGTATGTTCCTCCTTCGCAATAAAATCTATTTTAGTCAAATGGAGGGTCACGCTTGTTTGTTTTGTTTTGTTTTGTTCCTCCATCACAATTAACGATAATATCATCAGCACTTTTTTTCATCAGGAGTATCAGTTTTATTTAAAAGAGTTATCCTCCCTTTTGAGAAGATAACTCTAAACTATTACTTCTATATTCAACAGGAAGTTGTCACAAATCACTTGATAATGAGGAATCACGTTTTTGATGTCTTATAATGTTTCATATTTCTATACCATCCGATTGGTCCTTCGACTGAACTGTCGTTGACTCGTCTGATTTTTCATTGGTCCTTTGTGAGTCACTCGTCGTCGAATCACATGCATTAGATGCATCTTGGGTAATTTCACTATCGGAGAGAATGGAATTAACAGAACCAACGAGGGTGGCGTCACTTTTAGCCATAGGGTCCATATCAGATTCCAATTCACTACAAAATGGAACGGGGGTAACAGTTGAATCAGAATCGGAAAAATTAGCACCTTCACAGGAATCTGTTGCTACGGTAACCTGGTGGGGTTCAGACGAGATAGAAGAATTGTCCTGAGGTTCGCTATTATGATTTATATTGTCATGCTCATCATCTGCGTTACTATGACTACTCATATCCATCAAGCACTCCGATTGGTTAATAATATTGTCACTAGAATTATCACTTGTACTAACCAGATCTGATATCGTTACTTGATCGGCCTCACCAACTGGGTCAGTCTTAATCACATGATTAGTCACATGACCCGTCATGTGATCATCTTCGATCACATGATCAGTTACATGTTCAACATGTGAAATGGTAGCACTGTTTAGTTGTGGAAAGTTATCAGATTCGACATCCTCCTCTATTTTATTAGTCATAGAGTTATCTTCCCCAACGATTGCAGTCATAGAGTTATCTTCCCCACTGATTGCAATCATGGAGTTATCTGCCCCTCCGATTGCTATGTTCTCAGCTTCTCTGATCATTTCCTGAATCTGCTGTGGGTCTTGTTCATTTGTTTCAGTGGCACATTCTAGCAGGTGCGATTCAAGGTCGAGAATGTGGGGTTCCGAGTTCACACGGGCAGCAGTTTCCATAACAACCATTTCATGATCTGATTCCTGGGCTGTATCTAAAATTATACAAAAATTTAATAAATCTTTTGAGTATTTCTAGTCAAAAGAGCAAGGTAAAGGACTTTCACTGTCTCTTTTATTACCTCTGGGATGAGAGAGAGAGAGAGAGAGAGACAAATGGGGTTTAACATCCACTCAACACAAACTAGGTCATTTCGGGACTAACATATGGTTTAATTTTATTTCAATAATTCGCTTGTGCTTAGGGGTCTTTAGCAGTAAGAGGAAAGCAGAGGACCCAGAGAAAACCCACGAGGTTAGCCTCTGGGATGAAGTGGAGACACCCAACATGGTCGGTAGACACTGTAAAAATGATATCTTTGACTAAGCAACAAATAACTTTTATAAATGAAAATATATGACACTAGCAGATCAAAGATATCATTTTTACATATTACACTATATGTTTATTAGTTCATTAAACTTGCCAGTAGTCAGACAGAAGTTATTAAGTAGGTATTTTTATCAGTAAGGTGTTAAACTCGTTACATATCTGCAAATTAATGACTAATTTGCTATACATATAGGGGCCATACATAAAGTATGTACGCTTAAAATGGGAAAAATTTAGACTCCCCTTCCCCCCCTGTACGCTCCTGTACGTACGTTTTGCCAATGAATTTACGCACCTGTACGTTTTTGGCGTGACCCCCCTCTCCCCCCCTTCAAGCGTACGTACTTTATGGATGGCCCCATACTAAACATTAGTTTAGAATAATGATCACTTATATGATTTGATGATAAATATACTTTTACTAAAATGCCAATATGTTCATGTAAGTCAACGGTATATCAGCTTGTATATACTAGTGAGACCTACTACCGCTCAACCCCCATTGTTGATTCAATAATTCGCTTGTGCGTAGGGTTCTTTAGCAGTTGGAGGAAACCAGAGGACCCACAGAAAACTCACAAAGTTGGACAGGCGACTCAATGACAGGCTTTATGAAAGAATGAATGAAATGGGGTTTAACGTCCTACTATTATGCACCCAACCTAGGCTAATGGAAGACGGGCATAACGTCCTACTGTTATACACCTAACCTGGAGGCCATCCATAAAGTATGTACGCTTGAAGGGGGAGGGGGGGTCACGCCAAAAACGTACAGGTGCTTAAATTCAATGGCGAAACGTACGTACAGGAGCGTACAGGGGGGAGGGGGGTCTGAATTTTACCCATTTTGAGCGTATGTACTTTATGGATGGCCCCCTGGGCTATTGGAAGAAATGAAAATGAAATGGGGTTTAACATCCTACGCTTCTGTACCTAACTGGAGCTAATGGAAGATGGGCATACGCCATACAGTATGCTATGACGGAAATTTTGCCCGGGCAGTGGCGCTACAGCCTACTCTTATATCGAATTCCAACTGCCAAGGGATCTTTTACGCGCACGCCAAACTCAGTCTATAAAAATAAAGAATGACTGACCTTCTTCCTCTCCTTCTGTCAGTTGTTCTTCAGTTGTCTCCTCCTGTTCCGATACAGACGACGCTACGGACACCATACTAGCAGGTCGACTCTGTGAAGAATGTTCAGCCTCTATCGCACTTCGCTGTATTTCACGCAGTACGTTCAGTTGATCCTGGGCAGCCTTCAGCTCTTCACGAAGTCGATCTTTTTCCTCTTCATTCGTGCCAACAGCCGACTACAAAATTAAATTTTTTACATTTTGATTTGGTTAATAAATAAAAATGTTGACTGAACTTAAACATACATTATGCAAGAGCTAAATCTGCCTATTGTAAGTCTTTCTTTAGGACTGAAATGTTTTCTAAATTATTAATTAACTTATAAAGGCCATAATCAATTCTAGATGGCATCAGATTTCTACGATATTGAATAGATTAGAACAGTTCAGTCATATTTTGATTTAAGCTAAAAATGGAGGAGCGAGACTTAGCTTCGAATTTGAATGAAAGTTTGAAATTATTCATTTTATATTATCTTCTAACTATTATAGCAAGAATAGCTAGCTCTCTATCTAAATCTTACATAATGTATCTTTAATATAACTATTATAGCCAGAACAACCAGCTCTTTATCTAAATCTTACATAATGTATCTTTAATATAACTATTATAGCCAGAACAACCAGCTCTTTATCTAAATCTTACATAATATATCTTTAATAAGAGAGCTTTTTTGTGACTTAAAATTCTTTTAGACTTGCCCAATCACTAATCAAAAGAGAGAGAGGTCATTCCTGGACTAATAATAATAATAATAATAATAATCGCGTCATTTTACAAGGGTAGCAAATTAGGCCTGACACAAGGTTTAATTTTATTTCAATAATTCGCTTGCACGTAGGTGGCTTTAGCAATGGGATGAAACTGGAGGAGCGAAGAAAACACATGAGGTTTGACAGACACCCTTACTCCAAGTCACATATAACCTGGGAATCAAAATCATGCCAGTTGACTCAAATGAAAACCTTATAATACAACGCGCAGGTGCTAACCATTATGTCATTCCCCTCCCCCCCATCAAAATATCACATAGGAACATCCCAATTCATATATTTTACTTTGACTTGACTTAAAACAATCAGCTGATTAAAAGGGAAATCACTTGTTGTTAAAGAATAGAGAAGCATAGTCAGGAGCAAGGCCCACCTAAGTCATGGGCCTGAGGGGCCCAGGCTCAGGGGCCCAGGCTCAGGGCCCCTTGGTTAAGGGGGCCAGGCAGTATATGGCAAAAAGAGAAAAAAAAGTCAAATTCCAGATGAAAGATTCACGGTAATCGATCTAGCGGTGCGAGGGCAGAGACTGAGGCTATCCCCCAACCTTCTCTGTGAAGTTCCACTTGGTGAACGGTCTAGGCTTCTAGACTTGTATGCCATTCGGAACTGAATAGATTTAGTATGTCATCAGATATTATGTTATTGTTCGTGTATTACAGACCTTTTCTTGTTGTGTGTTAAGCATGCTTGCCATTCAAAAAGATATAAATATGAAATTATCTTTTTGTCGCATTGGGGCCCTGCGATTCGAGGTAGGCACAGGGCCCCACTCCAGTTAAGCTGGGTTTGGTCAGGAGCCTTGCTCAGTCCAGGCCCGTAACCAGGAAGTTGTTTTTTGGGGGGGGGGGGCAAAGATGTTTTCGGGAGGGCCAACTAGCATGGGCATCTGCATGAATTTTGCGGTGAAGGCCAATTTTCTTGTGATATTGGGGGGGCAAGACTCAGTATTGGGAGGGCAGTTGCCCCCCCATGCCACCCCCTGGCTACGGGCCTGGCTCAGTCATAAACAATAATGATATATAATAGTACCGTGTTACCTTCCATATGTAGGAGCATGAATTGCTTAGGACTTACCAAAAGATTAGTGTGGGCGTATAAAAATAGTACAGGTATAATGCGTACAGTGTTACCTTCCATATGAAGAAGCATGAATTGCTTAGGACTTACCAAAAGATTAGTGTGGGCGTATAAAAATAGTACAGGTATAATGCGTACAGTGTTACCTTCCATATGAAGAAGCATGAAGTTGCTGAGGACTTACCAACAGATTAGTGAGAATAGAATTCATCTTGGCTGCCATATCCTTTAATTGTGACATTGGTATTGGAACATTTAATCCTCCTGTTTTTATGGTATTAGCTATAAACAAGAGAAGACAACTCAGTATTAGCTAGAATCAAGAAAAGACAACTCGGTAAACACTCTATACAAAAGAGGGTTGTTCTGTGTCAAATATATTTTTTGACATTGTGTTTGTTTAAAAGCTAAATGAGGAAGTGTAAGTCGAGGGAAGGGATGATGTGCCAATTGTTGGATTAGTTGATTCATACATCAAGCAGATTGTCAACGGACTCGATAGATAAATAACGAGACGGTCAATGGCCTAGCTTCCATTAAAATAAATTATTTGACAACATTTACATGCTAGTAATATTAGTGTCATAGCCACTTCTAGGTGCTAACATGGTTTCATGTTTAAATTAATCCATTCACGATTGATATATTATATCTCCACTATTATTCTATGATGCAAGGGGAGATAATTACATAAATACAAGGGGAGGTAACTCAAGATTATTTCAAACTAGATCTGAATAGTAAATAATAACAAAAAGTCACCGCTTTTCAATTGCACAATAAAATGAATGAAGGACCAGAAATTTGAATTTTAATATGAATTTTTTGCCTGACGCATCATTTTTTAATGAACTATGTAAGCCTCTTTGTAAAGCAGATACTGAGCACGTCGAGCGTTAAGACACCCTGCAAGTCTTGTCTCATTCTACACAGGGATGCCGACCTGGGACATTGTAGTCGAGAGCATGGTGCTCTACCATCTGACCACTGTAGCCCCCTCACATGTTTAAGTAAGGGTCAGTTTACACTCGGCAAATCTCACCAGATTCCGGTACCCTACATCTAGACTCGGCTGTATAAAGAATTCTGCCATTTTGGAACTATTTTAAAGGACCCGGAAAAAAAATGGCTGCCCCCATAGAGATTATATCAACAAACTAAAAAATGGCTGCCCCCATAGAGATTAAAGCTAGAAAAGACGCCATTTTGGGACTTTTTTTTTGTAAAAGCGGCACGTTTTCCTGTCATCCTGTTAAAGTAAATCGGCAGTCGATAGCCGCATCACAAATGTATGGTCGTAGGTACATATCATTTACTATCATACATCCAAGTCTAGATGTAGGTTACGAATGATACCGGAATCTGTGTAGGTTTGCCGAATGGGTCAGTTTATTTACTTTGCATTCTATCATGAGTTTCGCCATGTTCAGATTCAATATGTTTTAAATCTTTATTTGTGATTTCATTTATTTTAAAAATATAAAAACAAGTGGCTTTGTGTATAGTCCTCCAACCATCGCTGTCACAAGCCTTCAAATTTTTCATTTATTAAATTCACTCAATTTTTTTCTCTCCATTTATTGCCTCTGCATCATAATTACCCATTTAAAAAAACAAGACAAAAAAAAACACATGCAAAATTAAGTCAAAAAAATAAAACAAAACAAAAAAAATCAATCCCGAAAATCAGGGAACTTTAAAAAAAACTAAAAACAAATTTGCAAAACCAATTTTTAGTGAACGAAATCCCAAGCAAAAAACTGATTTTTTTTTATATATCCTCTGAAAACCTGCACAGAATAAAAAAAATCAATTTAAACAGCAATTTAAAAAAAATTAAAAGCAGTAATGATCTAAAATGATTTTTTAAAAATGATAATAAAAAATAATATTGATTAGTAGGCATGAATGAAATATTAATTTTTGTTTGCATAAAATTAAAAGCGAAAAGCTAAATAAAAATGGTGTTGGTTGGTAAATAACGCCCGGGTTAAATCAATGAAAAATGAGGTAATATAAGATTGATCTGATCTTGTATGTTGTAAACGGATAATTGTGAATGATAAACACTACCAGAGTCTTAATTAACTAAAACCTTCCTGAGGCCTTAATCAAGGAAGAGAGAGAGAGAGAGAGGGTTTAACGTCCGCTCAACACAACTAGGTCATTTCGGGACTAAGGCCTAAGAGGCACCACAGATAAAATATTAATGTAATATAAGGTAAAAGATACAGGTAGGCCTACAACAATTAATTGCGTAATCACATGAATCTAAAATATCTATTCATATGGTTTAATTTTATTTCAATAATTCGCTTGCGCGTAGGGGTCTTTAGCAGTGGGAGGAAACCAGAGTGCCCGGAGGAAACCCACGAGGTTGAGAAGGCGCCATCCCAACCCCCCTAATCAAGGGAGAAAATTCATAATTTGTTATAAATTGTTCTTATCCCTTTGGCCTTTGTAAAGAATATTTTTGCAATAACATGTTTTATTAGGCCTTATTCAACGGAAATTTAACAGGTCATTCAAGGGCCGTCTTAGCCCAGTTTGGAGTAGAACAGTAGGACGTTAAACCCACGTTTATTTAATAACAATTAAATTAAGTAATGAATTTTTCACTCATAGGCCAATGAGAAAGCTGCATCCTGAAAATAATTTAGATTATGTTTTTGAGAAAAATTACCCTAAAATAACTGTGAATCATGATATCAAGAATGAATGAATGAAATGGGGTTTAACGTCCCACGCTTAAGCACCTAACCTGGGCTAATTGAAGACGGGCATGTGCCATACAGTGTGCTATGAGGGGAAATTTTGCCCGGGCAGCGGCTCTGCGGCCTACTCTTATATCGAATTCCAACTGCCAAGGGATCTTTTACGTGCACTCCAATATGTACACGGGACCTCGGTTTTTCGTCCCATCCGAACATGATATCAAGAATGTTAAAGGATGCATTATTCCAGGCTAAACAGCTGTCATAGATTTTAACGAATAGCATATTGGTTCAAAATAGAATTAAAATCGATGAATACTTATACAGAATAAGAGAGAGAGAGAGAAATGGGGTTTAACGTCCACTCAACACAACTAGCTCATTTCGAGACTAACATACGGTTTACTTTATTTCAATAATTTGCTTGCCTGTAGGGGTCTTTAACAGTGGGAGGAAACCGGAGTGCCCGGAGGAAACCCAAGAGGTTGAGAAGGCGCCCCTATCTCCATGCCACATACGCTCACACCAGGGCTCGAAACCACAGCCGCAAGCCAGAGGTGGCCGGCCAGCTAGAGGTGGAAGCGCGGCACTCTAGACCACTAGGCCATCCCAACCCCCCTGTACAGAATAAGAAATCCTGTCAATGATCTATTTAGGAATGAAGGCTCAGAATTGAATGATTAATTAATTTCCTCAAATCCTGTGTTTAAATATTCACAATTATCAATCCTCAAAATAACCGATTGATCAGATGATTGATTTATCAATGATCCAATGAAAGCTGTGTGAGAAAGATGGTAGGAGGAGTATTTCTGGTTATCAACCAATGAAAACGTACAGTGGGTGGAGTCTTGGGTTTGATTGACAAGAGTTTGACATCCAGTGTTCATTAGACGGTTGAAATTCTCCATTTGCTGAAATGCTGCTGCTAACAAAAACTTGGTATCTTGATCTTCATTATAAGATGTCTGCCAAGAGTAAACCAAGCATATTTTTTTTGTCAGATTCATAAAATTGTTTCATTACTAAATTCATCAAATAAAACTTTTTAGAGATCAAATTTCATTTTAACAAATATAAAAGATTTCTTTTTTCTTTTGTCAGTTTTATCTAAAATAAAAAGGGTTTTTTTTGTGTTTTTTCTCAAATAAATCCATAAATAAATAATCCACTTAGACTTAATTGAATAGTTTCCTAGCAACAGAGATTTCATTTCCATGACAACAACTGACCTCAGTCATGGTTCCAAAGCCATCCTGATGAGATGTCTGTATGTTCGTCAATGACGACACGATTTTTTCTTTCTCGTTCAAAAGCTCCATGATTGCGTCATCGTTTTTCTTGAGTTGTTCTGTGATGTAACCATGATATAATTGTTAATAACAAAAAAACACGCTAGCCATGCATCTTATTAATTACTTCCATCCTTTTATGGGCATTGGCATTCCAAGTCATTCCATATAAGGATGCATCGTTTGTTAATATGGCCAATAGCAGCAGTTCAAAGTTCACAGCCAAGCTTGGTAATAAATGTAAGAGTCGACACACCAAGTCTCCAGAACACACGTCACAAAGTCACAATATATTTAAATAATTATCTAAGAATTTGACAGGAAAAATTAAAAGGGAGTTAAGAAAAGAACGAGGATTAAAATAAAATGACTATAAGTAAACGATATATTGATAATAAAATTTAGTTCAGTGATGCTAAATTAACCCTACCCTTAACTTTAAATTGATAAAAAATAGGGTTCATTATGTTAAAATTTGGGTAAAAACTATTTGGGTCTGTGCAACTCCCAATATTGTACATTTAGGTTTTGTAGACGAGCCAAACTATTTTACTAAATAATGGATATGCAGGAGTCTTTGTTTTAAAACACGTTTTCATGAAGGACATCAAGAAGAGGAAATTGTAATAAACTAATAGTTTTATTTCTGTCCCAGTAAGTCCGTTATAAAAATCCAATCTTTCAATTGAAGCATCAGCTTTCAAGCCCCAGATCCTAAGCAAACCAGAAGTTCGTGAAATCCTTAAAGTGCAAGTGCTAACTATAGATAACCAACCATGCAAACTTCCCTTTCCAATAACTTATGGTGTGATAATAGAGGCTACAGGGTTATAGGGTAGTCATGCTTGTCCAGTCAGTTGCGTGATGTTAATGGGGTGAGAAATGGTTTCTATTTAAACAAACAAACACCGAAATATTGAAATATTTATCCCCTATTGTAAATAATAGAAAAAAACATTTTACAAAAAAAAAGAGAAAAAAATACTGAAATATTTTTTTTTCAAATTTCATTCGCATGAATATTTATCCCCTATACTGAAATATTTTTTTTCAAATTTCATTCGCATGAATATTTATCCCCTATTGTAAATAATAGAAAAAAACATTTTACAAAAAAAAAAGTGAAAAAAATACTGAAATATTTTTTTTTCAAATTTCATTCGCATGAATTTTCAATATTGGAACAGAAGAGAATTTAACACATTTCAACTTTTGAAAAACTTTCTAAATTTCAAATATTTCTAGTACTACCTGTAATTTGAATCATAATATATCCATTATTTAGGTGCAAATATTTAAATTACTGTACTGAAATCATGTCATAGCATTTAGTATCTGAGGAAATAAGGGTTTAAAAAAATATTCAATTAATTAATGTTCATGGAAAAACATGGATTTAAAATTAAATTGAGAAATTAAATTAAATTCAAGTGGAGAAATTTAGAATTATTTTAAAAATCATGTACAGAAGGAAACATAGATTTAAAATAAAATGGAGAAATTTAAAATTAATTAAATTATATAATACATAAAGAAAAAAGGATTTAAATTCAAGTAGAGCAATTTAAAATGAATTCAAGTCAAGTAGGCCTGCATGAGAATATGGGGATAAAAAACTTAAATTCATATGGAGCAATTTTAAATTAAAGCCACATGGAGAAATTAATTAAATTCATGTATGTGTTGGTATGTAGAAATATTTTCATATTTATAACAGCTAGACAAATTTAACTTATTTTGCACTTTAATAAAAGGTTGATTTCAAATTAAAATTTCTTTGATTAAATAAAAAATAGTTGTTGTTATTTTCCGTTAAAACAAAATTTGACATTAATTTTATAAATTTTATTACATATGATATAAAACATGCCATAAGCCTACATCAAGAAGCGGTAACCAGAAATCGAGAATTAGCATGTGATCGAGAATTCGATTCAGGTTTTTTAAAAAAAAATCCTATAAACATGTGATTGAGAAATAGAATCCAGTTGTTACAAATCACATGTGTGTGATCAAGAAATAGATAGCTATATAATTTCGACTATAGACATGTGTTTAAGTAAAACAATTGTAATTGTATTTATATCCTTACAGGCCTTAAACCAAGTTTAGTTATAATGTATATCAAATAAGCATTTTATTTGAAAATATTATTGTATAATTTCAGAAGTGTATTAATTAATAACACAATATAAATAGTTTCAACTATATACATGTATTTAAGTAAACCAATTGTAATTATATTGTTTCCTTAAAGGGAGAGGGGTGATATAGGCCTAGCCTGTTCCCCAATCCTATTCTTATTGAATAAAATATAGTTTTAAAAAAAAAAAATGGAAAGCTATAAATACTATACATGTGAATAAGATTGTTAAAAATCACTTGTGTGATCAAGAATGAGAAACAGGAAGTTAAAAAATTACATAAATGTGATTTGAGAATTAGAATCTAACAGTTAAATATCCTATATGTGTGATCAAGCATTATAATTAGAAAGATGTGATAAAGCGTTACGACACACGTACATGTGGAATTGGACAGGTTTATATTTCAACACATAGCCCACACAACTACAACAGAAGGTGTGCGGCGTGTGTAAAAGAAATAACGACAATTAACGACAATTAACCCCAAAACAACACATTACAACATAAAATCGTAAAAAGTCTTATTTCCCTGTCAAAACGAAAAAGGTGTAAATTTAACAATTTCTTGAAAAACTCACAAATATATCGAACATGTCTTTCCTGTTTTTCGAGATTGGTTTATAATTCCAGGCCAATTACTGCTGCTATTGCCATGGTAACAGTAATATTAGTATAAATATCATAACAAACAGTAACCACGGAAACCATCAAGCACAATCAAAATCTAGTTTCCATGTTTACCGTATTAAATGTTAATTTAAAACTCAAACTTAATGATACATGAATATTTTCATTTCTCAAACTTTCACAAGAAAAATTTTAAAACATGAAAAAAGGCAGGCCATTATAGCTAGTTATATATAAATTATATCATATATATATATATAAATATCTGGTAACTAAGGCAACGCATGAATTGTCACTGGTATACATATAGTTACACAGCAATCAAATAATTATAACAACAGAATTCATTTTATGAGAACACTTGAGTTTCACATTCACGATTTTATTGATTTTAAGGTTTCAGAAAATCATGATGTCCGAGACGATTAGAGAGAGATTGAGAAAGGACGAGAGCCAGATTATATAAATTAGATCACTGCGGTCAATTAGCCAGGGGAAGGTCAAGGACATACTAACAGTTCAATTACGAACAAACAGCCATTGATCCCTACCATCAGTTTGAAAGTCGAACGTTAAAATTTAAAAAAGAATAATTGCAACAACTGATCGCTAAAACTTATTTCATTCAATATTTATCAAAAAGGTTTTCAGCTCAAATTTCAACGCTATCTCTTTTTTCTCTTCTAAATGGTAATCATATAAATAAAATTGTTTAATGGAATTTAATCGAGATAAAATTTGTGAATTAATTTTGATCAGTGGGTAACGAAACCAAAAGCACAACTGATCAGAAAAATAAAATGTTAAATGGAATTTAATCGAAAAAAAATTTGCGAGTTAAATTTGATCAGCGAGTAACGAAACGTAACCGCCAACTGTTAGCTTGTGTCAATGACCTTGGCATTAGTATTGGATCGGGAGGTATAATAGTTATTCATAAACTGCGTTAAGCCGTGCTTTTTGATGTAGGATGAAAGCGATGCTGAAATCAGATAAAAATCTCAACAAATTTATCATCCATAAATTATTTCATTTTAACAATAAGTGCTTTAAATTTTAATTCTACCTACAAAATAAAATGACAATTCTAGCCTTGATATTTGGAATGTTTCTGTTAAAATCTATAAATTGTTGTTATTTAAAACATCTATGTGACTAGCTAGCCAGTGAGCAGCTTTATATAGTGGTGGTGTGGTGATGATGATGATGGTGATGATGATGATGATGATGATGATGATGATGATGGGATTGTAAGGTATTTAAGGAGAACACTAGATCAAAGACGTTCATTAGCATTCTATGACGTCATATGTGGATTGTGGGTTTGGATAAGGTTTAGGGTAAGGGCTAGGACCTACAGATTTCGTCAGAGTCAAGATGTAGACAGGGCTAACCCTAACCCTTGGCTAAGCCTAACCCGTAATCTACATATGACGTCATAAAATGCTAAGGACCGTCTTCGATCTTAGCATTCTATGACGTCATATGTAGATTGTGGGCAAGGATAAGGGTTAGGGCTGGGACTTGCAGATTTCGTCAAGAGTCTCGAGATGAAGACAGGGCTAGCCCTAACCCTTGGCTAAGCCTAAGCCTAACCCATAATCCACATATGACGTCTTAAAATGCTAAGGACCATCTTCGATCTAGCATTCTCTGAAGATGATGTGATTGGGAGGAGGTATTGAAGGCATGGAGTGTCCTACAATCTTTTCGACCATTTTAAAAATTGAAGCTTGCATATATTATATAGCTGCTACAGGTCTATAAGCCATGCCCGATTTTGTCCAACTGTACCTACATGTAAGTATTTGATATTATCTTAAAAATGAATACTCTTCAAAAAAGATCCTTGTGTATAGTGTATTGAAATCTAATTTTATTCAAGTATAACTTTTTTCAATCTTATTTTAATAATAACTTAAAATAGAACTTTTACGCATTTACAAAAAAATAATCATTTGATAATATTTAATTTATGAATTTTAAAATTTCATACTTAAATTAACTCAAAATATTGTGGGTGCTAAAATATGGGTAAATGGTCAAAAAGATGTCAGGATTGAATGCTGCTGAAAAAACTGGAAAATATTTCACCTTGGATAAATTTCAAATATTTAATTGCAATCTAAATTTCAAATTTTCATAATGCTACATAATCTAGTAAATTTGTAATTTCCGTAAAGTAAGTATGTACCGGTACATGAGCTTTGCTTCAAGAAGCTTACTGATGGGAAATCCCAATAAAGAACAATTTGGCAGCCATTATCAATTATTATTTCAAGATCGATGGAATATCCAATGAAGTGTAGTACATATTACTCCACTTTTATTTATTGAAATTTTGGAATATTTTCCAGTTTCATTGCTAACCTAATTTAAATATTAATCTGGTCCCAATATTTATTTCCTACACTAGTTATATTCATATAAACGATATTCATCTGTACGATATATATATATATTTCCTAAACTAGTTATATTGATATAAACGATTTTCTTCTATACGATATATTTATTTCCTAAACTATTAATATACACTAGTCTATCTATATACGTGTATTCATATACACGATGTTCTTCTGTATGAAATTTATAACAAGGCTACCAAGATACCGTGTAGCCTTTCAAGTCATCAAAAGACTTCTCCAAGCTGCCTAGATGCAGTGTTGTCTGTGAAACCAAACCAAATCTAAAAGCCAAACTACAATAGACGGCAGTCTGTCAAATCAGACGAGCCGTAAAACCTGCGTCGAAACACGCTGCAGATTCTATAATGATGTTTAAATTACTAATATGTTTCTTTTCTCTTGTGTAGTCTATTTGTTTATTATCAGAGTGCACATCATGAAAATAATTTAATTGACCCTAATACCATGTTTTATCAGAGACTTATTACCAGAGTTTTGTGCCATCAGATTAAAATACAGATCTATATTTCATTTCGTTTTTATAAACTTCCAATATGGCCTCCACTACATCAAGATTTGATCAACCAGAGTCGATGTTTTTAGAAGGTTATCTACAGTTCCGTGCACCTCAATTCAAAAACTTGTCATAACAGACCGTTTCATTGGCTAACCCCTCACATCATACTGAACTCGGGTTATATACCAACTCTTTCAGATCCTAGCGTTGTGAAGACAAGTTAAACGAAAAGTTGAACAATAAAAAACGAAACGAGACAAGATCTGTGTTTTAATCAGTTTGAGTTTGTTGATGAAGAGATGAAAGGTGACGACAAAAGACGAATGGATAAATAAATCTGTGTTCCACAGCCAAACAAATAAAAAAACAAATAAATTATTGACGTACCAAGTGGAGTTAAGACAGGTTTCGACTGGGCAACGATTAAACCAGATTTAACAACTTCACCAGGCTGAACTAATTCCGGTTCTGAAACGACTTCTGCTGTTTCCCCGATAACGGAAGATGAAGATTCTCGCTGAGGCACCGTTTCTTGGGTATTCGTGTGAGCTCGAGATAAGTTGGAAGGAGCTCGCCTGTATAGAAATAAATATTATTGTCAATTGTAAAATATAGAGAAAAAAAGGATCACCCTCTATGATAAACCGATTACAAAATATGAACGAAATGTGTTTCATATTACGCTTGCATAAATATTCTATAGTGACAAAGGCCGGTTCTAACAAGGCTATCATATATATAAGGCTTGGACTAAAATTTAACAGAGAAAAAAAAGGGATCATCCAAAAGAACATTCCTGTTTATCTATGTCACACCGACTACAAAATATGAGAGAAATATGTTTGAGAATAATCCGCTTGTATAAATATTCTATCATACAAGATGTGGACTTAAATTTAACGACCCTTTCATAATCAAGAGACGGTAGGGGCCAGTTTGAACTGACAAATTGTATATCAATAATAAGGTTAGGCTGACACCTTACTAATTGTCATATATGAGCTTAGTGAATGAAATGGGGTTTAACGTCCTACTATATGCTCCTAACCTATATGAGCTTAGAGATGGGGTTTAACATCCACTTGACAAAAAACTCGGCCAATTCTGGATTATATATTTACAATTTAATTGCACATTGGGGTCTTTTTAGTGGACCTGGAAGAAAACCAGCAGGTTGGACATGTGACCCTTCTCCTTGTCAGGTACAACCCATGAATCGAAAGGATGCCACTTGACTCAATGACAGACCTCAAGATCTAAAGCACCTGTGTTAGACCATTCGGACACGCCCACCCCACCTCTACAAGCCATGAATCCACCTGCAACACATTATAGTCTTCATGGTCACCCAGGTGACCCTACTCCTTGTCAGGTACAAGCTGGGAATCGAAAGGACAGACCTTATGATCGAAATCCCCTGTGTTAAACCATTCGGCCAGACCCACCCCACCTCAACACATTATAGTCTACATGGTCTACATAGTCACCCAAGCCTCTGTCTGCAACTCAACAAACGAAACTCACACTTTGATTCTGTCTCTAATCTCCGTTATTTCTTGAGGTTGTGGAGTTATAGCCGGACCCGTTATTGGTACGTTCAATTTAGTTTTCTTAAATTTACAAGCGTCCGACATCGCGTTGATATGGTTGTGCCATTTTTTACGGCTGTCTTGGGTAGCTGCTATCAATTCATAAATTTGAGGCCCAGCTTCGGACGTATTTATCACAAAAAAAGCTTTCTTATCTGGAAGAAAATAATAACAACTAATAGAATAATATAAAATACAGATGTATGGGCATTTTGCCAATAGTACATTATCTAATATAGTGAACTCGTGTGCCGTATTTCATTGAAATGCAAGTGCGAGATAGCGTCGGAATTTTACCCATTTTGAGCGTACGTACTTTATGGATGGCCCCCAAGTAATGTTATCTTAGTTGAGACAATGAAGATGTTTTTTGGATACAAGAAGCTATAAATAACCATAATATATTATGTTTTTACACTGCACAAAGATTGGACCTGATTTGAGTTCAATGGATTGTTACTTCAAGTGGTGATAGAGAGGCAGCTTCTTACCAATGCATCGAGGGTTTAAACCCAGCTCGGGGCAAGAACTTTATCGTTGTAAGTGAGAGGGATATTCGGTCTCCCGTCCGATCAGGCAGGTTTCCCCCCCCCCCCCCCCCGAGTTCTTCAGTTTCTTCCTGCAGTAGTGATCGAAATCATTCGCACGATCTGTGCCAAGGGCCAAATTGGAAAAAGGCCTCAGGCCTAATTTGCTACCCTTGTAAAATGACTCGATTATTATTATTATTATTATTATTATCCTACCTGTTGCTACGTTTCGCGACAGAACATTCTGTAGTTTTAATATTGGACTGTGTGTGTAGCCTTTTCCTGAATCACGTCCAGGCTGCGTTAAATCGGAAGTTGTATGGACATTTGTACTCTGACACTTTAGGACCATTTTATCGTCTTGTTTTTGTAATAAAACCAAGATGTCTTCCAAGAGAACAACGTGCATTTCTATTAATCTGTTTGGACGAAGTCTCCACGTTAGTTCTCCTTCGTACACTAATTTATGTTCCGACAGATCCAAGTTCTGAAAATAAAATATATAAATAATTATGATAAATATTTTAGGGGAGAGAGAGAGAGAGAGAGACAGAGATGGGGTTTAATGTCCACTCAACACAAACTAGGTCATTTTGGGATTATCATATAGTTTTAATTTTATTACAATAATTAGCTTGAGCATACGGGTCTTTAACTGTGGGAGGAAACCGGAGAAAACCCACGAGGTCGGACAGGCGACATACAACCCGGGGATTCGAAACCAAGCCAGTTAACTCAATAACAGGCTTTATGATACAGCGCATGCACGCTAAACATTCAGTCATCCACCCCCCCACGACATTCTGTTATTGCATCTTCGATATGTTTTATTACCTTCATATCTTCTGCTAACTGACGTCTTTTTTCTTGTGTATCTTGGGGAATTTTCTTTTCAATTCTCTTCTGTAATTCATGTAAACGAAGTTCGTTCTCATGATCTTTCACAGATTGATTGACAAACGCCAAAATATCACGAGATTTCTGCTGGGCTTTCTGTAAATTTTTATATTCATCGGAATTGGCTGAAATGATAAAAAGAGAAATAAATGAAAGAGAGAGAAAGAAGAGGGGTTTAACTTCCACTTGACACAAACTAGGTCATTTTTGGACTAACATATGGTTTAATTTCTTCAATAATATACCTGCATTTGGGGTTGTGAGCAGTGAGAGGAAACCAGATAAACGCCACGAGGTTGGACAGGCGAACCAACCAGGGTATAGAAACCCCGCCAGTTGACTCAATAACAGACCTAATGATATACAGCGTTCACCTGCTAACCATTTGGCCATCGAACCCCCAGGTAACTAAAGTACTGGCTCATGAAGGTCTCACTATCGATCCCGTGAGCAAGTGCCACAAGTTTCCAGTCATTAGTGGCGTTTGTCTGGCAAGGAATAGTATTTTCTTCAGAGAGAGAGAGAGAGAAATGGGGTTTAAGGTCCACTCAACACAACTAGGTCATTTCGGGACTAACACATGGTTTGAATTTTATTTCAATAATTCGCTTGCGCATAGGTGTCTTTAGCAGTGCGAGGAAACCGGAGTACCCGGAGGAAACCCACGAGGTTGAGAAGGCGCCCCTATCTCCATGCCACATACGCTCACAACAGGGCTCGAACCCACAGCCGCAAGCCAGAGGTGGACGGCCAGCTAGGGGTCTAGACCACTAGGCCACCCCAACCCCCCTATTTTCTTCAGATGGGACTATCATCCAACATTTGGCTGATGAAAATATTGGTATCTTATTGAATGAATGAAATGAAATGGGGGTTTAACGTCCTACTCTTCTGCACCTAACCTGCAATAGGCTAATTGAAGACAGTTGGTATCTTATTATTCAACCCCCATTACACTAAGGGAAGACTTGGCCCCGAGTTCACAAAGCATTTTCAGACTTAAATTGAGTATCTACTCAAATTTGTCCACCTTATTCTAAATAAAATATAGACCTAAATAAGATTTTTGCGGTAACTATGTTCAAAGTTTTGTGTGTCTACATCAAAAATGTTTCTCAAAAAGAGTGATTGAAAGTTGAGTCTGAGAATGCTTTGTGAACTCGGGGCCTGGTCACAAAGTATCTTTTACCACTCTCGTAGATCATTTTTTAAAAAAGAGGATGTAAGTAGAAGTTATTAGCACCCTTTACGAGGTGTATCGGTGAATATCATGACAGTTTTGGTCGAGGGGCCCAGTCTGCTTCTTTTCAATGCTTGTATAAAAGTGTTTGTTTGTCAGAAATGAACTTTACACTTTCTGGAAAGTGTCTACTGTACATTTCTGATACACAGATACTTTTATACCTGGGGATCACAGTGGCTAAGTGGATAATGCGCTGGTTCGCTAGCCTGGAGGTCGGGTGTTCGATCCCTGCATTGGCCGAAAAAGTTCATTTTGATTTTCCGACGTGATTTCCCCTTGTCAGTGATGCAAAAGGAGGGCCTGAAAAGGACAGCTGCCTAGTTGTTCGGATGGGACAGAAAACCGAGGTCCCGTGTTCACATTGGAGTGCATGTAAAAGATCATTTGGCAGTTGGAATTCCATATAAAAGTAGGCCGTAGTGCCGCTGCCCGGGCAAAAATTTCCCTCATAGCACACTGTTAAGTGCATAACAGTAGGACATTAAACCCCATTTCATTCATTCATTTTACCTGTATTGGAAATATACAGGTTACCTTTACCAAAGATTGCCATTGGCAATGAGGTAGAAGTGGGATATAAAAGTGAAATACGTACTGGAAGAATATTTCAACAAGTTTTCTATTAAGAGAGGATATTTTGTTAATCGTTGAAACTGTGTCGGAACCAAATCTTTCAGTTGTAGTCTTCGACATAACGGGTTACTTTCTGCGTCCTGAAATTTACATACAAATATAAATAAAACACGTTGTTAACAAAATACAGAAAGTAGAAAGCGCAGAACGGCTGCATTGCACCCGAACAAGACACACAGACATCTCAAACAATAAACGACGAATCTGATATATAATTAAGTATTGAGAAATTTATACTTTGTTCTTATCTTTGTGGCCATCAAATACAATATATTTATTTATGATTTAATATTTCATACATATACATCAGGACACTGGACGTCATTTAAATAAATATTATTAATTTATGGCCACAGAGATAACAACATAGTATAAATTTCTCAATACGTACTTCTCAATACTTAATTATATATCAGATTCGTCGGTTCGCGAGAAACCCTTTGAACCCATAGTTCAGATCTATCAGGAATTTGAGTAAGTTCTCATACACAGTAATCCCCATTCATCAAACCTCGACAGATTCCGGTGCCCTACATCTAGACTCGGCTGTATGATGAAGTCTGCCATTTTGGAACTATTTTAAAGGACCCGGATAAACAATGGCTGCCCCCATGGCCATGGAGATTATATCAACAAACTAAAAAATGGCTGCCTCCATAGAGATTATATCTAGAAAAGACTATTTTGAGACTATTTTGTGAAAGCGGCACGTTTTCCTGTTGAAGTAAATCTGTAGTTGACTAGCCGCATCGCAAATGTATGGTCGTAGGTACATATCAATTACTATCATACATCCGAGTCTAGATGTAGGTTACGGAGAGTACCGGAATCTGTCGAGGTTTGCCGAATGCGTAATCCCAATACAGCTGTTTTCATAGCCTTGGTCCATGTAGAAAAGTCCCAAAATACATACCCCATTTCATCTCTAATATTAGGGCCCGCCAGTTTCTCGAAATCTTAACTAAATATAAAATCCAAATCTTAGTAAATACTTCAATTTTGATTGGCTAAGCACTAATCAATCTAATATTATCCAATCAAATAACTAAAATTTGGGGGTTTTTCTTAGTTAAAATTTCGTGAAACAGCTCCCAGGAGGGCACAGCAATCAACTTACATTTAAAAACAACGAGAATCTTTGTTCTTTACGCTGATGTTTTTTAAGAGCTTCGAGGGCGTTTGATTGTCCTCGACAGAATGTGGCACAAGCTTTTTGGAACATCTCTCCTTCTTCCACATCAAACTGTAAAAAACATAAATTATTTATTAACTCCCAATCTCCCTGAGATCAACTAGATATTAACCCTCCTAAAACTTATCGAAAATGAAAATCTTAAATTTATTTAATATTTAAGTTTCTTACGTTGCCCACTTTAAAGATATATTCAAAGAAAAGTATTTTTTCGGTCATTATTACCAATAAAAGTATGGCAATTTTGGTATATATGGACCGCACAACACGCAAAACAAAAATATACAAGATAAACCTGCAGACAAGACAAAAATAGACATATTAAACCTGAAGAGAATATCTCAATCCCCTGATTAAAAATTAAAAATGCCTATTTGTCTAAGTTGATTGCTCACCCGTTTTAAGAATATTTCGCCAACGTCCCCTATCACAGGATTCTGTTTACGTAGATTCTTCAACCCATTGTTTAATGAACCTAAAAATAGAAAATAAAAAATAAAACAAAAGTAGACAAACAAGTCCATCAAAGAGATAGAGAGAGAGAGAGAGAGTAAGAGAGAGAGAGAGAGGGAGAGAGAGTTTAATGTTCACTGGACACAAACTAGATCATTTCGGGACTAACATGTTTTTTTACTTGCATTTCAATAATTCACTTGCGTGTAGGGGTCTTTAGCAGTGGGAGGAAACCGGAGGACCCAGAGAAAACCCATGTGGTTGGACAGGCGACCCTACTCCGTAATGTCACGCAAAACCCGGGTTTCAAAACCCCAGCAGTTGACTCAATGACAGGCTTTATGATACAGCCCGTGCACATGCTAACCATTCGGCCATCCAACCCCCATTAGACAAACAAATCGGTCAAATAAATGAAAATGTCATAGTAGAATAACATCTTTCCCATTAACTTTTATCTGCATAAAAAGAACTGTAATTAATGCCCCTGATTTTCCCGGGGAAGAGACAACCCCCTTCCCTTTCCCTCTAACCAAATATTCTGCGTCTTGTACTGTTTTGAGATGGGTATTTTACACAAGTTATTATAAATCTCGGAGCTAAAAAGAACATGGCAAGGGTTACAAATAAATAGAAGATTTTTTCCATACAAAATCGGAGAAGACCTTTTGAACTGCAAAGTTGAATCTAAAGAAATTCATTGAATAGAGGGAAAACTAGAAGACCTCTTTGAACTGTAACCATTGGATACAAAAGACAACTACTTACTATGAAGTCGAATCATTTGATGAATGTTGGGTAAAAGTTTTTTAGCTAAATCTTTCGTCGCAGCCTCTCCCACCATCGGTCGAAAAAATAACGTGTCTAAAATCTTTAAATTACGAACATGCATTTTTTCGGTGTGGAATAATTCTGAAAAATACATGTATAAATATACAAGTTAAATATTATATCTTTTTATATCAGGAATATAGAAATTAATATTCATCTTAAATATTTTATAGTTTTATATCAGGTGTTTGTTCGTTTCTGGAGTTTAATGTCCATTTCCACCAGGGGTGATACCGCAGACAAGACATACATCATTGTGTTTTACTGTTTCTGTTTCAGTTGTAAAGTATGTACGACAGAGAGAAAGAAATGGGGTTAAACGTCCACTCAACACAAACTAGGTCATTTCGGAATTAACACAAGGCTCAATTTTTTATTTCAATAATTTGTTCGAGCTTAGAGGTCTGTAGCTGTGGGAGTGGTAAACATTCTGCCACCCAACTCCTCTCTGTATGAGACAAACCTGCATCGCTGACAAAATAAATTCAAGCAGTAAAATCAAGAGGAACTTTTTGGGTTAACACCGGAATAAGAGCTGGGATTTCCTTGTTCGTGGGTCTGAGCTTTACTCACAGAACAGACAATGAAAAGAAGAAGCTTCAAAACCTCGATGAACAAATAACCTTGCTGTATTCAGAGTCCTTCTTTGATTCAAATCATTTCACCCCAATTAATACCAAGACAAATCTATATATTCACATTTTTCCTTTGCTTCAAACCATAACCCGTAAAATAATATCCACACAATGCATTCAAGCCTGTCTCTGCTTCAAACCCATTCCCCGTACGTAATATATTCAAAGTCTTTCTTTAGGAACAAAACCATTCCCCGTAAAATATTCCAAATTAAAATTCTACAAACCATTGAGAACTTCTTGTCGTTTTCTTTCTTTTGGTTTTAATTTACGATGGACGTCTTCCCCAATGACTTGTTTCAACGACGGTAAATCTGTTTCTACCTCGAAATCTGAATCATTCTGTTCTCCGAAACGTACATCTTCCATAATATCTTCATCCGTATTATTATCAACACCACTGAAAATAAATTATTATTAGTATTATTCGATTTATATAGCGCTTCATTACACACGAGTGTTTCTAAGCGCATTCACAACAAAATATGTTCAGTTCAAAAACATGTTTCAAATAAGTATGTTTCAAGTTAGTCCTAAAGCTCTGGATGGAAGCGGACTGTTTTTTGAAGATCATTCCACATTTTAGTTCAGTCATCAATAGCCCATCTTACCCAAATAAACAAAGTCTTGTTATCCTATTTTACGATAACCGCATCCACCATAAAAAATATTTGAATCCAGTAAAAAGGCTATCACAGGCATCCGATGGCACAAATAGTTTATATAACATTTCAGGTCTAAAGAAAGACCAGCAATAGGCAGATTTACCTCTTACATAATGCATGTTAAAGGTTATTATGTATTTCTCCCTTTTGGAAATTAAATAGGGTTTAACGTCCTACTGTTCTGCTCCATACTGGGCGAAGGAAGACGGGCATACGCCATACAGTGTGCCATTAGGGAAATTTGGATCGGGCAGCAGCACTACGGCCTACTTTTATATCAAATTCTGTCAAGGGATCTTTTACATACATATGTGTATAGATGACCTTGTATTTTCGTGCCATCTGAACAACTAGACAGCTGTCCTTGCCAGACTTTCCGCCCTGCATAACTGACAAGGGGGAACCACGCCGGAATAATCTGGATGATCTTTCTCGGCCAATGCAGGGATCGAACCACCTGACCTCCAGACTCTCCCTTTGCGAAGAAGACCACTCTGTAAACTGTGTGCAACTGAAGATTCTCCTATAATATTTGTATGAGATAGGAAATAAACTTACAGACTCGATGTTGAGGAACTTCCTGATTGGTTGAGGGCTTTAATAGTATTATCATCAACATCTACATCACTGTAAATATAAAACAAAATATAAACATAAATATCTAAAATAATAAAAAATCTATCTTAAATAGTGATGTCCATATGAGAGAGATAGATATACATATCTTTTTCTTAATAATAAAAAATCTATCTTAAATAGTGATGTCCATATGAGAGAGAGAGAGAGATAGAGAGGAGAAAGAGAGAGATAAATATCTATTCTGAATAATAATAATCAATTTGTATAGCACATCTCATCTAGAACTGTTCTACTCGATAGCGCCGACTGAGTCTTCAAGGATAATTTTAAGGGGGGAGGGGGGGCATTGTCACCCGAGTGGGGGCAAATTCTGAGTTAACTTTTCTAGAGGCATTTTTCACCAGGAATCCGAATCTGGTAGGTAATAAGTCAGGTGAGGGGGCGTTTCCGAGATAATCGAGGTCAAAGGTCACGGAAGGCCAAATAACGAAAGAAACGTATATAATTCAAAATCTGTTCAGAATAGGGCCGGAAATCATTGATAACAGCAATTAGACAATTATAATACAGTAATATATTATAATAACAATGAGCAGCGATGACACCTGCATACCTGTGGTATTAAGCTCTATTACTATGATAATGAAGGGGGGGGGGTATTCAATGCCAAAATACAAGTCTTAGTACGAAATTCCAAATATAATGTTACATATCACTGAAAAGCTTGTTGTTTGCTCTCTTCAAATATGTAAATAATTTTCTGGCACATTTAGATTTACTTACCGGTACCTTACAAAACGGTCAAGTTTGGTTGGTACTAAACTCAATTACTATGATAATGAAGGGGGAGGGGTATTCAATGCCAAAATACAGTTCTTAGTACGAAATTCCAGATACAATGTTACATATCGCAGAAAAGCTTGTTTATTACCCTCTTCAAATATGTAATATTATGGCACATTCATATTTACTTACCTTAAAAAGCGATTAAAGTTGTGGGGTATTAAACTCTATTACTATGATAATGAGGGGGGGGGGTATTCAATGCCAAAATACGGGTCTTAGTACGAAATTCCAGATATAATGTTACATATCACTGAAAAGCTTGTTGTTTGCTCTCTTCAAATATGTAAATAATTTTCTGGCACATTGAGATTTACTTACCTTAAATAGCAATCAAAGTTGTGTGGTATTATACTCTATTACTATGATAATGAATGGGGGTGGGGTATTCAATGCCAAAATACAGTTCTTAGTACGAAATTCCAGATATAATGTTACATATCTACAAAAAGCTTGTTAATTTTCTCTTTAAATATGTAAATAATTTTATAGTACATTCATATTTACTTACCTTAAAAAGCAATCAATGTTTGGTGGTATTAAGCTCTATTACTATGATAATGAAGGGGGTGGGTTTTCAATGCCAAAATACGGGTCTTAGTACGAAATTCCAGATATAATGTTACATATCACTGAAAAGCTTGTTTATTATCATCTTCAAATATGTAAATAAGTTTATGGTACATTTATATTTACTTACCTTAAAAAGCAATCAATGTTTGGTGGTATTAAGCTCTATTACTATGATAATGAAGGGGGGGGGGGGGGGTATTCAATGCCAAAATACGGGTCTAAGTACGAAGTTCGAGATATAATAATACATATCAGCGAAAAGCTTGTTGATGTTCTCTTCCAATATGAAAATAATTTTCTGGCACATTAAGATTTACTAACCTTAAAAAGCAATGAAAGTTTGGTGGTATTAGGCTCTATTACTATGATAATGAAGGGGGGGGGTATTCAATGCCAAAATACGGGTCTTAGTAGGAAATTCCAGATATAATGTTACATATCAGCGAAAAGCTTGTTGATTTCTCTCTTTAAATATGTAAATAATTTTATGGTACATTCATATTTACTTGGTGGTATTTAGCTCCATTACTATAATGAAGGGGGAGGGGTATTCAATGCCAACATACGGTTCTTAGTACGACATTCCAGATATAATTTTACATATCAGCGAAAAGCTTGTTGATTTCTCTCTTCAATTATGTAAATAATTTTATGGCACATTCATATATACTTACCTTAAAAATTTGGTGGTATTAAGCTCTATTACTATGATAATGAAGGGGGAGGGGTATTCAATGCCAAAATACGGTTCTTAGTATGAAATTCCAGATATAATGTTACATATCACAGAAAAGCTTGTTTATTACCCTCTTCAAATATGTAAGTAATATTATGGCACATTCATATTTACTTACCTTAAATAGCATAGCGATCAAAGTTGTGGGGTATTAAACTCTATTACTAAGATAATGAACGGGGGGGGGGGGTATTCAATGCCAAAATACGGGTCTCAGTACGAAATTCCAGATATAATGTTATCATTATATTACTGTATTATAATTGTCTCATTGCTGTTATCAATGAATTTCGGCCCTATTCTGAACAGATTTTGAATTGTTTACGTCTCTTTCGTTATTTGGCCTTCCGTGACCTTTGACCTTGATTATCTCGGAAACGCCCCCTCACCTGGCTTATTACCTACCAGATTCTGATTCCTGACGAAAAATGCCTCTAGAAAAGTTAACTCAGATTTTGCCCCCACTCGGGTGACAATGCCCCCCTCCTCCCTCTGGTCTAAATGTTCTGGCTTCCTTTAATGTTGCTAGGAGTTTATTCCATTAGATGGGTGCTGCCACTGAAAATGGCCTATCACCACATGACAATTTCAAATAACTATGTCCATATGGGAGAGAGAGTGATGGGGTCTAGTGTCCACTTGACACAAACTAAGTCAGTTCAGGACTAACATTGGTTCAATTTCATTTCCTTAATTTGTTTGTGAGTAGGGGTCTTTATATTAGCAGTGGAAGAAGGCGAATCGACACCACTCCAGTTGACTCAATAACAAGGGATCTTATACATGCATACCAATGTATACACGGAACGTCAGTTTTTGCCGCTTCCGTAAAACAGGACCTCCGTAATGCACCACTGACAAGGGGAAACAACATTGAAAAATAGTAATGAACTTGCTTGGCAAATGCAGGAATCGAACACGAGACCTCCAGACTAGTCACAGTGAGCCAGCGTCTTAATCACTTAGCCACCGTGGCTCCTGAAATAATGGCTTATCATAACCCGTGGTAGCAAATGTTAACCCCCTAGTTATCACCATCGCAAAACCCGTTAGTTACGAAAACAATATAAAATTATCTTCTTACCTTTTTGTTCTTCGTTTGGAATCTCTATCTTTTTTCTGGAAAATATAAAAAATAATAAAACAAATGTAAAGTGGTTTGTAGTTTTTGATTATTGGTTAATTAATACCCATCATAATTAACATCAAGATTAATGTACAGCTAGTAAAATACTGCAGTCACTGCTGATACAAGATTCCCATCAAGTTGGCTAAAAAATAAAATCTAAAGTCAAGTGAGAAAGGCAGAATTTCCACCTACATACTCTGTATAGAATTCCATCTGTCAAGGCCTTATTTTACTATGTCAATGTTTACACCGCTAGCCCACATCCCGTCCCATCTGAATGATGAAGCAGACTTTCAATGTCTGCTCCACAGGTGCTGCCAGCCCCCTGATTACAGACATTATAAAAACTACAAGAATAAAACTTACATCACCACGGCCTTTCATACTTTCTGATCTACCCACTTCCTTCTTTCTGAAAAACGATAGTCCACAATAAGATTAAAATCAAATCAAAACAATATTCCAAGATATAAAAATAAAATCAAAACAGAATAGGAAATGTTCCCAAAATGGTACCCAAAAGTGACACTTGCAACTTTAAAATAATACTAATAAATTATGAATTTGTAGAGCGCAATTCTTTCCAGTAAACTGCTCAAGAGCGCTAGTCATATATTTGCTTGAAGATTGATATCTTTAACTGTGATTTTAAAGATGTGATTACATTTCTGAATATTTATGATTGGTCAATAAATATTTCATTTATTATTCGTTCTGTTTAACAAGGTTTTCCTTTCGTTCACAGGAATTTGGGCCATCCATAAAGTATGTACGCTCAAAATGGGTAAAATTCAGATGCATGTACATTTTGCCAATGAATTTACGCACCTGTACGTTTTTGGCGTGACCACCCCTCCCCCCTTCAAGCGTACGAACTTTATGGATGGCCCAATTGGTCAGTAGTCTTCCAGGTATTATTTCATCTTGTGTATTCAGCAGTAAACAACACTTATTTTTGATCATTCTTGACACCAAATGTAGAATTTAAATGACACGTTAATTGATTAACCAGTTATTAATTAACTGCTCTCACTCAGCGGATAAGAAGTGGTTGAAAAAGTTAAAATAAAAGAGAATTACAAAATTCTCTATGTTCAAACTAAAAAAAAAATGTTGGCGTCGCCACTTACTTTTTATCTTTACTGTCTTCATATTCTTCTTCATCACTGGCTGGTTGTTCTGGGCTTGGTTTCTCGTACCGATTAATGATAGACTTGACCGAATGTCCAGCTGGAAGTCCCGCTATGAATTGAAGGGTATCAGCTGAAGAATCAGTAAAGGGGGGAAACTCTGCAGTCAAGCCCAACACCACAAGCACATACAAACATGAACAACAACAACGTACATACAATATGATGATTGATAGTGTAGTCTGGGTATATTCTATATATCTCGATCGCTAGTAGCAACGGAAAGCTTCTCAACGCCCCATCGTTATTAACAGCGGAAAGGTTATTAATGTCCAGTTGACACAATACTTGGTTATTTTGAGACTAACATATGGTTTATGTTACGCCAACAGAACGGAAAACTTCTGAACCTCACGTTAACACAATACTCTGGCTATTTTGAGACTAACATATGGTAATGTTCTGTTAACACAATAGAAAGGATCTTAACATCCCATTAACACAATACTGGGTTACTTTGAGACTAACATATGGTTAATTATTGTTTCTATGGCTACAAGTGACAATGACAGACCTTATGATACAGCGCGCTTGTGCTAACTATTCGGCCATCCAACCCTCCCAATGTCAGTCGTGTGTCCAAAACATGTCACTTGAGTAACAGATCTTAATGACTCAACCACCCTCACGATCCACATCAACCATGTGTCAGATGACTCGACCACCCCCCCTAGCAACCACGTTACATGAATCGACCGTCCCTATCAACCAATTATAAATATATAAAATATAAACAGACTACACTATAACAATGTAAAATAGAGTTTATATTGTTTGCAAACATCTGAATATCTCTCTCTATAGTTAGTATTAAATATTGTTATAAACCATTTATATATTCATATAATTCAACATGGATGGCTATCTCTCCTAAAGTTTAACCAATTGGTGGAGACGTCAATGGTCCCACCCCCTTGACATTTGTTCTTAATGTGGAGTTGGATTAAACAGCTTTAGAACTTATAAATACTTCTGTTTTGAATGGCTATCTCTATAGTTAAATCAATTCAACATGGTTGGCTTTCACCTCATTAATTTTATACGATTTTAGGTTTATAAACATTGATAAATTAAACATATAATTGTTTAATGAAACTGGAATGGTGGCGTGTCTAAACCTCACACAGCAATCTATTTACTGGATATGTGTATTAGATTCTGTATGGTATGTCCAGGTTATTTCCATTTTTTGTAAAATCTATATGATACCTGCTTCCTAGTGTCAGTAGGTAAGCTATATGTACTGTATACCGTTTCTCTTCCACTTAAATATATTTTTCTATCTTTCAAAGGTTTAGATTATCTGTTGGTTTTTTTTTCTATTGTTATTACACAGTGCTAGGGAGGAGAACGGAACTGCTCATCATATTCCAGCTGTCAAGGTTTCTATACATGCACGTTAACTGTTCTTATATATGCACTCTAGTGTGTGCATGAGGGGGGGGGGGGTGAAGGGGGTCCGATACTTTGCTAGAACACTCTTGTTGTTGCGTTATCCCTTTCAATTTAATAAGAACAAATAGTGGTTGGGTTAATTAATTATGATAATCTTGACCATAATTCTAGATATCTTTGAGACTTGACAATAATTCTAGTTATGTTTAAGACTGGTCTATAGTTCACCATTCAATCAAGGTAGTTAAATTGGGTTGTTAATTGCCTACATCTAAAGCTGTACTACATGAAATTAACATTACCCAAACAATTTAGGTTTTTTATGTACTAGAAATGTGGTTAGCTGTTAATCGGCACAGGTATGTTGTCATAGAAACGATTAAAATGGACTTAAATGTCAACAAATACTTTGGTCATTTTGAGACCGACAAATGGTAATTTCTGTTTCTATGGTAACTTGTGAAGTACGGTGGTTTTGTAAAATTGTGAACAAGCAAATTTACTATGATCAAATGGGATTAATGCCCTACTGTTCTTCACCAACTGGACTTTTGAAAATGGACATACATCATTCATTATTTCAATAATTTGCTTGCGCGTAGGGGTCTTTAGCAGTGGGAGAAAACCAGAGGTCCCGGATGAAACCCACGAGGTTGGACAGGTGACTCTACTCCCTGCCGGCCCGGGGATTCGAAACCATGCCAGTTGATAGCAGAAGGGAAATTTTGCTTGGGCAGCAGCACAATGGTCTACTTTTACGTACACGGGACCTCGAATTTCATCCCAAGATTGATGAAATGTGGTATCAGATGGTAAAGCATACCTCAACTTGTACACAACACCTACCACTTCCCTTTACATCTGTCTCATTTACACATTTAGGTCAAACTTGAAAAGGGACTTGTGCCAGGTAAAGTTTAAAAGATCAAATTTAACCTAGAATTCCCTTTGCATCTGTCTCATTTACACATTTAGGTCAAAGTTGAAAGGGATTTGTGCCGGGTAAAGTTTAAAATTTCAATTTAACCAAGAACCAAAACTAAAATTGGGAATTATTATTATTGTTTTGTTGGGTTGGTTCTTTTTAAAAAAGGGCAAAAATAATTATTGGTACAATTAAATACAACAGCCACAGAGCCATCACAGAGCCATAAATAACTTTATAATAAAATCTTTTAGCTAAATAATCGAACTGTAAAAAAAATTACCATCCACATATTTCACGATAAAAATTCATAAGTTTGCAAACAATATAAAATGGTCGTGGCATGATGAATGAAAAAAAAAAGCAAAATGGTAAAACTAAAGACATTAAAAGCTATCAAAAATATTAAAAAAAAAGCAAAATACCAAGAAATAGTTCTCCACATAGATGCCAAATTAATTTCATCGCGTCTCGTGTTCTAATGATTCAAACCTGGTTAAATGGACAATAAACCCCCTCTAAATACGTAACAGGAACGTGTTTATCTCCTAATTCATCCTCATTTTTCATCATATTTGATTTACATTGTTAAGCCAATATCAAATTATGGGTTTTTCAAAGTCCTTTAACTGCAAAGCAAAAATGATTTTGACTTCACTTGGGTTTTTTTGGAGTTTTTTTGCAATCTATATGGAGATAAGATTTCTTTTTTCAATAAATATATAATATTGTTTTATGTGAAGTGACAAAATGTGACGAAATGTTAAAATGGTGATTGATTTGACTGTAAAAAGAAGAGGTTCTAGAGGATTTATTTCCCTCTTTTCCTACCCAACATGCGATATATCTAATATGCGATAGTTCAGCTTCTTTTATAATAAGGACATCGATTCCAACATGTCATATTTTATTTCAAACAAGATTTGTAAATCTCCTCACGATTTAGAATTAGAAATTACATTCTTGTAGCTAAGAGGTTAACTTCCAATCATTTATGATTTAGTGTTTGCAGAAATTTTGTGTTGCCAACAAGTTGCTTGCCAGTATAGCTCACGGCAAGTCCTGCTACTCACATTTTGATTTAGTGTTTGCAGAAATCTTGTTCATGTTGCCAACAAGTTGCATGGCAGTAAATCGCTCACGCCAAGACTTGTTACTTACATCTTGATTCACCCAAGATATTTTGATTTTGTGTCATGTTGGTAACTTTTGAGATTTAAATCTATTGAAAACTCAGTGAGGTGTTCTGTTTCATTTTAGAATTTTCTTGCTCTATTATCAAAATATATTAAAAAGCTGTTTTTGTAAATTTGATGTGTTAATGAATTAATGAATTAATGATGTTAAATTACTATTGTCTGTGTATTTGTGTGTTAGCCTAATCAAAACTAAAAGCAGTGACGAATAAAACTACATACAACCCAATAAAACTACAACTAAAGCTTTCAAAATCATTAAAAAAAAGCAAAATGCCTACAAAATTGAAAAGCAAATCCAAATCTTAAAAGTGCGAACAAAAAAAAAGACATATATAAAACCGGGGGGAAAATAAATATGAATATTTGAAGGGATTCTCAACGAAGGCGAGAAACATTATTTCAATAAACATATTCTTTCTTTGTTGGAGTATTTGTTTAATTTCTGAATCAAGGTAAACTGAATTCATTAAAATACTAAATATCGAATGAAATACTGAATGAACAGTATCTGTTTTCTTTTCAAACCTTTTTTAATTTTATTTTTGCCTCAAAAAATTGAATGACCAAACTAATAATAAAGGGATTCCGATAAGAAATATATAGAAATGGCAAGTGCTGTTAGTTCATTCTCAGTATCGAAATGGAGACAGTTAGTTTTAGTTTAGTGTGGAAGACAACCTGTTTCTCGAAATCTTACCTAAAGATAAATCCAAATTTTGATTGGCTAAGCACTAAAATCAATCTAATATCATCCAATCAAATTACTAAAATTTGGATTTTATCTTCGTTAAAATTCGTGAACCAGGCCTCGAAATCTTACCTAAAGATAAAATCCAAATTTTTAGTAGATAAGGTACTTCAATTTTGATTGGCTAAGCACCAAAATCAATCTAATATTATCCAATCAAATTACTAAAATTTGGATTTTATCTCAGTTAAAGTTCGTGAACCAGGCCCCAGGGTGTTTAATGATGGCATTCAGTTGTGACCAATACAAAAAAAGGGTGATGGAAAGTGATTTGAAAAAAAACAAACATTTCATTCATTCTTGTTTTCACACTTACTTCCATTCAGGGCTTTCATTTCAGAGTTTTGTTGGGGTTTATCTTTGGGCAAGTTTTAGTTTTGCGTAATTTAAATTTTTTTCAATATCTAGGCCAATGTCTTTACAAGGAAAATCAAATAAACAGAAGATACTATTTGAAATGTCTTCTATTAATACCCTAAATCTTTTCCATTGATATCCGTTTCCAATGGTTTCACATTTAAACGGAATACAACTTGAAGATCGTTCGTTGATAGCATTGAAGACAACCAAAATTTATTCAGCAAATTAATAATTTAATTATATCAATGCTCCTAATTTTAAGCCATACATGTTTAGATCGCAAAATTAGACAGGACCATCAGTTTTAAAGATATATCATACATGGATTAATTTAGACAATAATAATCACGTCATTTTACAAGGGTAGCAAATTAGGCCTGAGGCCTTTTTCCAATTTGGCCCTTGGCACAGATCGTGCATATGATTTCGATCATTACTGCAGGAAGAAACCGAAGAACTCGGAGGAACCTGCCTGATCGGACGGGAGACCGAATATCCCTCTCACTTACAACGATAAAGTTCTTGCCCTGAGCTGGGATTGAACCCTCGTTGCATTGGTGAGAAGCCGCCTCTCTATCGCCACGGCTATCCGACCAGCTAAATCAGGAATTATTCTCCCTTTATTCTCAATATTTTGAAGCCATGCAGGAATAATTGTTCATTATGATACATCAGAGATAGATTGGTTTTTTAGAAAGAATTGAAAGTTTGTTTGGTCATATTATCTCCATGTTAAATTTCATAATGTCGTCTTATTTATTTAATTATAAAAATTCTACTGCTTATAACCAAGATATATGCCAGACGATTGCACAACTAAAAGACTTCTGTAGATTTGATTTCCCATGCGAAATGGCTAACCTACTGTCCTAAGTACTAATTCTACAAAATTACATCTTCATTGATAACAATTATATCTATTTTATTAAATTCAGTTGTGATTTTCTACTCTTTTCTTGATGCAAAAGTTAAATTGTTTACAAATCATCATTTTCTACATTTCACTAATTACTACTTATTACTAACTCATGAAAATATTCCAAGATTAAATGTATAGGAAGAAGAACTACTTCAACAGCTGTGATAAAACTTTCCCCAGAAGGAGTTTAGATGCAATTTTGAATCGTCAATTGAATGATTTGTTTTCTTCTTTTTCTAAGTACCTTTCAACACCAATATCAATTAAAACTCTCCCCAGAAGGAATTTAGGTGCAATTTTGAATCGTTACTTTGCTTTCTTCTTTCTCTAAGTACCTTTCAACACCAATATCAATTAAAATACAAAATAAGATAACTAAATAGAACTCAGAATATCTCTTCAATTAATTTATTTTTAAAAAAAAAGTGCTGAGGAGTAGTTCATCTATGTAGACACAATCCTGGAAAATGGAAATTGTACGGATTAACTTACACATATCAACGTCCTCGTCCTTCTTCACGGGTTGGGTGACAATTTCTCGTCCGTCTGCTGCTGCGGCGGCTGCTGCCAACGCTTCATTCACTGGAGTAAAGGAAGTACCTGTGGGGTCAAAGTGCAGAGCACAAAGGTCAAGGTTAGTGGTTCAGTAAAAACAACATGCAAATCAAATCAAACAACGTGCAAAAAATAAGAACAGTATTATGGTCTTTTCAACCGAAAAAAATAGGTTGCCAGGCAATGAAATATACATACACCCACAATCAACAAGGGTTATCGTATATTTTTTTATTTTGTCAGTAATAACAAAAATTACAACACAATAAAATCTGGTTGCGAGTAACAATCCATGAATTGATTATCAGAAATCCTTAGAATTTGTTTCCACTGTTTGTCTCATGACCTGAAACACTGTGTAAAAATTTATATCAACTTTAGCCTCTAGAGCGTCCACATATTTTTCAAAGTGATCAAGGTCCATAATTATTTGAAATTGTATAAAATCAATAGGATTCTTCTTCTCATGACCTTAAACAAGCATTTTCAAAGTGATCAAGGGCCATAACTCTGGCAGTTATAATTGTAAATCGCTGAAATTCAATAGGATTCTTAGTCTTATGATCTTTAACACTGTGTATAAATTGAATCAGATATTAACTAAAGCCTCTAGAGCGTCCACAAGACAGGGGGTGACGACAATATATGTATGCGACCACATTTCATTGAACAAGTTAGAAGTAATTTAAACAAATTCAACGAAGTCCAGTTTGTGTAAATTTCCAATACAACTAACAACACCTTAAAAATAACTGGTTAGTTTCCATAACGAAACAAAGTTAGACATCAAAGTTAATCAAATCTAAACAGAATTAGCAAAAATAAATGTCTGGCTTCTTAAACTTGAAAATCATATTAAATGGCGAAGATTTTTCATGCAAATAAACGATCTATATATTAAACAACATTAGTTTGTATTAAACATTTACAATCAAATAATATTCTTATAAAAATTCCTTCACTCAACTCTTTTTACTTAAAAGTGATAATATATTATGTCAAATATTGGGCAGGTGCCTCGCTTGTGTCATATTTATAGCGAGGGAATCAATTTCAAATTGTCAGGGGGATCTTTAATGTACGACTAGACACCATACATGGTCATAGAAACTAATGAAAACCAGGCTAGAATACCCAAAGAAACTCTCTTATCAAAAGCAGGACACCAAGAGACAGCTTACCATTTTCAACTACTTGGAAAAGGTCAATTCTAAAATTATGGCTGGTTTATTCCACAATTACTTTTTATTTAATACGACAAATAATTTTTCGTAGATTGGCATTTAGTAATTGAACATATTAACACAAGGTACAATTTTATGGATACACAGTTTGATACTAAGCGACATTTGCTTGATAAAGACGAGAGTATCCTCGTTGAAACATTGCTTAGTATCAAACTCGGTAATTGTCTATCCATAAAATTGTACCTTGTCTTGACAAATAAATTAGTAAAATAAATCATCCTTCACAGGAATCATTTATACATCAACTGTAAAATTTAAAAAAGTTTACTTTGGTGTGAAATAGCTTTATTTTACATCCGCTTCCACTGTAGTCATATCACAGACAAAAAGTTTAGTGAACAATTAAAAGTTTAAAACTTACCAGCTAAAGCGTTTGGGTTACTTGGTTTCCGTATTGATGGGATGACGGGTATCAAGCCAGACGGTCTTTTCATACCCTTTTTATTTTTAGTACATACTTCCTGTATATCCTCGATACATTGTCGATGAAAGTTCTGATCACAACCTGGAATATTAAATATTTTTTGTTGTGAATGAATGAATGAAATGGGGTTTAACGTCCTACGCTAAGCACCAATTAACCTGGGCTAATGGAAGACGGGCATTCGCCATACAGTGTGCTATGGGGGAAATTTTGCCCGGGCAGTGGCGCTACAGCCTACTCTTATATCAAATTCCAACTGCCAAGGGATCTTTTACGTGCACTCCAATTTGAGCTTAATGTCCACTCAACACAACTAGGTCATTTCGGGACTAACATAAGGTTTTTAAATTTTATTTCAATAATTCGCTTGCGCGTAGGGGTCTTTTAGCAGTGGGGGGGAAACAGGAGTGCCCGGAGGAAACCCACGAGGCCGAGAAGGCGCCCCTATCTCCATGCCACATACGCTCAAACAAAACATAGATCAAAAATCTACTCAAATGAACTTACCACTACATTGGTATCCTTGGTAACCAACCCCCCATATTAAACTACCACAGTGTTGACAGAATGTCACCATGTAATAATGCTGGAGGTTGAATTGATGGCCTTTAATTGTCTGAAAAATAAATCACACAAATCAAATGACATGAATAAACACGAAGATGCAACCTGGGCCCTTATTCACGAAAACTTAAACTAAGATAAAATCAAAATTTTAAGAAATACTGCAATTCGATTGGCTGACCACTAAAATCAATTTGCATATATCCAATGAAGTTGCAGTATTTCTTAAAATTTCGGTAGGAACTTAGTTTAAGATTTCGTGAATAAGGGCCCAGAGTACTCATGATTAGTTATAAAATGAAATGGGGTTTAACATCCTACTGTTCTGCTTTGTGCTAATGAAGACCCTTTTCCTTACCCACTAAAAACGCTGCCTGTAGAATACCATGAAATGAAATGAAATGAATGAATGAAATGGGGTTTAACGTCCACTCTACACAAACTAGGTCATTTTGGGACTAACGTAGGGGTCTTTAGCCCGGAGGAAACCCACGAGATTGAGAAGGCGCTCCTATATCCATGCCACAAACGCTCAAACGCTCAAACGCTCGAAACCACAGCCGCAAGCCAGAGGTGACCGGACAGCTAGAAGTCGAAGGGCTGCACTCGAGACCAATAGGCCATCCCAACCCCCCTGAGCTAATTAAAGATGGGTGAAATGAAATGGGGTTTAACGTCCTACTGCTCCCCAACTGTGTTAATGAAGACGGGCATAGGCCATACAGTGTGCCATGAGGGAAATTTTGTCCGGACAGCTGCGCTTCAGAGTATTCTTATATCGATTCCAACAGTCAAAGGATCTTTTACGTGCAAACCAATTGTTAAGTATATTTATAATCCCTTTATTCAATCATTGCATGTCATAGGTATCAACTCTAGTCCACCTTCATCTCACCTTCACTCCTAAACACACACTACACATCATGCAACCCTCATCACCTGACCTGTGTATACACAGCACACACCTGGATTGACATGCACTCACTCTCACTGTCACTCTCTCACACCACTAGCAGACGACATAGTTAACACCAATGTGTACACAGGACGTTGATTTTTTGTTCCATTCGAACGACTAGACAGCTGTTTTTATCAGGCCATCCATCCCGCAACACTGACAAGGGTAAACTACCATCCATTCACACCCACATACCCACCCAACACTTCACCCCTTGCCCACTGAATCAGAATTATGATACAACGCACACATGCTAACTATTCTACCATCCAATCACACCCCGCATCCCCGCCCATTGAATCGAATTTATGCAGCTGACAAAAATGTAAATAAAACCAACCTTTGTTTTTGATTTAGTGATTGGAAATTTCAAACTTCGTTTATCCTTCATGACGAAACTTTGTACTCTCTCTAAGGAATTAGAATGCTGTGATTTACTGGTTATAACCTGACGTAAGAAACTAGCCAACGCCCAACCCATCGCTTGATCACGATCGGACTTCGCTTTATCTTCCCTGGTAAAATAAAACAAACCGGTTATTAACCATACATTATGCAAGAGCTTAAATCTGCCTATTGCAAGTCTTTCTTTAGGCCTGAAATGTTATTATTATTATTATTATTATTACAAACATTTGTTATAGCCCCTCTTTCACATACACGTGTTCAGAGGTGCTTTACAATAGTACAGATATAAATAATTATAATTTTACACTCATAACGTATTAATTAGACATTTATTAACTGATCCAGGCCTTAACTAACTCTCAATGGCATCAGATTTCTTCGTTATTAAATAGATTAGAATGGTTCAGCGATACTTTGATTTAATCAAATATGGAGGACTGAGACTTAGCTCCAATCAACCAGTACGGTGTTTGAAATTATTGCACACGTCTGTCAGGCTAATATCTTCATTTGCAATAGAGTAATTTGAATGAGATTTTGAAATTATTCATTTTACATCATCTACTTTCGAACTATTATAGCAAGAATGGCTAGTTCTTATCTAAATCTTACATAATGTATCTTTAAATAACAAGCAGAGCATATTTCTTTCAAGTTCTCTAAGTTTAAGTAACACTAAAGTGTCAGATCAAAAATCGCTAGATGATCTCTTGTTTTCAAATTTCACAGTTTTAATGTTGATAAAGTTAAAATACTGATTGTCATGTAAATCAGAAAAACAAAACAAAAAGTGATACCAATCATTTAAGGATTTAAACATACATAATGCAAAAGCTAAATCTAGGCCTTTCTTTAGTCCTTAAATGTTATATAAATTATCAATAAGACATTAATTAAAATATCGAGACCATAATCAACTCTCGATGTCGTCTGGATAATCGAGACTTTGTTTTTTATCGTATCGACTTTAGAAATGATTATGGAGGCTAGATTTATATTCAAAAGCTATTATCTCTCTTCAGAGTCAAGAGATTTGACTGAAATTTTCATCCTAAACTATTTACGTTATCTAATTTTTAACTATTACAGCGAGAATTGTCAACTCTTTATCTAATCTCTCATTTAAACAAGGTATTTCTCGTCAGTAAACTGGTACCACGATCTGGACACATCAATCTGCACATACTTGCAGGATAAAAGTTTTGCGTCTGCTTCCACGATAATAATAATACTGACAACCGATACACGGGTGACCGACCATCAGACAAAAAGAAAGAATGAATAAAACTTACGTTAATCTGTTCATGTGAGGAATAACATATTTTTCTAACATTTTCATCTCAGCGTTTCTATCCATATCATCCAGTAACTCATGACAACCATAAATACTCCCCAGACCTGTTATAGAAAAATATATAAATAAATACTGATAACTCTGGGCTATTTCCTCTCCTTTGAATTCAAAAACTTTTAAGTTGGAGGAGAGGAGAAAAACAAAAAATTCTCCATGTCGACGTATTCCTTTAGAATTTGGTAAATCAGAGAAAAGTGATGATTTTTTCCATTTAGGTTGTGTAGCTTTTACACCAACACAAACTGCCTGTGTCGCTGAAGCAGTAACCAACCCTTAAATAGTTTACTGTTATGCAAATGACCCGAACAATAAACATATTATGTGTGAGAGATAGAGAGAGGAGGAGAGGAGGAGGGGGTCATTTCAGGACTAGCATTTGGTTTAATTTAATTTCTATAATACTATGATGCGTAGTGAACCAGAAGACCCGGAGAAAACCAATGAGGCGACCATACTCCTTGTCATGTACCAATGCTTTATTTATTCAGCCATGCAACAGGAAGCAGTAGTTTCATAAGGAATAATGATATTCTATAGGTCCCACAAACAAAGTATCTAATCTTGTTACTGGAAGGAGTAGATGTCACAGCTCCAGTGTTTTCTCGATTTGACATAAGGATATTGACTTTGTCTAAATAAAATTAATCTGTATCAATATTTCAATTGGTTTTTGATAATTATTAAAATACTGACCTAAATCTTTTTGTCGTCTGAAATCAGCTAATAAATCTTGTATAACGCTAGTGACTGTTTGACGTGCGTTATCGAAGACGTAACGCAGTTCTTTTTCACTGGTTGTTTTACCGGAATTACCCGAGGTTTTAAGAGCACTATCTATGGAATTAATTACACTATCACCTAATCCAGCCGATAACATCTAGAAAAATAAAACATAATATTTATTGCAATGGACGTATACGATTTGTCTACGATATCACCCTAGGTGAAAGTGGAAGTTCAACTCTAGATAAGAACGAACCACGTATACAACAGTTTTAATTGTATGATTTCTCTCAGCTGTAAGGAAACCGTGAGTTAAGTAACCATAGTAATTTAAGGTGACAAGACGTACATGCACCAAATGAATATGATACGATCTCGACAAGCGTTATACATCAAATGTTTCATTTGTTTTGGAGCCACAGTGTCTCAGTGGGACTGGCTCACTTACCACAAGGTCCTAGTTTGATCCAGATGCTGGTCAGGAAAGTTCCTTATGATTTAATATGCCTGGTCTCCCTTTGTCAGACAGCAGGAATACAAATCTATACTTGGTTTCATTTTTTATAATTTTGATTGCCTCCACAACATGAAGATCTAACCGGTTGTATTGGGAGGTCGTGTTGTCAGGGGTCATTCGAGTGGCTCACCAACCACAAGGCCCTAGTTTGATCCCCAAGATCTGTTTGGCTGTAGTGGGAGGTCGTGTTGTCAGGGGTCATACGAGTGGCTCTTGACTCTATAACGTCAAACATTTGATTAACTAATCAGCATTAATGTTTCTATTGGAAACCCGTAGTTTAGTGCAACGCACAATAAGAAACTGCCGCAACAGACCCGATTCATTGGCTATTCCTTCGCATGGGTTATATAAGAACTCTTCCAGATCCTAGTGCAGTAAAGCGAGTAAAACAAAATTTTGAACTATAAAAAATGAAACAAAATAGGATTTGTGTTTGAGTCTGACAGCTGAATACAACAACAAGTAGGCAAAGATGCCACTGCCTGGGCAAAATGTCTCTTAACACGGTGCATTAACAATACAACGGACATCATTAACGAAGGTGGTGTTGTAAGTCCTACATTAAAAAATATGGTATTCAATAAATCAAACGATGAAACTAAGGCTGGTCGAATAGCCGTGGCGATAGAGAGGCAGCTTCTCACCAATGCAACGAGTTACGAGGGTTCAATCCCAGCTCAGGGCAAGAACTTTATCGATGTAAGTGAGAGGGATATTCAGTCTCCCGTCCGATCAGGCAGGTTTCCCCCGAGTTCTTCGGTTTCTTCCTGCAGTAATGATCGAAATTATTCATACGATCTGTGCCAAGGGCCAAATTTGAAAAAGACCTCTGGCCTAATTTGCTACCCTTGTAAAATTATTATTAAAGTCCAACTTACTGCGTTAGGTGCTAAGAAAGTAGAATATATTTCATACGCCCATTTTCTCATATCTTTTGTACTACCCTGGGCATTACTATACATCTCAGATATTATATAGAAAAACTGAAAAATACAACAAATATATATTATAGGTCATAATTAGAGATGAGCTGAAAGGGGTGTTATCGGTAGGCCTACGACTGATATCAGATACAATGAGCTTTTAAAGGTAGGGCAGATGTCAGATATAATTAGAGAGGAGCTGAAAAGGGCGTTATTGGTAGGGCTGATATCAGATACAATTCAAGATGAGCTGAAAGAGGTGTTATAGGTAGGGCTGATATCAGATACAATTAGAGATGAATGGAAAGGGGTGTTATTGGAAGGGCTCATATCAGTTCCTGTTAGTAAAACTACCGGTCGGTACACATACTGATACTATCCAATAAAATTGTTAACAATTATCAGCTGATATTGATGTTGTATTTGATGATCGACTGTTTACAAGATCTATGCACATTAATTAATAATATCAGAGAGAGAGAGATAGAGAGAGAGAGAGAGAAATGGGGTTTAACCTCCACTCGACACAAACTAGGTCATTTCGGGACTAACATATGGTTTAATTTTATTTCAATAATCTGCTTGCGTGAAGGGGTCTTTAGCAGTGGGAGGAGACTGGAGGACCCAACGAAAACCCACGAGGTTGGAAAGGCGACCCTTCTACTTGCCATGTACAACAAGGGATTCGAAACAGTGTTTAAATTAAAGTAGATATTTGATTGTTGAGTATCAATCAGCGATCGCGCCGTGTTTTCAAAAGCTATATTTATTATTATTTTTAATATTATTCGATTTATATAGCGCTTCATTACACAAGAGTGTTTTTAAGTGCATTCAGAAAAAAACGGTCTGAAATACGTATGTTTTTAAGTAAGTCTTAAAGCTCTGGATGAAAGAGGACTCTCGAAGAGTTTTTAGCTGCTCTGACGGAGAAAGCATATTCACCAGAAAGGCTTATTATGTCTAGGGATCCTCAATATGCGACAATCACTTGCAGAACGAAAGAAGGAGACTTACCACAGGTGAGGGATCACTATTAGAGATTAAATAATGTAGGAATATTCCTAGATGTGCTGGTTTCTTCTCTAGTGATGTAATATCCGAGAACGGACCTGCTTCACCAGCCTAAAAATACATAAACATTGTAATACAGATAAATTAACTAGTCATACAGAAGATATACTAAATAAATAGTCCTTTGGAATATATATTAAATAAATAGTCCTTTGGAATATATATTAAATAACTAGTCCTTTGGAAGATATACTAAATAACTAGTCCTTTGGCAGATATAAACATTATACTACAGATAAACTAACTAGTCCTTCGGAAGAGACAAACAATACAACTAAATCTGTTTGATTGATGACAGTCTGGCTTGTGGACAAGTTTCATAAAATACTTCTAATAATTGGTTCTTGATCTACATCTTCAGGGTTTATTGAATCAGATTAAAATACAGATCTATCTTTCGTTTCTTTTTTTTAATAATTCGGTGCCATACACTATATGAAGGTCGTGTCAGGGCTCGTATGAGGGGCGTTGTGGTCCTATGACTTTTATCTAAAGTTCTGTGTATGACATGCCAAGAAGTCACCAGAACAGACCATTTCATTGGCTAATCCCTCACTTCATACAAAACGCCGGTAATAAAACAACTCTTCCAGATCCTAGTGTAGTGAAATTTTGAACTATAAAAAATATAACGAAAAAAAGGAGAGAGAGAGAGAAAAATGGGGTTTAACTTCCCCTGACACAAGCTAGGTCATTTTGGGACTAACATATGGTTTCATTTTATTTCAATAATTCGCTTGCGCATAAGGGTCTTTTTTAGTAGGAGGGAACCGAAAGACCCGACGAAAACCCCAACATTGGATAGGCAACCCATTCCTTGCCATGTACAACCGCAATTTTAAACCACGCCAGTTGACTCAATGGAAGGCTTTATGATACAGTGTGCACATGCTAACCACTCGGCCATCCGACCCCCAGATGAACTAGAAGACTTATTATCCAACACCCCTAATGAAAAAGGATCTGTGTTTTAATCAGATAGTGGTTTATTAAACCGTTCCAGTCCGTATCTTGTAGTAAGTTTATCACAATGATGGTCTTCCTGTTATAATATAAGTCCATGCCAACAAACAACAGCTATATAAAACAACATTACAATATCCATGACAACCATATCCCTGTATCTAATACTTTACTTACAATTCGCTCATCCCCATGCTAAAAACTCTCACCACAGCCCAGATCGATGTAATTTAACAGCCCAGACCCTCAACCATGCAATAGTGAGCTTCCTAACAAACGAGGTCGATGTAATTTTATAACATCTCTCTTGCTTTTCGTTGAAAAGACACAGTATTATAATACCGAATCATGGGATGGCAAACACAACAAACTTTAACACAATAAGGTATTTTCACCTGTATGGCCGTTTCTATTTAACTTGATGAGTACCTTGTTCCACAGGTGTGTTCTATACTATAAACAGGTGCCCGATGGGCTACTAATATACAGGTATAAGTGATTAAAATATACAGGTAAGTTTTTTTCATAATAACACAACTTTATGGATTTACTACTTCTTCGTTTATTACATGCAACAGTAGTAAATCCATAAAGTTGTGTTATTATGAATATTATACCTCTACTTCTAAATGTCATTTAAAAATATAAAGAGGTAAGTTGTACAGGTAGACGTGATTATAATATAGAGGTAATTTGTACAGGTAATTATAATAAGTTGTAGAGGTAATTATAATAAGTTGTAGAGGTAATTATAATAAGTTGTAGAGGTAATTATAATAAGCTGTGGTGGAGTTCAGGTGTAAATACAGGTGGTGGTTGGTTTGTGGTTAATCATCTCTATATATAACATCAGACATAAACTTATCATTACTATCAACCGTTCAACAATTGGATATAGAGAGAGAGAAAGAAAACCCAGGAGGTTGGACAGGCCACCCTACGTCACAAGACGAACAACTGGGAATTAGAAACCATACCAGTTGACTCAATGACAGGCTTTATGATACAGTAAGCCGTGCTAACTATTCAGCCATCCAATCCCCCAATTGGATATAGAGACATGCCTGGTAATAAGGTACCTGTCTCAGATATAGACATGCCTGGCAATAAGGTACCTCTCATAGACATTGTCAGGTACAAAACCTAATCAAGGTACATGTCATTTTGTTCGACAATGATTTGCCTTTCTTAAAATCAAGTACATATATGTACATGAATGTTAATCTCTGTTTTACACCTTTTATTGGCATCATAATCTACCGCAAATAGAGACATTAATGTAAATAGTCGGATCAATATGATCTTCGTTATACCAGATAATTATAATCGGACATATTGAACAGAGAGAGGGAGAGGGAAATGAGGTTTAACATCCACTCGACACAAACGAGGTCATTTCGGGACAAACATATAGTTTAATTTTATTTCAATAATTTGCTTGTGCGTAGGGGTCCTCAGCATTGGGAGGAAACCGGAGGACCCGGAGGAAACCCACGAATTTGGACAGCATATTGAACAGGTGTAATAATGATAAGTTACTGGTGAACATTATATAAAGATACAGGTTATATATAGGGAGAGTTATCTGTCGTGCACGGACATATATATCTATAACTATATTCACTTCTTTATATATATCATTCACAAAATCTTTTGTTTATTTGTTATTGCAACCATTGATATTTAATTAATTTTCTTTTGAATATAAAAAAAAATGTTTGATGTATTAAAAATATTTCCTATTTAGTTTGAATGGGAACATAAAATAGTACTCAGAGGTGTTTGGAGCAGAGTGTTAATTATTGTTTCTTAGTATGAAAGTTAAATTTGTAAAAAGCATATCAGTATGTAAAAATTAATGGTTTAATTTCATCAGTATGTAAAAAAAAAAATATCTTAAATTAAAATTTTTGCAACATTTGCAGTGTTTTTAATCGAAACCGAGAAATCATTTACTTTTCTGTTTTTTGTATTTTTTCATTAAACGTTAAATAATTTCCTGAGTACGTTTTAGTTTCTAAATGTTCGATATGTTTCATCAATCTGGATCAGCGAATCAGATGTGATAAAGGGTTCTACTATCCTTATTCCGATAAACTTGAAGTGGAAATAACAAAATTAAATGCTTGATTCGTCATTTAGCATTATAAAAAATCTTGTGCAAACTACAATACTGAGAAAAAATTACTGAGAAAGATGAATCTCTAACGAGCAATATCAGTCCTAAAATAGTTCAATTCCATTCAGTGGTTACAAATTAAAAATTCCATCAATAAAATTCCATCAATAAAAGGAATATCAGTCCTAAAATGGTTAAATTCCATCGAGTGTTTTAGAAAGATACGATAAATTGTAACGTAGCGTTGATATTTTGATTCTGTTCTCATTTAAACATTAAATATTCAATCTCAGTGTTTATATATATATTCAGCGACGATTTAGCAGTGGAAAAATTGTCGATAATTTAACGAAAATGTAAATAACGCATCAAGCTTTTTATAATTACACGTCTACTACGACGAACTAATCTGACATTATTATCAAACACATATTATTATTATCTGCAGGAGGAGAGTGGGAAGATATATGCCAGGTTAGCTTTTAGCTGGTCGGATAGCCGTGGCGAAAGAGAGGCGGCTTCTCACCAATGCAACGAGGGTTCAATCCCAGCTCAGGGCAAGAACTTTATCGTTGTAAGTGAGAGGGATATTCGGTCTCCCGTCCGATCAGGCAGGTTTCCCCTGAGTTCTTCGGTTTCTTCCTGCAGTAACGATCGAAATCATTCGCACGATCTGTGCCAAGGGCCAAATTGGAAAAAGGCCTCAGGCCTAATTTGCTACCCTTGTAAAATGACGCGATTATTATTATAGCATCAAACAAATATTATTATTTATCTGCAGGAGGAAAGTGTGAAGAATTATGCCATTGCCAGGAATTATTTGAAAATGATTCTATAGAAAGTTATTAAAATATCGTTTAAGAAGACCCAGATTCACAGAGCACCAAATTTGAAAATCAAGAATAAGATTTCAGAAGTATTAATTTTGTTAAATTATCAACAGCTGATACTGAAACAGAGCAAATTAAAATTAATCCAGAAGCCTTTTTCCCAAAGCTCACAAAAACTGCAAACCTTTTTATTAATAAGTTTGTTTGAAAAGCGGAATAATATGCGTGAGGAACCCAAGTGATGTAATTAAGGAAAGTGATAAATAAATGGATTATATTATTATTAATATTATTTTTAAAAAAATGGAATGAAAAATAAAATTTGTTTATGTATTGACCTCTGATTTCTGTAATTTATTCAAGTAAGGTGAAATTGGTCCTTGACCTTGACCCAAGGGTTTACCATCCAGCTGAAACATGTGCCATAAAAATATAAAACGTGGTAAAAATAGGAGATAAAAAAAAGATTAAAAAGTCAGTTCTTGAGAACGAAAAGAATGAAATAAAAAAATTTGAAGACAAGAAAAGAAAGATAAGATTTTGATAAGAAAGGAAGATGGGGTAGAATGTAAAAGATCGTCAATACGATGAACCAAAGACAACATTTATGCCAAGGTGTCGTACATACATATATATATATAGGACTAGCACAGATTGATATAACTACTGATAATGCTTGAATACAGACCGAATATCAGAACAAGAAAGTTCAAGATACAATTCTATTGAATACTATTAAAACCGATTTAAATTCAGTTCTTCATTGTCTCAATAAATCAAATATCCACTCCACTGATTACAGTCCTGTGAACCAAGTTCAGAACTACAATTACTCTTGGGTTTTAAATTATTTTTTGCTCTAAGTTTAAATAGATTTTAATCCTGAAGAACTGAACAGGGTATTGGCTTACCGTTTATTACTGAGTGACATTTTGACCAGGCGTCTCTCGATTTTATAGAGCTCCATAATAAACAGTACCGGTAATAGTATTCTAAGAGAATCTTTGACAAGGCGTCTCTTAATTTTATTGAGCTCCATAATAAACAGTAATAGTATTCCATAGAATCGTGTCCGGAGAATTTTCAGTTCAATTGACATTGAAACAATTGAAAGTGTTTTTGATTTACAGACAAGATCTAACAAGATGCAACATCCAACATCAGACAATATTTACATTAAATCATAAATAAATAAATAAAATATTTCTCTAGGAGCCAAGGAGCCATCATGCTAGCCAATAATCCCAAAGCAATGGTTAAGAGCGATAAACTAAACTTTTGTTTCTTTAGTCGATGAGTGAAATTTGAAGATTACTGAAAATAATCAACCATACATAACTGCCATCTGAGGTGGCAATGATTAAAGGACAATATTGGCTAGTGTTTTCCTTTGTCGTTCGTCATTTCCGATTCAGGAAACCTATATAACTCAGCTATCGTAGCAATGATCTCTGCGTTAAAAGTATATTTGGAATGTGTTTAACCAGCTCTATTACATATGTGATAATGACTGGCACCAATATTGTCCTTTAATATGGGTTAGGAAAGCTCATAACCATTGCTTCAGAAAGACGGCTTCCCTATAGCTACTACCATTACAGAAAGCCTTTTCTTAGTTTTACCAGCCTAATAAAAAAACATTTATTTCATCTACTAAATATCTAAAACTGAACACTGACTAGCATCTTGGTCACTGGACGAGTAACCATGACAAACTCTATAGCTATTATTACTGACATGCCTATTTCCTTATTCGATGGTAAATGACAGTTACCATGGTAACTAATAAAACTTACGATTTCCTCCTCGGAATTAATGTCTTCATCATCTATGGTAATAATATCCTTTATTTGATACGACGTTAAGATATCCTACAAAACATTCAACATCAAACATTATTCATTCATCTTTTTTTATTTTATTTTCAATATTTGGAATTCAATAGGTTTCCCCCGAGTTCTTCGGTTTCTTCCTGCAGTAATGATCGAAATCATTCGCACGAGCTGTGCCAAGGGCCAAATTGGAAAAAGGCCTCAGGCCTAATTTGCTACCCTTGTAACATGACGCCATTATTATTATTATAATTAACATTCGACAAGTTTTATCACCGTGTTCTTACTTGTGTGCTGAAAAACAGCCAATCAAAGCACAGCTGTTCTAATTCTGCTTATCCAACAGACAACCCTGGCAATTTGTCCCATATAAACGTGGTATTGAAACTCCCGACAATTAAATCAATGACAGATTAAAAGCTCAGATTCTTGCTACGATATGCTCTTTTCATTAGCCCAGTTCGGAGAAGAACAGTAAAACATTAAACCCCATTTCATTTCATTATCCACATTGACGTGCATGTGAAAGATCCCTTGGCAGTTGGAATTCAATATAAGAGTAGGCCGTAGCGCCACTGCCCGGGCAAAATTATCATCATAGCACACTGTATATAGCCCATTCCGGTCTTCATTAGCCCAGTTGGGAGCAGAACAGTAGGACGTTAAAAAACCCATTTCATTTCATTTTCGATTTCAACAGAAGAGAAGTGAGAGAGAGAGAGAGAGATGGGGTTTAACGTCCACTCGACATAAACTAGGTCTTTTTGGGACTAACATATGGTTTAATTTTATTTCAATAATTTGCTAGCGCATAGGGGTCTTTAGCAGTTGGAGGAAACCGTAGGACTCAGAGATAACCCAAGAGGTAAGACAGGCCACACTATTCCTAGCCACATACAACTGGGGATTCAAAACCACACCAGTTGAACTTATGATACAGCGCCCACGTGCTAACCATTCGACCCCCCCCCCCAGAATAGAAGTGTTGTCAGATGTTCTAGAAAGAAAAGGATGTACTTACCTCTGTACCCGAATCAACTTTACTAGAAGAACTGCTATCGTCTATATCGCGTCTGTTACTCGGATGTGAGGGGGTCGGAGATATGCTAGGACTAGTTGGCGGTGAGTCGGACATACTTCCAGCATCCGAGATGGGAGGTACGGACGACGAGGGTAGCGATGAAGTCTACAAAAAACAGATATGAAATTATTATATTATATTTATACGTGTTTTACTTCCCTTCCATAACGATGATTTCACGGAAGTCAAAACACTGGATATCAATTATTAACGGCAGTCTAGATTGACGCGATAGTAATCATTATCTGTAAACTTTCATGGCAATATGGATGCAATATCAATGGCAGTGTGGATGGTTTATTTGGTAGGAATTATGATAGGAATTTATTTAATTTATTAAATTAGTTTCCCCAATTTATTATCATAGTTTCCTCGATATATTATCATAGTTTCCCGGATTCATTATTATAGTTTCCTCCGACCATTATCATACTTTCCCGGATTCATTATGATAGTTTTCTCGATTTATTATCATAGTTTCCCCAATTTAGTATTATAGTTTTCCCGATTCATTCATAGCTTCTCCAGATTTATTATCACAGTTTCCCTGATTTTTTATCATAGTTTTCCTGATTTATTATGACAGTTTTCCGGATTTATTATCATAGTTTCCCTGAAATATTATCATAGTTTTCCCGATTTTATACCCTAGTTTCTGCGATTTTATCATAGTTTCCCTGATTTATTATCATAGTTTTATCGAATTTTTACCCTAGTTTCCCCAATTCATTACCATAGTTTTCCCGATTTACTATCATAATTTCCTAGATTCATTGTCATAGTTTTCCTGATTTATTATCACAGTCCCCCCCTCCCGTTTATTATCATAGCTTCCCAAATTTATTATCATAGTTCCCCGATTCATTATCATAGTTTTCCCGATTTAGTATTATAGTTTTTTCCCTAGTTTCTGCGATTTTTTATCATAGTTTCTCTGATTTAATATGATAGTTTTCTCGAATTTATACTCTAGTTTCCCCAATTCATTACCCTAGTTTCCCCGATTTAGTATTATAGTTTTACGATTTACTATCATAATCTCCTGAATTCATTATCATAGTTTACCAGATTTATTATCACAGTCCCCCCCCCCCCGGTTTATTTTCATAGCTTCCCCAATTTATTATCATAGTTCCCGGACTCCCCAATTTATTATCATAGTTTTCCCGATATATTATTATAGTTTCCCCAATTTATTATCATAGTTTACCTGATTCATTATCATAGTTTCCCCGATATATTATCCTAGTTTCCCAAATTTATTATGTGTTTACATTGAATAAAAAGTTTTGTGAAATATTTTCCAGCTGCTGACTTCTACATATAATCATTATCTCCATGTAAAATAACAAAATATGTCAACCCAACAGCTAATTTAATAAAATATGTGCCATGTTAGTAACTTAGTAATTTCATTCTCATAATAAAAATGTGTAATATAGTGATATTTCAAAAGCTGAATCGTAATCCGCTGAAAACAAACACATGCTCGCTTTAGGCAGCCAAAATTGGAAGAAAAATTCCTTGAACATAACAATTCAAAATTAGTTAAATAACGAACAAAACTTTCATAAAAACTGAACAGAATTGTAAAAAAAATCATAACAGAATATAAAAATATGTTAAAAGACATTTATAGAACAATTGGCAATGACTTAAATAGTCATATATATATTTGAACTTAAAAAGCATTTAATATAGACCTCCTCCAGTTTCATATTTCGTTTGAGCAACCAAAAAAACTAAAATAATTTGTAGCGTTAAAGAAAGAACTGAAAGCAATAATCTATGTGTTTGTCGTGTATCATGTATGTATATATATGGTCCTAACCTCTAGCCGTAGTGTATATCCATATACCCAAATTACAACCTAACCTACTACAAGATACCTGTACCAGGAAATTAAATGAGCACCTTAAAAATTAGAACTAAATTGCTTGAAACGTGGCCGTTAATAAACCAAGTGAATGTTTTTATCCAGATTGTTTCGTGTTATTATTATTATTATTTCCCCATAGAACTCAAGCATTGTGCATCAATTGACAGTTTTAAACAGAATCTTAAAACCCATCTTTTTAGAAACATTTTCTTTTAATTGTTGATCGTGAACTTTTAACTAGTGTTTTTCTTTTAATTGACCATAATGTTACCAAAGAGCAACTTCGGTTGGATTTTAGGACATTATTATTATTATTAATCGAATGGTAAAAACACCTCACTATTAACTATTATAGTTTCATCAAATATCTGTTTAAAGGGACCGACCATTCTGATTTTAATTGAGTCTTAGAAATTAAAGTCTGTGTACGTATGAAAATTAAGCACCAAAATATAGATAATTGTAACATGCTTAAGGGTCAAGGTCAGGTTAACGTGTCTTGGGTCCTAATGATCTCAGGACATTTCTATTGGACAATAACACCCCTCTAAATGCGAAACAGGAGGTGTTTATCTCCTAAATGGCATATTCACCCTGTCTCAAAATTTCAACTCAAAATATTGAGTTATTTGGAGGGGAAAGTCAAAAGCGCTTATCCGGACTCGTTATCCTTTTCACATTTTGGACCGTTAATTATTTAGTTTCAGATATACATGTTACCCTAACTATTGTTTACATCGAAACAGAATGACTCTGAGGAGTTCGTGAAGGAACGAAACTACTTGAGTTTTAGCTTAATTAGTGTAATATTGGAGGGATAACAAATCTTTCTTAAAAAATTGAGTTTTAGCTTAATTAGTGTAATATTGGAGGATAACAAATTCTCAAGTTATTTTTATACCAAGATATTTTTTTTATTATTATTAAAAACATTTGTTATAGCCCCTCTTTCACATACACGTGTTCAGAGGTGCTTTACAATGGTACAGATATAAATATTTATAATTTTAAACTCATAAAATTAACAATACAATACTAAGACAAAACAAGATATGTACATTTATCTGGGTATTGGGTATTAACATTATTAGAGGACCTAATATCATATGGAAGCTTATTCCATAAAGCTGGAGCTTGAACACTAAAAGATCTTTGGCCAAGATTAACAGTACCTTCCAACGATAAATTGTTCCTGATGCCAATATCAACTCAATGTTCATGGATAGGAATGAATTATCCTCCTTCCGGGAATAAATTGAAAGTAGCCTAATTTATAAGGACTGATTGATTTGAATCACTTTAATAGCCGTATGCTGATTTATTCGACTCCTTTTCATTGTGTATTGTCCGAAGTTTACATTAGCCCTTTAGTCAGGAATAATGGGTATTTAACTATTTTACCTACATAACGGTTATTTATTATATACAATGTGTAAAACATTGTTTCATACGCGTTTTATTAAAGAATCATTTTATTTATACTATTTATTAGAACCCTGCATTTGAAGTAAATATTCTTATTAAATACGGCCGATATTAAACGCATAAAAGTTAAGAGAAACAACAACTAAACAAAAACAAAACTGGTAAAATAAACAACAATAATATATAAGATAGTGTAATATGTAACCATGGTGATGAGATATAGTAAGAAGGGGGAGTAATTCATTACCCTTTTTAACGATCTTCTTTTAGTAAAAAACGCTGCCTGTTTTAATATAAAAAACAAAAAGTTTCGTCTACAAAAACGTTGGCTATATGACACAATTTCTATAAAACGTCTAAATGACAAAATTTCTATAAAAAAAACAGTTTTACATGGACTACTTCTACAATCTACAGCTATAAGACACAAACTCGGGGAGTAATGATTGCATGATGGGAAAGTTTCATACATCTAGAGACACAAACTACATTCTTATAGAGGAATCGGGAGGTGCTGATTGCATGATGGGAAGGTTTCATGCTCGAACCATAATTATTGGTCTATGAACAAGCAAACTACAGGACAGTCAAATTTATTTTGATTTTTTGATCAGTATCAATTTTGATTTTTCGGCATCTACATGACATAACGTCTTTAGTCATAATTTCGATAAATGTGTGAAATGAAGAATTTTGAATTTGACTTTAACGTATTTTTTTTACTCTCTGATGTCCAGCCCAGTCTGACTGTAGAGCATTGTCTGATCACATCTGCACTAACCAGAAACACGTACACCAGACAAACTACAATCACCGAGCATGATGATGAGAATGATTAACGATGATGATGATGATGATGCTTATAATGCTATATGTCCAACCTCTTTGACTAGAACCAACCAAGTACTGTGTACAAACGACATCAGATTCAATCGAAACGATATCTCTACTTTCCTAATCATAACTCGACCAAAAAATCTCTCATTTTTGCACACAAGACAAAGAAATATATACTGGAAGGTAGAGAGTATAGACAGACAAGACTTGATTAACCAGACAATAAATACATGCATTAATAAGATACAAGCCAATTAATAATGCAGCTTCTATATTAAATAACGAAGTAGAGCTATTAATTGCTTGAGTTTTAAACAACGTACGTCCCCGGGCCCCGTTCAGAAATAATCGATGCCCCATGCCCCTGTTAGTAATTTCTCAATATTTTTTATTTCATTACGATCAATTTGCGAAAGTAAAAGTAGAAAGAATGGGCGTCCTCGCTGAAGGAATTCCCACCAGGTGTCGCTAGTAAAAAATCGGTCTCACGTGACCTTATCGATGGTAAGAGAACCGTATCAGTATTAAATTCCCTATTAAGGATAAAAACTAACGTTTGTCAACACATGAGTTCGTAATAAATGTACAGGTAAACTGTGCTATAAGGTTAACAATAAGGTCATGTGGGACGGCATCGCCTATAAATTATGTCCCTTTATCTCTATGGAAGACCAAATGGGACAATATTCATGATTCTTGTTTCTACATTCCAGTTTGAACATTTTAGACACGAACGCAACATTCTAAACTAATGATTCTTGTTTCTACATTCTTATGTCAACACTTCATGCACAAAATCAACATTTTAAACAAAAAATTGACTTCATGTTTCATTTTCCCTTTATCTCTAGCGAGGACGCCCATTGATTTGATTATGTTATAGGTACCTGTGTTCTGGAGTTTGGTCCGAGGGAGAATCCCGATAGCCCACTTATATGGGACGTAAACGAAGGCTGACGACGGGAAGTGACATCAGACTTTGAACGCGACACAGAGGTCATTCTAGTGTCAAGGTCATAGTTTGATAAGGATGAATAAAGGCTGACTGGAACTGAGGCTTGTTTACTGTGACGAACCGCATTACGACGCTGTTACCATAAATAGAACAAAAAGGTCAAGGTCAGGTTAAAGGTTGAAGGTTAATCATCTAAAGGAGCTTCTACATGGTAGACAAAAAGATAAAGGACTTTGTGACAACAGGCAAGTTTCACTTTAACTTATTTCACCTGAGCCAAAAATGAAAAATGACTGACTTTCAATTTTGCCAATCTGGGGCCTTTTTCACATAAATTTTAACTAAGATAAAATCCAAGTTTTAGTAATTTGATTGGATAATATTGGATTGATTTTAGCACTTAGCCAATCAAAATTTAAGTATCTACTTAGATTTGGATTAACTTCAGTTAAGAATTTGAGAAACAGGGCCTTGACAAGTGCCTTGATTTTATAATTCAACATCAGAAGAATAAAGATGGATATAATTTGATATACTCATGCGGGGGAAACTTTATTCTTGTCACAAAGTTGTTAGAGTGTTATATCAGTTAACATTTTACAATCACATTTCGACATCAACGATACAAACAATCACATGACGGGGAAACCTCGATTGGAAGTTCAGGAATTAAATTCTCTCGATTCAAAAAATATTTTCAAACACGTGAAAATGGAGGTTTCGGGCTACAACGCATATGCCGACTACATTAGTAAATATGTCAACCAACCATGACAACCGAAACATTTATTACGTCGCGATTCTTCTCATACCACCTCTGTTGCCCTAATTGTGACAGACTTGAATTCTGCGTTACTCAATTATAATTCTATTAATTTGGGATGTTCCTGATTGACAATCGAGCGTCCCCTATGATCAAAGTATGTCTTAAAAAAGGGGAATAACTTGTAGTCTTCATTGATTACCAACGCATTACCGACGACAACCGTTCTTGGCTTTTCAAAATAATCGTCTTAGTATTTAACAAGGCAACCGTGCTTTGTAGCCATTTAAAGGTTGGTTATTTATTTTAAAAAAACCCATCCACATGTTTAATCAAAAGCCATTATTAAATAAATAAGATAAGACATCGGCTGAGATACGCTTTCAATCAATAAGATGTCCAATCTATCAATACATCTTCAAAAGGAGGCTTGATCTCACTCTAACTAAGTACCCGGTACTTCTTATCAAGCCCTTCACGCAATACCCTGCATATTTTGGCACTAAGTTTGATTGGGTTCACACAGCGTTTGAGCCTATCAGATTCCTCGGTCGTCGCAAATATCAAGTCGCGCGCTTTCAAGCTAAAATATGTACATGTGATAATCAAGAAGCAAAGTTCAAGGTTCGTTCAATGTCAAGGTTTCCATCGAGGACGCAATGTCACAACCTCTGATTGGACGCTACTATTCATGTGTTGTTTAATCTATGTAGCGAAGAAGTTGACGAATTCCCTAGACTATTCGTTCTCTAATTTTTGTGGTTTTCAAGGCGTTTAACAACCAAGAGAATCAAAAAGAATAAATTGTCTAAATGTGTATTAAAATGTTAACCGAAAAACATTCAAATAAAACAAAAATAGAATCTATGAAAATAAAAATATATAAACAATAAATCTACAAGACATAAAATAAATATGAATCTAATCTAGAAGCTGAAATAAAAGATGACCGTTATATAAAGCAGACTAAACGAAGAACGCTAGATGGGAGACGGTCCATAGCATTTTATTACTTCATATGTGGATTATGGGTTAGGGTAAGGATTAGGCTTGGCCCAGGGTTAGGAGAGAGAGAGAGAGAGAAATGGGGTTTAACGTCCACCCATTACGGGACTAACATGGTTTTTAATTTTATTTCAATAATTTGCTTGCGCATGGGGGTCTTTAGCAGTTGGGGGAAACCAGAGGACCCGGAGAAAACCCACGAAGCTGGACAGGCGATCCTACTCCTTGTCACGTACAACCAGGGATTCGAAACTACGCCAATTGACTCAATGACAGGCTTTATGATACAGCGAGTGCACGCTAACTTTTCAGCCATACACCCCCACCCCCACCCCCAGGGTTAGTGTTAGCCCTGTCTACAACTTAAGACTCTGACGAAATCTGCAAGTCCCAGCCCTTACCCTTACCCACATATGACGTCATAAAATGCTAAGGACCATCTTCGATCTGGTGTTCTCCCGACTAAACATACACCAACAGTGACAAAATAATACATAAATAAATAAATATATAAAGGCAACTAAAACAGATTTTATTATTTTTGGCTTTTTTGTCTTTTGAGACAACTATTTTTGTTTAATTTACGTGTGTAATTTTGAATGAGTAATCTTCAGTTATATTATTGTTCAATATTTTCATGTGTCAATATAAATCAACCGGATTGTGTATCCATTTTTAAATGAATAGTATTTTTTAAATTTTGTGTCATTATTAGTGAAAACTTAAATAGGTATAGGAGGTAATTGTGACTTGATGGTCGTGAAAATCAAAACCCTATCTTAGTGACTTTACTTAATGTCAAGTTAAAATACTGGGAAATAATCCTAGGGGGTTAAATTATTTCTAGATGATAGTATTTTTTAAATTTTGTGTTATTATTTGTGAAAAGTTAAATAGGTATAGGAGGTAATTGTGACTTAATGTCGGTCAAATTAAAACCCTATCTTAGTGACTTTACTTAATGTCAAGTTAAAATACTGAGAATAGTCCTCGGAGGTTTAAATCATGTTTTTTATAGTTGGCTCCAGTTTATTAGTAAGTTAACAATTTTCACAGTTTATAATCTACATGTGGACATCGCGAAACCTAACAAAGTTTAAGAGGTGAAATTTTCACAGTTTATTTGTAAGTATTGAACCAACAGCCAAATAGAAATTACAAGATACACTGTCACAATATCGCCAGTTTCTGTGCATTCAGCCAAATAGAAATAACAAGATATTTTAATAATTTGCCAGTTTTCAGCGTAATATTTTACATTTTATATTTGCGCTAAATATCGAAGTGCTTTATTGAAAGCTATATGTTTCAAGCGAAGCCAGTGAAGCACTATGTGTGTGTATTCGGTAATTTTAAATGATATAGCAGTGAAGCACTATGAGTATTATATATATATTAAATATAATATATAGGAGATATAGGAGTAAACAGAGTGTATATATATAATAGCCTTCACCATAAGATATTGGGAGAGATATATGGTATCTAAAAATAGATCTCATTCTACTTTCAATTTATCATCCATCTAACTTAACCATATCAAACTGACTACAGAATATATACAGAACGGTGCTAAATATGTCTAGTAATTCGAAGCCTACTCAATACCGTGATCCCCTCTTCTTCTTAGCAAACTTAGAACATTTGTATAGGCTAATGGATAATAAATACGGTAAGGCGTGATGTGTGCGCATTTGTGATTTAATGAAGATGCATTTAAACCTGTGATTTACCGAGTTCTGGGACATGACTTACCGATTTTTTAAGTATTTGTCAATGGTGGAATACTATCTGTATAGGCTAATGGATAATAAATACTACGGACACGGTAAGGCGTGATGTGTGCGCATTTTTTTATATTCACCTTTATAATCGTAATCAAAATGAACCGATCGGAAAAACGGCTAGCGGGAAATTAAAAGTTTTATCTAATAACGGGAAGTTCATTTCTAAATGCCTCACGGGGAAATTCAACAGCTTGTCCAATTTTAAATGCCCTAGATATTTAAACGGGAAAACCATTTTTCAACGCATTTCGGGAAGTTCAACGGCTTGTCCAATTTCTAAATGCCATAGATAAGTGAACGGGAAATTCGTTTCTAAACGCATCGGAGAATCTAAACCATTGTACTAATTAAACCATTTTTGTTATTTTTCAACGATGTTTTGAAATTCAACGGTAGGATTAGTTTCTAACGCTAAAACAACACGACTAAACGCTTCTAGTTCTATAGTGTATATAGGCCTATTCAACTATCGCTCGGACTACTATGGAGGGTATATATAGGCCTATTACATCGCTCGGACTACTAGGGTATATATATATAGGCCTATCAATCGCTCGGACTAAAAGAGTATATATAGGCCTATTATAAGCTTATGTATGGATGAGATTATATATCTTGAAGATGAGTTCTGGATGCTGAAATCAATAGAGTTATCTAACCTAGAAATTCAGTAAAATTGACAGCATTTTGTACGAATATATTTCTATACATATTATTTCCAGCGATGACCACACACGAACCCTGGTTGCAACTTCAATCGAACAATCATTGATCTGAAACTCTTGGACAAATACTGTCAGGAAAAGTTTTCCTACCTGCCGTAATGCCGATAATAATGAATGAATGAATGAAATGGGGTTTAACATCCTACGCTTAAGCACCTAACCTGGGCTAATGCCATACAGTGTGCTATGAGGGAAATTTTGCCCAGGCAGCAACTGAATTCCAACTGCCAAGGGTTCTTTTACGTGCACGCCAATGTGTACACGGGACCTCAGTTTTTCGTCCCATCGGAACGACTAGGCATCTGTCCTTGTCAGGCCCTCCTTCTGCATCACTGACAAGGGGAAATCACGCCGGAAAATCGAGATGAACTTTCTCGGCCAATGCAGGGATCGGACACCCGACCTCCAGGCTAGCGAACCAGAGCCTTATCCACTTAGCCACTGTGATCCCCTGCCGATAATAAACAGCCAAAGGATAGATAACTCTATTAAGTCCAAGCCCAGTTTGATTTCGCTTTGATGTGATATAAGCTTATATGGGGTATGATGTTTATATTCATTTATATATTTCTTTAACGATCTTTTCTTAATTAATATATTATTATAATTTAAAATCTAAACAATGAAAAAAAAAAATTCCATCAACAAAATTTAAAATTATTGTGATTCAAAATAAAATTCTGTTCGAACACGGTTAACACTCTGTGGTTGAGCAAAGACAGTTCACTGGATAAACTTGTCTAAACCAAGACACTAACATTCAAACAATTATTGTCACACACTGCATGTGAGATTAAATCACTCTGGAAAAACAAGACTGAAGTCTTTCTTACCCAGGACGTATTACTATTCTGATCCATTGGACTTTTTTCGGAATCAGAAATACTGGATGATTGAGATGGCTGCAAAAGAAGAATGAAAAATTTAGAATCTAATCGAACGATCCCCAAATCATATCGTAAGTGCATGACAGAAATGACAGTGGTTCAATGTCCTGTCATTTCAATTATTCTGTCACTTTGGGACTGAGACATGGTTAGTTTTTCCGTGGCAACATTTGCAATCTGGGTCGAGGGAGAGTTTGTCTTAACAGCCAGCTATTTATCGAATTGTATCTGCTTCATGACAGATTTTATGTAAACTGACTAATTGTGGATCTCGGTTTGAGACTACAGCTAAAAGACTTGACAGTCCATTTAGCCTAATCCTCCGCAAACTAAAACCAGAGAGAGAGAGGGAGAGAAATGGGGTTTAACATCCACTCAACACAAACTAGGTCATTTCGGGACTAACATATGGTTTAATTTTATTTCAATAATTCGCTTGTGCATAGGGGTCTTTACCAGTGGGAGGAAATCGAAGTGCCCGAAGGAAACCCACGAGGTTGAGAAGGCGCCACTATCTCCATGCCACATACGCTCACACCAGGGCTCGAGACCGCAGCCGCAAACCAGAGGTGGCCGGCCAGCTAGAGGTCGACAGTCCATTTAACCTAATCCTCAGAAACTAAAACCAGAGAGAGAGAGAGGGAAAGAAATGGGGTTTAATGTCCACTCGACACAACTAGGTCTTTTCGAGACTAACATATGGTTTAATTTTATTTCAATAATTCGCTTGGGCGTAGGGGTCTTTTAGCAGTGGGAGGAAATCGAAGGACAGGCGACCCCACTCCTTGTCACGTACAACTGGGGATTCGAAACCACGCCAGTTGACTCAATGACAGGCTTTATGATACAGCGTGCACATGCTAACCATTCGGCCATCCAACCTTCCACACGGAAACCAGGCTTGTAAAATTCTAACAGCTCTATGAGACAAGCGGCTGTTTCTGGAGAAAGAATAGAAATAGAAATTCGTGACATCTTACAGATAAATCAGTGGAACCCGTTATAGTTTTTAACTGCTCTTCTAGTTTCTTCACTGTTCGTTCTTTTTCCAATAGCTGGGCTCGAATTTTCTCTGTCGGATTTTTGATATAATTTCTCTGTAGTTTCTGTTCAAATAAAAATTAAGACATGGATTAATAATGATACTGTATCTGTATCTGTGAGGGTCGATAACACCCAGTGTAGTGGTAACACCTGGCCCCAAGTCCACAAAGCATTCTCAGACTTAAGTTGAGAATTTACTCAAACTTGTTCACCTTATTTTAACAAAAATATAGCCCTTTATTAAATGTTTGTTGTTTTAATATGTTAAATAAACCAATAAGAAAATATGGGCAAAGTTTTGTGTGTCTGCATCAAAGATATTTTTCTAAAACAGCGATTGAAAGTTGAGTAAATTCTCAACTGAAGTCTGAGAATGCTTTGTAAACTTGGGGCCAGAGATTAATTTTTAATCCTCATTGAGTGTGCTATTGTATTGAACAATGATACAGTATATTCTACTCCTTGTATCACGATTGGCCAATCACGCTATTTTACCGACATTTCGCTTTAAATTTTGGATGCAGCTATTGCGGGTGTGGAACGAGGCAGGGTAAGCTTACTATTCTGGACACCGGTTACCACTACTTGTAGTGTATTTTGTATACACTATTTTGGCCTATAACGTTTTTTAGGACTTCAAATGGTTTGGAGTGTTTGTACAGGAACAAGGATACAGTTAGTTCAGCTCTGAACGTCGGTCTCATTACACTCATTAATAATAATAATAATAATCGCGTCATTTTACAAGGGTAGCAAATTAGGCCTGAGGCCTTTTTCCAATTTGGCCCTTTTGGCACAGATCGTGCAAATGATTTCGATCGTTACTGCAGGAATGAATTGCACAGTCAGGGTGAGTGTAATGAGACCGACCGACGTTCAGAGCTGAACTAGGATACAGGACACCTACCTCATGATCCTCCCGAGCCTGATCAAACATGGCCCTCGTCGTATGTACTTTCTGCTGCCATAATTCACGATCTTTTTCAGGCTGCAAAATACAAATATTTCTCTAATATAGATAGAGTGAATGGGAGACAACTCTCGTCAACACCTTATATTATCTCCCCTTAGACCACAGACTAGGTATAAACCATGACTAATCCGCCCATCACCAAAAATTGTGTCACTCATATATCATGGTTTGTCATCACACATAGCATACAGTGAAAGGGAGACAACTCTGCCAAGACTGAATATTATCTCCCCTTAGACCACAGACTAGATGAAAGCCATGACTAATCTGCCCATCACCTAGATTTGTCATCACCGATAGAGTATCTGTTGGATATACTCTTCTTATATATAGATGTTTGACTTTATCATTATAAATCACTATGGTTACTAACTTCCTGTGGCTAAAATCAGGACCAGTTTAAAGTTGTTTTGGTTTTTTATACCTATTTCATGATTCTATTCAACATTGGAAAGGAAGACTCCAGGTTAGGGGAAGGGGAGCGAGAAGGAGAGGGAAATAGAGAATGAATTGGGGTTTGAAATCCACATAACGCAAATTAGGTCATTTCAGGAATATCAGGAGAGAGATGGTTTAAGTACACTCGACACAAACAAGGTCAGTTTGGGACTAACACATGGTTTAATTTTATTTCAATAATTCGCTCGCGAGTAGGGGCCTTTAGCAATGGGAGGACACTGGAGGACCCGGAGTAAGCCCACAAGATTGGACAGGACTTCGGGTTAGGCAGATCAGATGAGCTTGTTTCCCATCAACAACAAGTTGGAATAGAGAAATAAGACACAGAATGGAATGGGTTCTACAACAATACCTCAGTCAACATTAGATTAATACAGGGTTCATTTTATGTCCCTGGGGCCTGTTTCACGAAATTTTAACTAAGATAAAATCCGATTTTAGTAATTCGATTGGATAGTAATAGATTGATTTTAGCGTTTAGCCAATCAGATTTAAGTATGTACTAAAATTTGGATTTTATCTTAAGTTAAAATTTTGTGAAACAGGCCCCAGGTTGTTTGTCTATATGCAGGCCAATGTGTACAAGTTGATATCCTTTATGAGTTGGAGCTGGACTTGAAACCTACTGCGGTTCTTCTCAACGCACACTGGGATTCAAAGTTGGGAAACAACTAGCCCACTTACATAATCTTGGGCAACCCAAAAATATTTTTCCAGAAATCCTGGGATAAGAGAGGAGGAGATGTGTGTCATATATAGCGGGGTGTTTACGATAATAATAGTTGTACTTACATCAACCGGTTGAGGTGCTGTGACAAGACTACTAGTAGATGTCGCCACCCCTTGCGGTGTTATTATTGTTGCTGATTTATCAAAACTATTTGGTGGAGGTTTACCTAATAAGGTCAAGGCAACTAAAGGTCCAGCTGAAAATAGACAAATAAAACAAATCGTCAATAACATGAGAGAGAGAGAGAGAGATAGAGACATGGGGTTTAACGTCCACTCAACACAAACTAGGTCATTTCGTGACTAACATATGTTTTTTAAAATTTTATTTCAATAATTCGCTTGTGCGTAGGGGTCTTTAGCAGTGGGAGGAAACTCAATAACATGAAATATGGAAATGAGGTTTTAACGTCCTACGGTTCGGTACGGACTTGGCAAATGAAGGCAGGCACATAAGCAAAATTCATCCTTGACAGTGGTGCTACGGCCTACTCTTATATCAAATTTTAACTGTTTTTTGGCCCATCCAAACAACTATATGTTGTCCCTTGTCAGACCCACCATGGTGGAAAATTCCATTTAACTTTACACTGACCACACCAGGATTGAGCCCAAGACCTCCACGGCTCCCAAATCATGAATAAAAACATGATTGTAAAATACATTCGAAAATACACTTGTTATCAAATACATAACAACGGTCAGACTACAGCTACTTACATTGGTCCTCAAATTTGTCATGTGACTGTCATGTGACAGTATTTGTTAGCTATGCCAACAACAAATCATTGTTTTGTTTCATGGTGTATATCTGATGGAATTGTAGGAAAAATTTAAGTGTTTGTTAAATATGTTGGGCTTGTTTTATTTCTATTTAAATTTGATTGTTATTCATAATCTCTCTATAAGGAATATCTATACTGTCTGTTTTGTCTTTTTTATATTTAGCAGTTTTCCATATTTGTCTATGATTGATAGTGCATGTTGATGATCATCTTGAATACCCAGTACACTGATGTCTATAAGATGATTGTACCGTAAACTGGGGCTACTTTGTACATTTTTCAGAGATTTTCTTTTATATCTAATAATTTATTTCAATTATGGTTTTCTTTTAAAGTGCAGTGATGGGGCTTGGTATAAGGCTACAACATGCACTGTTAAACAAATTGAAATAACCATCTTAAAATATGTTTTTTTTATAAACTATGGGTGTTCAATGTTACATAGTGGTTTGAGGTTTCTTTGAACACATCAAAATTATAAGACTTCTGCAACAGAAATAAACACATCTTTAAATAGCACCTTCATTGAGGTTAAAATGGACACTTTTTGGCCTTTTAAAAAATAATGCTATGATAAACAAAAACTGGGGCTATTTTGAAACCGAAGGTAACTTTGAACATTTTTTGTTAAATGAATAGAACAAAGTAACCCCGAAACACATGTTCAATGATGAACAAATTGGAAAAGTTAGATTTTTTAAAAAACTTTTTGAATTAAGATTAAATAAAATTATATGTTAGTTTATGAATATATTTGTGACGCAGAGAAACCATTTTGCAGATTGTGAAGTTAATTATTCATATCAAACCTACAAGAAGTTCCCAGAGACTCAAAATCTACCCTTTCTCAATCCACCATGTTCATTTTTTGTGCGGACCAACAAAATATAAGTAACTTCAAAATGACCGCAAAAATAAATCACAAAAAGGTCATGAGTTTGTTGCTAATTTTTTTTTTTATGTCTTTCGAATTCGTTTTTGGCAATTTTCAGTTAAATCATTTTATCAAAAAGTGTTCAAAGTTACCCCCGGTTTCAAAATAGCCCCAGTTGACGGTACATGTTGATCTAGACTACAAAAGTTGATACTCCCAGTGGAATATGTCTGGATAATCTCAATTTAAAAATATATATTGATCGTATATAAGAGTCTGGTCACATTAAGATAATCATGGTATTTAGAATGGCTACAGAGAGAGAGAGAGAGAGAGAGAGGGGTTAACTATGCTCCACACAATCTAGCTCATTCTGGGACTAGCATATGGTCCCATTTTATTTCAATAAATCATGCAGTTAACTCAATGACAGACCTTACAATACAACATGCACGCGCTAACCATTCAGCCATCTAACCCCACGGTCACATCAAGAATATCACAATATTTAGAATGGCTACAGTGCACTGTGTATCAAGTTTAAGTTTTGAACAAACAAATCAGCAGATTTTTATATATATTTCGGAATGCAAGAAGATAGCACTTCTGCCGGGAGAGCAAAATGATATCTATATTTGGTCATGTTTGATGTTTGGCACGACGACGTGTTGAACTGGTGTGACCTAGTTCGCTAGTTGTAGAGATATAGGTAGCAAGATGGAAGCAAGATGGAAGCAAGATTGTATCATGGCTATGTATTTAATCAGTCAAACATCTTGATTCTATTTTTGATGTTAATTCAACATCCACTGATAATTTTATTTTTAAAAAAAACACCTGCTCTATATATGATAACCTAGTTTATGTTCAATACAACTTAGTTATTATCTCCCCATGTTACGCAGGATTCAGACCAGTAATTCTACCCCATCGCGCAGTATTCAAACCAGTAACTCTCTCCCCATGTTAGGCAGGATTCAGACCAGTAATTCTACCCCGTCACGCAGGATTCAGACAAGTAATTCTCCCCCGTCACGCAGGATTCAGACAAGTAATTCTCCCCCGTCACGCAGGATTCAGACCAGTAATTTATCTCCCCATTGACATATCATGGCCTAAACAATTTTTGACCATCTCAAAGGAATGTATAGGAAGTGACATCATTTTAATAGGTGTAGGCGATCACCCAAATTAATGTTTTTCAAGTTTCTGATCATTCCGCACCAAAGTCTGGCAGAAATATGAGATATTTAAACCCCAAACGCGAAAAGGGAGAATCCAATTTAAAGCTATATCTTTAGAGAGTTGTCTATATTAATTTCACCATCTTTGTATTTTTAATTATTCAACTGCTTAATGGTTATTCACCAGGTAAAAATAGATTCTACATTATAACAACATGTGTCATGCCGCTCTTCAAGTTTACTCACAACATCAAGTTCAACATAGAAATAGGAATACAACTATTTAACCCTCCCACAAACAAATGAGAGAGAAAATATGATTTAACGTCCACTCAACACAAACTACATTTAGGTCATTTCAATCATTTGTTTGCGTGTAGGGGTCTTTAGCCATCCACCCCCACCCCACAAACAAATGAACATATCATATTAAGTGATGGCTTCGTAAATGTCCTGGGCCTGTACTATATTGTAATGACTATCAACCTATACATGTAGTATAACATAACCTAATGACTATATGAACCCATATATATATATATATATAGAGAGAGAGAGAGAGAGAGAGAGAGAGAGAAATGGGGTTTAAGGTTCACAACTATGTCATTTTGGGACCACTAGGCCATCCCAACCCCCCCTTAGTATAATATAACGTAATGACTATATGAACCCATACATATATACAACATGGCTTCATTAAACTTTTGTGATTAATACATGGTTCAAATTTATTTCACCACAGCAGCAAACTAGAAGTGGCCGGCAAGCTAGAGGTCGAAGCGCGGCACTCTAGACCACTAGGCCATCCCAACCCCCCTAGTGACTATGATCCCATACATATACAACATGGCTTCATTAAACTGTTAATTAACATGAAACCATGACGATGATATAATATATAAATACAACTTACAATAATATTATTTACTTCTTGGTTGTCAAATATTAAATAAACCTTATAAGGACATAGTTATGTATAAACATGTTGTTTAACATTTTACTTCACGCATAAATGATTTTACATTCTTACGTCCAGTAGTATCCACTTAGTCATCTTACATAAGATATGTAACTTGAATATTTAGTCCTGTGCATCCAGTATTGATATTACATTAGACGTATGTAACTTGAATATTTAGACTTGTGCATCAAGTGGCCGGGTGATGATGACCTTGTGATAACTATAGACTTGTCTTCAGATTCATTTATTAAAAGAATGTTAAAGGGACAATAACACTTTTGCTGGCTTGACAGGTCCAGAAAATGAATAATAGCCTTATTCTAACTACTAGATGTTTAAGTGTCCTACCTGTTGTGTAAATTATCCATTACATCCTATTTTAATTATCCAGAGGGTTCGAAAATATTTTTAAATTTAAGTTAATTTTTTTTTTTTTTAGGACCTTGAATTTTGTCTAATGGTTTTATTTTATTTGAAAAGGTTTACGTAAGGCTTCCAAACCATTAAGTTTAATTTTACCAATTTTTAAATTAGGTGTGTTAAGATGAAATTTGTATCATCAATTAATTGAAATATTGTAAATTAGTAAAATTTGTTGACCAGAATAAAGATTGAGACATATTATTCAGTTTACAGCAAGAGTGTTATTGTCCCTTTAAGCTTTTTATGACTATAACCACACCATTGATGACATTTTCTACTAAAACTTATAAAAATCTTTAAACATATCTTTACGTATGTCACATAGTCGTGGTGTTTTTTTTAGCTCGTTAAACAACTTTAAATATTATAACATCCTCGTATAAAATTCGTGTTTTTATACGAAGGATTTGAATCATACAATAAAAACATGTCTGTGGTTGTTGTGATTTTCTTTCCGCTGTAAAGATATTAAGTTAACTTCCTCCTTCATATAAAATCTAGCCTCCATTTTTCCTTTTTTAAACGATATTTTTTATTCTGGTTGTATGAATGGGATTGGGGAACAGGCTTATAATTATAATAATAATAATAATAATCTCGTCATTTTACAAGGATAGCAAATTAGGCCTGAGGCCTGTTTTCGATTTGGCCCTTGGCACAGATCGTGCGAATGATTTCGATCATTACTGCAGGAAGAAACCAAAGAACTCGGGAGAAACCTGCCTGATCGGACACTCACTTACAACGATAAAGTTCTTAGCATATGTGATACTCATTCTTTTTTATAAAAACACTATACCAGTCAGATTTACTCAGATACGTACAATTATATCATATCATTTTTTTCCTTATATTTTGTTGCAAATAAAATGAAATAGGGTTTTAAGTTTTTTCTGAACTGAACTGAGCTAATGAAGAAAGGCTACACCATACAATGCACTAAAAGGGACATTTTACATGTTCCTAGAGGAAGGGTCATTCCTACCCGCTATTGCTCAAATTGAAACTGCCAAGGGATCTTTAACATGCACACAATGGTCAATGCTTGTTTTAAGTGCACCTAATGTATTTGTGTTTATATTACATGTATAATTGTAAGAAAGCGGTTGTATATATAATATATTTGTGTTACATGTATAATTGTAAGAAAGAGGTTGTATATAATATATATATTTATATAAGCTGATAAAGCTTGTTATCCTATCCTATCCTATATTTATGATAAAAATTCTGTTAAAATTGATTGTTTAAACTATACATGGATAATATTTGACTTGTAAATAATACATGGACGTACATGTTGAGAAACTTGTTCACATTTGACATGTAAACCAAATAAATAAAGTGTAGTAAGTAATGGATTTATATTTTATAAGGTGTAAAATAACACCAAGTAAAAAATCGTGTAAATTTACACAACTGCGGCTCAATTTGAATACAACATCCGTCAATAAGATTTAATTACGGTTTGCAAACCTCATTTTTTTTCCTTAAGCCAACAAATTGTCCAAAGTTCAAGGAGCCGTATGAAAATTTCAGTCCCTTGAAAATTATTTTAAATTGCTTTGTGTTTCAGGAAGAGAAAGAGAGAGAGAGAGAGAGAGAGAGAAATGGAGTTTAACGTCCACTCAACACAACTAGGTCATTTCGTGACTTACATATGGTTTAATTTTATTTCAATAATTCGCTTGCGCGTAAGGGTCTTTAGCAGTGGAAGGAAACTGGAGGACCCGGAGAAAACCCACAAGTGTTTTGGAAGAGGACTGAGGTATACAAGGCATCTATACCTTTAAATAGTAACCTTGAAATTAAGAAACCTTTTCTTCATTACGTTTACTGTCGTAAACAATCAGTTAAAATCCTTGGAATAATTTCATTTTTTTTAACACCCAGGCATTATCACCTTTACAGAAACAGCAATTACAAAAAAACATAATTTCTCAATCGTTCCATGTCCATGGACTAATTGTTTTTTTTACATACATGTATACGTCATCACTTCAGGTATCTTCAACTACACTTGAATCAAATTTGGGTAGTAACTAGCGATAACCCTGATATTCAACATGGTAACTAGCGATAACCCCAATATTCAACATGGTAACTAGCGATAACCCAATATTCAACATGGTAACTAGCGATAACCCCAATATTCAACATGGTAACTAGCGATAACCCCAATATTCAACATGGTAACTAGCGATAACCCAATATTCAACATGGTAACTAGCGATAACCCTAATATTCAACATGGTAACTAGCGATAACCCCAATATTCAACATGGTAACTAGCGATAACCCCAATATTCAACATGGTAACTAGCGATAACCCCAATATTCCACATGGTAACTAGCGATAACCACAATATTCAACATGGTAACTAGCGATAACCCCAATATTCCACATGGTAACTAACGATAACCTCAATATTCAACATGGTAACTAGCGATAACCCTAATATACCACATGGTAACAAGCGATATCCCCAATATTCAACATGGTAACTAGCGTAAACCCCAATATTCCACATGGTAACTAGCGATAACCCCGATATTCAACCTGGTAACTAGCGATAACCCCAATATTCAACATGGTAACTAGCGATAACCCAATATTCAACATGGTAACTAGCGATAACCCCAATATTCAACATGGTAACTAGCGATAACCCCAATATTCAACATGGTAACTAGCGTAAACCCCAATATTCCACATGGTAACTAGCGATAACCCCGATATTCAACCTGGTAACTAGCGATAACCCCAATATTCAACATGGTAACTAGCGATAACCCCAATATTCAACATGGTAACTAGCGATAACCTCAATATTCAGCATGGTAACTAGCGATAACCCCAATATTCAACATGGTAACTAGCGATAACCCCAATATTCCATATGGTAACTAGCGATAACCCCAATATTCCACATGGTAACTAGCGATAACCCCAATATTCAACATGGTAACTAGCGATAACCCCAATATTCAACATGGTAACTAGCGATAACCCCTATATACAACATGGTAACTAGCGATAACCCCAATATTCAACATGGTAACTAGCGATAACCCTAATATTCAACATGGTAACTAGCGATAACCCTATATTCAACATGGTAACTAGCGATAACCCCAATATTCCACACCTTCTGTTAAATGATTCTCGAGTGAGAGAAGATATTTGCCACCTGTAGAGTAATATCTGGAGCATGGAGTTAAAATAATTACTTGGTCTCATCTCGGTGCCGATATATTTATACCAGATCTCTTGAACATTGTTTAACCACAAGTTGCGAACGAATCAGGCAATCTTCCAACATTACACTTCAAGCATTCAATATTTATCTTATACAACACTCTTGCTAACATCAGAGGGGGTGGATTATAGAATTCCAACGCAAAAACATATTGAAAAGGAATTTTCATAAAACGGTATCTCAAATTATTGATGATAATCTAACAGTTTTTATGCAATAAACATTAAATGTAATTACACTAGGGAAAGGGTATCATTTAGATTTGATGAAAAAATGTAAGAAACTGAGCTTGGCATCTAGAATTTAATAAACATATTCAGTTTATAGGCCTGTTGAGTGTAATAGGTCTGCAGTTTGTTTACAATAAGAGAGAGAGAAATGGGGTTTAATGTCCACTCAACACAACTAGGTTATCTCGGGACTAACGTATGGTTTTAATTTTATTTCAATAATTCACATGCGCGTAGGGGTCTTTAGCAGTGGGAGGAAACCGGAGGGCCCGGAGGAAACCCACGAGGTTGAGAAGGCGCCCCTATCTCCATGCCACATACGCTCACAACAGGGCTGGAAACCACAGCCACAAGCCAGAGGTGTGTTTACAATAAACATCGAGTGTTATAGGCCTACGCATACGAAGTTATTGATGTTGGAGTGACTAATCTGATAATTTCATTGGTTCTGATCTTTTAATATTCAAACCAATACAGAAACAGATAACAAATTTTAACCCAGCATAAAATAACCCGAGTTTTGTCGATAGCCTGACCCGTGAAGATAATCGTAACATCTATACAATTAGTTCTTCGACTTCAAACTCTTTCTTTAATTATCAAACAAGATAACCGCGTAGATTTGATCAGAAACCCAAGTTTACGCAGATAATTCACGATTATATTACAACCTTTACCCATAATCCCCTGCTAAGTGCCCAGCTGTAAATGATAGGAAATAAATAGTTGAACTCTGTACACACAAACTTAATGTGAGTCAAATGAAAAAAAGACGGTCATACTTCATGCAGTGTACTAATGGGGAAATTTTGACCGGACAGTGGCACTAAGTCGTAAGTTGAGAACGCTTTTAGAAAATGTTTTGTAAATTTGCAATAAAACAAAGTACATGAAAAGTTGAAAAGCTGAACACATTGCTGATTATTTTACTTACATGTACAGCTATATTGTCTCACTCTCCAGCTGGTGACGGTCGTAGATCGGGTCGTCCGGGTTTCCGTGGTTCGTTCCCAGGATTCCATCTTAACAACAGATATTGATCCAATCAGATCAACCTTCCTACTGGCGGATATCTTATCACTTTTAACGTCTTAAGTTATTCTCCAAAAATATTTCGTTTATCAAGTTACAATTTTAATCAGTTATTGAGAACACAGTCAACATATGATAAAATCCAAATTATTCTCAACACAATTCTCGCCTTTTTTGCCGTTATGTTTACCATTCAGATACAAAGCGGTATTTGTTCATTTGTATCGATTTCTCAAAGTGTTTATCAATTGGAATTGTATACAATTATCAAATTATTCTCGAAACAGTTTTCGTTAATGTTATAGCATAGCACACGACAGGTTTACAGGTTTATTTCTTCGTATCACACCTCAACAACTGAAGACTTGTCTCAACAATATTATTCCACAAAATGTTTATCAATTGGAATTGTATACATTTATCAAATTATTCTCAAAACAGCTTTCGCTAACGTTAAAACATAGAACACGACAGGTTGACAGGTCTATTTCTTCGTATCACACCTCCACAACTGACGACTTGTCTCAACAATATTTATATCAGTGCAAATATATTGGATACAATTATCAAATTATTCTCTAAACAGCTTTCGCTAACATTAAAACATAGAACATGACAGGTTGACACAGCTTTCGTTAATGTTATAGAACATGACAGTTCGACAGCTCTATTTCTTCGTATCTACCTCCACAACTGAAGACTTGTCTCAACAATATTTATATCAGTGCAAATATAAACCTGGTTTCTAGGAAAACTAACATCATAAAGCGTCCAACCGAATAGCCTCGTCTTTCATAATCTTTTATAAGCACAATAATAAAAGTGACCCCGTTTTTACAAGGTGCTCATATTCTCTGAGAATTATAATCTCCTTGAATCCCTGTAATACGAAGTTAGTTCCGTTATCTCCCATAAACAATTAAACACACCTTTAAAAATATGTTATTTTATCTCCAGATTAAATAATCCAACTTGACTAGAACAGGATACAATCATATAATAGAATCTAAATTCATATAATTATATAATACAGCTCTATATATATATACATTAAAGGAGCTAAATCGCTAATATTTGGAACCTAGAAATTCACAAAAGTCGGTCGCAAGGTCGCAACGCATATAATACTGTAATATGAATGTATATAAACTGATTTACATTCAATGGTTTTGTGTTTTTACTCCAATTTTCAAATCAGTTATGTTCGGCGAAATATGCCAGCAATTTCAATCAAGTACAGATTTCTAGTGTCTAGTTATTCCAGTCTACATAACTCCGTTTGAATTAGTGCAATGTGTCTAGCCTCGTCCCTCGAGTCTCTCTATACAACTGGGGCTAAAGCGCATTATATGGTACACGATTTGTGTACCAATGTTAAAAAAAAAATTTTATCTTAAATATCGGATATCAAAAGCTCATCTTTTCCCGGTAAGTTTACATCATCAATGTTGATTTAAATTGACCAATAATTCGTGTTTTCAATGTCGAAGATTTTGGAGGATTTTGAGTTACGGATTTAGGTCCTTTAATATATGTTATGATAACTGTTTTATTTAAATCAATTGTAAGAAGGTCATGCAACTGTCAAACTTTTCTACACAAACTTGACTTATGAAGACAGGTATACACTGTACCATGTGCTATGCGGGAAATTTTAACTTGAAAGAAAGCACTACTACAGTCTTCTCGTATTAAGAATTCAAACGGACAGGGTTTTTTCTCCTAGTATATAATTAAAATATCTTTTTTAACTTACACTTAAATTAGCTTTTCTTTACATTCGACCCTTCGTAACTTACACTTTAATCATTATATCATAACCATAATTTTTTTTCTGATTTGTGCACTGAATTGAAATCTAACCAACTTTCTATCAGCCAGCACTGCCTGTATTTTCTACTAGAAAGTTTATTTTATAGATCACAATAGGCAGCCCTTTATTCCAATACGGACAATCTGATTCGTCAAGAAGTTCTTGTGATCTGAATTCCGACTTCACACAAAATGTTGGATGTTTATGTAAAACAAAATTTCATAATAAAAATCTGTTCCCAAATTGCATAAAAATAGTTTTACTTATACCATAGCAACAGGAAAACACAATTACCATGCATTTATTTCTATCACCATATTGAATATCACACAAGATTCGAATCCAGGTATTTTTAAATGTACTGAGAAAAACGATATCCACATCTACAGGGTTAGTTATACACAGATCGTAAATATTGGCCCTTGACAGTTTATTTTAAACAATTTAAAATCCAGGTACCGATGAACAGCTGCACACAGGTAATATATATCCATAGGTCGTTAAAGGTAAATAATTATACTCCGTTATCTTCACCGACAGAAGTAGCTAGTTCGGCTAAATTTAACAATGCTTATAAATATGCAATTAAATCTCTCTCTTTCGTTCTTTCTGCTGCAACGAGTTCAACCATATGTTGTTAAATGTTGCCAAAATATCCGATATCGTTATCTGTATTAGAAGTAAGTAATTAAACGATTTCACAGGTAAATTATTTAAAGCGACATTATAACACAAATTGATCAAATTCGGGTTTTCTAAATTCTGTGTTTTTAAATGTATATTGCCTCAAGAATCAAGACAGCAACAGTTCAATTAATTATAGAAAATCACAATTCTACATTTTTTTCATAACATCACAAATTTAACACATGAATATTTTGGGTATTGGGTATTGTTCCAAAACTCTTTCTTAATCACAAAGACATACATCTAGTTGATTCTAAAGGTAAGAAGAAATTTCTGTAGTTCACTTCAATGTTTATAACAGACAATCAATTACCCGTTATATTAATTTATTGTCTTTAACTGTGTGAAACTGTTTACATCAAAGCTTTAGGTGCACTTTTACAGTAAGAAAGATTTGATCAGATGGTGAAGTCTCTTTAATACAAGTTAACATCTAGGTCCCAGGTAAAACAGAGTGTCCCTTTAACACAAGTTAACCTCTTAGTCCCAGGTAAATCAGAGTGTCCCTTTAATACAAGTTAACATCTAAGTCCCAGGTAATAAAAGGGTGTGCCTTCAATACAAGTTCCAGGTCAACATGTGGTGTAAAGGACTTAAAGACTACCCAATAACTGACACAATAACCAAGAGAATTTGTTAAACAATCAATATTATGGTTCTAGTACAATATGCTTCAAAACATCCTCTCTACAGCAACAAACTTCAAAACATCCTCTACATCAACTAACTTCAAAACATCCTCTCTACAGCAACTAACTTCAAAACATCCTCTCTACAGCAACTAACTTCAAAACATCCTCTACATCAACTAACTTCAAAACATCCTCTACATCAACTAACTTCAAAACATCCTCTACATCAACTAACTTCAAAACATCCTCTACATCAACTAACTTCAAAACATCCTCTACATCAACTAACTTCAAAACATCCTCTACAGCACAACTAACTTCAAAACATCATCTACAGCAACTAACTTCAAAACATCCTCTACATCAACTAACTTCAAAACATCCTCTACATCAACTAACTTCAAAACATCCTCTACACCAACTAACTTCAAAACATCCCCTACATCAACTAACTTCAAAACATCATCTACACCAACTAACTTCAAAACATCCCCTACAGCACAACTAACTTCAAAACATCATCTACAGTAACTAACTTCAAAACATCATCTACAGCAACTAACTTCAAAACATCCTCTACAGCAACAAACTTCAAAACATTCTCTCTACATCAACTAACTTCAAAACATTCTCTCTACATCAACTAACTTCAAAACATCCTCTCTACAGCAACTAACTTCAAAACATCCTCTACATCAACTAACTTCAAAACATCCTCTACAGCATCTAACTTCAAAACATCCTCTACATCAACTAACTTCAAAACATCCACTCTACGGCAACTAACTTCAAAACATTCTCTACAGCAACTAACTTCAAAACATCCTCTACAGCAACTAACTTCAAAACATCCTCTACAGCAACTAACTTCAAAACATCCTCTCTACAGCAACTAACTTCAAAACATCCCCTACAGCACAACTAACTTCAAAACATCATCTACAGTAACTAACTTCAAAACATCATCTACAGCAACTAACTTCAAAACATCCTCTACAGCAACAAACTTCAAAACATTCTCTCTACATCAACTAACTTCAAAACATTCTCTCTACATCAACTAACTTCAAAACATCCTCTCTACAGCAACTAACTTCAAAACATCCTCTACATCAACTAACTTCAAAACATCCTCTACAGCATCTAACTTCAAAACATCCTCTACATCAACTAACTTCAAAACATCCTCTACAGCAACTAACTTCAAAACATTCTCTACAGCAACTAACTTCAAAACATCCTCTACAGCAACTAACTTCAAAACATCCTCTCTACAGCAACTAACTTCAAAACATCCTCTACAGCAACTAACTTCAAAACATCATCTACACCAACTAACTTCAAAACATCCTCTACAGCAACTAACTTCAAAACATCCTCTCTACAGCAACTAACTTCAAAACATCCTCTACAGCAACTAACTTCGAAACATCCTCTACAGCAACTAACTTCAAAACATTCTCTCTACAGCAACTAACTTCAAAACATCCTCTACATCAACTAACTTCAAAACATCCTCTACAGCAACTAACTTCAAAACATCCTCTACAGCATCTAACTTCAAAACATCCTCTCTACAGCAACTAACTTCAAAACATCCACTCTACAGCAACTAACTTCAAAACATCCTCTACATCAACTAACTTCAAAACATCCTCTACAGCATCTAACTTCAAAACATCCTCTACATCAACTAACTTCAAAACATCCTCTACACCAACTAACTTCAAAACATCCTCTACATCAACTAACTTCAAAACATCATCTACACCAACTAACTTCAAAACATTCTCTCTACATCAACTAACTTCAAAACATCCTCTCTACAGCAACTAACTTCAAAACATCCACTCTACAGCAACTAACTTCAAAACATCCTCTACATCAACTAACTTCAAAACATCCTCTACAGCATCTAACTTCAAAACATCCTCTACATCAACTAACTTCAAAACATCCACTCTACGGCAACTAACTTCAAAACATTCTCTACAGCAACTAACTTCAAAACATCCTCTACAGCAACTAACTTCAAAACATCCTCTACATCAACTAACTTCAAAACATCCTCTACAGCAACTAACTTCAAAACATCCTCTACACCAACTAACTTCAAAACATCCTCTCTACAGCAACTAACTTCAAAACACTGATTACACCTACAATTATTCCACAATCTACACCGACAACTTCAAAACACTGATCACACCTCCTTCCGGACACCTGTTACTACTATTCGTCGTGTATTTTGTACACGGTGAACAGTCCATTTGCTGATTACACTATTTTGCTTGAATATACTATTTTGCCTATAACGTTTTTTAGGACTTCGATTTCCGTCTTACCGTTTGGATTGTTCGTACTTGGTTTTTATTTTATTTTACTCCAAACATGCTCTATACAGCAACTTACTTCTAAACAACAATGTCACCTACAAACATCCTCCATACAGCAACTACAGTACGGCCGTGGAGTTACTTTGATAAAACACGGTATTACCGTGTTTTTTATCGTGGAATTCCGAAAATTACCGAGTGAACACCGAGTGAATATCGAGTGATACGATAGCACTGCCTCGGTGTTGGAAACACGGTGTGACTCGGTGTTTTAAAAAAAACATGCCTATGGTCGTTTAATATCGGTAAATTACACCTCAAGTAACATCATCTGGTTAAATCACAAATAAAATAAAAGCCCGTGTCTTATGATATGCAAACACGCATCTCTAGAATTCACTGTCAACATGTCGAATACATGTAGATGTATTAGTCCGAAAATATCCCGCCGACTTTGCATACTATCAATCATGGTTCATTGATGTGAATTTAAACGTGGCATCATAGGTAACTGGTTGACAGAAAATAGACGCCCCTGTAACAACACATTGTTATCTTGTAAATTGCCAATACCCGGTACTTACAGTACAAACAAATTTTGACATATTATTGAATAATCAAAACTGTTACGCTATCGAGCCGCAAATGATTCCTTAAACCCCTTTCCCATGCATTCGTAATTTTATGTCAGGTCAAAATTCATTTCTCACTTAGCAGTGTTACATTCTGCTAATATTAAATTCAACAAAGCTGAGCTCAATTTAGAAATTTAGAGTGCTTGAAACCCTTACTGATACATGTATAAACAGCGATTCTTACCAACTACTGCAATGACATGTCTAAATATGAAAACGCGTAAAGATTCGGTTTTAGTTACAACTCTATGGAGTATCTTACCTTTATCGAAATAAAATCCATACAATAGAAATTCCCATGCATGTGTATGAATATCGCAACACATCTAACCACAAGTTGTAGATCACGGAAACGTAAAAATCACAAATAAATTTCCAATAACGATGCGTCTACCACCTCACAAAATTTAAACTATGCCGATAGTTGTTAATGCATAACACAAACTAATTTGTATGGAATTAGCTTCAAAAGAACTGAAGTTGTCAATCACCCTTTCAACTCTCGGTATTCCCCGTGAACCAAAGGAAGACAAACGAAATATAGTCTGTCTGCACGATTATTTCAATACAGTGTTTTCTTTAGGCAGACATTTCGTCTCCAATGTTGAAGTAATGATATTGTGGATTTGATTATGTATTACTGTCTGTCGCATTATTACTTGTCGGTGACAACCGATTTCCATTTTATGTGATATCGTAGACATCTCCGTGAATATTTGAAATTGTTGCTTTTAACGTTGAAAAAAGAAATACAGGATACTGCTATTTCAAATACAGAAGACGTGTATAGAAATTATAAAACATCAAAGAATGAAGCGAATACCGAATGGGTGGTGTGATTTTAACGGAATAATTAATTTGAACAGTGGATACTAGACCAGGTATTCAACAAAGGTTAAAATATGTTTTTCGCTGATTGAATTCAATTACGTATGTATACAAGCACACGAGGCAACACCAGAAACGGGTTAATCACACCAGAAAAGTTAATCCCGAGTACATATCTGTTTTGAATTGTCATATAATGACCGAAGTATTGTGATTCCAAGATATCAATCAAATTAATTTCCTTTCCTTTGCCGTATCATGAGTAGTATACAAGGTGGCTTTTCACGTCAGGATTATTGACGTAACTATTCAAATCCCGAGTACATATCTGTTTTGAATTGTCATATAATGACCGAAGTATTGTGATTCCAATAGAAGAAGAAGAAGAAGTGATTCCAATATATTCAATCAAATTGATTTCCTCTCCTTTGTCGTAACACGATTAGTATATATACAAGGTGGCTATTCACGTAAGGATTATTGACGAAATTATTCAAATATGGTGGCAGTTTGCTAACATCGTGTCAGTATTATCGTTTTGGCATCAACGGTTAATATTGGGTCAAAATTAATTCCTGAAATTGCGCCCGACCCCCTTTTAGATAAATTGAATTCGCATTTCATCAGTCAAATTGGAGTGATATGTTTTGGCATCATAAATAATGTTTAAAATTAACATTAATCTGTTTTCCGTACACGAAATGGAACTAAACAACTCCAAATAACAGGAAATATTGTCGTGGAATTATTGTGGTGTAAACGGTATTATAAAGTTAATCATACATCAATGGACTTGATGTAAGGTGAACACTGCATTGTTTCTGGCGCCATATAGTCTTAAGCACTAAAAACACCACGTGCGGTTTTATTCTTTGATCTTTGATACACGGGACATTTCTGTTATAGAAACAAATATGCACGGAAATGACAACATACCAGTTGACAGTTACCACTGACTTGGGGTTCATGTGGAATGTGTCTTGGATCAAAAAACTGTTATTCTTTTCTAAAATAAAACGAGTGCTTGGATTTGTGTGTGGATTTGATAGTTGTTATAATTTACTAATATTCTTTGACATCGGAGTCGCGCTCATTTCATTTTTACGGTAAGTACGAGCTTATGTCTGATTTGAAAGAGCTTTCGCCTCCCGATGCAAGTTCTATTTGTCTTATTTCTATTTGTAACATAACTACCGTTATAGTCTGCAATTTAAAAGTCTATCTTTGTCGTGATTCGAGAGCAATTCAGCTTAAATATCTAAACATGTATAGTCTTATGCATACGTGTCCTTCAAAATGTACTAGACCTGCAGCTTTACATGACCGGATGAAAATGAAACGGCATATATCGTGCAGAATATGTGAACACGCATGTTTTTACTATACACCTGTATTATAAACGAAAATATTCAACATTTAGAACGTCGTGGCGGTATATCGTTTTGTCATCGATTGTTTATGACAAATATAACCGTTAACTTTGCATGTAATATTTCAAATATCGTGGCAGTATATCTTTTTGGCATCAATTGTTTATGACTGATAAATATCGTTAATTTTACATACCAAATAACACCGAGGCCTATCGTGTCCCGCGACTATCGTGGCACACGATAGAGACTGCTACACCGAGTTATTTATCGTGGCAATACCGTGGCGTTATCGTGGAAATTTTCAACAAAAAACGACACGATAATCGAGTTTTATCAAAGAGTCGCGACGGTCGTACTGTAACTTCAAAAACACCTATGTCACCTGCAATTATTCCACAATCTACAGGTACAACTTTAAAACTAGATTACCTGCAATCTATTTCTTCCACGAGTATGAAGTTGTTTTAACACTGGTTAACACTGATAGGAATAAAATCGTTAATTGATTAATTCTATCGGATCGTACATACACCATTTCTTATATCATTGTTAATTAGTCGGCGCTTTCAAAAGGTCATCAGGATGATGTTATTTTCTTTAACAGTTCTATGGGATCAAAAACCTTGATGACATTTTACGTAAGCCAGGAGATTAATTAATAATGATATCAGAAATCAATGACGAAGGGCAAACTGGTAGAAAAATTGTAACACTATCCCATTACCGGTTTCACTCAGAAAAGTAATTCAAATACGGTACAAATATAAGCCAAGCCAGCTAAAAAATATATCTAATTCAAAAATTTCAGCCAGAAAACTCAAAATTCATACCTGAATTTCCAACAAATAATCTTACAATAAATTTCTAATACAAAAATTTCATAAACTATTCCGTCTAAAACAACTAGTTACACTTTCCCATTATTTCTTGAAGTTTTTAACCAACCGAATATTTTCACATCAAGTTTATGATTCTCAAAAGTAGTACAGGTATCTCATCAACAGGTATATCAACTAGAACACCTGACAACACTTATACATTATTGACATCCAGTAGTACAGGTATACCATCCACAGGTACATGTATATAACAACTAGAACATCTGACAACACTTCTACATTCCTGACATCCAATAGTACAGGTATCCCATCGGCAGGTATATATCAACTAGAACACCTGACAACACTTCTATATTATTGACATCCAGTAGTACAGGTATCTCATTGGCAGGTATATATCAACTAGAACACCTGACATCACTTCTATATTATTGCTGGACGTTTTACGCAGCTCACAATTTACACTACAGGTGTTTGTAATGGTGGAAATTTTGAGTCTTTATCTTGGCTTGAAGTTTATCGCATGTCTCCAATCTGAAGTTATATGAACTATACAACACCTGACAGGTAGAGGGTTTTAAAACTATTAATGATTAAAGTTTATCCAGCAGGTGAAAGTCATGCGTACCTGTTTAAATAAATATAGGTATTGCTCATTAGTCTGCTAAATGTAAAATAACGCCTAAATTTAAATCTATTTATAAACACAGAGAAACAAGTCTGAAATGTTGATAATAATAATCTATTTTCAGTGCAGTTGAATTAAACTTTTTAAATTTATTCGTATGTCTGTTTTAAATCTGATTTGGTTTAACTAAGGTGGGGAATTATCTAGCTTCAGTATTTTGATTTTCTTTTCTTACTTATAAACATATTCGCATTTAATTAGACCCCTAAGAAATTTGATATTTTAGCAAAAATTTAAATCCTGCATCAAGACTTTAATATTTAGACAACTTCTGAACACCTTAAAGGGACAATAACACTCTTGTTGTAACTGAATAATATGTTCCAATCTTTATTCTGGTCAGCTATTTGTACTATTTTACAATATTTCAATTAAAAAATGATACAAAATTCATCTTAACACACCTAATTTTCAAAATTGGAAAAATTCATCTACATGCCGTAACATGGTTTGAAAAGCCTTACGTAAGCACTTTCAAATGCAACTTGGATTTAAACATATTTTAGAACCCTCTGGACAAGTAAAATAGGATGTAATGGATAATTTACACAACAGGTAGGACACTTCAACATCTTGTAGTTAGAATAAGGCTAAAAAAAAAATTCTGGACCTGTCAAGCCAGCAAGAGTGTTATTGTCCCTTTAATACGCAATCAACATTAAATACATGCTGGTATTCTTCACCCAGATATTTGTATAAATGTTTAACAATACTGTGGATTATTGTCAAACATTTGTCTACGATATCACCCTAGGTGGAAGTGAACGTTAAACTCTAGCCATCAAACCCTCTTATAATATTAAGGAAAGTATCCAGTATAATAAACATTGTCTTTGATATCACCCTAGGTGGAAGTCGACGTTAAACTCTAGATTCAAATGAAGTGGATTATAGATGATAACATTGTGTTAAATAGATCTAACATTAAATGCCATTAAAATCACTTTAAATACTTGGCTGATCAGATAAACAGATCACGAAATCTGGAGATAAAGAATGCCGTGAGTAAAATGTATTACAATCATATATACACATGTTTATATAGAGAGAGATAGAGAGAGAGAGAGAGAGAGGGAGAGAGAGAGAGGGAGGGAGGGAGAGAGGGAGAGAGAGAGAGAGGGAGGGAGGGAGGGAGAGAGAGGGAGGGAGGGAGGGAGAGAGAGAGAGAGAGAGAGATAGAGATATGGGGTTTAAGTCCACTCAACACAACTAGGTCATTTCGGGACTAACTTATGGTTTAATTTTATTTCAATAATTCGCTTGCGCGTAGGGGTCTTTAGCAGTGGGAGGAAACCGGAGTACCCGGAGGAAACCCACAAGGTTGAGAAGGCGCCCCTACTCAATGCCAAATGTTTATATAACATGGCTATTTATTTCTCCATCAGCTGACTGGCTAACCATGTCACAAAACAAAAAAACACCTGAGAAAACATTATATAAATAGCCGTCCGATGCAAAAGTTCTTAAACAGACTGTACAGCTGGCCCCCGGATCCATTCACTTGATTTGATAATTGTTTAGTTTTTGCAATGTCTATTTTCTGTCTTGTCCGCAGGTTTATCTTGTAGATTTTTAGTTTTTGTTTTGCGTGTAGTGCAGTCCTCCTGCATTTACTATTAAATGTGAATCCATTTCGATTAAAAATGGTTCAAAGCATATAATAATAATAATGAATTTATATCGCGCCTTGTATCCAAAAGTTTGCTCACTGGCGCTGAGTTAGTCTGTAACATTTACTACAGATTCCCATCATCTGCACTGAATAGATGTGTTTTTAACAAGGATTTGAATGTACTTAATGATTTTTCATCTTTAATTTGTGATGGTAGTCTGTTCCACAATTTAGGAGCAGCAACAGAAAAACTCCTGTCTCCACATTGTACGTATTTTGATCTTGGAATTTCCAACTGAATTTTGTGCAATGTGACATATCATTGAAGGTGTAGTTTTGCTCCTCTCTAACAGTAAAGTCTTCTTGATATACAGAGATCGGTATTATTCACTACCATAACTTAGTCGGATAGCTGTGGCGATAGAGAGGCGGCTTCTCACCAATGCATCGAGGGTTCAATCCCAGCTCAGGGCAAGATCTTTATCGTTGTAAGTGAGAGGGATATTCGGTCTCCCGTCCGATCAGGCAGTTTTCCCCCCCCACCCGAGTTCTTAGGTTTCTTCCTGCAGTAATGATCGAAATCATTCGCACAATCTGTGCCAAGGGCCAAATTGAAAACAGGCCTCAGGCCTAATTTGCTACCCTTGTAAAATGACGAGATTATTATTTGTCATCTATTTAGATAAACCACTTGATGAATTAGACGAAATTATCGAGTAAAGACAAATAGATCTATGAAACAAGTCGATCCACTCCAGCGTTATAACCATTTAGTTGAAACAATTTGATCCACTGATCAGTGGTATAACCATTTAGTGACTGCTACAACTCAACTTCCTTCCACAACACCACATACTGCTGTAAAATGATATTACTGTAACACATCTTCTTGATTCCAGATTCCAATCTACTGGAATCAATATCCAGTTTATAATTTCTAGCACAGAGGTATATCTTCACTGATCAATCTGGCCCCAAGTTCACAAAACATTAACTCACGCTTCAATTAAGAATTTCCTCAACTTTCAATCACTGTTTATTTGAAATATCTTTAATCCAGAATTACAAAACTTTGTACATATTATCTTATTGGTGTATTTGAAACATTAAAACAACGAAAATTTATAAAGAGTTACATTTTAGTTAAAATAAGGAGAACAATTTTGCGAAATTTTTTAACCTAAGTCTGAGAATGTTACTGTCCAGTTTGCCTAGATTAGTTCAATCCCTGCATTCATCAAGATTCTCCGGTGTGGTTTCCCCTTGTCAGTGATGCATGTCAGAGGGCCTGACAGAGACAGCTGTCTAGTCGTTCAAATGTTACGAAAAACCGAGGTCCCGTATACACATAAGCATGCTTGTATAAGATCCGTTGGCAATTGGAATTCGATATAAGAGTAGGGTATAGCGCCACAGCCCGGACAAAATATCCCTTTTGCCCGTCTTCATTAGCCCAGGTTAGGAGTACATGTAGGACGTTAAACTCCATTTCATTTCATTTGCCCAAGATTAAACAAATCAACTCCAATAACTTCCATGTTTCTTCTAGAATATATCAGTAAGGAAAATAAGCCAACAATATTTTAATATTTTGTAACCCATCCTTATAACCTTTTGCCTGAACTACTAGCATGTATCTAGCATGTATCATGCACGTATCCTGAGTCTATATGTTAATACACAACAGCAGCCTGTAATGAATATATTTAAAGCCAGGCTTTAATTACAACTTAAGAATATTTCTTCCAACTTAAACCTATTTACAACTCTTATATAAAGCACTTTAAAAAATATGAAATATATACCTGTATACATTAGTCAAAATACGGCTTCGTCAAACATTTTTTCAAGGATATTCAAGGATAAATATACATCAAATTCAAGGATTTTCAAGGATATTCTTTAGCCTAAAGTTACAATTTTTCATCTTAAAAATAACCAAAACATTACCAACTATCGTTATAATCTCATATTTAAAAGGAATTGTAGACATAAACTGTTTTTTTTATTATTACAGATCGACTTACGGCACACCGGAAAAACTACCACCATTTTTAAAACAGAGTTATTTCCTGTTTCGACTCGGACGAAACAAATTTTAGGATCTCAACTGAAATTTAAGGATATTTTCCTATTTCCTCGAAATTCAAGGATAATCAAGACCTTGAAAATGGAAATTTAAATTAAAGGATATTCAAGGATAATCAAGACCTTTAAAATGAAAAATTAAATTTACGTATATTCGAGGATTTTCAAGGACCGCGGGAACCCTGTAGTAGTGGCGAGATTTACATCAGTCAAAATACCTGTAGTACTGCAGGTGAAACGTTTGTTCTTTTACAAATCACAAATCAAACTCTTCAGAATGTATATCCAACTAGAAAGGAATATCAACAACAAAATAAAATGAAATGGGGTTTAACATCCTACTGTTCTACTCTTACTAGACAAATGAAGACGGGCATATGCCACGCAATGTCGTGACATGAGGGAAATTTTGCCTACTCTTATTTCGGATTTCAACTGTCAAGGATTCTTTTTTATGTGCACCCACATGTGTAGAGGAGACCTAATTTCTGAGTCCAATCCGTAACAACTATACGTTGTCCCTTGCCAGGTCCTCCATCCTACACCACTGACAAGGAAGAACCACAAGGAAAATCCAGATGACCTTTTCTGGAAAACAAAGGGATCACACATAGGACCTCCGAGTGAAAGCTTTTACAAAATTATATTCAGAATATATTCGATCCAACTTTGACGATATCACCAACTAAAACTTGTTTAAATCCAGAACACAACATGATGGACATTGCCATCTAAAACTTGTTTAAATCCAGAACACAGATACAACATGATCGACCTCGCCATCTAAAACTTGTTTAAATCCAGAACACAAGATACATCATGATCAACGTCCCCATCTAAAACTTGTCTTTACAAATTTTACATTCTGAACATAGATCCAAACCAATCACAACCCTGTTAAATACTTATAAAATCATATAAAGGACTGTAGTACATAAAACACAAGACAACCGCAACTCCATACTGTCCGGATGAAACGTTTTTTATAACTTGAGAACACAACAACAACACCCCAGCTCTAGTACCAGTACGGTACTCATAACATCGCAGATAATATCAATACTTTTTTTATGTAATTCTTCTTAAAATTAACCCTGTGTAAACGACTGTAGTAAGTAAAACAGACAACCGCGACTTAATACGGTACTGTATCAACCACGTTAGATATTGATTAAACGTTTTTTATAACTAATGAAAAATTAAAAGATCCCCGCCTAAACAAAACCAGCAACAGACTTGGTAGTATTAAAGATCTTTATGTATCCAACGTTTCGGGTAGGAGTACCCTTTTTTATAACTCTTAACATAAAGAACTTTATAAGACAACAACAACAACACATGCCACTTCTAGTACCAGAACTCATAGCATCGTTGGCACATAAACTGCGACTCAATACTGTCCAGATGAAATGTTTTTTTATAACTTGAGAAGACAACAACAACAACACGCCAGCTCTAGAACCAGTACTCATAGCATCGTGGGTACATAAACTGCGACTCAATACTGTCCGGATGAAACGTTTTTTATAACTTGAGAAGACAACAACAACAACTCACAACTCAAGAACCAGTATTCACAGCTTCCCAGATATTATCAATACTTTTTATGTAATTCTTTTATAAAAATAACACGGTGGTATGCGCGTCTGTTTTGAGACCCCAACAACTTGATTAACGCGCGGACATGATGAAAGCCGCCGCTGATTAAAAACTGTTTTATCGACAAAACGATCAGCGTAAAAAAATATAATAATGAAGCCATCTGAGATTTTCGAAGTTAACCATTTTTCATTCAATAAGAAAATGATATATGGCCAGAAACATCCGACCAGATTTCATTGACCGACGATAACGGCTTTACAATTTACAAGCAGACGCTGATTCACGCTATGTAATAACATAGCCTTATTAGTCTGGATAAACAAGATTCTTGTTTAGACTTCATTAAAAAGACATAAATTACCCTCATCTCCCATCACTACGACAATCGCTGGGATGAAGGGAAAGATGAATATGATGCATGTTTTAGAAATATGAATCAATAATACATTTCCAAATATACGGGGAGGAAATACTGCATGAAACAGACATGAAACCTCGTTAATAATTCCAGCTTCCCGGCCTTGAACATTATTGTGAATTAACGGGGGAAACAGTTTATATTTTTTCTCTCGTATAAATGAATATTTTGCCTAGTATTATATTAGTCGAATGTGTGAGTGGGGGTCTGGGTTGTGGAGTGGGAGAGAGGGAGAAATGGGGTTTAACGTCCACTCAACACAACTAGGTCATTTCGGGACTAACATTTGGTTTTAATTTTATTTCAATACTTTGCTTGCACGAAGGGGTCACTAGCAACAGGAGCAAACTGGAGTACCCAGAGGAAACCCACGAGGTTGAGAAGGCGCACCTATCTCCATGCCACATATGCTCACACCAGGGCTCTAAACCACAGCCGCAAGCAAGAGGTAGCAGGCCAGCTAGAGGTCAAAGCGCGACACGACTGGCTAATGAAGACAGACTGGCATGTATGTACAAGAAAGTGTACTTTTAGGAGAATTTTTGTCCCTGGTCGGTTGAGAAAAATCAACAACATTTTTCAGTGTGGATTCCCCTTGTCAGTGGTGCAGGGATGGGGCCTAGTCATTCAGATAGGATGAAAACATGGTGTATGTCCCTCATAGCACACTATACGGTGTATGTCCCTCTTTGCACACTAAGTAATGTATGTCCCGAATATCACACTGCATGATGTGTGTCCGTTATAGCACACTATATGTATATGGTGTATGTCCCTCATAGCACACTATATGGTGTATGTCCCTAATAGTACACTGTGTGGTGTATGTCCCTCATAGCACACTGTGTGGTGTATGTCCCTCATAGCACACTATATGGTGTATGTTCCTCATAGCACACTATATGGTGTATGTCCCTAATAGCACACTATATGGTGTTTGTCCTTCATTGCACACTTTATGGTGTTTGTCCTTCATAGCACACTATATGGTGTATGTCCCTCATAGCACACTATATGGTGTATGTCCCTCATAGCACACTATATGGTGTATGTCCCTCATAGCACACTATATGGTGTATGTCCCTCATAGCACACTATATGGTGTATGTCCCTAATAGTACACTATATGGTGTATGTCCCTCATAGCACACTATATGGTGTATGTCCCTAATAGTACACTATATGGTGTATGTCCCTCAAAGCACACTGTGTGGTGTATGTCCCTCATAGCACACTATATGGTGTATGTCCCTCATAGCACACTGCATGATGTGTGTCCCTCATAGTACACTGTGTGGTGTATGTTCATCCTCCTTAAACATCCTCCTCAAACCCGCTGGTTCGCTAGCCTGGAGGTCAGATGTTCGATCCCTGCATTGGCCGAGAAAGTTCATCTCGATTTTCCGGCGTGATTTCCACTTGTCGGGGATGCAGGTGGGCCTGACAATGACAGCTTCCTAGTCGTTCGGATGGGACGAAAAACCAAGGTTCCGTGTACACATTCGCGTGCACGTAAAAGAACCCTTGGCAGTTGGAATTCAATTGCTGCCCGGGCAAAATTCCCCTTATAGCACACTGTATGGCGTATGCCCGTCTTCAATTAGCCCAGGTTAGGTGCATAAGAGTAGGATGTTAAACCCCATTTCATTCCTCCTTAAACCAGTTGGCACAGAAAAGTAGGACACTAAACCCCATTTCATTCCCTCCATACAGTTATCTCGATTCAAGCCAAAAATAATTCCAGTTCCATTAACGGCTAAATAATATATTTTCAACAATACAAGGCACGCGATAACAAAACAAATGTGACCCTTCACCACGAAACCAGGCGCTTGTCGCACTACTTCATTTTGAACTACGGGCACAAAAGCATAAACTGTATGCCTTCTTGTTGCTGTGAATGAGCCTAACTCAACTTCAGATGATACGACAAATCAAAAATAATTGCATTTTTGGGAAGCTTAGGCTGTGGACTTCTTTTTTTTCTTGTAAATATATCTATTTAAGAATTATATATTCATAATACACTGTATATACATTTTAATTTTAAACTAAAAGAGCACAAGATATTTCTAATAAATTAGGCTTTGGACTATTCAAATATGCTGCCAGGTCTATTTTTATAAGAATGACCAAAAGCCTGGTTTTGTGGTGGCAGCGCACAAATAAACGTATAAGACATTTAATAACTTACAAAACATGTAACAATCATCTTTATATCAAATCCCTATCAAAACCCAGAAATCTCTCGTCATAACATTCCAGATACACAAGTTAATTCCACCAGAAGTCAAAAACAAACGCAAAAACTCTTCATAACATCCCAGATACACAAGTTAATTCCACCAGAAGTCAAAAACGAACGCAAAAACTCTTCACAACTGGGTAGATCAGATCAATGTGTGAAATTTATCGATTAATTGTGGCGGTCGTAAAAGCAGACGACTGTTTGGTGGCTATCTGTTGTACGTTTATGTCCTAGTTGAATGAGAATGGCCACTTGGGTTAATAAAAGAGGAAGAGAAGTCGGTAATAAAATATGTCTGGTCGTCCGATGGTTTATAGTAGATGAGTAGATTAAAACAACGGTTAATCAACATCATTGCTTTATCAGTCAACCATATTATACTTACGTTGTTACGATAATAAACAAAGTATGTTGAAAATATTTAGTATCCGTAGCACCGAGAGTTGATTATGATCTTTGTAAGTTATTTAAAGTCTAATTAGTAATTTAAATAACTTGCACTAGATATATTTAGCCTTAAATTTGGCTTCTAATTGGAGTGGTTGGTCGAATAGTTTATCGCGTGTGAATTAGATGAGTAGAGATTCAGTCAACCATATTATTATACAGAGATTAAGTCAACCATATTATTAAAGATATAACTGAATGTAAATCCAATAAACCATTTTTTCACCAAATATGTGTAGTTTAATCCTCAAATAGGCTGAATATAAAATTTCAATGTGATTTGCCCAGCGGTTTAGACACAATACGAATTTCAATTTCAATTTTCTCGACACTCACGGAAACAAAATTAACCAGTCTACTAGCCTGGCGTGACGTCATCTCAGGAACACGTCAACAATGTCAGGCATATTATTATGCTGTGATTCATAGAGAGAGCCGATATTGGCGACGATTCTGCGAGCGTTCAAAGCCATTCAACCGATCGCAGTTACTCTAGTGTCTTTGATAATATTGATGTCCATTCCTTCCTGAGATGACGTCAAAACCGAATGTTTCCGGAGATTGCCGAAGAATTTCGTTATTGTTGGATGGGCCTGATCGGTAGAAGAAAACGTTACAAAAACATACCCTCGTTATATAAAATCGGGTTTTTGTTTTTTTATATGTTGATTTTTGACTTTGTACGCCCGCTAAACCCCTAAATCGATGACATTCAGTTACATCTTTAAATAGAGATTTGATCAACCATATTATTATACAGATTTATCAGCCAAGGGAGGTAACGAGAGGATCAGATAAAAAAACCCACAAGGTTTGACAAGCAACTCTACTCCTTGCTACATGGTAATCTTAGTCACAGACCTTATGATCGAAAGTGCAAGTTTTAAACTATTTGACCCCTCCCACTTCCCCCTTCAGATCTGATGATCGAAAACACATGCGTTAACCAACCCACTGACTTCCCCCTTATAGAGGTTGAATGAAACTTAAATAATTTTTGTTATGTAAAAATAAAATCGCCAGCAAACTACGACATTGTGAATATATCCGTCGAGAAGATAACATCTTTAGCAAGGAATTCAAACAAGCCAGGGATATTGTTGGGTATATATACAGGTACATGTATTCATCCTAGCCAAGAAGATATTGTTGGGTTTACATGTAGGCTATTCTAGTGGAGATGGGTTTTACATGTAGGCTTTTCTAGCGGAGATATTGTTGGATATATGTAAATCTGAAGCTATCAGTGAAGCTATCAGTCAAATATCACTCACAATATCTATCAAGAGAAATAAATTAAAACTCATTAAATGTTATTTGTTCTTTTAGAGTTTATAATCAGGACTTAAATTTCAGAGAAATTCGTCCAATATTAAAGGGACAATAACACTCTTGCTGGCTTGACAGGTCCAGAAAAAAAAATTAGCCTTATTCTAACTACAAGATGTTTAGGTGTCCTACCTGTTGTGTAAATTATCCATTACAACCTATCTTACATGTCCAGAGGGTTCGAAAATATGTTTAAATCCAAGTTGCATTTGAAAGTGCTTACGTAAGGCTTTTCAAACCATGTTACGGCATGTAGTTGAATTTTTCCAATTTTTAAAATTAAGAGTGTTAAGATTAACTTTTTATCATTTTTTAATTGAAATATTGTAAAATAGTACAAATTGTTGACCAGAATAAAGATTGAAACATATTATTCAGTTACAACAAGAGTGGTATTGGGGCTTTAAAGGTATAATTCTACACAAGGTAAACTTTAATGAATTATGGTGTATTGCATCATATGTTTCGATAGATGTTTTATGTAGGACGGGTGGTGTAATCGTAACCAGTATCACTACTTGCTTCTCTTAGTTAAATATATAAATTTACACGCCATGTTCTGGGCCTAGATTAGCCTTAAGGCCTATAATAACATTAGATCATCATGATTACATCAGTGGTAAAACATTACTTTAGACAAATTAGGTGCTAGAGATGGGGTTTAACGTCCATCAGTATTACACAGTAAAGATATCTCTAGGTCAATATATATCTATCTAGAGTAAAACATCACTATAGACACTGATTATAAGCATTACCTAGAGATGGGGTTTAGTCATATCGGGACTAACATATCAATTAGATTGTCTTTATGTAACAACAAACACTGATTATTATACAAATATTACAATCAATGACTGAGTGAAGAGAATGGGTCAGGGCAAGGGGAATGAGAAAGGAAATGGGGGGTCTAACGTTTACTCGACCCAAACTAAATCACATGGTTCAATCTTATTTCTATAATTGTCCAGTGTGTACAGGTCTTTAGCATTGGGAGGAAACCGGAGGACCCGGAGAAAACCCAAGAGGTTGGAAAGGCGACCCTACTCCTTGTCACGTACAACTCTGGATTCGAAACCACGACAGTTGACACAATGACAGGCTTTATGATACAACGCGCACGTGCTATTACCATTCGGCCATCCAACCCGCCCACATAACACATCAAAGTTTATTGACTCTTTTCCTATCTTTTTATACTTGTTTATTAAATTGAAATCCATTTGAATATGAAAAAAGGTTTGACCTTAAAAGGTCACCAAATCCAACAGGTTGTTACCTATGAAAATTTAAAAAAAGCACGAAGATTTCAATCATTATGAAACCAATTTTTTTTATGCGGGCACTGACAACATTTTAAAATATAAATGTTTAAATAAATAAACGTTGTACGTACCAAATTAACGTTTTAATCCCAAACGATAAGAAATTATATAAAAGATCCAAGATAGAGAATATCCAGTAAATATTGCGATACATATAACGAAACGAGCACTTGTAGACAGGAGAGGAACGAAAGAACAATGGTAGACTAGTAGCTCCAACATGTGTTAACGTATAACATATTTGCTGATTCAAGAAACGGTCGAGGCCAATCACAATATTTTATATTGTTTAATGATGTCGATTTAGTTCATTTTATATTGTTTAATGATGCCGATGGCTGTGCCGATATAGTTCATTTTATTTTGTTTAATGATGTCGATATAGTTTATTTTATATTATTTAATGATGCCGATATAGTTTATTTTATATTATTTAATGATGCCGATGGCTGTGCCGATATAGTTTATTTTATATTGTTTAATGATGTCGATATAGTTTATTTTATATTATTTAATGATGCCGATATAGTTTATTTTATATTGTTTAATGATGTCGATGGCTGTGCCGATATAGTTTATTTTATATTGTTTAATGAAGTCGATGGATGTGCCGATATAGTTTATTTTCAATCTGTATTGACGATACGGATAGCTTATATGCAATACAGTAACATCAAGATTTATGTCTAAAATAGACACTACTCATTTTCTAACAGATACCTATTTTAAGAGGAGGGGAGAATTGGAAAATAAACACGGTGTGGAAAATAAACTGTGAATCGAAATATTAGTTTGCATCTTCAGTGGGGAGTTGGATGGCTGAATGGTTAGCTCGTGTGTGCTGTATTATTAAAGGGACAATAACACTCTTGCTGGCTGGACAGGTCCAGAAAAAAAAATTAGCCTTATTCTAACTATAAGATGTTTAAGTGTCCTACCTGTTGTGTAAATTATCCATTACAACCTATCTTACTTGTCCAGAGGGTTTGAAAATATGTTTAAATCCAAGTTGCATTTGAAAGTGCTTACGTAAAGCTTTTCAAACCATGTTACGGCATGTAGTTGAATTTTTCCAATTTTTAAAATTAGGTGTGTTAAAATGAAATTTGTATCATTTTTTAATTGAAATATTGTAAAATAGTACAAATTGTTTACCAGAATAAAGATTGGAACATATTATTCAGTTACAACAGGAGTGGTATTGGGGCTTTAAGCCTGTCATTGAGTCAACTGGTGTGGTTTCGAATCCTTGGTTGTACGTGACCAGGAGAAGGATCGCCTGTTCAACCTCGTGGGTTTTCTCCGGGTCCTTCAATTTCCTCCCACTGCTAAATACCCCTATGAGCAAGCGAATTATTTAAATAAAATTAAACCATATGTTGGTCCCGAAATGACATAGTTTGTGTCAAGTGGATGTTAAACCCCTATTTCTCTTCCACAAAAAGAGAAGATAGAAAGTTGAGTTGTGACAATTCAAAAGTTTTCTTGAAATAAGTAGAACTACAAAGAGTAAGTTCGTGATTTCTATATTTGGAAAAAATATGGTTAGAAATTCATATGAGGTTATTTTTATGATTCAGATGAGTTTGACGGGATATTTATAACAAAGATTGGAGTAAATATTTGATTCTAGATATAAATCTCGATATTATTTTGTTTGGCCTACACATGTGGTACCCAGATGACGGGGAAAGTTTAACAATAGAACAAGCGACTGACGGACCAGCCCACCTGAACTCGACTCAATACTACCAGGCGGTACCAGCACTTCTCGACGTTCTCGTTCTACCAAAATTAGGTCAAGACCCACAGACTATTGTTTTATGGTGTCTTTCGAACGTACTAACGGAAATAAACCCTGCATTAACCTTCCATCGGACTTTTTCATCTCTTGTCTTCAATAAGCGAGAAATAACTAACACATGTTTAAAGAAAATATGTCTCAATCAACCAGTCTTTTATTATATATAAATGTCTATACTTTTATCAAACCACCATTATCCAGTTCTTTTAGCCTGAATGTCGATTGAAGGTCACATGTTATAATATTAGTTAGTTTTGCATTAAGGCTATAAAATTTCTTTTTAACATTTTAACATTTTATCAACATTAAAAATTTGTCCATGACTTGGAGCGTTATAACCTGCCCTTTAACGCGTTAATTCTAATGGTTACAAGATTTAGGCTTTTTACGTTAAAATAAAATAATGATTAAAATAGTCTACATGCTTTAAACATTTGCTAAAAGTATTTCTCTTAGCCATGCATGGTGGTCTATAGGTCATGACCTTAGTGCAGAGTTCAGAGGTCAGATATTGGTGAAAACTGAGATGGATATTACCAGTCAGAACTCACAGACAAATTGATCCCTTAGGGAATGAGATAAAATATAGTATCACACAACTAAATAGAGAGAGAGAGAGAGAGGGGGGAGGGGGAGGGAGAGAGGGGGGAGGGACAGGGGGGATGGAGAGATATCCCTTAGGGAAAGAGATAAACTATAGTATCACACAACTAAATAGAGAGAGAGAAAGAGAGAGAGAGAGAGAGAGAGAGGGGGGTATCCTTTAGGGAACAAGATAAACTATAGTATCACACAACTAGAGAGAGAGAGAGAGAGAGACAGACAGAGAGAGAGACAGACAGAAATTAATCCCTTAGGGAATAAGATAAATTATATAGAGGGAGAGAGAGAGAGAGAGAGAGAGGGAGAGAAAGAGAGAGAGAGATACCTTAGGGAATGAGATAAACTATAGTATCACACAACTAAATAGAGAGAGAAAGAGAGAGAGAGAAAGAGAGAGAGAGAGAGAGCGAGAGAGATCCCTTAGGGTATAAGATAAACTAAAGTATCACACAACTAGAGAGAGAGAGAGAGAGAGAGAGAAATTAATCCCTTAGGGTATAAGATAAACTATATAGTTTCTAAAGTATCACACTCTGACACTTTTATCATAATGGAGGAAAACCACACCACACACAGCTAAATAGAGAGAGAATGAGCAGGTCATTTTGGGACTACATATGCTTCAATTTTAAGTTAATAATTTGCTAGTGCGTAGGGGTCTTTTAACAGTAGGAGGCAACCAGAGGACCCTAAGAAAACCCAGGAAGTTGGACAGACAACCCTACCCCTTGTCACATACAACAAGGGAATCAAAACCCAACTTACTGCCCTCACCACCCCCTCCTCACAACCAAACTTACCCCAGGGAATCGAAATCCAACTTACTGCCCTCCCCACCCCCCTCCTCACAACCAAACTTACCCCACTACCTCACAACCAACCTTATTGTACTTAAGCCCTAATGTAGTCGAACAAATAAAAGACATTTTATAGAATCATTCCAATCGTATATGGTAATGATCCCTTGATTACCCAGCTGTTTATAATCTTGTAGGAAATATAACATCCCTACTGGATTAACCTTTATATCTACATGATGTGCGTCCTAGCATAACACAGGAATCAAAATATCCAGAAAATTATCAGATTTTATTGAGGATTTTGATTAGGGGTGAGCGAGAGAGAGAGAGAGAGAGAGAGAGATGGGGTTAAACCTCCACTCGACACAAACTAGGTCATTTCAGGACTAACATATGGTTCAATTTTATTTAAATAATTCGCTCGGAGGACTCAGAGAAAACCCATGAGGTTGGATTGTTGATGAGAGGTGAGCAATTAAGAAGATAAAAGACAATTGAGTTAAAATTGCTGAATGGAAAGTAGAAATTCTAGAGCTCTTCTTTATTCTGATAGTTAAAATTACCGAATGGAACTAATTTATAAATTCTTGTGCAGTTATTTATTCTAATTCTAATAGAAAAAAAAAACAAAGTGAAAATTTGTTGGCATGTTTTAACTAGACTGAAAATAGACGTGAAGTGTATGGTGCATATTTTGAGTGTAGTTATTGTATAAGTGTCTGATAATAACTTTGGGAGATCCTAATTTTAGGCCGGTTGGGGAGGTTCGGGTGTTTCCGAGGTCCAAAATGGCGGCTTTATATAAATGATAATTTTTGGGAATACTAACCCAAATCCTAACCCAAATCCTAACGCTAACCCTTTTAAGAAGACTGAACCTAGGTCTAATTTACTTTTTACCCCTTCTTAAAAGGGTTAGGGTTAGGGTTCGGGTTAGTATTCCCCAAAATACTCATTTGTATAAAGCGGTCATTTTGTACTCCGGAAAATCCCGAACCTCCCCAACCGGCCTACAATTAGCATCTCCCAATAACTTTATCCCATATACTACACATACTCTAGTCAATATACCCGGCTTGTTTGTATGTATCTAGGGGTGGGCAAATGGAGGTCGAAATTTGGGAACATGTGTTTTATAAGGTGATTTTGGCTGCTGAATCCGAATCTGGAGAAATTTTTATTCTGTGACGTCATTTTGAGCTGGTTCCGTGGTCTTCAAAATGGCGGCCCAAAATGACTTTTTTTCTCATAAAAGCGAGACAATATTGGAACTAGTTGTCCAATATGTTAGAATATATGTTTTCATAACCACTAATTCTAAAATTGCACTCCCATTTATGATTTGATAACATCCTTTATTGATATGAGGGTAATAACTGAAAAAAAGTCATTTTGAAAATGGCCACGGAACCAGCTCAAAATGACGTCACAGAACAAAAATTTCATCAGAATCTGATTCAGCAGTCAAAATCGCCTTTAAAAAAACACTCGTTACCAAAATTCAACCTCCATTTGCCCACCCCTATGTATACTACATATACCTGTACTCTACTAGTCTAGTCAATATATACCTGGCTTGTTTATATGTATACTACACATACCTGGCTTGTTTATTGGTTGTTTCGTGAATGTTTTACCTGTGTTTCATCTATTTATAGAACGGTATTTATCTATCTTCAAGTACTCTACGATTTAAAATAGAAATCAAAATACTGAAATCGGCAAACAATAAGTGAGTCAAGACGTTGTTTTGTTTGTTTACATGGTTTGTTCGGAAAGATTCTATTTATTAAGAAAAAGAACACTTCAAAGCTAAATGAAATAAATATTTTTGAAAACAATTACTTATTAAGCTTCTATATTCAGTAGAAAAGAAAGCTTCAAAGCAAAATAAAACAAATATTTTCGAAAACAATTAGAAATGACTATAAACTTTCTTTGATTGGAATTTAGTAATTGAACATAATAACACAAGGGGGGGATTCCACGTCAAGTGTACACAAGGTTCTGACATGACCATCACAGATTTTGATGATTTTTGGTGTGCAAGTTAACTATGATGAAAAAATGTGATGTGCAAAATTATAGCGCTGGGGGCCCCATGGGGCCCCTTCAGGGACATCCCAAACATTGGACCTTTTCGGCTTACCTACCAACTTTGAAACTCTAAAACTTCGTCCCTAGTAATCCCACGTACATCAAATTGGTATCAAATTGTCCAGAAAAGATAGATCTTTCTAATGACATGAAGCACGATATTGACAGAATAAAATCCAGGCAGATATTGTTGACCTTGACCTTTGAACCCACGCCCCCAAAAAGAGGCAAACTCGATTTGGCCAATTTTTTGTGGGAACATTGCCCCACCTATGATGAATGAACACACAAAAAATCAAAATGGGATCTCTGTGGGAACATATGTTAGGAGCCGGTCAAGTCAGGTGCTACACAGTTATTCAAGTGCACAAAACCTTATCTGTTTGTATCTGTTAACTATGTCGTCTGCTAGTGGTGTGTGAGAGAGGTACAGAGAGAGTGAGTGCAAACAGGAGTCTGGGTAATATGAAATTTTGTTACGCCACCCAGAAAGATCACAACTTGGAAGAGCAATTATTAAAGGGACAATCCCGAATTATACAGAGGCTCAAAAATAAAAGTCTGAGAATTTATGAAAATAAAACGCCAAAATATAGGGGACTGGTGTATATACCTTGTCTCAAAATTTCAACTCAAAATATTGAGTCGTTTGGACGTGAACGCCGAAACTGCTTATCCGGAAACGTAACCCTTTTAAGATTTTGGGTCAATTGTTTCGTTGGATGACCTTATAACCGATTACGGTTATTTCAGAGGGTTATGCAGTGAATAACCCATGTGCCGTACTTGATAAAGAAAGGCAAATTTCAAGTACACATTATTTTTATAAAAAAAAATGTTTGATTTTATCCAGATACCACAAAATACACCTTGGGGCACCGGTCTCAAATTCCAGATGAAGACTGACGGATTTAAGTCGTTTGAAAACGTATTACAATACGGAAGTAGTTTCTCGGCCCTTGACTCGGATATTTTAAGGGATTTTAACACAAAATTAAGCATTTTTATTCCCAAAACAAATATCGGGATTAGCCCTTTAAGAGACAGGGCGATATTAGAAAAACAATTCCTGGCATGCAGAAACTCCATTTACTCAAGTAGTTCTTCGCGTGTTGAGTCCGTAACAGCTGAACATTCTTCACCTGTAGAATGAAACTAGCAGGTTACGTCACCGGACAGTAAATGGTGGCTGCCGCCTGGCGTGCATCCTAGAATCGTGTCCCATTGAACGAGAGGTGAAGGTCAATTTCCTTCATCCAAATGGCCCGTCAAAAAGTTTCTTCTTCGCCGATGTGGAAGATCAGTGCATTATAGACTGCAGGGATATTCTGATTCCGGTAGACCCTAAAACAGCTACTGGTAGGACCTATACTCTGAGTAAAAAAGAAATTAATGCTGCAAACAAAGCCCTAGGGAACAAAAAATGAGAACTAAATGGATCATCCAGTAACAAAAACAGATTGTACAAGTTAACATAGTGAAATAAGTGTACAGAAGTCAGCTTACCCAAAAAACCTACAGTTTATTCTAATAAAATCAATGTCTGTTTTTGCGACCTAGATGGACTTCCATGTCAATCAAATCTGTTCCCATGGAGATCCCACTTTGATTTTTTGTGTGTTTGCTATTTATAGGTGGGGCAATGTTCACACGAAAAATTGTCCAAATCGAGTTTGCCCCTTTTTGGGGGCGTGGATTCAAAGGTCAAGGTCAACGATATCTGCCTACATTTTATCCTGTTGAGTTCGTGCGTCATGTCATTAGAAAGACCTATCTTTTCTGGACAATTTGATACCAATTTGATGTACGTAGGATTACTAGGGACGAAGTTATAGAGTTTCAAAGTTGGTAGGTAAGCCGAAAAGGTCCAATGTTTGGGATGTCCCTGAAGGGGCCCCATGGGGCCCCCAGCGCTATAATTTTGCACATCACATTTTTTCATCATAGTTAACTTGCACACCAAAAATCATCAAAATCTGTGATGGTCATGTCAAAATCGCCCGAATTTTGTGTACACTTGACATGGAATGCCCCAAGGTATAATTTTATGGATACACAATAACTGAGTTTGATCAAGACGAAAGTATCCTCGTCGAAGCGTCGCTTAGTATTAAACTCAGTAACTGTTTATCCATAAAATTGTACCCTGTGTGACTATAAACCTGTATGTAAAATTTGTAGAATATAATTTGCAGACACTATTTTTAGTCAGGTCTTACATTATTTTGAAGATTATACATATACTGCTCTTTTTACACATTATTTTGTTTTTTTACATCCGAGACTATAAATTATGCGTGTTTCTCGATTGTCCACAATACATGTATTTTACGACAAGTCACTCGTGCATGACAAACATCCGGACTATTTCTAATTTAAATCTATGATTCATACAGAATTGAAAACGACAATAAAGGACATCGGCATAGTTTGTACGGCCTGAATTCTAGAAATGAAACAGGGTTTAACGCCCAAATTCGCAAGCCACTGTGACTATGCAGGTTCAATGTGAATTTAAAGACAGACATTTTCTCCACGTAACTGCATAAAATAAAACTCGTGAAATACCTTTGTAGAAACTGACTGCATACTAAGCGGATTTAATAGTTTAAAAAGTTGAAGTATTTAAGCCTGGATGTTAAAAACACTCGCGATGGAGAGGAAGAACAAACAATAACATGTATCGCGTACACTGAATACAGAAACTCGTTATTCAAATTAACCTGCACTGCATCTTTATTTTATTATTAAATCGCAGGTCATCCTAACCTAACGTTCTTAATCCATTTAGAAGAAAGATGTGCGTCCTAGCATAACACACGAATCAAAATATCCAGAAAATTAACAGATTTTATTGACAATCGTTGATTAGGGGTGAGAGAGAGAGAGAGAGAGAGAGAGAGAGAGAGAGAGAGAGAGAGAGAAAGAGTGAAATGGGGTTTAACGCCCACTGAACACAAACTAGGTCATTTCGGGACTAACATGGTTTAATTTTATTTCCATAATTGATTGTGATATGAAAGTATTCCCCCAACAAATTGTATTCTTTTATTTTTTTTAACAGTGGGATGAAACTAATCCATTTAGAAACAAACTGGCCTGAATTGGGTTAAAAGATGTTACAGTAGATTATAGGGGTCATTATAAGCTGCTATTCTCTTTAATATAATTCTTGGCAATGTATAATATCTTATTCTGAGAGAGAGACCTGCACAACACAACACAACCACAAAGCAATCTGGTTGAAGAGCAAAAAGAGAGAGAGAGAGAGAGAGAGAGAGAGAGAGAGAGAGAGAGAGAGAGAGAGGGAGAGAGAGAGAGAGAGAGAGAGACCTGCACAACACAACCACAAGCAATATATTTCATACTGGTTCGAAGAGCAAGAAAGGAGAGAAAAGGACCTAAATCCAAAACCAAATAGATCAATTTTCATAAATGGAAGATCATCACTCCAAACTATGATAGATATGGAAAGAGAGGAACTGTGCACTAAAACCTGACCCCTGGATTTCGCCCCCAATCCACTGATATCAACTGACATATTACTACCAGACAGCAAGTTTTACACAATGGCGGTTTTCCGGTTTACTGAGAAAACATTTAAAAAATGAAATTCCGAGAAATGAGTTGGTTATAAATTAAGTTATTAAAAGGTAATATTATATATATGATATGATCGAATGCACACAAGCCCGTAGTCATGGGGGCTATGGTGGAGCTTAGCCCCCCCCTCTCCCAATCAAATTAGCCCCCCAAATATTTCGCCAACAATAGGGATTTCTTAGGAGTGTTCTTAGTTGGCACATACTCAGCCCCTGTAAACAATTCTGTAGCCCCCCCCCCCCCCAAAGAAATCTATAATCTGGCTACGGGCTTGAAAGCACATTGAGTAAAGTATAGTATAGTAAAGAACGAGAATGATATCGTAACAAGGTAGTTATTGGACATGAGTTCTATTTTTAGACATAAGGAAAATGACACATTGGTCAAATTAAATATATAGGACACACCCAGTTATAAAACTCCACATTAGTTATATTAACTCAACACATGTAGTATATCTCTAATTATAGAGTTTACTTTAATCATTGATCTAATGTAATTAAACAAATCTAGTATAAAAAAAAACAAATATTGTTCGTGAAGAAGAAAGACTTCTATTTGTTTATTACTGAATGATTTTTGGAGCAGATCTTTTAGTATTAATAGCAATAGATCAACATTTAATTATGTACGACCAAAACAAATCTAGTATAAAAAAACAAATATCATTCGTACTGAAGGATTTTTGGAGCAGATCTTTTAGTTGTAACAGTAGTAGATCCACATTTAATTATGTACGGCCAAAACAAATCTAGTATAACGAAACAAATATCATTTGCACATAAAATAAAACCATCCAGTGCGAAGAAGACAGACTATTTTACGTTTATTACTGAATCATTTATGGAGCAGATATTTTAGTAAAAGTAGTAGATCTAGATTTTACTGGCTAAGAGAACCTACCATACAGATAAGACCTAATCATGAATTTCTAATAGTATATTACATGTAGTATTGTCAAGGGACTGGGTATATTCTGTTGTATTAACCAGGGACTGGGTATATTCTAACGTATTGACCAGGGTCTGGGTATATGGGTTTTACCGGTAGGCTATGCCTGTTCTCAAATCCCTATTCAGACACAAATCTCAATAAAATATTGCTTACATGTATAAAAGACTGGGTATATTCTCTAGTATTGACCGGTGACCGGGTATATTCTAACGTATTGACCCTGGACTGGGTATATTTTCTAGTATTGACCGGGGACTGGGTATATTCTAACAGAAGACCTAGGTCGATAATAACATTAAATCCCTTGTAATAATATTTACAACAAATGTGTAAATAAAACAATGAAGTTGTATAAAATCATTAACTATACAATGAACGAGTATTGGATTCCTGTCAATTCTAATATTCTATAAACCGTCTAGTGTAAACATGTACGGTATTAATGTATTAATTCTTCACCTGATATTAGTGTATTTAACCCTATTATTTAATACTAAGTTCACATAATATATAGTTACGCATGTATGATACGTTTTTAATATTGGATATGCATGTATTATTATACATTTTTAATTTACAGATATTAGATATGGGTGTATTTTACATTATTAATTTATAAATGTGCATTATACATATTAATACATAGATATGCATGTATTATACATCATACATATTCCCTTTACAGTTACAGTAACAGTTCATTCCACTGTATATATTCGTTTGAAATGTATATTCCATCTTCAATGTGTATCCTTGTTTGTACTCTGACTTTGTCTATAAATTTCCTTTTATATATTTATTATACATGTTGTGAATGAATACAGCATCATGTGTGTAAAGCACTTTAAATGTGAGTTTCTGTGCGTAACGTACTTGGTGTATATATTCCTTGTAATATACAATCACATTATATTGAGATGGAATTCATGTTTATATATTCTCATATGTATGTGACAGTGTAAATCAGCCCTTAGTGTTTGTACGAAGCCTGTATGTAGTGTAAACAGCCCTGAGTGTTTGTATGAAGCATGTAAGTAATAAATAAATCTCTACTTACATTTAATAAGTTTAACTACATCTATATGGTTTTTATTTGTAACAAGGGTACCATTCACCTGGAATAAAACAATAAACAATAAACCATCATATCACAGTAGTTTGGCCATGTACACTTGGTGTGCACGAAAAAGATCCCTTGGCAGTAGGAGTTTGATATAAGAGTAGGCTGTAGCTCCGCTGCCTAGGCAAAATTTCACTCATAACACACTGTATGACGTATGCCTGTCTTCCATTAGCCCAGGTTAGGTACATAACAGTAGGACGTTAAACTCCATTTCATTTCATTTCATTCCATAATAGTTTGGTACCTACAGTCATATATATGTAAAGCTACAAAGAAACATTTTGTCCAGGCACCAGCATTCCAGTCGACTCCTTTTCAATAAAAGGCACAACAATCTGCAAACAGATGAACTGTTTTTCATTCCATCAGAACGACAAGCCATGACTTCCCTTGTCGGCCTCATAGACCCTATCCCTTAACATGGGGGGATTCCCCTAGCATGGGGGGATTCCCCTAACATGGGGGGGGGGGGATCGGGTATGAAAGATACTGAACATTAATTTTAGCCCAACTCACTCAGAAAACATGACATCCTAAAGATAATTGTCAAATTTTAATATCATTGCTACCGTTCCTGAGACCCGTCACGCATCACTGAGATCCCAGTATAGATGTCATCCTGCTACTAGTTTCTAGTCGTTCTCATCCTCCTTTTTATTTTAAATAATAAATGACATTTCACACCAACATTTACAAGTGTTATTTATAAATTAAGTGCGTGGGTGTTTCCTTGGCTAGGAGTACCACAAACATAAATCATGTTTTCTGTTATTATTTTGTTTCACAAGATTAAAGACAAGAATTCTGTATCCTAATCCTATCGAAAATAAGAATTCAGATTTATTTACTAATGCTAATATTTAACCATCATTAATAATACAGGGACCTGTTTCACAAAATTTTAGTTATTTGATTGGATATTATAAGATTGATCTCGTGCTTAGCCAATAAAAATTAAAGTATTTACAAAAATTTGGATTTTTTATCTTTCGTTAAGATTTTGAGAAACAGGACCCAGATTCTACTGCGGTGGTTTTAACTAGAGACATGTTAGTCTCCGATAATATCTATCAAAGATAAGTTTTAACATCCAGGGGCTGGTTGCTCAAAGCTCCGTTATCTTTTAAAGATCCGTTAACTTTAACAGAGAGAAAGATTGTTGCTGGAAATAAAGGCCCTGAACATTCTGTGGTGCAAATTTTTTCCACAGATTAATACTAATATTTCTTTAGGTAAAAATAAAGTATTCTATAGTTGTTTTCTGCAGTAAATTTTAACGCAAACAACACGATACCAAAATATGTCCATTAGAGTTTAACGGATCGTTAAAATAACTTAGTTTTGAGCAACCGACCTCAGGGGTTTTTCTAGTACATATAATCAACACCAATATGTTTTTTATCAGTAGATATGAGATAGTATATATATGTATGTTATATTAGTACTAATATTCGGTTTATCTGACATCCCGCTTAAATACTACTCTCATCTCACATTCATAAATAATACACCAAAACTAACTTAATTAAAACTTCAGGGGTCATGTACTTGAACTCACAATCTTAGGACAGACTGCAGAGCACAATTCCATAAACTCAATTTATTCGTCTCCATATTAAAACTTCAGGGGTTATGCACTTGAACTCACAATCTTAGAACAGAGCACAATTTCATAAACTCAATTTATTCAACTCCATATTAAAACTTCGGGGGTCATGGGTCATGTTGTGGTATATTTTAGTACTCACAATCTAAGGACAAAGCATAATTCCATAAACTCAGTTTATTCAATTCCATATTGAACTCGATACTCGACTATAATTTATTCCGCGCGATATTGAACTCTACACAACTCAATTTATACAACTTGTCTGATTGATTCAATATTTTGGTCATTTTGAGAGGGTTTTTCGATTCTATGGTCAAATTCCCACCTTTATACACAATACATATTTTTCGAATTGCAACGGGGCAAGAAGGGTTCTTGTGTTTGTTTACAATTAAAGGAGTAAACCTTTGTATTTAAACCAGTCTTATCGATTAGGAATAATCTCTCTTGTTAATCCTCTCCACAACGCTACCTCTGACCAGTGAGAAGCAGCTTGACAATGAATGAATGAATGAAATGGGGTTTAACGTCCTACGCTTAAGCACCTAACCTGGGCTAATTGAGGACGGGCATACGCCATACAGTGTGCTATGAGGGAAATTTTGCCCGGGCAGCAGCGCTACGGCCTACTCTTATATCGAATTCCAACTGCCAAGGGATCTTTTACGTGCACTCCAATTTGTACACGGGACCTCAGTTTTTCATCCCATCCAAACGACTAGGCAGCTGTCCTTGTCAGGCCCTCCTTCTGCATCACTGACAAGGGGAAATCACGCCGGAAAGCAGCTTGACAAATCTTCACGGTTATTCTCTGATAACACCAGGGTTCAATCAAACCTGGCACAATCTAGTTGATAGACCAGATGACAGACATCAGGATCTGTACCACAATCAGGAGAGAGAGAGAAAGAAATCGGGTTTAACGTCTACTCGACACAAACTAGGTCAATTCGGGACTATCACATGGTTTAATTTTATTTCAACAATTCGCTCGGGCATAGGGGTCTTTAGCTGTGGAAGGAAACTGGAGGACCCGAAGTAAGCCCAAGAGGTTGGACAGGCAACCCTACTCCTTGTCATGAACAACCTGGAATTTCAAACCATGCCAGTTGACTCAATTACAGGCTTTATGATACAGCACGCACGCTAACCATTCTGCCATCCAAACACCCACCACAATCTGGGAATCTGGGAATGTCCAGTCATATAGAAACAGTTAAAAAAAAGTGTTAACCTTTTACACAAGGCCAGGCAATTCAGAATCCGAACTTGGCTTGTGGGGTCATTTTTAAACAACCACTGTGTATGTGAGAGAGAGAGAGAGAGAGAGAGAGAGAGAGAGAGAGAGAGGGGGGGTTTAACATCCACTGACGCGAACTAGGTCATTATGGGACTAACATTTGGTTTAATTTTATTTCAATAATTTGCTTGCGAAGAAAACCCACAAGGTTGAACACGCCGGCGACCCTACGTTAACTTTTCGGCCATCAAACTCCCCAAACAACCAGTAACCATTAGTGTAATAAATATGTAACTCTCCAGTTCAAAACAGTACACCTTGGTCAAATTGAACGAATGGAGATAATGTTGTCAAATGAACAAGTATAAAAACCTCTTTTCATTCTAAGAATCAGACAAAAATTATACTCTTTCATTTGAAACCATTATCTCCATTTCTTGAATTTGACCCAAGTGTACTGTTTTGTACTGGAGGGTCACATACATGTATGTGTTATAAATGTATATTAGGCTATAAAACATGGTGTAAACATGATAATTTATGTAGATGATGTGATGATGGTAGTCAATGTTGTGTAGAATGAGAGGAGAGAGAAGTGAAGATGTTTAAATCATCAAGAAGATGTACAACTATAAATAAACTGCCTGGTCGACTATATCTACCTATTAGTAAACACAATACAGTAACTGGTCGACTGTATCTACCTCTCTCTACCTATTACACAATATATCTAATACATACTTATACACTCACTTTATTCATTCTATGTAAAAAAAGGCTTGATTATCTAATTGAAACTTTTTCTTAGATCAGTCAAATCGATCCAGTCTGAACTAAGATTTGTCGTCATTAATAAAATTTGGTATGATAAAAAGGTAGTCTCGATATTTAAAAAAATCTAATCATCATTGAGCATTGAGCAGCAAATCGGATACCAATCTAGTAAATATCGCAGACTAGCGATGACATCCAGAGTTGATTATAGTCTGGATAACTTAATGTCTAATTAATAGTTTATATAACATTTCAGACCTAATAGTTAGTGCAGGGGGACTGCGCCACATATGATTTACATGAAGGACAAATATAACGACAAGACATCATACTCCGAAACAGCAAACAAAACAAACAAAAAAACAATTCAAAAAAGAGTGAATGGATCGGGGTGCTAGCCGTAAGAAGGATAGTACTAATAGTACTTTAAACAATACTTTATTAAATAAACTAAAATTGGATTGAACAACAGGCAAGGGCCTACATGTATATACGTTATCTAGACAGGTTCAGCTGTTGAATAATGTATGTTTAATATATTTTTGAATGTTAATGTCAACACCTTGTCAACACCATATCAATCTGTATCTGACTATACACAATAATTTTATCTATCTAAATGAAATCATGATTAACGTCCTACTATTCTGCACCAACTGGGCTAAAGAAGACAGGCATACACCATTACGTAAAAGTAAATGTATGTTTAATGTTCTGAGTGATATAGGTATTTTGCTATATACCTATGTGCCGTGCTTCGACCTGTATCTGGCCAGTCACCTCTTGCTTGTGGCTGTGGTTTCGAGCGTATGTGACGTGGAGATAGGGGAGCCTTCTCAACCTCATGGGTTTTCTCCAGGTCCTCCTGTTTCCTACCACTGCTAAAGACCCCTAAGCGCAAGCGAATTATTAAAATAAAATTAAACCATATATTAGTCCCAAAATGACCTAGTTTGTGTCGAGCTTGCGCTAGTGATGTGCGGTTTTTCGGTTTAACCGAATAACCGCGGTTTTTACATATAAACCGAAAACCGAACCGAAAAAACAAAAAATAACAATGCGTTTCGGTTATTTTTCCAAATTCCTAAATTTTAATTTACCCATTTTTCGTTCCGGAAATGTTTTAGAAATTCCAAAATTTTAATGTAACCACCACTTTCGTTTTGATTTTAGATCAACCAGGCCCCCTATGTATAGAGTGTTTAATAGTTTAATAAGTCTGGACTGCCTAGACTATTTATTTTCTCAATTCGGTTAGGTTTATAATCCAAAATTTTATGCAACCCTTAGCCGGTTGTCAATAGTTACGCACGATGGCTTCCTCAAGAAGTAAAATGTCTTCCAAGTCCATGGCTTTCTCACTACGAAAGATTGGATGCCAGTACATTTCTATGGACAGTACTAAATATAATGCAATCTTTGTGAAAAACATATTTCTGCTGAATTCGGAAACACATCCAACTTGAAGGTGCACCTAAATTAAGTTTGTCAAATCTTTTTTTTTACAGTAACGAGTCATAATTAAAGTCATCTTAACAGTAAAAATATGTTTGATATCTTTTCTGGCTTCCAAGTAGGCTATATATATAAGATAACTATAAATCAGTACATTTATAATACAGTTTTTAAATAAATAAAAAAAACGAAAACCGAAACCGAAACTGAGTTTTTTTGCCCCAGAAAAACCGAAAACCGAAACCGAAAGAAAATTTAAAAACCGCACAACACTAGCTTGCGCATTATTGAAATAAAATTAAATCATATATTAGTCCCAAAATGACCTAGTTTGTGTTGAGTGGACCTTAAACCCCATTTCTCTCTCTCTCTCTCTCTGAATGATGAGTGATACAGGTGAGTTGCTATCTACCTATGTAATATATAAACTAGTACAAGTAATAGACAGGTAAGTTACCTATGTTATATGTATTAACTAGTACAGGTAAGAGACAGGTAAGAAGAGAGGTAAGTTGTACAGGTAATAAGATGATTTATTACTAAAGGTATCAATCAGGTATCAGGTATAAATACAATAATTATATTAATCAACATTCATTAAATAACTTCCTAGTTTATCACTTATGAACAAACTAATTAAGAATGAATGAAATGGGGTTTAACGTCCTACGCTTAAGCACCTAACCTGGGCTAATTGAAGACGGGCATACGCCAACAGTGTGCTATGAGGGAAATTTTGCCAGGGCAGCGGCACTACGGCCTACTCTTATATCGAATTCCAACTGCCAAGGGATCTTTTACGTGCACTCCAATTTGTACATGGGACCTCGGTTTTTTGTCCCATCCGAACGACTAGGCAGTGGAAATCACGCCGGAAAATCGAGATGAACTTTCTCGGCCAATGCAGGGATCGAACACTCGACCTCCAGGCTAGCGAACCAGCGCCTTATCCACTTAGCCACCGTGATCCCCCACTAATTAAGAAGGGTTGCCAGGTAACAAAACATACACACACAGTAAATAGGTTCTGCAAGCTGTCCACAAAGGTCAATAATAAAATTAGACCATGATTAAACATGGATATGACTATATATGAAGATAACATTATTTGACTGAAACTCTTCCCAAACAACTTACAAGATCCCTTGGCAGTATAAGAGTAGGCTGTAGTGCACAGGACCTTTTTTTGTACCATCCAAACAACTTTACAGCTGTACATTAATCTTGTTCAGTTACTATTCAAAACAACAGAATGGATGATAATTACTGGGTTGAAACAGAGAATTCTTATTTCATCATCTCAACTAATGCCTAGAATATCAGTAGGTGAACAAGTCGAGTATTTCATCATCTCAACTAATGCCTAGAATATCATCAGTACGATCAGAGAACCAGTCGTGTTTGAGAGAGCAGGGCAGAAAACAAATCAGATATCGGGCAGCTAAACATAAAACAGATATCAGTATTTAGTATAAGATGTAATAGCAATACCAACAGACACTATACAGTAATAACACAACCTTTAATCTTCTTCTTATTCTGCTTGTTTTCCTATTACTTGTTATCCAAGGTGCGGATCCAGGGGGTCCGTGCCCCCCCCCCCTCAGCCCCGACGAGACTGAATTTTTGTTTTTTAATTAATGATATAAACATGATTTTCGCATTGTCTATGCCCAGGCTATGCGTCAAGGCTCTGGGGATTACACCAAACCACTAATGTATGTGGCACTCTAATGATTACCATTAGTTACAATGTATGGGCCCCCCCCTCGAACAAATCCTGGATTCGGACCTGTATCCTGCATGTTTTCCTATTTGTTGTTATTGCCGGTCTATCTATATATCTTACCCCACCCATTTGTGACTGTATTTTGTTTGTGATATCAACTCACTCACTAGAAGTGAAATAATAATATTGATCACACAGATAACAACATAGTCATGTGTACAGACTTCAACTACTGCTGTACTTTGTTGAAAATATTCATAGAATACACTTTGATAAATCTTCTAAGTAAATTAGTAATTGTGCTTCTTGTATGTTCTATGTTATATTTATGAGAGAGAGTAATAACAAACAGCTTTATGGATAGAGTTTAATATTGACATTTCTAGTTTTACTACTCTAAGTTGAACACATCCCCTGTTTACATTCATTCAACCAAGAATATATACACCGAATTCTTCACCTCTATAAAACTACAATTGTAAACAGATATTCAAACAACGATTCAACAGGAGAGAGAGAGAGAGAGAGAGAGAGAGAGAGAGAGAGAGAGAGAGAGAGAGAGAGAGAAAGGGGGTTAACAGTCCACTCAACACAAACAAGGTCATTTCGGGACTAACATACATAATATATGGTTTAATTTTATTTCAATAATTCACTTGCGCGTAGGGGTCTTTAGCAGTTGGAGGAAACCGGAGGACCGGGAGAAAACCCACAAGGTTGGACAGGCGACCCTACTCCTTGCCACGTTTCAACAGGAAAGGAATGAAATCAAACTTCTTATACATTGTATCTGTCAATCTGTCATTTCATTTATATATTTTTTTGGACTATGGAACATATCAGAACACATCACTTCGGTTGTACAGTAACTTCTATTTCCATGGTGACATGTGCATTGTGAGAATTATACCCTTCTACTATTGAGTTGCACCCGAAACCTAAACTCAAGCCTTAAGAAGTTGACAGAAAATAATTATTAACTTACTTAATGGACCTAAGTCCGTAACTCAAAATCCTCCAAAATTTTCGACATCGAAAACACGATTTATTGGTCAATTTCAATCAACATTAGTGATGTAAACTTACCGGGAAAAGATAAGCTTCTGATATCCGATATTTAAGGTAAAATAATTTTTTTTTACATTCGTGTACCATAATGCGCTTCAGCCCCAGTTGTTTTGAAAGACTGGAGAGACGAGGCTAGACAAATTGCACTAAATCAAACAGAGTTATGTAGACTGGACGCTAGAAAATTTTCACTCAATTGATGTTGCTGGCTTATTTCGCAGAACATTCATATTACAGTATTTTGTGAATTTCTAGGTCCCAAATGTTAGCGATTTAGCTCCTTTAAGCCTCAATATGCGTCTAACAACAGTTTATTTACCGTATACCTCTCAAAGTATCATTCAAACCTCGAAAACAAAGTTTTGAAGCAACTTTTTGATATATTAATTAGTTTGAATAAATTTTTAGTGCAGTTATATCATCAAATCACACAGTTTGTATGAAGTATCTTTAATAGCTTTGAAATATTAAACAAAACTAAAAATGAAGTTAGATTTGGTCTGACTGTTGAAAAATACCTAACAACACTGCACCTACCTATCCTATCTCTAACTACACCACCCCTCCCCATCCCTTACTACACCAACCTTCCTACACCACCCCTCCCCATCCCTTACTACACCAACCTTTCTGAAATTATCTAGGCCATAGAAACAGATTTCTAACACCATTAATGAGATATAAATACTTAGCAAAGTTATCAAATTAAACAATCTATTTATTTGCTGATAAAAAAAAATATTACTCATGCCAAGTTTGATTTTGTTTTTGTATTTTTTTTGTGCTTAAAGGGACAATAACACTCTTAGTGGCTTGACCGGTCCAGAATTTTTTTTTAGCCTTATTCTAACTACTAGATGTTTAAGTGTCCTACCTGTTGTGTAAATTATCCATTACAACCTAGCTTACTTGTCAAGAGGGTTCGAAAATATGTTTAAATTCAAGTTGCATTTGAAAGTGTTTACGTAAAGCTTTTCAAACCATGTTACGGCATGCAGTTGAATTTTTCCAATTTTTTAAATTAGGTGTGTTAAGAAGAAATTTGTATCATTTATTGATTGAAATATTGTAGAATAGCACAAATTGTTGACCAGAATAAAGATTGGGACATATTATTCAGTTACATCAAGAGTGGTATTGGGGCTTTAATATCTTTAAAAAATATTAAACAAAACAACGTTCAAGAAAGGAAGAAATTAAATGAATTTATTTTGGTCTGACTGTTGAGATATTTTTATATTTTTAAAGAAGGTGCCAAACTTGTATCAAGTAAACCTCCCATGTTTTATTCGGTACGATGTTATTAATTAAAGTCAGTCAGTGAGGATGTTGAAAGACGACCTATAAAGATGTTTTTTTACTGATTGATTTAATCTTCACGCGGAACATATCCCATCATCAACGGATGAAACCAACTAGATCTAATATCAACACAATATTTCCCTTGTTTTCATATTTAAATAGACATAAAAGATAGGTTGCCAGGCAACGAAACATACACCCACAGCAGCTAAATCATCCGGGCAGTCAACAAGAGTTGTCGCATATTTTACTTTTTTCGGTAATGAAACATTTATAATACACTAAAGTCTGATTAAAAGTAACACCTCATCACGTAATTATCAGAAAATCATTCGAATTTGTTTGGCTTTGATAAAGTTCTCCTCCATGCTAACGTTTAGTATACAAAACATTTAATATTCTACTAACATATGGTTCAATTTTATTTCCATAATTGGTAGGGGTCTTTAGCAGAGGGAAGAAACCAGAGAAAACCCAATCGGTTGGACAGTATATTTAGATAAAGGCAACTGCTATAATTACGAATATAATATGTGTATATAGGATCCAATAATAACATCAAGCAAACAAAAACCTAAATTTATTATTTTATATTTTACTATTCTAAACTCAACATACTAAAAGACTTGAAAGAACTTTTTTATTTAAACATCTCGTCAGACTACTCTACAACACGTCGACCAAATAAACTACTAATTGGTTTTCTAAAAGTATGTGTTTATTGCTCTATCCAGTTACTCAAAGACTCTACTAAAAGATTAACACATTTATTCATAACATCTATTATTCTAAAAGTACAACAAAGTTTCGACAAGTACCATCTTATTGTTAGCAAAATATCCAATAAAAATGGTCTTCCGTTTGATGTGTTTCTCAATAGATAAATGATGCTTAAAGGGGCAATAAAACTCTTGCTGGCTTGACAGGTCCAGAAAAAAATAGCCTTATTCTAACTACAAGATGTTTTAGTGTCCTACCTGTTGTGTAAATTATCCATTACATCCTATTTTACTTGTCCAGAGGGTTCGAAAATATGATTAAATAAAAGTTGCATTTGAAAGTGTTTACATAAAGCTTTTCAAACTATGTTGTTACCTAGGGTGATAACGATAAGAGGATACTTATTGAAACGTCGTGTTTTTGTGTATAATAAACCAGTGATTATTTCCCATGTAATTGTGTTAGTTCTGATATGTTGTTACCATGTAGTTGAATTTTTCCAATTTTTAAAATTAGTTGTGTTAAGATGAAATACGTATCATTTATTGATTGAAATATTGTAAAATAGTACAATTTGTTGACCTGAGTAAAGATTGGGACATATTATTCAGTTACAACAAGAGTGGTATTGGGGCTTTAAAGACTATTCAATGTCTTTAAAATAACCCATAAAAATTATGTTCTGTTTTACATGTATCTGCCTTCAGGTTAATATGTTTCTCAAGGCTGCTTAAAGATTTTATATTCTAGTATTTTACCTGTTTTAAATTAGCTCTGACTATTAAATAATTAAATCAGTTTATCCACCTGTGTTTTTACTCCTTCAAAGTTTAATTAACTTCACATTAAATACATTAAAACAAGGAAACTATCCATACATTAATATTCCTCTCGCTGGCTGGTCTTACATTAAAACAGATTCCTCTCCCTCGCTTCTCTTATATTAAAACAAGGAAACTATCCATAAATAAATATTCCTCTCCCTGGCTGGTCTTATTTTAAACCAAGGAAACGAAACCATCCATATTCCTCTCGCACGCTCCTCTTACATTAAACCAAGGAAACCATCCTACATCAATATGAATATTCCTCTCCCTCGCACCTCTTATATTCTATATTTTAATTAAAGTTCAACTTATATCACCCACCGACCCGACGTTAAATTAACTGACTTCACATATCCACTGATAAACACAGTCATTAACTTTTAACACAATTTAACTCAAATCAACTCCACTTCTCACACAGAGAGAGAGAGACAGAGAGAAGTTGGAGAGAGAAGTTGGAGAGAGAAGTTGGAGAGAGAGATTGGCAACTCCTTTCATCAACACTAGCCACTAATGAACTCAAGTTGAGGTAAATTTCTTGGCTTGAAAGCTTGAATCTGTTGTGGGGAATGTTATAGACATGATAAGCCATGTGGATATATCAGGTGACCTTTGACCCTGTGTAACACCTGTCTACCTGTCAATCATTCTCAAACATCTTTCTAACTTTAGCAGTGTATTGATGGAAGAGTTACTTCCCCTTATGATACATATAGATAAGGATTAAAACTGTGTTATATTTATTTGAACATAATTTTAGGGTTTCGCTTGTAATGTAAGAGGTGAATTAACAGATTTCTGAAGCACATAATATGAGGGGTAGGGTAGGGGTGGGGTAAGATATGAACTTGACACGGAGGAGGCTGAGACAGGGAGAAGGAAGGGGTGTGGGGGTAGGGTAGGAGTTGGATATCAAATTGACATGAAAGAGTAAGGGAAACAGGGTTTGAGAAGGAAACTGGAGGCCCCACAAAACCCCAACTAGGACTGAATTGACGACCGACCTTTTATCCTACATTGTACATGTATACTTAAATTCACAGCATATTTATCTATTTCCAGAGAGAATGAGGTGAGGGAGAGGGGGGGGAGATGGGGAGAAGAAGGAAGAGGTGGTGGGGGAGGGAGAGGACCAGGACGGGGATGAGACAAAGATAACTAAAGGGTGAGAGAGGAGGAGGAGACGGGGATAAGGAAAGGGATAAGGAATGGGTGTGGGGGTGGGTGGAGAAGTAGGAGAAGGGAGGAGAATGGAATAACTGATGAGAAGGAGACAGGAATAAGTGTGGGTGGGGGAGAAGTAGGAGGAGGGAGGAGAATGGAATAACTGATGAGAAGGAGACAGGAATAAGGAAGGGATGTGGGGGTGGGAGAAGAAGTAGGAGGAGGGAGGAGAATGGAATAACTGATGTAAACTCACCTTTAATATTTTATCCCCTTCTTGTACACCACATCTTGCTGCTGCTCCCTCTAAAACAAATAAACAAAATTATATTAAATATATACAATATTCAATATAAAACATATGATATATAAACAATATACAAAATATTAATTATATGATTTATTCAATATATGATATATGATAATATTCAATACATGTACACAATATATATATACAGAAGTTAGCTCAATTGTTTCAATTTGTAGGTCAATATAAAGGTTTTTAATTGGGTTAACAGTGGAACACAATTGATTATTCATTAACACAGGCTTGTTCTAATTAAAGTAAACTATTAAACGAATACAGATTATGATACTGCGGAACAAATCAGTATATAAAATCCACTGAAATGTACAAGTCTATTTTTGACCCAAATCAAGGTGGGTGTGTCATGTTAGTACAGGATATATAGCAAATAGCTGATGATGCATTCAGTACAGTTGGAAGAAATGATTTTCACATGGTTGTACTCAGGGTGATTTGATTTCAATTTATCAAAAAAAAATAGGTTGCCAGACAACTAGACCAACCAGAGGACAATATTCAACCATAATTTAATGTGATGGTATAAAAACTAAGACAGTGTCCTGAGAATAAACCAGTGAGTGAGAGAGAGAGAGAGAGAGAGAGTAAGAGATGGAGATAGACTCAGGGAGATAGAGAGAGAGAGAGAGAGAGAGAACAAACTAGGTCAACACATGGTTCAATTTTATATAATTAGGGGTCTTTACAAGGGAAGAAATCTGGAGGACTCGAAAAAAGACGCAAGGTTGGACAGGCGACCCTACTGCGTGTCACATCAGGAAACAAAATAACTGGGTTTGCTATCAATTTCAGGCTTTATTGCGAGTCAATGGAAAAATTTATTAGCAAAACTTTACTTGAGAATCTATAAAGATATTTTTATCAGATATCAGTTTATTTTAACTATTTGTGCCTCAAAATTCAGTTGGCAACAATATTAAAGCTTTTGGGATCTACTCCGAAAAACCTGAACCTATCCTCCCCCCTCTCTCTCTCTGTCTATCTCCATCTCTCCATCTGCCCCCATCTCTCTCTCACTGGTTTATTCTCAGGACACTGTCTTAGTTTTTATTCTACATTTTACAACACAAAATTCAATTTGGGAGTCGATTTGGGAGCAAGTCTGCTTTCTGTCATGCTATTCCATTTATAGGCTGTTATTAGTATTTTAGTAAATAAAATGTACACAGTTACATTCAATTAATATTAAGTAGGCCTATTCATGATAGATAGATTGGAACTGCACCTTAAATAACCAAAACTGCAAATCAAAATTTGATTTGATTAGCAAAAACTTTATTTAAACTGTTTCACACTGCTAACTAATTATTAGAGAACTTATATATATATATAGGCCTTTGCCTGTTGTTCAATCCAATTCATCTTATTGAATAAAATATTGTTTAAACTAACTAATTATTGAGAATTATTTTAAGCAGAGTATGTATCCAATACACGCTGGCCATTTGATTCAATGACAGGCCCAACCCAAAACTGTTATTCAGTATTAATCATAATTTTAACAGCTGTGACCACTTTATGAGAACAGACTATAACCACATGTTGTGTTTAATATATTTGAATACAATCAACCAAATCTACATAATGGATTTTCAATCTAAAACGTTGAGTTTTTATGGAGTTTGCGGATACTAGGTTCAAATTCTGAGTGTAAAGATTTAATGTGTAAATAACTTTGGACTGTAAATCAATAACACTGTATGACTATATGTAATTATATTGAATAAAATATTGTTTAAACCAATAACACCAGAGAAAGAGAAAGAGTGCGTGTGTGTGACGTAATACAGGTCAGACATTATGAAAACAAAGATTAGCCTTATCTAATCTATTTTATAATAACATTACTGTAAGGTTTAGATTTTATTGAATGCTATATGGGTTATCAGAGAGAGAGAGAGAGAGAGAGAGAGAGAGAGAGAGAGGGAGGGCGGGAGAGAGAGAGAGAGAGAGAGAGAGGGAGATAGAGGAATAGGGAGAGGGAGAGAGAGGGGATGGGGAGAGAGGGAGAGAGAGAGAGAGGAGGGAATGGAGAGAGAGAGGAGGGGATGGGGAGAGAGAGAGAGAGAGAGATTGTTTTTAGTATTAAATATAAAATATACTTTTATTGAAAGTTAAAATGTTTTAATGATTTGGTATCCTGTCTTTTGGATATTTACAAAGACTCTGAACCCTACTGGGATCCAGTGATAAACAACTGTGACTCCTCCTCAAGTTTTTATATGTTTAACCTGTACCCTGTATCAATTGAACAACTGGGTGGTAGCTAGGCCTACATATCTTATCCCTAACATCACCCCTCCAGATACTACTCCAATATTCCTGAAGCAACGATTGCGAGTTTTACATCTGGATGTTGCTAGATAATCACCCCTGCAGATATTACCCCATGTTCCTGACGCAACGACTGCAAGTTTTACATAACTTTACAATTCCTGAACTCATAGCTACATTATCTACAGACCCGTGAACAGTAGCGTCCATATAGCGACCTAAGCGACCTCAACGGAAACCTTGACAATGAATGATTTTAAACTTTGCAACTCGATTATCACAGGTAGACAGGGATCGAAATTCGTTTTTTTGATAGAAGGCCAACTTTGGCCTACGATAGGCCAACTTTGGCCTACGATAGGCCAAAGTGCAACCTCGATCCAGCACTAATCGGCGGCCATACATGGCCGTGGATATTTAAAAATCGTCCACGAATCTGCGGCCAAATTCTAAAATTCGGAGGCCATGGCCGCCGAAGCCGATGGCAGTGTCGAGCCCTGCAGGTAGACATTTTAGCTGTAAAGCGCGAGACTTGGGACTTGATATTTGCGATGATTGAGGAATCTGATATACTCACAAGCTGGGTGATACACAATCGAAATTAGCGCCTAAATAAGCAGGGTTTTACGTGAAGGCCTTGATGAAATGTACTTAGTTAAAGCAAGATCAGGCCTTAAATTGAACATGATACTACCCATGACAACAGAATACAGGTTCCTAAAGGTTTTTCTTGGGTAACGGCAGTGTTTCCAGTTGATGCTAAACCCCTTTGTTTTATGTCTGTGGACAATGCCAGGGTTTTGAAATTAATACCACCCATGACAACGGAAGTGGCAAAGGTTCCTCTTGGTTTAGTGTGTCGAGTTGCACTAAACCCCTTTGTTGTCTGTCTGTGGCTTATGCCAGGGTTTTAAAGTTGGACCCCTTCTCTTCCCCCTTTAATCTGGAAGTTTATAAATATTGAAGAAAGGATAAAAACGTACCTGATTTAACGGACTGTACGAAGACAGGATTATCTCCACTAACTGTGAGACCGTAACCCTTGTCATCCCGCTGTACTATAACACATCTCTGTATCATCTGATCGGTTGTGGTCCCACTACTTCCTCCCCCCACTGTATCCCCGGTAGGACTCTCGTTACCGTCACGTTTCGTAATACTACTATCATCCTTAGCACTTAAACTGGACAACCTGGAATAATAAATAAAAAATATAAATATTGGGAATTGATGCGTAAATAAAGAAGAAGCCAATATTGAGTCAGGTCTATATGAAGGGCTCTATAGAAGTTGATAGTGCCTGCGCTCACACTTGAAAATGTGCCTGCAGGGTCATACTCAAGTAGTATGATTGTGCCGCTTCAAACAAGTTTATTAAATCCTTTTATTTTACGTGATTGAGGTGACAGTAATAATTTATATATTTTTTTTTATTTTTTTTTTTTTAAATGTACCTGCAATTTTTTTTTTCAAAACAAAGTGCCTGCGCACACCGTCCTACTCTGGTTCATATCTGTTATATATGTACACATAAAGGCTAAATTCAATCTTTTCAATTTTATTAAATGAAAGCAGAATATAAAGTTCTTAAAGTTATCGAAATATGCTTAGTGTTTTTGATCAAAATCGTCAATTTGGGACTAAAAATGCCTGTAAACTACATGTGGTTTAGTGTCTGTTCATGAGAGAGAGTGAGAGAGAGAGAGAGAGAAAGAGATGGGATTTAATGTCCACTCAACACAAACTAGGTCATTTTTTGGCAGGTACAGCCGGGGAATTAAAACCACATGAGTCCACTCAATGACAGAGTGTATGATACAGTGTAATTAACTATGATGAGATGATTGTAAGGAGTGTGATATTATATTGGTTGTTTAATTAATTAGACCATCAGTAGTCTAGCCACCATACACCTATCTCTCTCTACTTAGTTAACTTGTTCTAGTCAATCATAATATGAAAGAGTTTTGCTGATGAGATGTGAATCAAGTGATTTAACCTATATTAAGTGTGGTATACGGGGTGGGGTATATACGAGTGGTGGGTGTATGTATGTATGCAATGATGGTATTGGAAGGTAGAGATATAAAACTGTGGTATACGGGGGTGGGGTATATGTAATGATGGTATTGACAGGGGGAGCTACATAACCTGTACAACTATGGTATACGAGGGGTGGGTATATGTATATGTAATGATGGTATTGGAAGGTAGAGATATAAAACTGTGGTTTACGGGGGCGGGGTATATGTAATGATGGCAGATAGTGATATAGACTATATATTTAACAACGTTATACGAGGGGCGAGGTATATGTAATGATGATATTAACAGGTAGAGATATATCCTGTATAATAAGTGTGGATTACGCTGAGGTGGGTATATGTAATAATGGTAGGTAGTGATATAGACTATATATTTAACGACGGTATACGGGAGGTGGGTATATGAACAGGTTTATGATGATATTAACAGGTAGGGATATAAACTAGATGTGATTATTACCTTATAATTAGGTGTAAATTATTCATAACCAGGGTCATTATCTCCATTATCACACCCATGATAAACCATAATACACAGTTAATTATTATTCCCTACTGTTTTATACCGCGACCCTAAAGGTCAGATTCATGGACACATTAAAATTATCTTTCTTATCTCTATAAATATAAACTTTTCTATCACCATGAACTTTTAAACTCCCCCCCCCCCCCCTCAGACGTTATGTACAGTTTTACTTTCTACTTTTCTTCCCCAACCGGGCTAATGAAATCAAACATATGTCATGCAGTGTGCTATAAGGGATATTTTGTAAATTATTTTCCATAGAGAAAGGGTTCTTTTACGCGAACACCAATAAAGGGTTCTTTTAAGGTGAACACCAATAAAGGGTTCATTTACATGAACACAAATAAAGGGTTGTTTTATGTGAACACCAATTTGTACACAGGACTTTGGTTTTTTTCCTGTTCCATCAACATGTTTTTCTTTGTCAGGTCATGCACCAGTGACAACGAAAAATGGCTCCTGAGACAATGCCCTATTCACCAATCCAGATGACAGAGTGAAAGTTCCTGATGTTTGTGAAGAGAGATTCTATATAGAAGTAGGAAGATGTGATTCACATTCCAGAATAATAATTTTATTTGTGTGATGGTGATATTCAACGATTTTTAAAGACTTTTTAAACAAAGATTTGATATTGAACAAATGTGAAAGAAATTAGTGCCAGATACACAAGATTAAATGATTAGCCCGATTTTTAAAGACTTTTTAAACAAAGATTCGATATTGAACAAATGTGAAAGAAATTAGTGCCAGATACACAAGATTAAATGATTCCTGGGGTACAGTGATAGAATTAGGAAGATGTGTATATACATTCCAGTATAATAAATGTAATTTTATTTGTGTGATGTAGGAACTGGGTTAAATCTTTGTTTGGATGTTGACAAAACTCTAAACAACATCTCTTGACATCCTAGTACTGATATATCATGGTCACGCTTCACTCGACATCCTACTGATATCATGGTCACGCTTCACTTACAGTCATATAACCTCTAAGGTCATGACCTTAATCTCACCTTCTCATCACAGGTAACAACCCAGGACACAGAAACCTGAGAGAGAGAGAGAGAGAGGGAGAGAGAGGCAGAGGGAGGGAGAGAGAGAGAGAGAGGAAGAGGTAGAGGCAGAGGGAGGGAGAGAGAGAGAGAGGCAGAGGGAGAGAGAGAGGCAGAGGGAGAGAGAGAGGCAGAGGGAGAGAGAGGCAGAGGGAGAGAGAGGCAGAGGGAGAGAGAGAGAGGAAGAGGGAGATAGAGAGAGAGAGAGAGAATCCAAAATCCACTCGACACAAACTAGGTCATTTTGGACTAACATATGGTACAATTTTGTTTCAATAATTCGCATGAGCGTAGGGGTCTTTAGCAGTGGGATGAAACCAGATGTCTCGAAAAAAACCCACAAGGTTATAGACAGGCGACCTAGCTTCATCAAGTTCTGGCCATGAACAATTGATTCTGTTCCCAAACGAACTATCAAAACGAGAGACAGGTTCACACAAACCTTGACTGGATCCAACTATGGGGTAAAAATGTTGATAATTATATATTTTTTACTGGATCATGTACTACACATGTTTCTACATGTAATCACACGGTGTGACGAATTAATCAATCAATATATACCTGTATTCAATTAATCAATCACTATATACCTGTATTCAATTCATCAAGTCAATATTAAAACTGATAGAATAATGAGCGATCATACACGACTGGATGCATGTGTACAGGTAATAACATGCTGTCATAAACCAACTGGTGAATTTCATCAAGGTGTGTTGCTACATGTATATGTACCTGGTTAAACACACAGAGAAATGGGGTGTAATGTCGACTTGACACAAACTAGGTCATTTTGGGACTAACACATGGTTTAATTGCTAAAGAACCCTACTCGCAGCCAAACTAGAGAGATAGAGCAATGTGGTTTAACGTCCACTCAACACAAACTAAGTCATTTCGGGACTAACATATGGTTTTATTCTATTTCAATAATTCGCTTGCAGGTAGGGGTCTTTAGCAATGGGAGGAAACCGGAGGACCTGGAGATAACCCATGAGGTTGGACAGGCGACCCTATGTACCTAGTTAATATGATCAAGGTGTGTTGATGAAATTAATACCTGTACTGTCTGGTGAATATACTATATGATATTTATTATTCAACACCATATGATGTCATAACATCTATTGTGTTTGGCGTCTGCTTCAAGATCCGGTTATTAAATACACAGCATTCTCTCTAGATTAATATTACATTTATCTCTTTATCAATATGGGGGGGGCCATGGTGGCTAAGTGGATAAGACACTGACTAGCTAGCAGTTTAACGGCAAGGTTTATGTGTATCGAAATATGCATTTTAAAGTCAGATAATACAATTCACCTTAAACAATATTAATTTTTCGGGACTAACATCATCTTCACAGAATCCAGGGGCAACAGTCCTACACTTTATTTATTAGAGTTGTATAATATCGACGACTGAGTGTAAACTGTGTTTGTGTTGAATCGGGACTAGAAGTAAATGCCCATTTTATATTTATATGTCTGGGGCCTGTTTCATCAAATTTTAACTAAGACAAAAATCCAAGTTTTAGTAATTTGATTGGATAATATTGGATTGATTGTAGCGCTTAGCCAATTAAACTTGAAGTATCTTCTAAAATTGTGATTTTATCTTTTAGTTAAGATTTTGAGAAACAGAGCCCTGGTTATTTACATGTATTGGTCAATTTATCATGGGGGCCATCCATAAAGTACGTACGCTCAAAATGGGTAAAATTCAGACCCCCCCTTCCCCACCCTGTACGCTCCTGTACGTACGTTTTGCCAGTGAATTTAAGCACCTGTACGCTTTTGGCGTGACCCCTCCCTTCAAGCGTAAGTACTTTATGGATGGCCCCATGGGATATTGTTTAATATTTTCAGGCATGGATTTTAGTTTTACCCAGAAGCTTATACTTCCAGAATCATATTTTAATTTTAATAATATGGAACAGTATAAATAGAATTTCACTTTTGAGTCTAACCAGTCTGAAGAGTTCAATACGAACAAAACTAGATACTTTAAACCACTTGGGATAACTGCAAGAAATCGCCCTTTTTTTTATAAGTTTTAATAAAATCTTTTTTTACCCAGGAGCTTAATTCAAGAATCATAAATTAATTTGAATAAAATCTTTTTTTCAAATTATTTACCTGCTTCGAAAACCACCTTTTTTATGTCCATCGGACGGCGAATGCGAATGATGGAATAGATTCTCCATCGATCCAAAGACATCCATGGATCTCCATTTCTTCATTCTGCTTTGTTTTTATAAAACTTCTAGCCATTAAATAATACTGGATAAACACATATCATAGTTATAGTTATCCAGTACACTTTTGTATTATACCCTGCTTTATCATTTTTCTTTTCACATATATTTATATTTATCACAGATGATGTCGTATTGGTAATCCAATTTGTCTTTTAAAATAAAATATCCACAGTAGAACGAACGAACGAGAGCTGATATATCCTAGACGAGTTCGATAATCCAATAAATATATACCGGTACTCCAATTTAATAAAACAGATTTATCCAAATTTATATACACATAAGAATCACTGATTTAGAACTTATTAAATCAAAATACTTGCACACAATATTTAAATTAACGAGATATATTCCTATATTGCCGAGTGTTTGCGTTGTGTGGTACGTGTGACACTGTAGAATGAATGTCTACAGGAACTCATATTACACGACACTCCGTATCAGTATCGCCCTGTGACTCATCAATCCAGTCTATATTATATCACCAACTCTAATTATCGCAATTGATTAAAATATGAATCTATTTATAGCGGAGAACAGAACATCGAGTCCCAATCTAAGTCTAATACAAATAAACTCTTCCTTATATCAAGTTATAAACATTCAACACACTGCAATAGAAATATTTTAATTGTAAAAAAAATTGTATTTTTTCCTTTCAAATAATTTCTATAACTTTCAGTTTCTATTAATAGATCCTTCCTTAATCTGTTCAATCAAATTCTAATCTAAAATAAATTTAATCAAGTTGAAACTTTAATTTAAATAACTTTCAAACAGGATTCTTTCTAGACCAATGATCTTATCAAAAACTAGAACAGGAAAATATATCAAACTTTTCTAAATACGAATCCTACTTTTCATTTTCCAATTATACAAAACTTATCACTTTGTCCAAATACAGTTTCTAGTTTATATTTTAACAATCTTAATAAATGAATACATACACGTATAGCCACTTGAGACCGATGAACATAAGCTTAAAATTTCAAAACTTAAAAATCTTAAAAATTAAAACAAAGGTTTTTTATTAGAAGAACAGTTAATAATCTTTTATTCCTAAATTCTTATTGCCAAGAAATTCACAACACCACAAAATTTGAAAAGTAGACGATTCCAATAGAATAAAAAATACAAATGATGTGAATGTAACAATCAGTAGCGGATTATCATTGAGGCTAATGAGGCTGCAGCCTCAGGCCGAAATATTTTGTAAAGAAAACATTTTTTAGACTTGTCTGATACGATAAAAAACGCATAGACAATGAATGTTAGTGGGTGAGGATTAGGCCCAACGGGAATCAACATAGGCCCGGACCTGAAATTCATTAGGCCCCCCACACCATTTTAAATAGGCCCTCCAGCAACTGCCGCCTCAGGCTCTGGTGGAGCTTAATCCACCACTGGTAACAATACATGTAGAATCCATAATTTTCAAAACATTAAACTATATTTAAATATCTGAGAAACTTTATGACTGTAAACAAAAATAATAAACTCTGTCAATTTGCGATTGGTTAATCAATAATCAATAAATATCCGACATCAATACTCGACTATTTCTCCTGTTTAAAAAAATCAAACCCCTGGCCCTGAGTTTACTCAACTTTCAATCTCTGTTTATGAGAAATATCTTTGACCCGGAAACACAAAACTTTACTCATAGTTTCTTATTGATGTATTTCATACATTAAAACCACAAAAGTTTAGTAAAAGGTTATATTTTAGTTAAAATAAGGCGAACAATTATGAGTAAATTCTTAACTTAAGTCTGAGAATGCTTTGTGAACTCAACTCGGGTCCCATATAAATTAACCATTACAAGTCAACATCTGCGAAACTTTACAACAGTCAACTATAAATATTAACCTTGACAATTTTCTAATATTTTGTGATGGCTTCGACTGTGAATAACAACATCATTTCACCTGAACAAGTTCTACATTAGACACCTGTAAAATACCGTTTTCATCCAACTTTAAGATTTTTTGAATAATCTAGATTTAAAGCCCCAATACCACTCTTGTTGTAACTGAATAATATGTTCCAATCTTTATTCTGATCAACAAATTGTACTATTTTACAATATTACAATTAATTGATGATACAAATTTCATCTTAACACACCAAATTTAAAAATTGGAAAAATTCAACTACATGGTAACAACATTGTTTGAAAAGCTTTACGTAAACACTTTTAAATGCAACTTGGATTTAAACATATTTTCGAACCCTCTGGACAAGTAAAATAGGATGTAATGGATAATTTACACAACAGGTAGGACACTTAAACATCTAGTAGTTAGACTAATTTTTTTTCTGGACCAGTCGAGCCAGCCAGAGTGGTATTGTCCCTTTAATAAAGTTGTTATCTGACGGTAAAATATATTAATATGATATAACTATACAACAATTATAACTAAGGAGGCTTGACATGAATAACAAATTAAATAGTATTTAACGTCCTACTGTTCTGCACCAACTGGGAAAATAAAGATGGGCCTACGCCATACAGTGTGCTATGAGGGAAATTTTGCCCAGACAGCGGCGCTATGGTCTACTCTTATATCAAATTCCATCTGCCAAGGGATCTTGTACGTGCATGCCAATATGTACAAGCTGTTTTTCATACAGGCAAAATAGGTTTAATTTGCCATTTTTGACCTTTAAACCTTTTTATTACAAGGAAGGATGCTGATTCCAAGTTAAAACGGAATAAATCAAAGATTTCATTCAAAGAAGACAACTACCAGTAAAAACGACTTCCCAGACCTACATGTATACAAGTAAACTGAGGTACGGTAGTTCAATAGAGAGAGAGAGAAATGGGGTTTAACGTTCACTCAACACAACTAGGTCATTTTGGGACTAACAATAACATATGGTTTAATTTTTATTTTAAAAATTCGTTGCGCGTAGGGGTCTTTAATAGCAGTGGGAGGAACCCGGAGTGTTGAGAAGGCGCCCCTATCTCCATGCCACATACGCTCAGACCAGGGCTCGATACCACAGCCGCAAGCCAGCTAGAGGTCGAGGCGCGGCACTTTAGACCACTAGGCCATCTCACCCCCCCTACATGTATACAAGTAAACTGAGGTAGTAAATATAGTTTAGTTCAATAAGGTGACAAACTATGAGAAATAACAACTTGGGTAGATGATTTATATAAAAACAACTTCCCAGACCTACATGTAAACTGAAGTAGTAAATATAGTTTAGTTCAATATGGTGACACACTATAATAGTAAATGCAGGGGGACTGCACTACACGCAAAACAAACAAACCAAAAAAAAATCTTTAAGATAAACCTGCGGACAAGACATTGCAAACACTAAACAATTATCAAATCAAGTGAATTGATCCGGGGGCCAGTCGTAAGCGTCCACTGCGCTGTACAGTCCCGGCTGGTCCTGTTGTGGTACAGGCTTCACTCAAATGATTTACAAAAAAGACGTAACAAAATAGATGATACACCATGAGAAATAACAACCTGATTTATATACATACTATACTATATATGGTGATACACAGTGAGATATAAAACACATACCAGGTGTACAATAATAATAATCTCCATATTTCTATACAATAAAATATCTTCACCTAAATAATCATTCAACCATGGTATATATTATATTATACTATAATCTATCTACATGTATCTTAACACTTTCAAGGACCTTAGTCCGTAACTGAAAATCCTCCAAAATCTTCAACATCGAAAACACGAATTATTGGTCATTTTAAATCAACATTGATGATGTAAACTTGCCGAGGAAAAGAGGAGCTTCTAAAATCCGATATAAAAGATAAAATAATTTCTTTAACATTGGTACACGAATCGTGTACCATAATGCACTTCAGCCCCAGGTGTATTGAGAGACGAGGCTAGACACATTGCACCAAACCAAACGGAGGTATGTAGACTGGAATAACTAAATGTGCACTTGATTGTTTAACCCCCTTTTGACACAAACAAGGCCTCATGGGACTAACATATGGTTCAGTTTTATTTCAAACCGTAATTCCTAGAGAAAACCATGAAGTTGGACATGCAACCCTATCACCTACAGGGAGTCAAGTGGTGAGAGAGAGAGAGAGAAGGAGGGAGGGTATGAATGAATGAAATGGGGTTTAACGTCCTACGCTTAAGCACCTAACCTGGGCCAATTGAAGACAGGCATACGCCATACAGTGTGCTATGAGGGAAATTTTGCCCGGACAGCGGCGCTACGGCCTACTCTTATATCGAATTCCAACTGCCAAGGGATCTTTTACGTGCACTCCAATTTGTACACGGGACCTCGGTTTTTCGTCCCATCCGAACGACTAGGCAGCTGTCCTTATCAGGCCCTCCTTCTGCAGAGTATACATACAAACATCCTTTAGAACATAGACTGATCGATATCACTTCTTAATGCAGTTGCCATGGTAACTCATACACAGTTGGTTGTACCTTTGTTTTTAACATTCGTGAAACACCTTCTCAAAACAACAATAAAGAGACACTGCTAATATAACGCAAGCGTTTTAGATCCAATATAATGGCTGCCATATTTTAATCCCAGGAAAAAACCACACGATTATTGAGAGAAAAGCGTTCCTTCGACACGATGTTATAAAATTTGCTAATAAAATGGCTGCCTTATTTTAATCCCAGCAAAAACCACATGATTTTTGAAAGAAAGGCGTTCGTTCCTTCGACACATAAAACTTTATGTTTTTATCAATATGTAAACTATGTGCATGAAGATACAGCGTGCAATGTCACATAATAAAATATCTGAAGCACGAAATTCACATAAAAATTCATCATAAATTTTCTAGTTTGCTAGTGAAGCATGTTGCTAAGATACCACGAGAATATTAAATAATTTTTTAAAGATAAGATAATAAATAATTTCAGTGTTTTTTATAAGATTTAATAAATCTTTTAACATGTCTGTCTTGAGTCAATCCGAGAGAGAGAGAGAGAGAGAGAGAGAGAGAGAGATGGGGTTTAACGTCCACTTGTCATAAACTAGGTGATTCCGGGATAAACATATGGTTTAATTTTATTTCAATAATTCGCTTGCACCTAGGGGGTCTTTAGCAGTGGGAGGAAACCGGAGTGCCTGGAGGAAACCCACGAGGTTGGACAGGCAACCCTACTCCTTGTCACGTACAACCTGGAATTCAAAACGAAGCCAGTTGACTCAATGACAGGCTTATGAACCATTCGGCCATCCAACTCCCCTATCTGACTTTCAAGTTGGGTTTTGTTTTTGTTTCTTCCAAAGAACCCAGCCTAGAAATATGTTATTAACACCATGCGGACTGTATTGACACATTGACAACTGGTAATATATATTTGTGTGATAAGACTAATCATTTCTAATTATTTAGTTTACATGTATCCTAGTGGATATCACATCAATATTAACATCCTGTTGTTAGACAATCGTATTGAATCATTAGTAAGAAACAATATCACCTACATGTATAAACATCCGCCTACCAACTCTACGTCGATTGACATCTAATATTACCAACAAATCTTAATACTTGTAGATCATGTGACAGCGTCCAGTAAATATAAACTAGGTCATGTTGGGACTAACATATTGTTCAATTTAACTCAATAATTCAATAACTCACTAGAGGTTTCTAGTAGATGGAAAACCAACAACCCTACCCAGGGCCCGCGGAAGCAATTCTTGTTTGGGGGGGGGGGGGCTTCCATTGTAGGTTCCTATATAGGCAAGGGTCCAGGGACCCCAATAACCTGGAGAAAAGCGTAACTGCGGCCAAATTATGGGGGAGAGGGCTACTCAGCCGGACTTGCTACTCATTGCCACAAACAAGCGAGGACTCAAAACCATGCCACTTACAACGACTGTAACTCAATGATAGACCTTATGATCTACAGTACTGGCTATCAATGAGCATACCCTGCCACTTGTACAATACCTGTCAGTAATTATAAATGAAATAGGGTTTAATGTCCTGTTTATCAGCACAATGAGAGAGAGAGAAAGAGAGAGTCTAACCTCCACTCAACACAACTAGGTCATTTCTGGACTAACATAGGGTTTAATTTTATTTCAATACTTCACTTGCGCGTAGGGGTCTTTTGCAGTGGGTGGAAACCCACGAGGTTGAGAAGGCGCCGCTATCTCTATGACACATACCTTCACACCAGGGCTCGAAACCACATATGCTATACAGTATATTATAAGCAAAATTCTGCACACACACACAAACTCGAACCCAGTTTATCCTCAGTTTTACCCCCGTTTTAATACGATTATCAATAACTGATCAATATGATTTCAATTGATTGACTTCTAGATATCAAGTTTAGTATCAAAGTTTAAAACCCTTGTCCCGATAATGTTTGATAAACTAAATATAGCTTTATCTTCACATCCACACCCAAATGTCAAATGTCATCAAACATATCTTATTATTGATAAATACGAAAACAATATATCCATATTCTCGTATTACATTATACAAACAAACAACAAATTATTTATCAAATTTCCTCCATCATAGTCCGGTCGTATTACAAATCTTTTATTATTCAACGTATTTAAATTAATACAAGATACGCATCAAGGATGTTACTGTAATTAATCACTTCTTATTTTAACATGCAACTAAAACAAATGTAGGTTGCCAGGATTCCAAACACAGTACATGTAGGGTACTAGTTGATAGCATGTGATTCTTTCACATTGACAATAACTCTCTGTATTTCACGACAATAAGAGAGAGAGAGAAATGGGGTTTAACATCCACTCAACACAAACTAGGTCATTTTGGGACTAACATGTGGTTTTAATTTTATTTCAATAATTCAAAACCACAGTCTTTATGATAAGCGCGCATGTGCTAACCATTCGGCTAGTTGATAGCAACTAACATTTCAGCTTGATTCCTTCAAATTATTTTTTTTAACATTCACTAAATCTTTGTGGAGTCAATCTGAAATTAATTACCGGTAATTTGTGTCAACAACAAATACAAATACCAACGGAGCCAATAATAACCCTGGTCTATTGCAGGGGTGGGGGGCTATAATAACCTTACTTGAACAAACTTGGTTTAGCTTTTTAAAGGGACAATAACACTCTTGCTGGCTTGACAGGTCTAGAAAAAAAAAATTAGCCTTATACTAACTACAAGATGTTTTAGTGTCCTACCTGTTGTGTAAATTATCCATTACAACCTATCTTACTTGTCCAGAGGGTTCGAAAATATGTTTAAATCCAAGTTACATTTGAAAGTGCTTACGTAAGGCTTTTCAAACCATGTTACAGAATGTAGTTGAATTATTCCAATTTTTAAAATTAGGTGTGTTAAGATGAAATTTGTATTATTTTTTAATTGAAATATTGTAAAAAAGTACAAATTGTTGACCAGAATAAAGATTGGAACATATTATTCAGTTACAACAAGAGTGGTATTGGGGCTTTAACATTCCGAGATGAACTTGATGAATCATAAAATATTACATTCTTAAAATAAACTAGCAACAATTCTCTCAAACTTTTAAAAATTTCAAAAATGTTCAATTCAAAGAAAAGTCCCATACAGTATGTATAAAATGTATAAATTTATTGTTAGCCCCACCCACTAGTGTATAGTCGTTAAATATAATGTATGTGGTTATAGAAATAATATTGAATAGAATTTAAACAACTCCGCGTACAGATCATACGGTTATTATAACTTATAGAATTATATAGAATAGAGTTTAACTACTTCATACACAGATCAGATTTCTCTCGAAACTTTAATTGATTACTGTAAACATTCGAAATAATATCTCATGATTCATGATACAGCCCGGCTATATTATCACTTAAAGGTTCAATAACACTCTTGTTGTAACTGAATAATATGCCCCAATAATTACATGTATTCTGGTCAACAAATTGGACTATTTTACAATATTCCAATTAATTGATGATACAAATTTCATCTGAACACACTGAATTTTAAAAATTGGAAAAATTCAACTACATGGTTACAACATGCTTTGAAAAGCTTTACATAAACACTATTTAGTGAGAGGGGTTTTACATAGGCTAAGCCTGTTCCTCAATCCCATTCAGACATCCTGAATAAAATATTGTTTATAAAAAAAAATGCAACATGGATTTAAACATATTTTCAAACCCTCAAGCAGTAAAATAGGATAGGATGTAATGGATAATATGGGTTTATATAAAAAATAATCTTACTCTTAGTTGTAGAGGTGATGAAGTTTATGTATGATTTGAACAGATTGTAGAACATGTGTAGAGGAGAGAAGAGAAGAACTTGGATATATGTTAAACATACAGTCAACCCACTAAATCAACATAGAAACACAGAGAGGCAGCAGGGAAGAATCTCCACAAAACAAAACAACTGTCAATAAGTCAACTTATTCTCATCAAATAGACAAAAACATGGCACTAGATAGACACACATGTTTAAAAAAAATAAGAGAGAGACAGAGAGAGACAGAGAGAGAGAGAGAGAGAGGGGAGGGGGGAGGAAGCTGTGTGTTCCTGCCTCAATCTAACTGTTACAACCATTTACAACTACATGCAAGTCCTTTCTGGGCAACTAATGCATGTAGACAGTCCACCACATACTATTCAACACTTGTCTTTCTAAAAGACGGCCAATTCATTTTATATGAACATGTTATGCAGCCTATTTAGAGGTGGATCCTAGATTTTCTGCAGGAGGGTGTCCTGCAAGGGTGTCCCGTAAGGGATGTGTCCAGCAAGGGGTGTCCAGCCATCAAGGGTGTGTCCAGCAAGGGGTGTCCATCAAGGGGTGTCCATCAAGGGTGTCCAGTAAGAAAACAGTTGACAGGGTTCTTCTGCAGTGGCATTAAAACAAAGAACCTTGAAAAAGTCTAAATTTGTGTCTGACAAAATCTGTGATGGCCAGTGAAAGGTGCCTAATTTCCAGGTACTCACTGACCATATTCCATCGACAACATAGAGGTTTTATGTATATAGATTCAATCATAAATATAGAATTAAACTGAATGTAGAGCTCGAACAGGTTTTATATAGATTCAATCATTAATATTCAATTAAAGAGAGTGTAGGGCTGTAACATGTTATAACAGTAGATGAAACAAGTAGTTTTAAAACAGACTATCTGAAAATAGAAACATGAGGAAAAACTGCCAAGTTGCTTGGTTTATTTTTATCTCTCAATGTCACGTTATCAACTAATCATCATTCATTCAAAACACAAACTCTTATTTTAAAAGGGGATCACGGTGGCTAAGTGGATAAAGCGCTGGTTCGCTAGCCTGGAGGTCGAGCGTTCGATCCCTGCATTGGCCGAGAAAGTTCATCTCGATTTTCCGGCGTGATTTCCCCTTGTCAGTGATGCAGAAGGAGGGCCTGACAAGGACAGCTGCCTAGTCGTTCTGATGGGACGAAAAACTGAGGTCCCGTGTACAAATTGGAGTGCACGTAAAAAATCCCTTGGCAGTTGGAATTCGATATAAGAGTAGGCTCATAGCACACTGTTGGCGTATGCCCGTCTTCAATTGGCCCAGGTTAGGTGCTTAAGTGTAGGACGTTAAACCCCATTTCATTCATTCACTTATTTTAAAAAGACGAATCACTTAAATCAGAAATAATACTTTAAAGAGAAAGAGTGACCAAAAACTAGGTCATTTCAAGACCACAAAATATTCTTATTTCTTAACATCAATAGTGAATAGTTTATGTTGTATGTTTGTTCGTACATCCAGACTTTTATAAGTTTGTAGCATCCCGAACCAACTTTGTATTTAGACAGATTTAACACCTGGTACAGTACTTTATTTTATGGTTACATTCAAGAGAAAGAGAGTGAAGTATTTCCAGCACATTTTCAAATTCCAAATGGTGTAAGGTGGAGAACTGTTGCCAATTCTTTGTCAAATTTAAACAAGCAAATGATCTAGAATTAGAAACTTATACACAGGTTCTTGGTTGAGATGAACTAAAGAGAGAGAGAGAAAGAGAGAGAGAGAGAGAGAGAGAGAGAGAAAGGTTTAACTTCCACTCGACACAAACTAGATCATTTTGTGACTAACATAGGGTTTAATTCTATTTCAATAATTCGGTGCGCGTAGGGGTCTTTAAGAGGACCCGGAGAAAACCCATGAGGTTGGACAGGCGACCCTACTCCTTGTCATGTACAACCTATGATTCGAAACCACACCAGTTGACTCAATGACACAAATTAGGTCATTTTGTGACTAACATAGGGTTTAATTCTATTTCAATAATTCGCTGCACGTAGGGGTCTTTTGGAGGACCCGGAGAAAACCCATGAGGTTGGACAGGTGACCCTACTCCTTGTCATGTACAACTAGGGATTCGAAACCACACCAGTTGACTCAATGACAGCGTGTGCGTGCTAACCACTCGGTCATTCAACCCTTGACATGAACTAAAAGACTTATTATAAGGTTAAATGAGTGTATAAATGTTAAAAGCAAGTTGAGATATCTGGAAGATGTAATGAGAGCTGTTAGAGAGGTTATAAAATAAACAGATAGAACTCTGTTGTTAATACCAAGCTCTCGTCTTACTATCTTCCAATTCTTATCTTTAATACTACTTTACCCTTTTATAATAATCTCTCTCACATGCATGTTCTTTAACATGGAATCAGTTTTGTTCAGAATCGGGAGAGAGAGAGAGAGAGAGAGAGAGCAAGAGAGAAAGAGAGAGAGAGAGAGAAATGGGGTTTAATGTCTACTCAACACGAACTAACCTAAATATACATAAAATATACACAATATACACACAATACACATAATATATACATACAATATACATAATCTGGTTTCTGAGAGAGAGCAAGAGAGAGGAATAGGGTTTTAACATCCACTTGACACAAACTAGGTCATTTCGGACTAACATATGGTTTAATTTTTTTTCTATAATTTGCTTGCTCGTAGGGGTCTTTAGCAGTAGGAGGAAAACGGAGGCTCCGATTCAGAATTGGAAAAGGGAGGAAAGGGCGGGGGGTGAGAATTGGAAAAGGGAGGAAGGGGCGGGGTGAGAATTGGAAAAGGGAGGAAGGGGCGGGGTGAGAATTGGAAAAGGGAGGAAGGGGCGGGGGTGAGAATTGAAAAAGGGAGGAAGGGACTGGGGTGAGAATTGGAAAAGGGAGGAAGTAGGAAGGGGCGGGGGTGTGAATTGGAAAAGGGAGGAAGTAGGAAGGGGCGGGGGTGTGAATTGGAAAAGGTAGGAAGGGGCGTGGGTGAGAATTGGAAAAGGGAGGAAGTAGGAAGGGGCGGGGGTGAGAATTGGAAAAGGGAGGAAGAGGCGGGGGTGAGAATTGGAAAATGGAAGAAGTAGGAAGGGGCGGGGGTGTGATTAATTACAGTAAGACTATAGGAATTAATGTAATGAATCAAACACAGCATGTGGTGGCATGTAACAGAATCGGACCCAATGTCCATAAATGTAATATTGGTCAAATAGTTTGTTGAGTTTGTCAGACAAACACAGTAAAGTAGTAATAGGTGATTTAATCAGGACAGTCAATCAATCTCAATATTATACTGAAAGTGGAGTCCTTACAGTGGTATGATAAAGTGGGAGTATTGATAAAGAGAGAGAGGGAGTTTAACCTCCACTCAAGTGGAGTCCTTACAGTGGTATGATAAAGCGGGAGTATTGATAATATTGGTAACTATGTAGATGGCTTCTTCTAATCTTAAACCAATAAGTGAGAGAGAGAGAGAGCGAGAGAGAGAGATGAGGTTCAACCTCCACTCATACAAAGTAGGTCATTTCGAGACAAAAAAGTGGTTTATTTTATTTCAATAATTTGCTTGCGCAAAGGGAGCTTTAGCAGTAGGAGGAAACAGGAGGACCCGGAGAAAACCCATGAGATTGGACAGGTCGGGGATTCGAAACTCCGCCAGTTGACTCAATGGCAGGCTGCATGATACAGCAGTAAGCACGCACATGCTAACCATTCTGTCATCCCCTCCCCCCCCCAAAAAAAACAATAAGTAAGATACAATAACTATAATAACAGGCCCAGCAGATTCGGGGGGGGGCTTCAGCCTCCTCAAAAATTTGGCCCGAGTACTCTTTTCACCTATAGAGACTTCGGATGGAAGCCCCCCCCCATCAAAAATTGCTTCTGCCGGCCCTGAATGACATCATTGTTTGCAACAACTGTGATTAGTCTTTAATCGAATCCATACCCCCGTTGATTAAACCAATTCAGTCTAGTCTTATTGCTTCATATATTTCTCTCTCTCTTTCTCTTATTGCTTCATATTATTAAATACAATATTCTCCAACTTTAACCAGGAAATAACTGGTGGTAATTGACATGGATGGGAAAACAGTGCACATATTGTCTGTTAAAACTGAAACTAGAAAGTTATTTGACTTCCACTGGACACAAACTGGGGCTAAGCTAGAACAGACAGCTTTTTATGTAAATCTTACATGATGGCCCTTTAATACAATAGTTAATAAAAGTGGTAGTTATTATGAAAGACAAGGATCTATTACAATATGGTTATTATATCTTATTATAAATATCAATTCTACTTAAACCAACCTCGATTATATAGCAATCAATTATCATACCAATTATATGTCTCTATTTCTCATATTCTAATATAGTGACGCCATATACCGTCTCCATACACTTACAGTAGTTATAGTTATAGTAGCATAATTACTTAAACAAATTGGCTCAGGATTGGTTTAGCATCTTATTCAGAGAGAGAGAGAGAGAGAGAGAGAGAGAGAGAGAGAGAGAGAGAGAGATATGGGGTTTAACATCCACTCAACACAAAAGAAGAAATGTGGCAACGAGAAGACTTCCTCTTTAAGGGCACTGTCCTGAAGGACAAACATAAGGTCTAATTTTATTTCAATTATATGCTTGCACGTAGGGGTCTTTAGAAAGGTGGCAAGGAGAAAGCTGACAAGGAGAAAACTTGCTCTTTAAGGGCACTAGTCATATAAACCAAATGATTGAAAGCCTAAATAGATAAATATAAATAATAAGCATGAATATACATGCAGTGATTAATTCTATATGAGTTACTATAAATAGACTAGTATATATGAATATACATCCCAAGTATATATACATGTATAATAGAAGTATTCAAGTATATAATAACACACAGCCTTACATGACTAATACATGCTTCAATTATTATACACATTTTAACCACCCATGGAGATTTCAACATGTCCCATCAAAAATCAAATTTTCTTTAACATGCATGGATGTATTTTGTATTAAGAATGAGTTGTCATGGAGATTTCAACATGTCCCATCAAAAATCTAATTTTACATATATGCAGGCCTGGAAATAAGGGTTTGAGATGCACCTGACAAAATGTCAGGCACTAATGAAAAGTACCTGACATTTTCAACTTAGTGCCTGACATGTATTGATAATACCATTAAAAAAACACAAATCAGTGCCTGACAAATCTACAGGCATGAGAGGTTTTGTGCCTGACAAAGCCTGAATCTGTGCCTAACATTGTCAGTGACAGGTGCCTTATTTCCAGGCTTGCATATATGGGAGAGAGAGAGAAATGGGGTTAAAAGTCCACTCAACACAACTAGGTCATTTCGGGACTATTACATGTATGGATGCATTTTGTATTAAGAATGAGTTGTTAATAGCATGACCACTTGATTTACAAAAATACCCATATTAAGCCAAATTCTTTCAAGTTGTTACAGCAGTATATACATTCATTTCAACGAATGGTACTCAGTCCAGACCCGGAACCGTACCACTACAGTTCAGTAGCATACATGTACATGGTTTGAATCATGCAGAATCTGGACTAGAAGAGTTCTAAATTGCCTTTTATAAAACAAAATAAAACAACTGTATAAGTAAAAGATAAAACTTCATCAATAATATCTCAATAATACCCTACAAGATTAGTAGGGAGAGGGGAGGCTACAAAGATGGCAACATCGAGAGGGGAGTAGGGAGAGGGGAGGCTACAAAGACGGCATCATGGAGAGGGGAGTTAGGGAGAGGGGAGGCTACAGCGACGGCAACATGAAGAGGGGAGGGTATGAAGACGGCAACATTGAGAGGGGAGTAGGGAGAGGGGAGGCTACAACGACCGCAACATTAAGAGGGGAGTAGGGAGAGGGGAGGCTACAAAGATGGCAACATCGAGAGGGGAGTAGGGAGAGGGGAGGCTGTAAAGATGGCAACATCGAGAGGGGAGTAGGGAGAGGGGAGGCTATGAAGAGGGGAGTTAGGGAGAGGGGAGGCTGCAAAGACAGCAACATTGAGAGGGGAGTAGGGAGAGGGGAGGCTACAACAACGGCAACATGAAGAGGGGAGGCTATGAAGACGGCAACAGAGAAAACTCACTATGAAAGATTAAGACAAACATATTATATGTAGATAACAATCCCAACATCAAACTATTCAATTAACCTAATCACCCTCTATCATATCCCCACCTATTCACCCTCTATCATATCCCAACCTAATCACCCTCTATCATATCCCCACCTAATCACCCTCTATCATATCCCCACCTAATCACCCTCTATCATATCCCCACCTAATCACCCTCTATCATATCCCAACCTAATCAACCTCTATCATATCCCCACCTAATCACCCTCTATCATATCCCCACATAATCACCCTCTATCATATCCCAACCTAATCACCCTCTATCATATCCCCACCTAATCACCCTCTATCATATCCCCACCTAATCACCCTCTATCATATCCCAACCTAATCAACCTCTATCATATCCCCACCTAATCACCCTCTATCATATCCCCACCTAATCACCCTCTATCATATCCCCCTATTTCCTCTCTATCATATCCCCACCTAATCACCCTCTATCATATCCCCACATAATCACCCTCTATCATATCCCAACCTAATCACCCTCTATCATATCCCCCTATTTCCTCTCTATCATATCCCCACCTAATCACCCTCTATCATATCCCCACATAATCACCCTCTATCATATCCCCACATAATCACCCTCTATCATATTCCCACCTAATCACCCTCTATCATATCCCCACATAATCACCCTCTATCATATCCCCACCTAATCACCCTCTATCATATCCCCACATAATCACCCTCTATCATATCCCCCGCCATCCAACCTCTATCATATCCCAACCTAATCACCCTCTATCATATCCCCACATAATCACCCTCTATCATATCCCCACATAATCACCCTCTATCATATTCCCACCTAATCACCCTCTATCATATCCCCACATAATCACCCTCTATCATATCCCCACCCATTCAACCTCTATCATATCCCAACCTAATCACCCTCTATCATATCCCCACCTAATCACCCTCTATCATATCCCAACCTAATCACCCTCTATCATATCCCAACCTAATCACCCTCTATCATATCCCCACCCATCCAACCTCTATCATATCCCCACATAATCACCCTCTATCATATCCCCACCCATTCAACCTCTATCTTACAACAACTAACTCGTAAATATTTTAAAACAACACGCCTGTAAATCACTTTTCAGCATTAATAAATTAAATCTCGCTTTACCAATAATAAATTAAACCAGAAATATGACTGAATCAATCTACTTTTTTATAGCATTTTAAAACATTTCAACAACAATATCTTACTAAATCATAACGCAGCGAAAAACACTTCTACTTACAGGACAACTGCGTGAAATTTTCTCAATTTTCAACCTCACGAACTAAAAGTACAATTGATAATAAATATCATTACATATTGCACCAGAAATATTGACTTTCTCTTTTAAAACACAAAAAAACTCCCAACAACAATATCGTACTACATCATAATGGAACGAAAAACACTTCTATTTACGTGGAAACTTTCACAATTTTGAACCTTACAACAAACTAAACGTACAACTGATAAATATAATTCTAGATTGCACGATATTCTCTCAACATTAAATATAATTAAATATTGCACATGTTACCTCTCGACATATACACATATTCACATATTCAACAGCCGTGGGCTAAAACTCCATTTTAATTATAAACATGAATATGATATACCACAGTGAACTTCTTAAAACACGAAAATATCCGTCTCCTGATCACTGAATAATAGAGAATAGTCGAGAATAATCCACAGTTGTTTCGGTATTATAAAGTTTAATCACAGTTTTCAAACAAACATCTCTACTCCGTGACTCCGTCCCAATAATATCCAAACAACAAATATAAAGGCAATGTAGAGAGGAGGCGTGTCATTTGAGCATGACCTAAAATCGTAGAAGCATGACAAGCTAGTTGTATATATATATATATATATATACAGTGTTCAGGTCTAGTATAGAGCATAAAGCTCTGGTAAACCATTGGTAAGCTGGCATACGCCTCAATACATACATATAGTCCTATATCTAGACAATATAATTATAGTCTGTTTCTTTTAAATACACCTATTTCCCTCGAGATACCTGAGTATCTGAATAATTGAAATAGTAACAGGTAGATCAACAAATAAACTTATATATTTTACATACATGATAATAAAAGAGAGAGAGAGAGAGAAATGGGGTTTAACGTGCACTCGACACATACTAGGTCATTTTGGGACTAACATATGGTTTAATTTTATTTCGATAATTCGCTTGCGCGTAGGGGTCTTTAGCAGTGGGAGGAAACCGGAGGACCCTGAGAAAACCTACGGGATTGGCAAGCCTGGAAATAAGGCACCTGTCACGGACAATGTCAGGCATGGATCCAGGCTTTGTCAGGCACAAAACCTCTGGTGTCTATCAGATAATTTGTCCGGCACTGATTTGTTTTTTTTATTGATATCATTAATACATGTCCGGCACTAAAGTAAACATGCTAGGTACTGTTTCATTAGTGCCTGGCTTTTTGTCAGGTACATCTAAAACCGTTATTTCCAGGCTTGGGGATTGGACAGACGACCCTGATAATAAAACATACAGGTAGGCTTTACCTGGATTACAGATCAACAAACAAATAAACTTATATTTAAAAGATAAGACAATTGCAGGAACAAGAGCGTTTAGCTATGCTGCTCCTGACTGATGGAATAGTTTAAGTGAATCCCTGAAAAATGCATCATCATTAACTAGTTTTCGAAAAAACCTTAAAACCATCCTTTTCCAGAGTGCCTCCTAGTGTTGACATTTATATATTGAGTGTTTTTTATATGTGTGCTACAGTTGCTTGTCTCTGTGTGTAAGATGTATTATGTTTATGTATTAGATTATTTTTCGATTTAACGCTTGTGTTTGTAAAGCGCCACTGAGCATCATTGGTGTTGGATATTCGACGTTATATAAATGATTAATTATTATTAGGCTTTCAGACTTTCGTCTAGTTACATGTATTATTATTTTACATACATGATAAAAACAACCTGATCTGCTATAAATATCTCATATATTATCAGATATGCACGCCTGCAATTAATTAACACTTCCATAATTTTAAATTAACCTACTGACAAAAACATCTTAAAATATTAGTGTTTTATTTATTAAATAACTTCGTAGTTGGGTGAAATATCAAAATGTTAACTCTTTTTTTTTATTTCCAGAAGATGTAGAGAGGAGGCGTGTCATTTGAGCATGACCTAAAATAAAAAAGAGGGCCTGACAAGGACAGCTGTCTAGTCGGTCAGATGGGACGGAAACCAAGGTCCTGTGTACACATTGGCCAACACGTAAAAGATCCCATGGCAGTAGGAGATTTGAAACTGTGCCACTTGACTCAATGACAGCCCTTATGACCTAAAGTACATGTACATGCATTATACCACCCAGTGAAAGAGAGAAATGTGGTTTAACGTCCACTCGATACAAACTAGGCCATTTCAAAAATTTGCTTATGTGTAGGGGTCTTTAGCAGTTTGAGGAAACCGGAAGACCAGGAGAAAACCAACAAAGTTGAACAGGCGACCCTAATACTTGTCACGCCACGTACAGAGCCGTGGATTCGAAACCACGTCATTTGACTCAATGACAGGCGGTATGTTACAACTACAACGCTTACACGCTAACTATCGGACATCCACCCCCCCCCCCCCACGAATCAATGACAGCCCTTATGATACTGCACCAGGGCTCTATAAAAGTTGAGTGTGTCTGCGCACACACTTGAAAATATACCTGCAGGGTCATACTCAAAAGGAGAGTATTCAATTGCCAGGTATATAGTATGATTGTGCGGCTTCAAACAAGTTCATTAAATCCCTTTATTTTACATGATTGATGTGACGGTAATAATTTATAATAATTTTTTTTTTTTTTGCATGTGCCTGCAAATTTTTTTTCAAAACAAATGTGCCTGCACACATGCCGTGCGCATGTGTGCGGAAATATCGATGCCTGTACTGCACATGCATTAGATCACCCAACCCCCCAGTGATGAAAGATAAGTAATATATTTTATATTATCCATCTATCAAGTCAAGTAAAGACAGAATCTGAATGTGTGATGAACCTAGAGTAATGGAAGATATCTGATGGACTTTCATTTATTATTTATTACAAGTGTACGCCCTTTTTTTATTATATATATATACTCTGTTTCTTATAAATATACAAAATTATAAATACATATGGTAGGTCATGTCAATTTCTAAATCACTTGGTCAACACTGGTTAATAAAATCAAAGCCAAAGACCAGGGCCCTGTTTCACAAAAGTAGATAGTTCAATTTTGATTGGCTAATGCTCACTAAAATCAATTTAATATCATCCAATCAACTTACAAAAATTTGGATTTTATATTAGTTAAATTTTCGTGAAACAGGCCCCTGACAAAAAGGGGTTGACCCTCTCCTTGATTAAACAGACTGGTACACAAGAGTTAAATCTTAAATCTTACTATTGCAGGTCTTTCTTTAGGCCGGAAATGGTGTTTAAATTATTAATTAGACATTAATTACCTGATCCAGGCCATAATCCACTCTCAATGACATCATTAGCCTGTGATATTTAGTGTCTTTGAATACATTTTGTGATGGATGACCGATAAATTAACGTCAAAATGGATAATCAAGACTTTGTTTTTGATCACACAAAAATTTTATCGCTAAATATTTCTGTTCAGAGTGGAGCAATTTAACCAAAATTTTCAGCATATTCTATTTACATTATCTTATTTTTAACTATTATAGCGAGAACTGCCAGCTCTTCATCTAACCTCCCATAATGCATCTTTCATGTACCACATTTAACGATCACCAAGATGAACAACTCTCTTTAATATCTTTCAAGGGACTGTCCCGTATTATACAGAGGCTCAAAAATAAAAGTCTGAGAATGTATGAAAATAAAACGCCAAAATATAGGGGAATGGTGTATGTACCTTGTCTCATAATTTCAACTCAAAATATTGAGTCGTTTGGACGTGAACGCGCCAAAATTGCTTATCCGGACACGTAACCCTTTTAAGATTGATGGTCATTTTTTTCATTTGGTGACCTTATAATCGATTAACGTTTCTTGAGAGGTCTATACAGTGAATGACCCATGTACTGTACTTGATAACAAAAGGTAAATTTTACCTACATATTATTTTTATAGAAAATAGTCTGGTTTTATCCAGATACTGTATGATACAAAGGTCTCCATTTCCAGATGCAGACTGTCAGGTTTAAGTTATTTACAAGCGTATCACAAAAATCGGGTTAGTTGATCGGCCTTAGATAATGGGTTTTAAATGATTTTAACACAAAATTAAGCAGTTTTATTCCCCAAAAAGTTATCGGGATTGGCCCTTTAATACAACAGACATTTAATAATGCAGTTAGAGATGCGTTTATATTTCTTTCTTTTTTCTCCATGAACGTCTTTCGTTTGAAAAGCTTTCAACAAAACAACAATCAGACTATGCTTGTAACTACATTAAATTATACTTATTTCAAAATTTAATTTTGATGTACATGTATCACTGGAAAATTCAATTGGTATGGTTTGAATTGGTGTATATACAGTACCGAATTTCCTCGAATACAACCCCGGGGTTCTATTTCCTTCAGCACTCCCCGACCCCCCGGGTTCTATTCGAGGCCCGGGTTATAATCGAGGCCGGGTTGTAATTTTTCAGACCCGAATTAATGCTTCAAAATCTTCTATAGGAGTGACATTTTGGACAAGCAAAAAAAGCAGACACCCACAGGGAGTATTCAGTTTTTACGTTAGACCCGGGTTATATTAGAGACTCGGGTTCTATTCGAGACCCGGGTTGTATTTATCTCAACACCCTCTTACCCCCATGTTCTATTCAAAGCGCCCGGGTTGTAATCGAGGCCGGGGTTGTATTCGAGGAAATACGGTAGTTTAATTTCGGCAAATAAAGTTCAACTTGTACTTGTGTACAACTTATATAGTAGTGTTTAATTTTGATTACCAAGCGTTTAATTAACAACGTATACACTTAATTTTCCAGTGTATAGTTATGGTTGATGTGTATTAAAATACATACACAAATAAATAATCTAATTTTAATCCAGACTTACGGGTAAATATACTAGTAGCAGACCTGTCTGGTAATATGATTAAATCACGTTATTGTAAAATTTAATATTAATGTAGTTAATGCTTGATGATGTGTTCTAAATTATGTTCATGTACAAATTCCAAACTTCATCGCTTGATGGGGGGTTGGATGGCTGAATCGTATATGACTTAGTTTGTGTCGAGTGGAGGTTAAACCCCATTTCTCTCATTGCTTGATGTGGACTAGAGAAGGCCAGTGGAAACACATGTTCCTGAAGCAACGGTATACTAGTTTTATAACTATTATCCGTTGCTTACGCAGCACCATATTCTCGTCACTTATGAGTAATAACCTCCCTTTGCGGAACCTAAGTCACTATTCGATTTGTCCAATTAACTACCTCGTAACATATGGAGTAGCGGCAGTGATAACCCTGAATCTCATTAAGTTCATTGTTAACAAGAAAAGCCGGGAAAATAACAATCGTCGGTTTTTTACTCGACAAAACGTGATACGATCGGCCATGATGGAATGTTGACAGCCTTGCCCTTTGTCCCCTTTGACCTTTGTGACTCGATTAACATAAATAGGGGTTTCTACTGGAGATCAAGCGACTGGTTATTCGAATATTTCGCGGAAAATTTAGTTTCAAGGAATCTCAATGGCTACTGGAATATCCCCTCGACCAATCAAAATTAGTGACGAGAATAGTCGGCTGTGAAAGCAACGGATAATAGTTATAAGACAGTATCCGTTGCACCAGGAACATGGTTCATGATTAGATATAAAAATATGTTAATTGTATTCCATAGAGCTGTGAGTACTGTATATTTATAATTAACATCACTACTGACTTCTCTTCACCATTATTATATACCCTACACAAACATGGCTAATAAATAAACAGTCATTGTTGTACTGCCATAGGATTGTCACCTGTATATTCTTTAGCCTGGTCAGAACAGAAAAGTAGGATGTTAAACCCCTTTTACAAATTATCTTATTTTATTCCCAAAGTTAGATAATATTATAACCGTAGTAACTGTATCCGATGTCTTGATATACAGATTTTTAGTTTTACCTTATATTAGAAAAATGTCAGCCAAAACTTCGGCGGGCTGTACATGTACATTTGTATGAGAGAGAGAAATGGGGTTTAACGTCCACTCGGCAAAAACTTTTCATTTCATTAATTTGTTTGCCCGTAGCTGCCGTAGGGGTCTTTAACGTTGGGAGAAAGCCAGAGGACCCAGAGAAAACCCACATGGCTGGACAGGTGTCCCCGATCTTTGTCATGTACAAGCGGGAAGTCGAAACAAAGTAACTTGACTCAATGACAGACCTTCTGATGCCCACCCAACCTCCTGTGTAAACTACTGTACATGTATGCAACAATTTTTAACTTTGACCGACACAATGACAGGCACCAGAGTGATTAAGCCGGAGACAAAGTCTGACTTTGTGCCGGACACTGACAGGTGCTTTATGTTATGCCATGCATGTCCACATCTCCTAACATAGATTGGGTATTTGTCCCTAAACAAAATAGAGCAGCCGGTACTGAATCAACGTCAGAATGGTCTAACATTTTCGTTTAATTCTGAGCCATCCCTAAGAAGTCAGAAAAATCACCATGGTTAGGAAATCGAAGCTACATGTACTTGTACTACTGGTCATGTGAAAACATGGGATCGAGAACACAGCATTAATCCACTGTTAGTTAGACTGTCTAACTGAACTCCCTTAAAGGGTCAATCCCGATAATGTTTTTGAGAATAAAATTGCTTAATTTAGTGTTAAAATCAATTAAGATCCCCTACTTTAGGGTCGAGCAACTAACTCAATATATGTGATACGTTTTCAAACAATTTAAACTCACATTCTTCATCTTGAAATGGAGTCCGGTGTCCAAAACTGTATTATGCTGTGATTTGATAAAACCAGACTTTTATTTTATAAAAATAATGTGTCGGTGAAATTTACCTTTTGTTATCAAGCACAGAACATGAACCATTCACCGTGTAGACCTCTAAAGAGCGAGAATCGATTATCGGGTCACCCAACAAAAGAATTGACCCCAAATCTTAAAAGGGTTATGTGTTCGGATAAGCTGTTTTAACGTTCACGACCAAACGACTCAATATCTTGAGCTGAAATTTTGAGTCAGGGTATAAACAACATTCTTCTATATTTTGGCGTTTAAATTTCATACCTTCTCAGACTTTTATTTTTGAGGCTCTGTTCTATTCGGGACTGTCTCTTTAATCACTTGGTACAATAAGTTATCTCATCTTGATATGTTTTCTGTATTGAAGTTGAATAAAGCTTGTTGGTAATACAACAATATTATTTTAATGTAATGATATATATAATGTACAACTATTATAGTAAATGCAGGAGGACTGCACTACACGCAAAACAAAAACTAAAAATCTACAAGATAAACCTGCGGACAAGACAGAAAATAGACATTACAAAAACTAAACAATCATCAAATCAAGTGAATGGATCCGGGGGCCAGCCGTAAGCGTCAACTGCGCTGTACAGTCCCGGGCCTGTCTTGCTACAGGCCTCACTAAAATGATTCACATAAAAGACGTAACAAAAAAAATAAAAATTAAAAAATGCGACCGATCTATTAATGCTGTCAGGTATTTTGAATGAATGGTGGTAGTCGAAATATGAAAGTACGCAATAATTTGATAGTTAACAATGAAGATGAATCATATGTTCGAAGGGAAATCACTCTGTTTAAATGATATTACATGTACATGTACTTCATCACATTTATGATAGTCCAATTTTATTGACAATATCAGACAGAGAGAGAGGGAAAGCGACAGGGGTTTTAAGTCCACATTACAAAAATTACGTTATTTCGGTACTAACACATGGTTCAATTATCTGTTTCAATAATTTCTCGCTCTTAGACGTCTTTATCTGTGGTAGGAAACCAGAAGATCCGGAGAAAAAACACTTGGCGACCGTACTCCTTGTCATGTACAAGTGGGGAATTGAAACCACACCACCTGACTCAATGACAGGCCTTACGACCTAATGTGTATGTGTCAGTCAAACAATCCTGCCACCCACTCCTCTAATTCCAGTTGACCAGTATAACACTGACCACTATAAAGGTCATTGGGGGTTGGAATTCGATATAAGAGTAGGCCGTAGCGCCGCTGCCCGGGCAAAATTTCACTCATAGCACACTGTATGGCGTATTCCCGTCTTCAATTAGCTCAGGTTAAGTGCATAACAGTAGGACGTTAAACCCCATTTCATTGATTCAGTGGTTAGCACGTGCGCGCTGTATCATTAAGTCTTGTCATTGAGTCAACTGGCGTGGTTTTGAATCCCCGGTTGTATGTGGCAAGGAGTAGGGTCGCCTGTCTAACCTCATGGGTTTTCTCTGGGTCCTCTGGTGTCCTCGCATCTCTCTCTATTAAGGTCCAGTAAGTACACGTATGACATTGACCATTATAAAGGTTCAGCAATCTAAAGGGGCATAACTCTGTTTAATAAACATCAAAACTAACAACAACAAAAATTGATTATTTCACAACTGAACAATACATTATTTCTCATGACAATTTATTAAACCTCTTATTTAAGCCTACTAGTACTGTATATATATATTGATAAGTTTAAGAATTATGTTAATTATTGTACATTTTTATGACTTTAAATCATTTACATGAGCTAATCACTCGGAACTACCTTTTACTGTGATAAAACCCAGTTGCGATGTTCTTTGAGCCTGGAAAACTTTGACTTACTAGTGAGGATTTCTACAGAGGGACCCGCACATGCCGAATTCCAACCAGCATGTGCTTTACAGAAATGGAAATCATGTAAAAACCGCCCAGTACATACGAGTGGTGTTTTAAATAAATTTCGAAAATAGTGTCCTATCGATGTATAAATGTACATTGTTATATTTTATGAATGTATAAAAAAATAAATGATAATAATTTATTACGGGTGTTCTTTTATTTATTATGGAGATGGGTGGGTGGTTAAATAAAGCTAATCGACATTCCGATAGCATGAAGTTTTTGGCTTCTTATTATGTGCTAAAAAAAGCACCACTTTCTACGTAAGAAAAATGAACGTTTGGGAAGCTTTGATTTGTTCATGTGCAACTAATCAGTTAATTATAAGAATCCACCCTCCCTGAACAATTCAACACAAACTGACCGTCCCCCTTCCTGAACAATTCAACACAAACATGCTGCTTCCAGTAAATCTGTAGTCAGTCAAGTTAAACTGGTTCAATTTAGTAAAAAAACACCTTAACATTGACAAATGTCAAAACAAATCATCAAATATCTTAATAGATGTATGTAGATCCTTAAGAAATCATAAATTTGAAAGAAATATAATGACGTTCTGTTGATTATATTTACAAATAACTCTAGGTCCGTCATGGTTGGGGGGTTGGGATGGCCTAGTGGTCTAGAGTGCCACGCTTTGACCTCTAGCTGGCCCGTCACCTCTGGCTTACGGCTGTGGTTTCGAGCCCTAGTATGAGCGTATGTGACATGGGTAAAGGGGCGCCTTCTCAAGCTTGTGGGTTTTCCTCCGGACACTCCAGTTTCCTCCCACTGCTAAAGACCCCTACGTGCAAGCGAATTATTGAAATAAAAATTGAAAACCATAGGTTAGTCCCAAAATGACCTAGTTGTGTTGAGTGGACGTTAAACCCCATTTGTCTCTCTCTCCATCATGGTAGGCTATCAAATCTATGAAGTAGAATGGTGCAGCAACACAGAAGCTTAATTTAATTTAGTAAATGTATATTTAGATCAAATCACAACTGGGGGTTTGTTTACATTTTATCTAAAATATAATTTGAGATACCGGGTAAGTAATTTGAATACATGTAGCCTACACGTACACGATGGTGATTAATATTATAACTCCATGTCTGACAAGACACTCACTCTCATGTTTACAAACTCCCCGTCAAATTCACTCTCGCACCTTTGAATTAACAATTAAACAAATCCAACTACTCCTTTGAATTATCAATTTAACAAATCTGACTGCACCTTTGGATTGTCCATTTAGTATTTACATGTACTTTGGATTATGTTTCTTTTTTTTTATTAAATCATTGAAATATATCACCTGTTTTGATTAACATTGAATTTAAACTCGGTATTCTTTCCCTTCTTTTCCATTTACTTTGGAAACTCATTTTTTTTTCTTTATTATATTATATAATTTAATATAAACAATTTTTTATTCAGTAAATCTATATTTGTATTTTGGAACAGGCTATGCCTATGGGGGGTAACTCCTCATTAACTATTTCAACCTGGCCAACTTTCGCTTTTCAGAAGCCGACCATCGTCAAGACCAATCGCATTGTTTCTATTACATCTTTGTTGTAAATCATTTTTGGGTGAAGCCTGTATCTGTCAGGACTAGGACTGTACGTACAGAGAGAGAGACAGAAATCGGGTTTAACGTCCACTCGACACAAACTAGGTCATTTTGGGTCTAACATATGGTTTTCAATTTTCATTTCAATAATTCGCTTTCGTGTAGGGGTCTTTAGCAGTTGGAGGAAACCGGAGTGCCCGGAGGAAACCCTATCTCCGTGCCACATACGCTTACACTAGGACTCGAAACCACAGCCGCAAGCCAGAGGTGACCGGCCAGCTAGAGGTCGAAAAGCGGCACTCTAGACCACTAGGCCATCCTAACCCACCTCTGTACGTACAGTGCAGTAGACGCTTATTTATGGCTGACGCCTTGGAAACATTCCCTCGATTTGATATGTTATTTATTAATGCAATGTCTTGCCAGTTTCGTTTTGCTACATGTATGATTGTTGTGGTGTTTCAATAAAATTTGATATTCATTTTTTTTAAGATATTGATTTTTGGCAATCAGATTAAATTTAGATGGTTTTTTTAATTCTGTTTCTTGAACTTTACATTCCATATTTTATATATTACACACACCCCCCCTCCGACTGGGCTAATGAAGACGGACATACACCATACAGTGTGCTATGAGGGGAATTTAGCCTGGGCAGCGACACTATAGCTTACTCTTACATGTATATCAAATTCCAACTGCCAAAGGATCTTTTAAGTACATGTACATGTATACGGCAATGTATACACAGGTTCTTGTTTTGTGTCCAATCTAGACAACTAGACACCTGTCCTTGTCAGGCCCTCGGTCCTGCATGTGTATGTGAATGTTTTCTTACATATGCAGGCCTGGAAATAACGGTTTTAGATGTACCTGACAAAATGACAGGCACTAATCAAATACTACCTGAAAATTTCAACTTAGTGCCGGACATGTATTAATAATATCATTAAAAAAGACAAATCAGTGCCGGACAAAATGACAGGCACCACAGGTTTTGTGCCTGACAATGCCTGGATTTGTGCCTGACATTGTCAGTGGTAACATATGTACATTTGTATGTGATCTTGCATGTATGCACGTGTGTGATCTGACATGTATGCATGTGTATGTGATCTCACATGTATGCACATGTATGTGATCTCACATACGTGATTGTATGTAATCTTCCATGTGTGTACATGTATAATGTATGCACGTGTATGTGATTATACATGTGTATGAGATCTAACGTGTACATGTACATGTATGCACAAAGATGATCTTAGTGTAGATGATCTTACATGTATGCACGTGATATTTTGAACTTTGTGCTTGGACGTGTATTATTATAAAGATCTCTAAAAACATGGATAAAAAATAAATCTGTATCATACAAGGTGATAGCTACCAAACAGGTTGTACCTGTACATATATATATATACCGGACAATGTAATTTTACAGCCTACATGCAAGCCTGGAAATAAGGCAACTGTCACTGACAATGTCAGACACAGATTCAGGCTTTGTCAGGCACCAAACCTCTGGTGCCTGTCATTTTGTCAGGTACATCTAAAACCGTTATTTCCAGGCCTGCCTACATGTAGGCCTAATAATATCACCAAGTACAGTTCATCATATTGTGGCCCCTGGACCCTCGCCTATAAGTACATGTATACGGTCAAGGACCTTTAATGGAAGCCCCCCCCCCCCCAATCAAGAACTGCTTCTGCCAGCCCTGGAAAATGTATTAATCTTATTTAACATATTATACCTAATCTTAATAATAATAATCGTGTCATTTTACAAGGGTAGCAATTTTAGCCCTTGGCACAGATCGTGCGAATGATTTCGATCATTACTGCAGGAAGAAACCGAAGAACTCGGGTGAAACCTGCCTGATCGGACGGGAGACCGAATAACCCTCTCACTTACAATGATAAAGTTCTTGCCCCGAGCTGGGATTGAACCCTCGTTGCATTGGTGAGAAGCCGCCTCTCTATCTTTATCACCTCTATATAGAATAAATAGACCTTCAGGTCTGCTATTCAACTCTTGCAAATATTCTGGATATATAATCATTGTTGTTGATATAATTGAAGCAGTCTGTGATAATAATTAGTTAGAATTAGGTTTAATAGGGAAGGATTGGGTTATTAATTGGCTGATATCAGGCAGGCCCGTAGTAGCCAGGAAGTTGTTTTTGGGGGGGCAAAGATGTTTTTGGGAGGGCCAACTAGCATGGACATCTGCATGAATTTTGAGGTAAAGGCCAAATTTCTTGTGATATTGGGGGGGCAAGACTCAGTATTGGGAGGGCAGTTGCTCCCCTGTGCCACCCCCTGGCTACGGGCCTGATATCAGGTAGTGTCGTTGATATGTAAGAGAATTTCTTTATAACTGTGTGTATGACTGTACGTCAACAAGGATGTGCTCTCCCCGTTTACCTACACATTTCAAAAGCTTGCCGATGTTTTCTTTCATTGAAAAACTAGGCCAAGGGAATATCTTATTTTGTAGTTTTTATTTCTGAACCCAAATGAATGTGTAAAATTATGTCAGGTGCTACCAAATCAATTTGATCTGTGGTGTCATTAACTCAAGCTTTGGGGCTGTGTTTACACACACACTCTCACACACAAAATAGTAGGCTAGTAGTAGTAGAGAGAGGGGAGGGCCATTTTTATTCGTTTATACATCAACTTAAAAATTCTCTTACCTGTCCGGCAAGGGCATGGTGAATTAATTGGATCTTTGGTCCCAGCAGCAGCGCATTTGCTTGGAACCAGATAGCTGCATTTACGTTTGGGAGGTAAAAATCTCTCTCTGCCTTAGATTAGAATACTGCACTGGATAAGGTCTTGACTGTCAAGTTACGGTACGATACAGAATTTGGCCGCAGCACAAAATAAACTATTTCCTCCTTTTACACCAAGTATTCAGTTCCAGAATTAAACTCGTTGATTACTACATGTTCCTAATATTACAGTAGTATCGAATAAAAGAGGAATTAAGCTAGTTGACTCAATGAATATTGCGAAAATTCCCGAATTAGGACGTTCTTTTGGGGTGAATGCTTCTGAATATGATGGCCTCGTCACATAGTTATAAAGTGCAACAATGTTTCAATTTCGATTTAAATTGTTTACCCCAGTGCTCATATATATGAATAATAATATTCCTGTGTATTTAACATCTAAAAATGGTTCGTTATAAGAAAGATGTTTTGATAAAATTTGTGAACTATTTTCTGGAAATTTATACGCCATATTTTGGACTATTTTTTCAGACGCGCACCCAGAACTATCTCGGGCTAAAAATAACATTACAACACAATGTATAAAAATGTTGTCACACACTCATGCAACTGGAAAATAAATTCGATATCGATGCAATGTGATGTTTATAAATTGATATGGTTTATAATATTATATTATCTCACTATTGAAGAGGTATATGACCTCTCTGAACTCTCAACTCTGACCCTGCGTTAGTTTACGTCACGTGATTCTCAGTCGATCCATTCCTTTTGACAGCAAACCCACAATCGGGTGAAATGTTTGCCAAAAAAAAATTAGCCCCTTGTTTAATATTGAAATAATTCGATGCTCAAATAACCTTGATTGATCATTAAATATTTATGTTTTCTTGTGGTTTTATCAAGGCCAGTTTTTATTTCTTTCATCTAAGTTCATCAAGACTGCATGTGTATTTTTTTTAATTGCAATTCCTGGTCGTGAATGAAAGTAGGCTAAATATTTTTTTTTAGGCCTTTCAAAATAAAGAAGAAAATAAAATGATGTGGAAGAGATTGAAAAATAAAAAAATGAAAGAATACCAAATATTTTGATAATATTGTAGAATATTTGTTTCTTGCAGATCTAGTATAATAATAATAAGAAGAAGAATCACTTTATTTTGAAAAGGTAGAAAACTAGAACGGGGGGGGGGGGCTTTCTTACATTTTGCCTTCTTAACAACCTCAAGCATGCATAAAATATGGAACAAATATTTTACATAATGATAATAAATATTCTAGATGTGCTGTTTGATTAAATGTGAATATTATTTACACTATGAGACGAAAGCGGGGCACAGTGAATCACATATTATTGGCAGAAAACTTTTTGTTGGAATTTCCTGGTGATATCACCACCTTTGTGTTGGGGAGTCCCCTAACATCATTGCCTGGCTCACATGGTTAAACGTCACTTCTGTAGAATTTGGAAAGTAAAACATGTTTCTTGATGGCAAAAGTAAAAGTGGATAAGGCGCTGGTTCGCTAGCCTGGAGGTCGGGTGTTCGATCCCTGCATTGGCCGAGAAATGTCATCTCGATTTTCCGACGTGATTTCCCCTTGTCAGTGATGCAGAAGGAGGGCCTGACATGGACATGGACAGCTGCCTAGTCTTTCATTCATTTAACAATAATAGCTGGAAGCAAATAAGATTGACTGAATTATCTCCCTTTAAACTTCAAAACAAAATTAAAATAATTTCTATAGCTTTTTAAATATCACTACATGTATATGTATACACATTTAAAAATTACTGCCGGTATACCACAATGTCATTTTCACAGGGTTTTTTTTTTGGGGGGGGGGGCATAAATATTGAAACTATTAGCAAGATTCATGGTAAAATAGGGTGAATTAATAGTCTTCAAGATCCAAATATTACATTATGTAAGATTTAGATTCAATGTTCACAATATTGTCGTTGATATTTTTTTTTTTCCTAAACAATGAATGAAAGAAATGGGATTTAACGTCCTACTGTTATGCACTTAACCTGAGCTAATTGAAGACGGGCATACGCCATACAGTGTGCTATGAGGGAAATTTTGCCCGGGCAGCGGCGCTACGGCCTACTCTTATATCGAATTCCAACTGCCAAGGGATCATTTATGTGCACTCCAATGTGTACACGGGACCTCAGTGTTTCGTCCCATCCGAACGACTAGGCAAATGTCCTTGTAAGGCCCTCCTTCTGTATCACTAACAAGGGGAAATCACGTTGGAAAATCGAGATGAACTTTCTCGGCCAATGCAGGGATCGAACACTCGACCTCCAGACTAGCACCTTATCCACTTGGCCACCGTGATCCCCATTCTTTGTAAACAATATTTATTCAAAGAAACTGGATTGGAGAACAGGCAGAAGCCTATAGACCCCCTCTTCTTGATTCCTCAATAAGTTAAATAAAGAACTCTAATAAAGTATACTCCTGGTAATCATGAAAATGAAATAAGGGGGTTTACGTCCTACTATTATGCACCTAAGCTGGGCTAATGGAAGACGGGCAATCAATAAAAACAACCAAAAGACAGATAATAAATGTAGAAGATGTATTTATTGTATAAAATATATAGATCTAGAGAATATTGGCACGAAACAGTAAAAATAACAGCATATATCATATTTTATATTCTAGTATATCACAAACACAGTTAAACATAGAATCAGTTTTAAAATAAATTATAGTCATGCTACCTAACCAGATACTATAACATGATTAACAGAACACAGTTTTTGTGGGATACATTCACTAGTTTATTCTAAAAGCACGACGTATCCTCTTATTGTTATCAAGCACAATGACATTTAGTAAACTTAAGATAAATTTATATGAAATTTATAATGAAACCATTTACATGGATTGACATTACCTGATACAGATTATACATATTTTCTTTTTATATTTTTAAACTAAGTTTTAGTCAACACTTGCAGAGTCATTCTTGAAAAGTATGAAAAACAAACCTGGACCTGTTTCTCGAAATCTTAATTTAAGATAAAATCCAACTTAGAAGATACTTCAATTTTGATTGGCTAAGCTCGTATCATGGTTTATTTAATCTCATGTATATAGCGCTCTTGAGCAACTAGTTAGTTGGATATTCAGCGCTTTATAAATAGATTATTATTATTATTATTATTAAAATTAATCCAATATTATCCAATCAAATTACTAAAATTTGGATTTTATCTTAGTTAAAATCTTGTGAAATAAGCCCCTGGCCATAAACAATTTACAACACACATTTATCAATTAGTAAAATAGTAAAAGCACTAATTAAATATTGTTTAAAAATCATTAATTTTTAAATTCTCATTACTTTGCTATTTCAAACTTAAGAAAAATACTTGCGTTTTACTCAAAATCTTTTTTTAGAAAAAAACGCCAGCTTTTATTTGCTAATAATTTTACAATAGATATATGTTTGATTACCACAAAATGAAAGGACTAGAGAATAAAATTCAACTAATTTGTTTTTTTTTATATTTAGACAATCTGGAGTCTTAATCATGAAAATTAAAACCAATTTTAACATAAAACTAACAACAGTACTTAGTTCAACTAACATCAGGCCCCAAGTTCACAAAGCATTCTCAGACTTAAGTTGAGAATTTACTCAAATTTTTTCACCTTATTTGAACTAAAATATAGCCCTTTATAATAATTTTGTTGTTTTTATGTATCAAATAAATCCATAAGAAACTATGTGCACAGTTTTGTGTTTCTGGATCAAAGATATTTCTCATAAACAGAGATTGAAAGTTGAGCAAATTCTCAACTTAAGTCTGAGAATGCTTTGTGAACTCGGGGCCAGAACTTAGTTCACTTAGTTTAATTACAATCCACATACTTAGTTCAACGAAAATCAATTTGTATTTTGAATAAGGGTCCAGATATACCACATAACATCAAATTTTTGTTTATATAAAAGCTTTCAAAAAAACATTTAACCGATCTTAGTTCCCCTCCAACTTCAATATGGCTACCGTAAAATTGTTCTATTCTACTAACAGCCAGTCTCTACACAGAATCATCAACTACTCCACACTCCAGGCCCCCGAGTTCACAAAGCATTCTCAGACTAAACTTGAGAATTTGCTCAACTTTCAATCACTGTTTATGAGAAACCCAAAACTGTGCAAATTTTTTCTTATTGATGTATTTTATACATTAAAACAACAAAAGTTTTATAAAGGGCTATATGTAAGTTAAAATAAGGTGAACAAGTTTGAGTAAATTCCCAACTTAAGTCTGAAAATGCTTTGTAAACTCGGGGCCAGGTAACTCTGTGAAGAGACAACGGAAACATTCTTTTACTCACTGAAGATATTTTACTCTGGATTTATCTCAATTGTGATGGAAATGGCGTACAATGTACATTGCATTTTGCATGTAGAAATATGCATCAATAAAATCTGATTTAAATGTGTAAATGATTATTTCAACCTTTCGACAGAGAGCTATTTGAAGCATAGTCTAGATGATGCTATTAATTAAGAGTAACAAACTATTAAAGATACTACAATATAACAAATTAACTATGGGTACCTAATGTCGTAACTATGGTAACTACTGTTATAACTATGGTAACTATACAATAACAGATAAAAACAGTTAATGTTGTAACTACGGTAATTATTGCCGTAACTATTGTTGTAACTATGGTTAGGGGTGGGCAAAAAGAGGTCGAATTTTGGGAACGAGTGTTTCCTAAGGCGATTTTGGCTGCTGAATCTGAATCTAGAGAAATTTTTGTTCTGTGACGTCATTTTGAGCTGGTTCCGTGGCCATTTTCAAAATGACTTTTTTTCACTTATTACCCTCATATCGACACAGGATGTTATCAAATCATAAATGGGAGTGCAATTTTAGAATCCACGGTATTGAAAACATATATTTTAACATATTAGACAACTGGTTCCAATATTGTCTCGCTTTCATGAGAAAAAAAGCCATTTTTGGGCCGCCATTTTAAAAACTACGGAACCAGCTCAAAATAACACAGAACAAAAGTTTCACCAGATTCGGATTCAGCAGCCAAAATCGCCTTAGAAAACACTCGTTCCCAAAATTCGACCTCCATTTGCCCACCCCTACTATGGTAACTATTGTTGTAACTATGGTAACTATACAATAACAGAGAAAAACAGATACTGAGTATTTATTTGATTAGATATATATATTACAATGGAAACAGATGTGTGATTCGGCCTTAAAACAGAGACATATTATCCTGTCTCCCATACCTTGATTACTCCACTTTTGATTAACCATATCAGTTTATGACCCCTTCTTTCACATGTCAAAATTCAAATAGCCCCTTTTTCTAACCACACGTTAAAAATTAAACTTAGAATAAATGAAGCACAATAGGATTATTGGATTGATAATAATAATAAATTGTCTTATATAGCGCTAAAATTATGTCCGCTGGTCATTTCTAAGCGCTTCACACTGAGGTCAACTAGAAGTATATCTCACACAGGGTTCGTACACTAAAATGAGAATGAAATTCCATGACTTTTCCATGACTTTCCAGGACCAAAAAGGGCATTTTCCAGGACCAATATTAGAGCATTGCACTGAAGTTTGTCTATGAATTAAATCTGCACGAATAATCTAATCTACACTCACATATTCAAAGAAATCAAAATTTTCCAAATTATGAAAGTTTCCCTACTAAATTAACTTTTTGATTCAACAAACAATTGACAAACATTGTTTTACTTCTTGCAATACATCAGCAACTATTTTGCAGACTTCAAAAAAAAAAATTTAAAAAAATTTAAATAAATCTCCGATTGCAAAAGGTCTATACATAGGAGTTTCAATAAAATCTGACCATAACTTTCAGAGATATAATTTGACTAAAATTGTTAACTGGAGAAGAAAAAAAAATGATTTGGGATCTGTTACTTAGGCAGATATGTTCCATTTATTTATTTTACTTTAATAAAATGATTTTTCATATATGGATTTCTTATAAACTATACAATATTTCAATACTGACTTATTTTATTTCCTGCTGTGTGTGTGTCACGTGTGTATATTTATTACATGCATGTAACTTTGACACATACGTATGTAAATGTAACTTTGACTGACATAAATGTTATTCAAAACAACAGAAATTAGTAATGGTATTGCTATTATTTATTGAATTATGAGTGTCAGTCAAACATGTTGAGTGGTCTAAAAAAAAAAATTAAAGCCAGAATATCGACAAACAATGACATATTGATCAAGAATATCAGTGATAAACTGACGAGAAAGCATATCTGGGACATCAGCTCAGTGCGCATGCCTAATAACCTAACCTGGAAAATTGCTTGTTTCTGATTGGACACTTCAACCATTGACCTTAGCGACCGACCAATCAAATAACTTATTCTTAAAATAACCTCATTAGGTATGCAAAAACATGGTTTTCTTTCATACAAGTTTTACAGATTGAATAAATGAGATCAAATTTCGGAGAAAGGGTGATTTGCTGGACGGAGGTGAATATTCCATGACTTTCCATGATAAAATACTCATATTCCAGGTTTTCCAGGCCTGGAATTTTCATATGTGGAATTCCATGACTTTCCAGGTTTTCCAGGTAGCGTACGAACCCTGCTCACAATATATTCCTATCTATATGATGTAAAATAATTTATAGTCATGCTAAGCTACCGAACCTTATACAGTTTTTATGGGATACAATCAGTAGTTTATTCTGATATATATATATATATATATATTATAGGATTATTGATAATAGAAGTAGATCTCCCAATATATATCTATATATGGGGCCATCCATAAAGTATGTACGCTCAAAATGGGTAAAATTCAGACCCCCCTCCCCCCTGTACGCTCCTGTACATACGTTTTGCCATTGAATTTAAGCACCTGTACGTTTTTGGCGTGACCCCCCCTCCCCCTTCAAGCGTACGTACTTTACGGATGGCCCCTATGGTGTATATATATATTATATTATATATATAAATAGATAAATTCTCTTATATGAATAATATTCAAATTTAATAATAGGATTAAATATTATTAGGTCTTATGTCTAATAAATAAATATTTTTAGTTTTATAATCAACAAATTATCTTTTTTATCATAATTAAAGTTTGGCATGACCCTAATCATACTGCGTGCAGCGATCTATCGACTTCATACCTTGAGGCTAACTGTAGACTAGGGGCGTGCTGGGGCCCGAAGGGGCCCGCCGCTGAGGGGGGGAAATTTTGAAATTTGACAACCAGGAGACACATTTTTAGACCACTTCTGAGCCTGAATTCAGGTCTGATCATTACAATTAAATTAGGAGAATATTCACTATTTTATGATAAATATTGTCTTAGTGCCCTCAGTGGGGCCCGCTTATACGGGTGAGAGGAGTTATCAAACTGGGGCCCGTGAGGATACCGTCCTCATAACCTCACCACCAGCACGCCCCTGCTGTAGACAGACAGTCTAAGGTTGGGATGGATAATAATAAACTGTGTACTTGACAAGATGTTGGGCAATAATAAACAGGTACTTGTTAATGTCAGTAGCGGATTATCATTGAGGCTGATGAGGCTGCAGCCTTAGGCCCAAAGATTTCTCAGGCCTTGGTGGAGCTTAATCCGCCACTGGTTAATGGGTGTACTCGCTAGAAATAAATGGACATAATTTATAGGTGAGGCGGTCCCACGTGGCCTCATTGTTTACAATATTGCACAGTTTTCCTGTACATTCATTACGGCCTTGTGTGTTGACAAACGTTAGTTTTTGTCGTTAATAGGGAATTTTATACCTATACGGTTCTCTTACCATCGATAAGGTCACATGGAACCGAGTTTTTAGTAGCGAAACCTGGTGGGAATTCTTTCAGCGAGGACACCCATTCTACCATTGAAAATAATATATATTAGAATTGTCATATCACTGATGAGGTTTGAATATAAACACAACCAATAAATCATGTATAGAAAATATGGACACAATAAATTCACTTAATAATATACCGGTACATAAATATACTCAAAGCTTTAATATAAATAAAATAAAAACCAAGTACGAACAATCCAAACTATAAGACAGAATTCGAAGTCCTACAAACGTTATAGGCAAAAAAGTGTATTCATGCAAAATAGTGTTATCAGCAAATGGACTGCTCCTCGTGTACAAAATACACAACAAGCAGTGGTAACAGGTGTCCGAAACAAATATTATCTAGTAGGGGTGTTATATGATATATGGGTTTATTAAACAACTCTTTCAGATCATGGTGTAGTGAAAACAAGTAAAACATAATTTTGAAACATGGAAAAACGAAATGAAATAGGATCGCTGTGTTTTAAAATCAGATTGCCCCTAGATACGTGTAGCATATCGTCAAGGTATTATATCGTAACATCCCTAGATACGTATCATATCGTCAAGGTATTATATCGTAACATCCCTAGATACGTATCATATCGTCAAGGTATTATATCGTAACATCCCTAGATACGAATCATATCATCAAGATATTATATCGTAACATCCCTAGATACATAGCATATCGTCAAGGTATTATATCGCAACATCCCTAGATACGTATCATATCGTCAAGGTATTATATGGTAACACCCCTAGATACGTATCATATCGTCAAGGTATTATATTGTAACATCCCTAGATATGTATCATATCGTCAAGGTATTATATCGTAACATCCCTAGATATGTATCATATCGTCAAGGTATTATATCGTAACATCCCTAGATACGAATCATATCATCAAGATATTATATCGTTACATCCCTAGATACGTAGCATATCGTCAAGATATTATATCGTAACATCCCTAGATACGTATCATATCGTCAAGGTATTATATTGTAACATCCCTAGATATGTATCATATCGTCAAGGTATTATATCGTAACATCCCTAGATATGTATCATATCGTCAAGGTATTATATCGTAACATCCCTAGATACGAATCATATCATCAAGGTATTATATCGTAACATCCCTAGATACGAATCATATCATCAAGGTATTATATCGTAACATCCCTAGATACGAATCATATCATCAAGATATTATATCGTAACATCCCTAGATACGTATCATATCATCAAGGTATTATATCGAAACATCCCTAGATACGAATCATATCATCAAGGTATTATTTCGTAACATCCCTAGATACGAATCATATCGTCAAGGTATTATTTCGTAAGATCCCTAGATACGTATCATATCATCAAGGTATTATATCGAAACATCCCTAGATACGAATCATATCATCAAGGTATTATATCGTAACATCCCTAGATACGAATCATATCGTCAAGGTATTATTTCGTAAGATCCCTAGATACGTATCATATCGTCAAGATATTATATCGTAACAACCCTATATCTAGTATTATATCGTCAAGGTATTATATCGTAACATCCCTAGATACGTAGCATATCGTCAAGGTATTATATCGTAACATCCCTAGATACGAAGAATATCGTCATGATATTATATCGTAACACCCCTAGATACGTAGCATATCCTCATGGTATTATATCGTAACATCCCTAGATACGTATCATATCCTCATGGTATTATATCGTAACATCCCTAGATACGTATAATATCGTCAAGATATTATATCGTAACCCCCCTATATCTAGTATTATAATAATATACTCATATAAAATATAAATAAACATAAAAATGATGCAAACATTCACCAATGTTTAAATAAGATAATTACATCAAAACCAGGTTTCTATATCAATAATAATGTCATAGTTTTAATCCTTAAGGGGGGTGGCTCCAATTCAATGAGAAAATATTTGTTTTTTAAATTGCACTGTCAACTATTAAAGCTAATGCTCTGAAACTCTCAGGAATTTATCGTTATCACACAAGTTTTTGAAAAATTTGCATTTCGGATGGCCACCCCATGCCATTGAGGAAAAGCGTAATAAAAAAACTGCTTGATAAAATATAGATTGTTATATATCCCAGTAAAGCTAAAACACCAAGGAACATAATTATCTATATTTGAATGTCATAAGCTGTAGTAGAAACAAGTAATTAAAATAAATGTCAAATTTATTTAATATTTTCTCATTTCATTGGAGCCACCTCCCTTAAATGGTTGTTGTCATTCAATATTGGTTTTATAAATATTTGATGGATACAAAACAGTAGAAAATATATGACAGGATTTCTTTACAATTAGCTTTGGTTTTACCTAATATGGCAGTAGACAAAATAAAATTGAACTATGACCTTTCCTATCTTCATTAGAAACATTTGCTGGTCTTGTTTATCAATGATCTGGATTGGAAATGAAGGAAATTTTGCATTTCCACTAACTTTGTATTTAATTCAGACTTTTTTTTGTTCTGTCTAAGTAACTAGATAATCATGCTATAAAGAGCTCCTAGGGGCCATCCATAAAGTACGTACTCTCAAAATGGGTAAAATTCAGCCCCCCCTCCCCCCCTGTACGTTTGTTTTGCCAATGAATTTACACACCTGTACGTTTTTGGCGTGACCCCCCTTCAAGCGTATGTTCTTTATGGATGGCCCCCTAATGCGCATATAATATATAGATGTCTTTTACTGGCCATGGGCGACCGGGCGATCATTTGTTTCTATCCCTGTAGTTAGAAAAGGTCATAAAACTTGAAATAAAAACTATGTGGATTTAAAATTCATATCCTTTTGTTATTCACAAGCTATCCCATAGACAAAGATATTTTTGTTTGACGAAATGATCGAAAGCGAGACAGCGTTTACACGTTTTAATACCGCATCTATAACTAACAACCTTGCCGCTAGAATCTTTCCCCCGACAATACTTTAATCCACATGGATACCAACCAATACAGACGTCATAACGACAGTTACAGGGTTTAGTGACGTCACTCGTCTCAGCACAGCGGCCATATTTGATTGGTGTTAGTTTCTTCATGGCGGACATCAGGGTCGTATAATCTTTACTTAAAGCTGAAATAAAGAATCAAAATTTATTTTGAAAATAACCTTGATTGTTACACAATTTTTCGCACTTACAAAATAAATTCTTTCTGTGTTCGCAAAAAATGACACAGTCATGTGATTAGCGGTGACTCCAGTCATGCCCAAACATTAGCTGCAAATATAATATTTCTCAGACATAAGAGATAAAAAGAGAGAAATGGGGTTTAACGTCCACTCGACACACTCTAGATCATTTCGGGACTAACATATGGTTTTAATTTTATTTCAATTATTCGCTTGCGCATGGGGTCTGATATAAGAACCATGAAACCCAATATTTACTTATATCCAGTGTTAATGCGATAGTTTCCTCAATTGTATCGAAAAGTCATTTGATATATTCATATCTCTAAACTACATGTACGACAGTAAATATATTGAGATATTTTCATATCTCTAAACTCTAAACTACATGAACAGCAGTACATATATTGAGAACTGTAATACACTTTGGTTATCAGCACCGACAAATTCCATCAACATTATGTAACTTTTTTAAAATGGGGTTTAAGGTCCACTCCAACACAAACCAGGATGTTTATACTGGGACTAACATATGGTTTTAATTTTATTTTAATAATTCGCTTGCACATAACTTCCTACTGTTATGCACCTAACCTGGGCTAATGGAAGACGGGCATACTCCATACAGTGTGCTAGGAGGGAAATTTTGCCTGAGCAGTGGCGCTACAGCCTACTCTTATATCGATTTCCAACTGCCAAGGAATCTTTTATGTACACATGACCTTGGTTTTTCATGCCATCCGAGCGACTAGACAGCCGTCCTTGTCAGGCCCTCCCGTTCTGCATCACTGACAAGGGGAAACCATGCCGGGAAATCGAGATAAACTTTCTCGGCCAATGCAGGGATCGAACACTCAACCTCCGGGCTATCGAGACAGTGCCTTACCCACTTAGCCATGTGTGTTAAGTATATTTATAATCCCTTTATTCAATCATAGCATGTCATAGGTAACAACTCTAGTCCACCTTCATCTCAATGAAATGAATGAAATGGGGTTTAACGTCCTACGCTTAAGCACCGTACCTGGGCTAATTGAAGACGGGCATACGCCACAGTGTGCAATGAGGGAAATTTTGCCCGGGCAGCGGCGCTACGGCCTACTCTTTTATCGAATTCCAACTGCCAAGGGATCTTTTACGTGCACTCCAATTTGTACACGGGACCTCGGTTTTTCGTCCCATCCGAACGACTAGGCAGCTGTCCTTGTCAGGCCCTCCTTCTGCATCACTGACAAGGGGAAATCACGCCGGAAAATCGAGATGAACTTTCTCGGCCAATGCAGGGATCGAACACTCAACCTCCAGGCTAGCGAACCAGCGCCTTATCCACTTAGCCACCGTGATCCCCTACCTTCATCTCACCTTGACTCCTAAACACACACTCCTCATCATCCAACCCTCATCACCTGACCTGTGTATACACCGCACACACCTGGACTGACATGCACTCACTCTCACTGTCACTCTCTCACACACCACTAGCAGACGACATAGTTAACAGATCTCCACTTTTTTACTTTTTGATGTACAATATAAATATAAATACAATATTACACTCTCACAAGGTGGAACTAATATAAATATACAAATTATATAAAATTACCAAATTATACATAAATAATCATTTACAATAAACAAATTCTCCATTTATTTCTTTTTTTTAATTTTTTTTTTTTCTAAAAATATCAAAATATGTACATGTTTATAAATATTTTTTGTTTTATCACATTTTATCTTGGAAATCTAAAAATTAGATCTTAAATATATGATATATACAATTACAAATTATTTGTTTTTAAAACATAATCTTCCAGATCTGAAGGTTTCACTTAAAGTTTTTGAAGCTGCTCCCCGTTTTGTTAAACAATCAGAAAGTTGATGAGTGTTTGGAACCCACTCAATTTTACTAATTTCCCCGTTTTCTAACATTTGCTTAACACTTGCAATATCAATGCGCAAACGCTTTTCCTGAACAAGTTTTGTAGAATACAAATTATCATACAATGACTTATTATCAACATAACAAAAAATTGGAATTTTACAATAAGTATTTACAATCTCACTTAAAATCGCCCGGACATAAACTGCCATGTCTAGAGCATCACATAACGCCAAAGTTTCTGCAGCTATAGTGCTCTTTACAACCCTCCTAATTTTCTTAGAACACCACACTATTGGACAAACTGAATCAGAACTACCCTGTAAAAATATTACATTTCCCTCAGCACTTGAAACATTATCACATAAATTTGCATATGAAGCATCAGAAAATACAATAATCTTAATATCTTTTATAGCACCTAAACAAGGAAACATTACTTTACAACTGTCACCTTTCAGCTTCTTTACACATTTATGTGCTAATATTAAATGCTCAATTTTTGGCCTTTTCATAGAAACAGCCAAATTTAAAATATCAAAACATAGATCGGGACGAGATTGATTTGAAACCCAGCTTAACTGACCAATGATTTCTCTTAAATTAGTAATTTCAAATTCATTTAAATCACTATCCTTATTTTCATACCTAGCGCCATTTATATTTATATTTTCAACTTGCTTAATGTAAGATTCTTGGTGTAATATAATACAATTAACACAATTCTGTAATTCTAAGCCAATATACTTAAATAAACCTGATTCTTGTTTTCCACTTACAAATGATTCAAGTACTTTATCTATAACTGACGTTTTAAACTTATCATTTCCACACCATAGAAAATCATCAACATGAGTTAGAAACATACCAGATATACAATTTTCATGAAAGAAAAAGAAAAATGCAGGATCAATGCTAGATATTGTACATCCTATCTTAAGTAACTTATTTTTCACACTCATATACCAATTCCTAGATGCATCACTTAGTCCATAGACGCATTTTAGCAGTTTCCAAATAATACCCTCACCATCCACCTCTCTTGGCGGTTTTAAATACACTTCACGAGAAATGTCATCTCCCTGCAGGAAAGCTGCTTTGATGTCAATTGACTGACATGCCCAGTTCATTGTTGCGGCTAATGAAAGAAATATTCTCAGAGTTTCTTTTGTAGCAGTAGGCGAATCTGCCTGTATATCTGATTCTTCAAACCCACGAGCCACCAAACGAGCTTTAAGAGATTCATGGTTATTAATCATTTTTTTTTTTATCACCCATCTAGTTGAAATTGTTGATTGACCACAATCTGGCACTTCCTCATACACTTTAAAACGTTTCCAATTCTCCAATTCTGCATGTTTAGCTAATTTCACATCAGACGACGCTTCATTTACTTCTACTACTATCTCATCACATTGGTCTGAAGCTTTCCATTCACTCAAATCCTTCACAAAATCTACACCTTTTGCATTATCATCACCACTGTCTCTAATATTTAAATACGCCCAATTTCTACCCGTCGCTTTACCACCTCTACTCAATACTGTCGCTTCAATCCACTGATCGCTATTTTTCAACTTATATTTAATTTGCTCATTATCACATGGTAAATCTGTTAACTTTTGAACAGATCTACCAACAGTTAAATTTTCCTTCTGAGCTACCAAATCTTCATCACTATCGAATTCAACCGGCATGGTTTTATCATTTTCATTTCCATCCAATTTATCTTCATTAAGTTTATCATTTTTCTGCTCAGTGAATTCTTCTCCAACCTTGGTTAAACGACATGGATGAATTCTTACATATACACTACCGTGTCGAACAAATACCACTTTTCCATCCTGCCCAATCACTTTACCAGGCCCTCTCCACTTATTGCTGTCGTCTCTTTTATAATATACAAGTTCCCCTTGTTCAAATGGACCACTAGATGTTCTGATCTGATGTCTTAAAGCCCTACGAATTCTTTCAGAGGCTTCTGCCTGAATGAACGCTCTTCTCCCAGCATGTAACGCATTCAAATGGCTGGCAAAGGTTGCACTTATTGTCTTTCCTTCTAAAGCAGGAGGTTTATCATCCATAACTGATGGTAAATTTGGGTTCACACCGAAAACAAGTTGATGGGGGCTCCACCCATAAACCATCTGTAAGCTGTTTTTTGCATTCACGGCCCAGGCTAACGCTACTTTAAGTTTCATTTGCGGATCATCCTCTAAAAGCTTAGCTACACAATCGTCTACAACTGAATGATTCCGTTCACAAAGACCATTCTGCCAAGGACTCCTGGCAGCTGTATTGATAACCTGAACATTCAAATTTTCGCACATGTCCTTGAACTGATCATTCGCAAATTCACCACCGTTATCAGCTAAAAACTTTTTAGGAGCACCAAAACCACCACCTATCCATTTCAGCATGACTTCCTCTACTATGACATCAGGAGTTTTTTTATAAATAACACTTGCTAAACTGAATCGTGTTGCCAGATCAATTAAATGTAAGAAATACACATTTGCATTCCACTGTTTTAAATCCATTGCTACACATTCATTAAATTCTGTCGCCATTGGAAGACATACTACCGGTCGAGATGGAGTCCGTTTATAACGTTTACAAACTTGACAATTATCTGAAATTTCATCAATAATAGTTTGAAATTCTGTTTCATACAATCCAGCATCTTTTATTAAGGCTTTTAGTCTACAACTTGTGGGATGTGCAAACTGCTTGTGAAGTTTTTGAACCATTTTATATTTATCGGTATTATTACTATTACCCTCAGTCTGAAAAACTTCAAATGTGTCTCTAATATCTATATCAGATTGTTCTAGATCTATACAATAATGTCCAGCCGTAGAACAATGAAGTTTTACATCTGTGCCGAATATTTGTGCAGAATCATTTTCAAGACCAAGTTTTACTTTAGCGCGTTTCATAGTTTCTTTACTTAAAAGAAGAGGTATGTCACTATCTACCACATCTGTTTCTAAAACACATTCCACACCAGCTAACTTACATGGAATTTTAATTCGTCCCAATGATTTCAATTTACAACCCCCTCCAAATTTGAAAATAGTATCACTATCTAATTGTTCAATACCCTGACGTTCCCTATCACTTAAACTGTCTAGATAACATTTCATCCATCCCTTACCTGCAACCGTTGAAGAACAAGCACTATCTAAAACTGCCGAATATAATGTTTCACATGCAAATGTTTTCATTTCCATGGGCTCACTTCCAGTGTATAGAATAGCCTTTTCTGGCCCTTGTGACTTACTCATGTTCTCGTAAGAATAGGGACAGTCTTTTACGAGATGTCTGATTGATTCACAACTACGACACTTTAATGGTGTTCCATCAAAGGAAATAGGATTTATTGGTTTCAACATTTGATTACTCTGATTATATGGATTACGCTGATTACTTTGATTATACGCTCCTCTATATGCATAATTAAATCCTCCTCTCATTCTTCTCTGACCTCTTCTAAAATCAAAGTTACTTCCCCTTCCATATCTGCTAAAATTCCTTGCTTCCAACACATCTTCTTCTCTCTCGCTAATATAGGAGTCTTGTTCAACTTTAATACTAGATGACGCACTTTTGATACTATCACATGACACAGCAGAAATTGACTGTTTACCGAAGAATTTCTTTAATGAATTACCCATTTGTTTAAATAAAGTCTGAGTCTTACTGTAATCTACCCCCGTTAACACCAATTGACGATCTTTACTTTCTAAGCCAGCTCCATCTAATAATTTGAAGGCTAGAACAGCGGCAGGTAGTTCCATTCTAAACTTCTTTGATCTGTTATATCTCTTTTCAAATTCACTCACATAAACTTCAGTACACATGTCTGGGTTTTTTTTAAATTTGTCGAACTCTAAATAGGCTTCATAAGCTTCAGTTAATTCATCCTTTTTGAACAGTTTGTCCATGAAATCGGTCAATTTATTCACACCATCATTAGAACTAAGTTCATCAGTTGAAAGTTCATTAAACACTTTATCCCTAATTCCACTTGTATCTTTCTCATCTAGGCTCAGAGCTATGGCTAAAGCTTGCTTTTCAGAAGGTAAATCAGTTAAACTTCTCCAAGCCTTGATTTCTTCCAGCCATCGATCATATGGTTTTTCTGAGCTATTAAAAGCTGGTGGTGTTTTAAAAGATGCAGCCATTGTATTGTAACTTTCACTATTACCTATGAACCACGCTCTGCTACCATGTTAAGTATATTTATAATCCCTTTATTCAATCATAGCATGTCATAGGTAACAACTCTAGTCCACCTTCATCTCACCTTGACTCCTAAACACACACTCCTCATCATCCAACCCTCATCACCTGACCTGTGTATACACCGCACACACCTGGACTGACATGCACTCACTCTCACTGTCACTCTCTCACACACCACTAGCAGACGACATAGTTAATGGGGCCATCCATAAAGTACGTACGCTCAAAATGGGTAAAATTCAGACCCTCCCTCCCCCCCTGTACGCTCCTGTACGTACGTTTTGCCATTGAATTTAAGCACCTGTACGTTTTTGGCGCGACCCCCCCTCCCCCCTTCAAGCGTACGTACTTTATGGATGGCCCCCATCCAAACCCCCTCTTATTTTTATACTTACATCTCGAGATTGCCTTGAGATCATTCTCTTGAAAATACGTTGTTTCCTTGGCTTCCTGACAAATATTGTAAACATGTGGACTAATCACATGACTCTTATTCAGGTCAACTAAAAGGTCAAATGCATGGACTTCCTGTGATTTCTCTTCTTCTGGTGATCGGATAGCTGTCGGGTTTTTCTACATTGTAAAATAACGAAAATACAAAACTTAAACATACATTATGGGAGATTAGATAAAGAGCTGACAGTTCTCACTATAATACTTCCATCAAAGACACCTTATGGGAGATTAGATAAAGAGCTGGTAGTTCTCACTATAATAGTTAAAATCTAGATAATATAAAGGAAATTTGCTGAACATTTTTCAGTCAGATTGATCCACTCTGAACCGAGATATTAGTGATTGAATTTTCGGCCTAGCCTCGATCATCAATACTTAAGTCGGTACAATAAAAAACATAGTCTCGATTATCCATTTCTTGATTAAATCATGAATGAAAGTTGAGTAGCAAATCAGAACCTAATTCAGTAAATATCACAGGACAGGATAGCAATGACATAGAGTTGACTATGGTCTGGATAAGTTAATTAATGTCTAATTTATAATTTAGATAACATTTCAGGCCTAAAGAAAGACCTGTAATAGGCAGATTTCACTCTTGAGTACTGTATGTTTAAAATCAACACAGATTCTTAAAACCATTGAATTCGTTGCAAACTACAATATTTATATGGAAGTAATCACGAAAGAGAGAGAGAGAGAGAGAAATGGTTCAGTTCTGTATCTACAAAATCTCACAGACGAAATAAACTATCCAGCGACTGATTGTAAATGCTAGGTTAAATTTTCTGATAGGCCTCTTTTAATCTGATGAAATGCAAAGCCGGGGATTATTGTCACGAAATTTTAAATAAGAAAAAATCCTAATGTTAGTATTTTGATTGGATAATATTAGATTGATTTTAGTGCTTATCCAATCAAAATTGAAGTATCTACTAAAATTTGGATTTTTATCTTTAGTCAAGATTTCGAGAAACAGGGCCCAGTAAACTTAAAAATATTTAAATGTGGACTAGTTTAATTTTTCTAAGGCTCAAAATATTTGGAATTTCGTGACAGAAAATTAAAGTTACATTATTCAAGATATAGATAAGAACTAGCCATTCTTGCTATACTAGTTCGAAAGTAGATGATGTAAAATGAATAATTTAAAAATTTCATTCAAATTACTCTATTACAAGCGAAGATATTGGCATTTAAAGAATTAGCCGACCTGTGCAATAATTTTAACCACGGTCCTGGTTGATCAAAGCTAAGACTCGAAGCGTCTGGACGCGCCATATTTGATTTATCACTGAAACGTTTTAATCTGTTTAATATCGGAGCAATCTAATGCCATCCAAAGTTGATTAAGGCCTGGATCAGTTAATTAATGTCTAATTAATACTTTAGAAAACATTTCATGCCCAAATAAAGACCTGCACTAGGCAGATTTAGCTCTTGAATAATGCATGTTTAAGTATTAAAAATTATACCTGTCTAAGTTTTGACATGGCATCGGATGATATGAAATCATTTTTCGGAAATCTGGTGATGAAACAAATAACTTGAACAAATCCTGGAGTCTGACCTCTTTCCTCTTCTCCTGGGATGTAAGCCCGGAAAATCTGAGCTTCCTGAAACATAAACAGTAAAATTACAAAATGTGTTCTCTTCGATTTTCAGTCAAAATAAACCATTTCCATCATGTAGATTAATTTACAAAAAAACAAAAACCCAAAGATTCACTTTGGTTGATATAAATTTATACGTGGAAGTTATCAGCCCATTACCCTCTGGACATCATGAAATCGTCAGTCAGTTTCATTTTGTCCGGAAGACTCTGTCATAAATTAAGTTGGAGCATTTTGAGATAGTTGGTTAGTGAGAGGAAGAGAAATGGGGTTTAACGTCCACTTAACACAAACTAGGTCATTTAGGGACTAACATATGGTTTATCTTTATTTCAATAATTCGCTTGCTCGAATGGGTCTTTTTAGCAGTGGGACGAAAACGGGGGACCCGGAGAAAATCCACGTTGTTGGACAGGCGAGTAGGAGCGGAGGATGAACCAGAAATTTGGTGAATGGACTGAACACTGGAGTGTCTGGAGTGGTTTCGTTCTAAGCAACTCTATTCCTAGGTGTATATTTTATTAAAGTGTTAAAAAAATACATTTCTAACCGATTTAAAATCAATAAATTGTGTAATGAATGAGCCGTCAGTATTCCTGAACTCTAGTGTGATGGTATCCGACGTCACGTTAGATTGGATGCTCTCAACAACGATATCGCCGCCTCGGTTTTTCACATTTACAATCAGTTGTGGTGCAATTTCACAAACGAAACACAATATACATAAAATGAAAAATATGTCATGGTTCCTTCTCGATGACATGGTTCGTTGTTTGGTGTTCTTCGCGTGAAGAATTCACATTTTTAATAAAGTTATTAGCAAATTATGGAAAATTCTAAATTCAAAGACGCCATCTTGAATAATCTCTATCTAAATGGTTATTAATTTTCTTGTTAAAAAAGATCAAAGGGGGAGATCAAATCATTTACACGATGTGCATCTTAATCCCATTATAAGGTTCCTTAATTATGATACTGAATACATGTATATTAATTCGAATTCATTTCAAACAGTTTGGATTATAGATTAAAAGATTTCATCCTTGGTCAAACAAAATTCATAATTTCACTTTTCTATTGAAACGAAATTAAATTACTTTAGATTGTTTTTTCTTGTTGTTTATCGTATTTGATAAAATTCGCAGTACTTCGTGACAGATTCTTGTTATCTTCTTTTATTAAAATTTTTAAAAGACAAATGGGTTAATATTCGTTTGGCTTTTTTTGTAGACGGTGCAAATAGTTTTAAAATTTGTAATCAACCAGTTAAAAAGTGGAAGTTGCGAAACTTCAAGAAAAAGGAAAGGATAAAAGTTTGTGGAAGTTGTGTGATTTATTCCGGTAGGTTTTATTCACTATGATTATCTGATTTAGAAAATATTTGTCGTCAATCATTTCCATAACGTTATCAATGTCGAGGGACAGAAATGACTTGACATTCATCTAAATGGGGTGAGACCAGTGATTGAGTGAAGTGAAATTTTTTGATCAAGCCACTCACTCAACTGACAAGTCTGTTATTGTTATTAATTGGGCTAGGCCTACTGAGTACTGACCTACTCATTTCGCAAGAACAGGCAGATATTTACAAACTTATTTCCTCGATCTTGATGTAGATTATTAATTTGAGACAACCAAAAATAAATATCCATTATATATTTATACTAGGGGTTTCAGGTCAAAGTTTCAAAAAAGAGAAAATTTTTTTTTTTAAATATTTTGTGAAAATATACATAAAATGCTACCCAAATATTTTTATTTCATCAAAATATTTTAATTTGATCCAAAGTTATGGAATTTTAAAATCCGAGATTGACGTCAAAAATGTAATCAATTAGGTATGTGACTATCCGGCGCCGAGAACCAGCCGTGCTGGTGCTAATTAGTTGTGACGTAATTAAGTGTTTTCCCCAGGGCGGCATTTCTGATCGCGCTATATACAGGGCTTTTTGATTGGCTGTGAGTGGGTAATCCTTGTGGAAAATACCCTCTGACGTAGCCGAATATATGAATATATTACCTCGTTTTCGATTTTTTACAATCGCTTGAAAATTGACGATATTACGAGTGTTTTTGTTACGAAGCGAGAATTTTAGTCGTGGAACGGTGCAAATTGCGGTATCAAGATGAGTTTGGGAAACTTATTAATGTATATGAATCGATTCTATGTATAATTGTGCATATATGTGTGTAATATCAATGACGAAACTAGGTGCGAAGAATACCTACGAAGCTGCGAAAAAAAGTTAGTCGTATCAAAGAATTTCCAAGATGGCGCCGAATTTCTTCGATTTTCACTGTGTTGTCACGCATTTCAATTCAAAATCACATGAACATGGCTATACTTATATGCATCAAAGCACGCAAAAAATGCAAAATAATAGTCAATAAATATGTTATATGTCTGGATTGTGATAAAAATACATAGTTTTCGAGGATTAAATGCCTCATAATTATGATAATGCGGGTCACGAATGGCCCCTTCCGTGACTTTTGTTTACAAAACAAACGCACGTGGTGTTATGTTGGGGCTCATATTTCTTACTTTATATGCATTTTGGGTCAGTAATACCTTATGTAAACATTCAACGTTGCTTTTAAAAAAAAAAATTTTTTTTCAGTAATAGATAAACCCTAGAATATCAGAATGCCTCAATCAATGATGGAGAGTCGTATGACATTTCGAAATATTCCCTTGCTTCTGATCTAATCTTAAGTGACATGTTTTTGTGTTAAGACTAGACAACAGACTCATCTGAGTACTAAATTTCATCTTATTATATGGTACGACTTGTGATATTCATCTGTAACTGTGCATGTATTAGTGTTTTTGAACAGCTATCTTTTAGTGGAACTTTCAATGAAAAAGACCAAGGAAGTAATGAGCATTTTTATGACCTGGTGATATTTATCTGTAACTGTGCATGTATTAGTGTTTTTGAACAGCTATCTTTTAGTGAAAAATTCAATAAAAAAGACCAAATATTAAGGAAGTTATGAGCATTTTTGTGATTTGGTCAGTCGTCAATTAATCTCCACGAATTGGCGAAATGATTCATTAATTGATAATTAATTAATAATTGATCAAATTAATCAATCAATTAATTAATGTAATTGTATTGTGCCAATTTGTGGTTTCAAATAGCTCTCCAACGATGCAAAAGTCATTGATATCTGTTGACTTTTGGGGGAACTGTGATGTTTTAAAGTGCGTACTTATTATTTTCACCCGAAAAGTGATCACGCTCAAGTCTTTGTATTCTAATTAAAACAAAGGGTCAATATTGACCCGACTTTCTATTTTTTCAAAATGATGTAACTTTTTTTCTATTTGGAGTAGAACCAAAATTTAAAGACCATAGTAATGCATATTCAAGGCCCTTTCCAATGATGCCAGTTTTATTAAATTTGCAAAATTTTCATTTTTTTAGTCACATACATGCTCTATACCAGTCAATGCGTGGTATGGCACCAAAATAAGTGCTTTTCAGTCATATTTGAGTGACGTTGTAAGCGGTATTTCCCCTTCAGAATCGCTAGTACTAATTTTAAAACTGAAATCCGATCGTTATTATCAGCTAAGATTTATTAAAATCATAATAATTTGAATGATAATATGTCAAATATTTATAATCTCGATGAAACCTCACGAAATTTTTTATATATTTAGTTGAAATTTAGCAATTTTCAGTCATCAAAACAGATAAATCCCATTTTCTACGGCTCTAATTGTCCGATCTCGAGGTTTCACTCAGAATAATAATCACAAAAATGTTATCTATCATTTGATTGGTTCTATATGAAAATCCACCGGAAAATAACGATCGGAATCACCAATGAAGTGGGTCTTAGCAATGCCGTCAGTGGAAATTTACCGGCCGTGTGACGTCAGAGCGATATTTTCCCGCTAGCGTCTCTTGTAAACAAATGGTAGTTTCGCTTACATTTCGATACTTTTTTAGCCTGAATCTTTGCAGATATTGAGATTAATATTAAACTATTGCAATACAAGTGTTAGGAATGCATTTACATCAATTTCAATTAGTAATTCAGAATCGTAGATTGAAGTGGGCTATATTTCAGCTGCTGGCTGTCCCGATTTCAACTAAAGTCACATCATCTGAAACCCCTATTTATACAGAATAATTATAAGTAGGGGTTTCAGGTCAAAGTTTTAAATGAGAGAAAAAAAATTATTTTAAATATTTTTTGAAAATATACATAAAATGCTACCCAATATTTTTTAAAATCCGAGATCGACGTCAATGATGTAATCAAACTGCTCTATACCCGTCAATGCGTAGCACGGCACCAAAACAAGTGCTTTTCAGTCATATTTGAGTGACGTCGTAAGCAGTATTTCCCCTTCAGAATCGCTAGTACTAATTTTAAAACTGAAATCCGATCGTTATTATCAGCTAAATGTTATTACAATCGTAATAATGTGAATGATAATATGTCAAATATTTATAATCTGGATGATACCTCAAGAAATTTTTTTATATTTAGTCGAAATTTAGCAATTTTTAGGCATCAAAACAGATAAATTCCATTTTCTACGGCTCTAATTGTCCGATCTCGGGGTATCACGTACAATAATAATCACAAAAATGTTATCTATCGTTTGATTGGTTCTATATGAAAATCCCCCGAAAAACTAACGATCAGATTCACCAATGAAATGGGCCGTAGCAATGCCGTCAATGGAAATTTACCGGCCGTGTGACGTCAGAGCGGTATTTTCCCGCTTGTGTCTCCTGTAAACAAACGGTAATTTCGCTAACTTTTCGATGCTTTTTTAGCCTGAATCTTTGCAGATATTGAGATTGATATTAAACTATTGTAATACAATTGTTAGGAATGCATTTACATCAATTAGTAATTCAGAATCGTAGATTGAAGTGGGCTATATTTCAGCTGCTGGCTGACCCGATTTCAACCTAAAGTGACGTGACCTGAAACCCCTATTATAAGATTTTCTGATGAAAATGATTATAAAGTTATAAATATTTTAAAATATAATAAAGACTTATCATTATTATTATTCATTAATCTCATCATTGACATTATTATTATTACAATAACTATGTGTTATATGTTAGTGAGTCATCATCATATTCTTCAAAGTCATTTTGATTGAGTGCAAGCATCTCAAAGATTTAAGATTAAATCATTTCCGTTGCCAGTCACTTCAACATTTGTTTGCCCAACCGATCTATATTGTAATTTACTAGACTTTTTAAAAGAGACAGGATTTTATTATAAATTTTAATTGTATATATATATTATCATTTCATTTTTGTATTTTAAATATTTATATGCATAAAACGATTTATTTTACTTTTATTTAAGTTACTACTGTGATATTGTTTTTATTTATGCATATAATATTTTCTGTGATATAATTTAACCTGTCTCAAAATAATCATCATATGTTTGGTGAATATGGCCGGGTTGGTGCTGACGTGGCAATAAAAATCACATTTCTTTCTTTCTTTCTTTCATCATTAGTTAAAAAACTTTTAACGTTAAACTGTGTTTAACATTAAAATTGGTACAGTCTAAGACTCCTTACGCAAGTTCAAATAGGCTCAAACGCACAATTGTCAACACATACCATTACAGTTTGGTAATTTTATGACAAATAGTGAAGACTGGACCACTAAAATAGCTACCGACCAGTTTTTCTTTGTGGTAATGCGTTCTACATTTGCATAGCGACGTTTCTTGTCATGACGTATTACGCGTAGCAGTTGGGTTTCATCAAATCATATAATTATGCGGTAAGGCTTCACCTTTATTTCAATGGGAATTGATTTATTATATGTTAAGCTATGTGCAGTGCTGTTTTGAGTCAGTTTGTGTGTAAAATAAGGGAGCTGTAGGCCAGTAACCATTTTGTAGTCATTTGACTAAAAAACTTGCGCAATGAAACTCTGTAGGAAGAACCACTACTGCGATGGAGTAAGGCGAAAGATGTCAGTAGTGGAACCATTTCTAAGTCATCATATATACCCAGACGATACGCCAGTTATTATATATATACACATGTAGTCTACCTATAGTTTATACCACTCATTATATTATAGCAGGGAATATCATATTCATAGACGGTTTCGCATCGCAGTTTGTCAAACAAAAACAACGTAGGTTTCAATTCCCACCTTGTACATGACAGTGGTTTTCTGCGGGTTCTCCAGTTTTCTCCCACTGTTAAAGACCCCTACACCCAGGCCAGAAACCAAAATTTAGCCGACATATGGGGGCGAGGAAGATAAATTTCTGACAACAAAAAATCAATGAACGAAGGTCATCGCCGACTGCCGTAAGCAGGAGGAGGGGAGAGCACGAAAATTAGAAGCTGTGAGAGTGAATTTAGGCCTCTATGACATTTAGGTGACGAATGTGTCGGAAAATTAAGAGTTTCCAGCCGACATTAACTATCTCTCGGCCGGATTTGAGAGACAGGACAGAAAAATTCCGACAGGAATTAATGAAATACAGTTGAACTTCATGTATAATGTGTTAGTCCCAAAATAATCTATAGTTTGAGTCGAGAGTGAATGTTCTCTCTCTATACAGTGTATATAAGCTTATATTTTAATCATGTTGAACATGATTTTTTCTGATGTATACACTTAATGTACCTGCAGTTCTTTATTTATGTGTTTTTATATTTTCCAGAAAAATGGCAGACAAGAAAGGCTACCCCGGATATCCAGGCTATCCTCCTCAACCTGGAGCGTCGGTAAAACTCCTTATTTTATTAAATATCTTTAAAATACAGATGTGACGTCATCCTTTGATGTTGGCGTACCATTATTTCAAATAATGTCCAGGCAACTTGCCAATAGTACATTATTTCAATATTAGACTGGCATGATATTTTTCACTGTAAACGCACGTGCGGTGTCTGTATTTTAAGTAGTTTAATCGTCTCGGGGCTTAGACATTGCGTAATATATTGTAAAAACACTCGGACCTGACGGTCCTCTTGTTGTTACAATATATTACTTAATGTCTCGCCCTCGACCATTAAACCACACTTAGTCAACATTCCCGAATAATGAAAAATCAATTTATAGAGTGTAGCCCTTTTCAGGTCTGTTGCAGCTCAGATAAGAGAAAAGTGTTTTAACATCCGAAGCAATTGTACTGGCTGTTGCAATCTGATTAAAACACAGATCCAATTTCGTTTCGTTTTTTTGATTCATAATTTTGTTTTACTTGTCTTTACTACACTTTAGGATCTGGAAGGTTTGTTATTTAACTCGTGTTCAGCTTCAAATGAGGGGTCAGCCAATCAAATTGTCTGTCGAATAGGGGGTTTGACCTCTCTTGCACGGAACTGTGGGTAGACATGAACTGCGACAGATATCAAAACAAAGCAAAAGTAGATCAAAAACATAGCCACTTGCAACAACGATTCTGATTGGTTAATCGAATGACTGACATTATGGGGTCAAATGTCGTTTTCTAAGGCCTTGATTATTGTTAGGCTTGGGAATTTATTTTTTTATTTTACTTTTTAAAAAAGGTATATTTTATTATAATACAAAAAATCATTTCTTTGTACACAACTTAATATGTAGACAATGGGCGTCCTCACTAGAGATAAAGGGACATAACTCATAGGCGAAGCGGTCCCACGTGACCCCATTGTTTACCTTATAGCACAGTTTTCCTGTACATTCATTACGAACTTGTGTGTTGACAAACGTTAGTTTCCACGTTAATGGAATTTAATACTGATACGGATCTCTTACCATCGATAAGGTCACGCGGGACCGCATTTTTAATGGCGACGCCTAGTGGGAATTCCTTAAGCGAGGACGCCCATTATAGTACAACGCAAATAAATAACATATTTAAATAATATAATATAATTATACACTCTACATGGGTTGATTATCAATCTATATGCAAGACATATAATATACAAAAACAGTAATATTGAAAAGAGAAACTAATTAGTGATTAATTACTAATCAGTGTTACTAATCAGAAATCAGAGTTACTATTAACTAATCAGAAATCAGAGTTATTAATCAGAGTATACATTTTTTTATTTTCACACCTATTATCACTCGGATATTACATTAGGGGCCATCTATAAAGTACGTACGCTCAAAATGGGTAAAATGGGTAACGCTCTTGTACGTACGTTTTGCCAATGAATTTACGCACCTGTACGTTTTTGGCGTGACCCCTCCCCCCCTTCAAGCGTACGTACTTTATGGATGGCCCATTATACAATGATTGCAAACTTCATTATTCACCTATCGTACCCTATATTTGTATATTTGATCTTTTGTTAGGGTCATACCGTAACAGTTCAACATACGACAGTTCATCAAAAACCAGCAGTAAGTAGAATACTTATTTTAAACCTTGACAATAATTGGGTCATCGACTCACTCATAAAGAGAATGAATGAATGAAATGGGGTTTAACATCCATCCTACTATTATGCACCTAGCCTGGGCTTATGGAAGAGGGGCATACGTCATACAGTGTACTATGAGGGAAATTTTGCCCGGGCAGCGAGGCTACGGTCTACTCTTATGTCGAATTCAAACTACCAAGGGATCTTTTACGCGCACTCGAATGTGTACACAGGACCTCGGTTTTTCGTCCGATCCGAACGACTAGGCAGTTGTCCTTGTCAGGCCCTCCTTCTGCATGGTCATAAAGAGATGAACAATCTAGGGGTGCGAATAAAACTTTGATTGTAAAGATAATCGTTATTTTAGTGTTGGGCCAATTTCAATAATTTTGCAAAAATGTTCTGGAAATTAGATATTGAAAACTTTACTAATTTAATACTTTGTGCTATTATGGAAAATGATTTACTTTTAAAACAAGATTTCGTAGGATATGTGAGGGATTGAATGCATCATAAGGTCTGTCATTTTGTTAACTTGCGAGGTTTCAATTCCCCTGTTGTATGTGACATTGAGTAGGGTCGCCTGTCCTACCTCATGAGTTTCCTCCTACTGCTAAAGACCCCTACGCGCAAATGAATTTTTGAAATAAGTTGAACCATATGTTAGTCCCGAAATGACCTACTTTGTGTCAAGTGGACTTTCAACCAGATGTTAGAGTTAGCATGGACAACCTTACTAGTTGGTGTGGCATTTTTCTGTCTTATTTTTATGACCTCAGTAGGATTGACAAGATTTCATAAGGTGTCTAGTTCGTATCTTATATCGGGGGTTGGTATGGCCTAGTGGTCTAGAGTGCCGTGATTCGACCTCTAGCTGGCCGGTTACCTCTGGTTTGCGAATGTGGTTTCGAGCCCTCGTGTGAGCGTATGTGACCTGGAGATAGGGGCTCTTTCTCAACCTCGTTGGTTTCCTCCGGTTTCCTCCCACTGCTAAAGACCAATACGCGCAAGTCCCTAAATTACCTAGTTGTGTCGAGTGGACGTTAAACCCCATCTCTCTCCTTCTCTCGTATCCAAAATCATCTGACCTTAACAAAGAATTAGTACTGTTCCTGGATATGAAAATTACTTTATGTACGGTAGATGTGTATATTTATTGTTCAAGATATTTATTCAGTTAACATTCACAATACAAAGCACATGTTAATTGATAATACATACAAGATGGCTGACCTCAGCTCCTACCCAGAAGGCTGACCAAAGACTTCCAATCAAGGGAAGTAACCCACATGTACATATGAGCAAGGGGTCAGACCACAAATATTATACTTAACATCTATTTATCTGTATGTTTTTTTATACTTTTTTTTCAGCCTGGATTTTTTGGTAGTTTGAAATCTGAGTTTAATAAAGTTGGGAAACAGTTTAATAAGGAGATTGATTATTGTTCTAATAAACTGAATCAAGTTGTTGATACACATGCTGCTGGAGCCATGTTGGTAAGTTCATCTTATAATGAAGCCTCTTTAATATCCATTCCATGTTATATATTTAGCCTAGGGGGGTTAAGATGGCCTAGTGCCCTAGAGTGCCGCGCTTCGACCTCTAGCTGGCCGGCCACCTCTGGCTTGCGGCTGTGGTTTCGAGCCCTGGTGTGAGCGTATGTGGCATGGAGATAGGGGCACCTTCACAACCTTGTGGGTTTCCGGGCACTCCGGTTTCCTCCCACTGCTAAAGACCCCTAAGCGCAAGCAAATTATTGGGTGGGGGGAGATGGTATAGGGTGGGGGGGAAGATGGCTGAATGGCTAGCATGTGAGTGCTGTATCATACAGCTTGTCATTAAGTCAACTGGCCTGGTTTCGAATCCCTGGCTGTACGTGGCAAGGAGTAGGGTCGTCTGTCCAACCTTGTTGGTTTTCTCCGGGTCCTCCGGTTTCTTCCGACTGCTAAAGACCCCTCCGGGCAAGCAAATAATTGAAGTAAAGTTGAACCATATGTTAGTACTGAAATGACCTAATTTTGTCGAGTGAACGTTAAACCCCATCTCTCTATCTCTCTGAAGCCACTTTAATATCCATGAGGGTTTGAACATTTCTCCACTGTTAGTCTTCTTGGAGAATTAATAGTCCCTGTTCTTGGCTGAGGAAATCTCTTTATACTTTTACCACATTGAAATGTGGTTTGTACATTTATATTGCCTGATGATCAGGCGTCTACAAGGAAGGTCTAGTTTCTACATGTATAGCACCATTAATTCTACTAGTATAATGTATATGACTGAGATAGTTCAGAAGAAAACAGCACAGAGGTTATGGAGTTAGATCTCAAATCATATGGTTGGATGGTTGATCCTAACTCTACCCCAAACTGCCTGACAAAAACACAACAAGAGAATCCTCCGAGTGGCAAACCCTTACAAGGAGAAGGACAAGTAGTTGAAGGGTCAAGGATATTGAACTCTGACTAGAATGTTTTGGGGCTCAGACATTTATCAGGGCTGAAGTAGTCGTGTGGTAAATGAAATAAAATTGGGTTTAACGTCCTACTGTTCTGCTCCGCCTCGGCAAATAAAGGCGGACATATGCCATACAGTGTGCTCGGAGATCATCCGTAATTTGAATGAAAGACTTTTTTATGTTATATGCCATACCAGGCCCGTAGCCAGGGGGTGGCACGGGGGGGCAACTACCCTCCCAGTACTGAGTCTTGCCCCCCCAATATTACAAGAAAATTGGCCTTTACCGCAAAATTCATGCAGATGCCCAGGCTAGTTGGCCCTTCCGAAAACATCTTTGCCCCCCCAAAAACAACTTCCTGGCTACGGGCCTGTGCCAAACCATACCGTATATTGTTAATATTAGGCTGCTATTACATAGGTGTATTCGGTATACGTTTAGAGGTATACATGAATACTTGTGTTTGAACAACAGGAGTCTGCTTAGCGGTTTACAGCGGACTATACGCGTATAGGGGCACGCTACCGTGTAAACTGCTGTACCGTTCACCGTATATCATATACCCCTATGTATTAACAGCCTTAGGAACCATTTAAAACTGGTATATCATATTTTGTATTATATATTGTGTTTAGGAACCATTTAAAACTGGTATATCATATTTTGTATTATATATTGTGTTTAGGAACCATTTAAAACTGGTATATCATATTTTGTATTATATATTGTGTTTAGGAACCATTTAAAACTGGTATATCATATTTTGTATTGTATATTGTGTTTAGGAACCATTTAAAACTGGTTTATCATATTTTGTATTGTATATTGTGTTTAGGAACCATTTAAAACTGGTTTATCATATTTTGTATTATATATTGTGTTTAGGAACCATTTAAAACTGGTTTATCATATTTTGTATTGTATATTGTGTTTAGGAACCATTTAAAACTGGTTTATCATATCTTGTATTATATACTGTGTTTAGGAGCTGTTTAAAACTGGTTTACCATATTTTGTATTGTATATTTTGTTCAGGAGCTGTTTAAAACTGGTTTATCATATTTTGTATTGTATATTGTGTTTAGGAACCATTTAAAACTGGTTTATCATATCTTGTATTATATATTGTGTTTAGGAACCATTTAAAACTGGTTTACCATATTTTGTATTGTATATTTTGTTCAGGAGCTGTTTAAAACTGGTAATGTTGTACAGTTAGTATCCCGAGCTAGTGGAAGATGCTTAGAGATTATAGCTTTACCGACGGGACAACTAGCTGTTGATGGTCACGGTCCCAGTGATCCTCAGGCTTTCCACAGTTAGTATATACATTTCACTCATTAATATTCATTAGACTCATTAATATTCATTAGACTCATTAATATTCATCATTACTCATTAATATTCATTAGACTTATTAATATTCATTACACTCATTAATATTCATTAGACTCATTAATATTCATGAGACATGTATAACGCCCATGTAGTAAGAGGGGAGGGCGCCTCGGTCCTTGTGTAGATGTAGATTATCACTGTGTAACCCTGTGTAACCATGATAAAAAAATATATAATCATATATACATTGTGATGTCTTTACAAAGTATTATTATTATGTCAACAATTATCTTCCGTAGTTTAATAACTGTAACTTATACGCATGCGTACTAATGATTAATATGAGGATGTTTCCGGCAATGAGCGTTCTTACTTGCCGCAACCATGCTGTAGAGATGCCATGCTTTCTATAATAAAGCTATTACCTGTATTATAAGTTTTATCGTCGTATCTAGCCCACGTAGCTACCAGGCCAAGTCACAATATACATGTATAGCATTGAGAGTTGATAATGGTCTTTTCATGTTAATAAATGTCTAATTATATGCTGATTACACTATTTTGCCAGATTACCCTATTTTGCCTATACGGTTTTTTAGGACTTCAAATTTTGTCTAAATGGTTTGGATTGTTCGTACTTGGTTTTATGTTAGGCCCAGAAATTTAGCTCTTTAAAAAATGCATGTTTAAGCAATCCGGATAAGATTACCAGTTTAATGACATTGAAATACAGCTTTTTAGAGATGATGTTTTTTGCTTGCATTGTCACATGATTTCATATAACAAAGCAGTGTCTTCAACAATGTGGGGGGGGGGGTGTGTGGATGAGTGAATGCAGGGGCGCAGATCGCTCAAATTAAGTGGTGGGGACAGACCATGCGCGGGCAATTAATAATAAAAATAGGGGGTGCGGGGGTTCTCCCCCTTAATTTTTTAGAAACTAGACGCTCTAAAACGCACTCTGTGGGTATTTTCAGCATTATTTTCTGGCAAACAATTCTTATCCCTGAGGCAGCAAATGATACGAAATCTAATCTAAAGATATATCTTCAAGCCACCGTTCACGATTTATTCTCTCATGTAATGTACAGTACAAGAACTAGAAATATTTACACTACTGAGTTTCAAGCTGCGCCTCCATTCACAGCAGTGTATAAAATTTGTCAAGAAAATTTGTAGGCCAACAGGACCCGCTGGTAGACGCCATTCATTAACTTATGGGTCCAATAAATATTAACAAATTTTAAAACACACCTACACTACCCCACCCCAAATGCCTTAAATTCCTAAATTCCGTAGGTGTCTTCTACCTACAGCCATTTGGGTTAGGTTATGATCTGCGCCCCTGAGTGAATGGATAGCACATGCAGGCTGTATCATAAAGCCTGTCATTGAGTCAACTGGCATGGTTTCGAATCCATGGTTGTACTGACAAGGAGTAGGGTCGTCTGTCCAACCTCCTGGGTTTTCCCCAGGTTCTCTGGTTTCGTCCCACTGCTAATGACCCCTACGCGCAAGCCAATTATTGAAAAAAATTAAAACCATATGTTAGTCCCGAAATGACCTAGTTTGTGTCGAGTGGACATAAAACCCCATTTCTCTCTCTCTCTCTCTTCAACAATGTTTGTGTGGGAACCAGTCATTTAAAAAGATCTGTAGCCTCTGTTGTCACAATGATTATATGTTTATAAGATCTGTAGTCTCTGTCATCACAAAGATCTGTAGCCTCTGTTGTCACATTGATTATTTGTTTTTAAACCTGTTACATATTATTACCATCAAACCATTGTTTATCGTTCTCGTTAGAATATTTAATATCTAGATTACATTTTTATGTTTTGTCTATTTTTCAGCTCATTGGACCGTTACTAACGAAGGATCAAATCAAGTCCGTCTCCATAACAACCATAATTATCTTACCATACATAACGGGGCAACTTGCCTGATTAACATGGTGAGTGAATATTTAGGTGAAAAAAGATTATAAATATTGTTCATAAAGATGTAAGGAGGGGGGGTGTGTTCATAAAGCTGGAAGGAGGGGGCGTGTTCATAAAGATGGAGGGAAGGGGGGGGGCGTGTTCATAAAGATGGAAGGAGGGGGGGCGTGTTCATAAAGATGGAAGGAGGGGGGGGGGCGTGTTCATAAAGATGGAGGGAGGGGGGGGGGCGTGTTCATAAAGATGGAGGGGGGGGGGGGGCGTGTTCATAAAGCTGGAAGGAGGGGGGGGCGTGTTCATAAAGATGTAAGGAGGGGGCGTGTTCATAAAGATGGAAGGAGGGGGGAGGGGGCGTGTGTTCATAAAGATGGAGGGAGGGGGCATGTGTTCATAAAGATGGAAGGAGGAAGGGGGGGGCATGTGTTCATAAAGATGAAAGGAGGGGGGAGGGGGCATGTGTTCATAAAGATGAAAGGAGGAAGGGGGGGGCATGTGTTCATAAAGATGGAGGGAGGGGGCGTGTGTTCATAAAGATGAAAGGAGGGGGGAGGGGGCATGTGTTCATAAAGATGGAGGGAGGGGGCGTGTGTTCATAAAGATGAAAGGAGGGGGGAGGGGGCGTGTGTTCATTAAGATTGAAGGAGGGGGCGTGTGTTCATAAAGATGGAAGGAGGGGGGGGCGTGTGTTCATAAAGATGGAAGGAGGGGGGAGGGGGCATGTGTTCATAAAGATGGAAGGAGGAAGGGGGGGGGCATGTGTTCATAAAGATGAAAGGAGGAAGGGGGGGGCATGTGTTCATAAAGATGAAAGGAGGAAGGGGGGGGCATGTGTTCATAAAAATGGAAGGAGGGGGCGTGTGTTCATAAAGATGGAAGGAGGGGGGGGCGTGTGTTCATAAAGATGGAAGGAGGAAGGGGGGGGGCATGTGTTCATAAAGATGAAAGGAGGAAGGGGGGGGGCATGTGTTCATAAAGATGAAAGGAGGAAGGGGGGGCATGTGTTCATTAAGATTGAAGGAGGGGGCGTGTGTTCATAAAGATGGAGGGAGGGGGGAGGGGGCATGTGTTCATAAAGATGGAAGGAGGGGGCGTGTGTTCATAAAGATGAAAGGAGGAAGGGGGGGGCATGTGTTCATAAAGATGGAGGGAGGGGGCGTGTGTTCATAAAGATTGAAGGAGGGGGCGTGTGTTCATAAAGATGGAGGGAGGGGGGAGGGGGCATGTGTTCATAAAGATGGAGGGAGGGGGCGTGTGTTCATAAAGATGAAAGGAGGAAGGGGGGGGCATGTGTTCATAAAGATGGAGGGAGGGGGCGTGTGTTCATAAAGATGAAAGGAGGAAGGGGGGGGCGTGTGTTCATAAAGATGGAGGGAGGGGGCGTGTGTTCATAAAGATGAAAGGAGGGGGGAGGGGGCGTGTGTTCATTAAGATTGAAGGAGGGGGCGTGTGTTCATAAAGATGGAGGGAGGGGGGAGGGGGCATGTGTTCATAAAGATGGAAGGAGGAAGGGGGGGCATGTGTTCATAAAGATGGAAGGAGGAAGGGGGGGCGCGTGTTCATAAAGATGGAAGGAGGCGGGGTCGCGTGTGTTCATAAAGATGGAAGGAGGGGGGGGCGTGTGTTCATAAAGATGGAAGGAGGCGGGGGAGGCGGGGTCGCGTGTGTTCATAAAGATGGAAGGAGGCGGGGGCGCGTGTGTTCATCAAGATGGAAGGATGCGGGGGAGGCGGGGTCGCGTGTGTTCATAAAGATGGAAGGAGGGGGGGGCGCGTGCAGGCCTGTGAAAAAACAAAGTCTGTCATTGAGTTGAGTGGATGGTTTCGTTTCGAATCCATGGTTGAATGTGACAAGGAGTAGGGTCGCCTTTCCAACCTCGTGGGTTTTTTCCAGGTCCTTGGGTTTCCTCCCACTGCTAAAGACCCCTACGCGCAAGCGAATTATTGAAATAAAATTAAACCATAGGTTTCGAATCCATGGTTGTACGTGACAAGGAGTAGGGGCGCCTATTCAACCTCTTGTAGGTTTTCTCCAGATCCTTGGGTTTCCTCCCACTGCTAAAGACCCCTATGCGCAAGTGAATTATTGAAATAAAATTAAACCATATGTTAGTCTCGAAATGGCCTAGTCTGTGTCAAGTGGACCTTAAACCCTATTTCTCTCTCTCTCTCTCTCTGGTTTTCCTCGACAAAAACCTAAATATTATGGTATTTATTTCAGCCACCAGGAAGTCCCCTTGGAATAGAGACGAAGTTCCAGCTATCTCAGTCGGGTCAGTTTATTCTGCTGGAATCATTAAAGGAAAGACAGCGCCATATTGGTGTTTTACCTGACGGCCAGCTGAAACCTGCTGTAGCGTGTGGTAGAGAAGACCACGCCCAGTTTGGTGTACATGTCATTGTAAGTTAAATGTACTCATTTTACTGCCTGGGGCCTGTTTCACGAAATTTTAACTAAGATAAAATTCAAATTTTAGTAATTTGATTGGATAATATTAGATTGATTTTGGCGCTTTGCTAGTCAAAATTGAAGTATCTACTAAAATTTGGAATTTTTTTTAGTTAATGAAAACTATTGACTTGACATTGTTGTTTAAGTGATAAGCTGGAAATGTACACTTTAAATAGGACACCAATTATCAAAATTGAATGGCCAGCTTTAAACTGGACAGAAGTACAAATTAGATGATTTTGGTGATTTTGTGGTTCTGGATTTGATTGGAATGAATGAATGAAATGGGGTTCAACATCCTACTATAATGCACCTACAAAAATGGAATCATTTCTTGCCACATCGAACACAAATTTATAAGAATCCAACACTATTCTCATGTAGAATTACACGATACAAAAACATAAACGACTTTCATTTGAATCTGACCGCCATGTTTAAAAACTAACGCTTAGCAAATATTCCAAATTTAGGAATGTCATTTTACATGAAAATAGTGTTGGATTTTTATAAATTTGTGTTCGATGTGGCAAGAAATGATCTCTTTTAGCGACCAAAGAAGAACCAAGGTGAAAAATAGACGGCCAGGATTCCAAAATTGCCTTAGAACTGAGATACGGGAAAAGCCTTTTTTTCATACTAGTTGTCAATAGAAGCGGATAGTAACGTAGTAGCGAGCATAGCCGATACAATTTAAGTTACTTGAAGTAACTATCACATTCTATGCCTTTCTTAAACAATAAAAAGTAAAGAAATGTTTGAATGATTTTGATTACATTAAAGATGATGTTTTTGTTATTATTTTTCAGTACACACCTTACCCGACGTCGAACGTTACAGTGGTTAATAAATAAATAAACCATCTGCTTTCTGACAACAAAAACTCAAAAAATATTTCGTCAACTATTGGGTTTATTCTTCTTTTCATATTACTAAAGGGATCTAACATATATAACTAAAGGCCCACATATTACTTTAGGCCTATAACACATATTACTATAGGCCTATAACACATATTACTATAGGCCTATAACACATATTACTAAAGGCCTATAACACGTATTACTTTAGGCCTATAACACATACTACTATAGGCCTATAACACATATTGCTAAAGGCCTATAACACATACTACTAAAGGCATATAACAAATATTACTAAAGGCCTATAACATATATTACTATAGGCCTATAACACATATTTCTATAGGCCTATAACACATATTACTTTAGGCCTATAACACATATTACTTTAGGCCTATAACACATACTACTAGAGGCCTATAACACATATTAATATAGGAATGTGAGAAAGTGCTGCTTAGTTTTTTTCATTCCTCACTGTACTGAATGTTTTGTTTAAAGCCCCAATAACACTCTTGTTGTAACTGAATAATATGTTCCAATCTTTATTCTGGTCAACAATTTGTACTATTTTACAATATTCCAATTCCAATTGGATTTAAACATATTTTCGAACCCTCTGAACAAGTAAGATAGGTTGTAATGGATAATTTACACAACAGGTAAGACACTTAAACATCTAGTTGTTAGAATAAGGCTAAAAAAAAAATTCGGAACCTATCAAGCCAGCAAGAGTGTTATTGTCCCTTTAATGTGGTTGACGTTTATTTTATATATAAGATAAAAATAACATGTTCTCAACAACAATAGAATATTATAATTGATTTTTATATTTTAATATAACTGTCTATTATTAAATATTATTGTTTACGATCGGAGTTATTACATATATATAACAATTTATATTCATAGAATTTCATAGTGGATTTTAATCAATTTTATATCGTATCGTGCCTACATGTACATTGTCCATAGTCTAGAAAGTTGATTATGGCCTTGTCATAAATGTTTACATAATAAATTATATAATATTTGAAGCCAAATAAAAGACCTGTGATAGACAGATCTTGCTTCTTATCAATAATGTATGTTTGAATTACATGGGGGAGTTTGGATGGGCTAGTGGTCTAGAGTGCCGTGCTTCGACCTCTAACTGACCGGCCACCTCTGGATTGCGGCTGTGGTTTTGATCCCTGGTGTGGGCGTATGTGGCATGGAGATAGGGGCGCCTTCTCAACCTCATGGGTTTCCTCCGGGCACTCCAGTTTCCTCCCACTGCTAAAGACCCCTACGCGCAAATGAATTATTGAAATAAAATTAAACCATATGTTAGACCCGAAATGACCTAGTTGTGTTGAGTGGAGGTTAAACCCCATTTCTCTCTCTCTCTCTCTCTCTGTCTCTGTCTCTCTCTTTCTCTTGAATTACATGGTTTGTTCCTGAACCAGTATATTATGTAGGTCAAATATTGATTAATCATTACCATTATTAGTTTGATATATTTACATATTGTTATTCAAATATATTTTAATATTTCAATCTATCATCTATTTATATATTTATTCATGATAAAAATAAGAAATACAAGGAAGAGTAAAGCCATGATTGTTATTGTTAGTGCGTTTACCCCATGACCTGCGACGTATGGACCACGTGATATGAAAACATGTCGATGGACTGCCTCTGAGATCACTTCTCCGCAGGTAGCGTGTCTCAGATGACATTTTCAACTTAGTGCCTGACATGTATTAAAAATATCAATAAAAAAGACAAATCAGTGCCAGTCAAAATGTCCGACACCCGCTGTTTAGTGCCTGACAAATCCTGAATCTGTACCTGATTTTGTCAGTGATAGGTGCCTTATAAGCTGGTCGGATAGCCGTGGCGATAGAGAGGCGGCTTCTCACCAATGCAACGAGGGTTCAATCCCAGCTCAGGGCATGAACTTTATCGTACGATCAGGCAGGTTTCCCCCCGAGTTCTTGGGTTTCTACCTGCAGTAATGATCGAAATCATTCGCACGATCTGTGCCAAGGGCCAAATTGGAAAAAGGCCTCAGGCCTAATTTGCTACCCTTGTAAAATGACGTGATTATTATTATTATTATTATTTCCAGGTTTGGTTATATATTATGTTTTTATGCTAATATTAAAGATCTGTATATACATGTATATTAAACTGTTATAAACCATATAAACCTCACTGCTATAAAACTTCTATAATATATAAAACCATATTGATAAAACTCAGTACTGATCAGAGGCAGATCCAGGGGGGGGGGGCCCCTCTAAATAACAGTATAAAAAATAGATATGCGCAACAAATCACCACTGACACCCCGATTTAGGGCGGATCCAGGGGGGGTCCTAGGGGCCCGGGCCCCACTCTAAATAACAGTATAAAAATAGATATGCGCAACTGACACCCCGATTTTTTTAAACATATTCTCGGGGGACTCCTATGGGCCTCCTCTAACAAGATTTCCTCTGTCTGCCTCTGGTACTGATATTATACATATATACCCCCTATTCTATTATTTACATGCTATAAAACTGCTGTATTTTAACTATAATTATAGTATTTACATGCTAGAAAACTTCTGTATTTTAACTATAATTATAGTATTTACATTCTATTAAACTTGTGTATTTTAACTATAATTATAGTATTTACATGCTAGAAAACTTCTGTATTTTAACTATAATTATGCTGTTTTGTTCTACTGTTGATTTTCTCATCAAATTACCCAATTTTCAAGCTTACTATTTTCACTCTGTTATCTATTTTAACTCCATCTGGTATCTATTTTGACTCAGTCTGTTATCTATTTTGACTCAGTCGGTTATCTATTTTGACTCAGTCGGTTATCTATTTTGACTCAGTCGGTTATCTATTTTGACTCAGTTTGTTATCTATTTTGACTTAGTCTGTTATCTATTTTGACTCAGTCTGTTATCTATTTCGACTGTTAGTATATTAAAATTTGTTCTATTATAATGGTGTGAGCCCCGGTGTGAGCGTATGTGGCATAGAGATAGGGGTGCCTTCTCAACCTCCTGGGTTTCCTCCGGGCACTCGAGTTTCCTCCCACTGCTAAAGACGCCTACGCGCAAGAAAATTATTGAAATAAATTAAAACCATATGTTAGTCCCGAAATGACCTAGTTGTGTTGAGTGGAGGTTAAACCCCATTTCTCTCTCTATCTCTCTCTCTCTCTCTCTCTCTCTCTCTAGCTAATGTTCACATTACATGTATGTATATCAATCAAGTCAAAATCTCCACCTCTACACCACTTTATTCTCCTGGGGTCGGTTGCTCAAAACTAAGTTATTTTAACAATCCGTTAAACTCTAACGGACGTATCTTGGTAACATATTGTTTGTTAACTATCTGTTAAATTTACTACAGAAAACACTATAGAATACTTTATTTTTGATATAAGCATAAATCTGTAGGAAAAATTTGCACCACAGAATGTTCGGGGGGGGGGGGGGGGTTTCCAGCAACAATATTTCTCTCCGTTAAAGTTAACGGACCGTTAAAAGATAACGGAGCTTTGAGCAACCGGGCCCTGCATGGCCCTGCCTGCTGATATTATCTATGTTATTGTTTGTTAGATTTTTAATGATGAGTCTAGAATTTATTGAGTTCTATTTAATTTAGTCCTAGTATATTTTATTTATATATTCATTTTTTAGATCTGAAATGTTTTGTTCTTTTTATTCTCTGATTATTTCTCTGTTTTTAATTTTAAGTTTTATTTCTCTGTTTTTAATTATTAGTAATCTTAGGGGCCATCCATAAAGTACGTACGCTCAAAGTGGGTAAAATTCAGACCCCCCCTCCCTCCCTGTATGCTCCTGAATGTACAGTTTGCCATTGAATTTAAGCACCTGTACGTTTTTGGCGTGACCCCCCCTCCCCCCTTTCAAGCGTACGTACTTTATGGATGGCCCCCTATAGAATAATATGGATTGAAATCTATAAATCTGGCTGAAGCCCTGTTAACATGTTGGTAGATTTTGTATCAAGTTCAAAAACTATATTTTTTTGTTGTTAAATGCTTAAATAATGTTAAAGAGCTGAAGCTGTGATAGTAACATATTCTTTCTATATACATATATAGAATTAATCGAGCTGAGTGGCCTATTTTATGGGAAGGGGAACGCTTTGTCCATGATTACGTACGTACCCACAATCAAGTTATCCATTCAGGTCATCAAGGAAGTTTTATTTTTACTGTCCCAAAACCTGATAATGAAAACTTATTAATTGACAGGACACAATCTTAGATTTACCAAAGCAGTGTCCAATATTCTTAAATCTAAATTTCGGTAACTTCTTAATTTTGGGAGCCATGTTCTTACCACTTTCCTAAGTTGCTATGGATACACCAGTGATATGTTACCATGGATACACCGTGTATGTTGCTATGGATGCACCTACTAGAAATAGTTAATTACACCATATCTTTTCTGTAGCCTGTAAATCTTTCGAAATAAACACAAATATAACAAATATAGATTTATCCTATTGTTTATTTTCTTAATACCCCCAGATCATCTTCACTATGCAGGCCCGGATCCAGGATTATTTTGAGGGGGGGGGGGGCCCATACATTGTAACTAATGGTAATCATTAGAGTGCCGCATACATTGTACATTAATGGTTTGGTGTAATCCCCAGAGCCTTGACACATTGCCTGGGCATAGATAATGCGAAAATCATCTTTATATCATCAATTAAAAAGCAAAAATTCCAGTCCCCCCCCCCCCCCGAATCCGCGCCTGCTATGACCTACATGTAGCAGCCACGTACAGGTGTACTTCTGTTTGTCAGGAGGGTTGGGATGGCCTAGTGGTGTAGAGTGCCGCGCTTCGATCCCTAGCTGGCCGGCCACCTCTGGCTTGCGGCTGTGGTTTCGAGCCCTGGTGTGAGCGTATGTGGCATTGAGATAGCGGCGCCTTCTCAACCTCGTGGGTTTCCTCCCACTGCTAAAGACCCCTACGCACAAGCAAATTATTGAAATAAAGTAAAACCATATGTTAGTCCCGAAATGGACCTAGTTGTGTTGAGTGGACATTAAACCCATTTCTCTCTATCACTACTGACAACATTTCTCTCTCTGTTTGTCCGGTACCAATATATTCATCTCCAAGAGCTCAGTATATATAAGAGTCCTAGGCAGTTAGAATTCATACATGTCCTCTGGCTTACTGTCGTCATATCGCTGGGGTTGGATCGCCAAATGGTTAGCGTGAGCACGTTGTATCAATGAGTCAATTTCAACTTGCATGGTTTCGACTCCTCGGCTGTACATGACAAGGAGTAGGGTCGCTTGTCCAGCTTTGTTGGGTTTTTTTGCTCCTTCGCTTTCCTCCCACTGCAAAAGACCAAGACCCCTATGCGCAAGTGAATTATGTGTTAGTACCGAAATAACCTCTCTCTCTCTTATAGTCATATGAAAACCACTGATATAGGTGAAATTATTGATTGGTCTTTAGTAATTAAGCTAGAAATAGACAGTGAAACCGTTCTGTAGTGATGAGAGGGAGGAGATTTAATAAGCAGTAATTATAGTACTGCATAGAATGAGAGAGAGAGAGAAATGGGGTTTAACCTTCACTCAACACAAACTAGGTCATTTCGGGACTAACATATGTGACCGGCTCCAGCATAATGAGTCACATGGACAAAAAATGACTTGATTTTTTTGGCATAATACGATTATACGGGTTATTAGCTTCAAAATGATGCATCAAACATAAACATATCTTAAAAAATAAAATTTTTATGATGATTTTAAGTTTGCTTTTGAGATAGAGCTATTTAAAAAATTTAAAACTATTCAAATAAAATGTAATTGTTTATAAAAGGTCAATTTTATATCAAAAATGCGCTTGTGCGTAGGGGTCTTTAGCAGTTGGGGGAAATCGGAGGACCCCGGAGAAACCCCACGATGTTTGATAGGCGAACCTACTTCTTTCCACGTACAACCGGGTATTCGAAACCACATCAGATTCAATGACAGGCTTTATGATACAGCTCAAACCTGCTAACCATCCAACCCCCCCCTGCATAATAACAATAATAATCACGTCATTTTAAAAGGGTAGCAAATTAGGCCTAAGGCCTTTTTCCAATTTGGCCCTTGGCACATATCGTGCAAATGATTTCGATGATTACTGCAGGAAGAAACCGAAGAACTCGGGGGAAACCTGCCTGATCGGACGGGAGACCGAATATCCCTCTCACTTACAACGATAAAGTTCTTGCCCTGAGCTGGGATTGAACCCTCGTTGCATTGGTGAGAAGCCGCCTCTCTATCGCCACGGCTATCCGACATAATAGAGTCCTGTGCATCTGTGCATTGATATGTAGTTTCCTTATGATTTGGTTGAAGAACTTTCATTGAGTCAACTGGCGTAGTTTCGATTTGTAGCTATGGGTAATGAGGACTGGGGTCACCTATCCAACCACATGGATTTTGGCTGGGTCCTCCCACTGCTAAATACCCCTACGAGCAAGTTAAAGGACAATATTGGTGCCAGTCATTATCACGTATGTGATAGAGCTGGTTAAACACATTCCAAATATAATTTTAAAACTCGTATTTTCCTTTAGCATTGGTCACTTCCAATTCAGGAATCCTGTATTTCTCAGCTATTTTAGCAATGATTTCTTTGTTAAAACTATATTTGGAACGTGATAAATTAGTTCTATCACATAAGTGATAATGACTGACGCCTATATTGTCCTTTAATTATTGAAATAAAAGTAAACCATGTGTTAGTCCCGAAATGACCTAGTTTCTCTCACAGGACAAAAAATACTTTCTCCTTCCAGAACATCACCTTATTGTATTTTATCATGGGATTTTAATAATAATAATATGGGCATTTATGCGCTATATCCACAAACTAAGTTTAGGCTCAAAGCGCTACACAATTATTATCCCGGTCTCTAGGATACAGGTAAAGCCTGATAACCTCCCTTTACCCCTGAACTCGTTTAAGAGTCCCAACATATGCTGCTTCAAGGAGCAAAACAGTTTTTTGTGTAATGCATACACCATCCTACCGGTACCCATTTACAGCTGGGTAGACTGGAATACAGGGATAAAGTGTCTTATTCGAGGACACAAAAACTCGGCGCACAATTCGGGTCTTGAATCTGCAACCGTTAGGTCACAAATCCTACTCTCTAACCGTTGCGCCAAATCCCTCCCTTTAACTTTTGTGTCATTTATGGTCAGTGGTACCATAATTTATGGGCAGTAGTTATCATATAATTTTGATACCATTTATTTCATTTAAATATTTCTAGTAGGCCTTTAAACCCCATTTCTTTCTCTCTCTTTTTCAATATTTTTGAAAAATAAATAATGTGAGTTATAATTTAAAAATATTTTATTTATCCAGTTATAATAGACATTAATAAACAATTTAATATCATCCAGGAACCAAATCTACATGAAATATTAACCATATTGACTGCCATTTAAAACCATTCATACTTCATGTTGAAAAACAAAAACCCATATCATGTATTGTAAACAACGGGGGCCCTGTTTCACAAAAATTAAATAACTGAAAGTTCTGAAAGTCAAATTGTATCCTTAACTTTATTCGTTTCACGAAGATCCATTTTAGTCAAAATTCACCTGAACTCAAGTTAGGATGATTTTTTATTTTTATATTATGTTTTTTTTGTGAAATCAGGCCCAGGTATATATACAATAATAAAATGGCGTTTATTTTAACTTGGCACTTTCTCTTCGATTTGGGTCGAAAATACAAATGTTGAGTCGATTGAATTTACAATATGAGTATTAAAATAAGTTTATTTATTAATATCAATTTAATCTCCAATATTTATACAAGGTACTTTAAGACATTTGTCCGTAAAAATAAAATCTATGTGAATTTTACCCTGAAGGAACGTTTTTATTTACAAGTGGAACACAAAACACATCCTCATTCTGTACTGCTCTCTAATATTGAAAACCAAATATGGTCCAGATATTACGAGAAGCAAGTATTAATAAAGAACACAGATTTCATCAATCACCATGGCAACAGTATTATACAATTCATTATATATACATACACAATAAAAATACTCCATTTAAAACAAATATACATAAAATATAGCAGCTGCACAAAAACAAATTAATTTTACAGATCGAACTAAAATCACCCCAAAACAATAATTTTAAGGTTTGATCTAAAATCAATAATTTTACAGATTGAACTAAAATCACCCCAAAACAATAATTTTAAGGTTTGATCTAAAATCAATAATTTTAGAGTTTGAACTGAAATTACCTAAAATCAATAATTTTATTAGAGTTTGAACTAAAATCACATTAAATCAATTATTGAATGTTTGGGTAAAAATCAATAATTTTAGAGTTTGAATTAATATCACATTTAGTAATTCCTTAACGAAGCAAATATCACCTGTTATTTATCACCTGTATTTTTTTGTTCGTTGTGAACTCAAATATTTTTATCACAGAAATCAAAGCGAACACAATTTTAAACTTGAAAAATAGAAATAAAATCTTGAAGACATGTGGAGGTAGAATTTAGGGGGTAGGGGGAATAGAATCACCCTTATAATCCTTTAATCGGTAAATATCTTGTCATCTATTAATTGTTTAAGCCATGGTTTTTGGGTTAGTTAGATGTCAGTAATGGGGTCTCCAGAGAATGGAAAGGAACAGTTTTACGGACGGGACAAAAAACAAGAATATTGTAATTCGATGAAGAGTTCCCATAGTAAAAAAAACACTGCTGCCAAGGCAACATTTTCTTACATGACACAGCATGGCGTAGTACGCATTTCTTCTTTAATCCCATTGATTGAGAAAAGTAAGCAGTTAAAACCCTTTTTCATGATATAACAATTTCATCATTTGTATTCCTACATTTGTATTCCAACGTTAGTCTCAAACTTGTGTTCACCCAAAAAATTATTTACTCTCATAAAAAAACAAACTAAAATAATTGTCTTGTGCCAAAATTACCAATCGTGGAAATATAGTATGAAAGGTTTTGTGCTAAAATTACCAATAGAAATACACAATAAAATGAAAGACGCATATAAGTATCGTCTTGTGCTAAAATTTCCAATCGTAGAAATAATCTATGAAATGAAGGATATAATAATTAAAAATGAAAACATTGTTAATGAAAGACAGAGACATAAAATGAACATCATAATCAGGGGCCGGCTGCTCAAAGCTCCGTTATCTTTTAACGATCCGTTAACTTTAACGGAGAGAAAGATTGTTGCTGGAAATAAAGGCCCCGAACATTCTGTGGTGCAAATTTTTGCTTCAGATTTATTCTAATATTTCTAAAGGAAAAAATAAAGTATTCTATAGTGTTTTCTGTAGTAAATTAACCAAGATATGTCCGTTACCAAAATATGGCTGTTAGAGTTTAACGGATCGTTAAAATAATTTAGTTTTGAGCAACCGACCCCAGTTCATTTAAACATCAAACGGCAGAATGCCATTAAACATAATTTGTATGGAAGACCAAATGGGACAATATTCATGATTCTTGTTTCTACATTCCAGTTTGAACATTTTAGACACGAACGCAACATTCTAAACTAATGATTCTCGTTTCATTTTACAGATTGAACTAAAATCACCTAAAATCAATAATTTTATTAGAGTTTGAACTAAAATCACATTAAATCAATTATTTGAATGATTGGGTAAAAATCAATAATTTTAGAGTTTGAATTAATATCACATTTAGTAATTCCTTAACAAAGCAAATATCACATGTAATTTATCACCTGTAATTTTTGTTCGTTGTGAAATCAAATATCTTATCACAGAAATCAAAGTGAACACAATTTAAAACTTGAAAAATAAAAATAAAATCTTGGAGACACGTGGAGGTAGAATTAAGGGGGTAGGGGGAATAGAATCACCCTTATAATCCTTTAACTGGTAATACTCTTACCTACTCTTACCAACTCTTACATCAAATTCCAACTGTCAAGGGATCATTTACGTGCACACCAATGTGTACACCGAACAACAGTTTTTCGCACCCTTCTCATGACTAGACAGCTGTCCATTTTAGGCCCTCTGTCCTGCATCACTGACAGGGGGGGGGGGCACCCCGGAAAACCTGGCCCCAAGTTCACAAAGCATTCTCAGACTTAAGTTGAGAATTTACTCAACTTTCAATCACTCTTTATGAGAAATATATTTGATCCAGAAACACAAAACTTTGCACATAGCATCTTATTGGTGTATTTAATATATTAAAACAACAAACGTTTAATAAAGGGCTATATTTTTGTTAAAATAAGGCGAACAATTTTGAGTAAATTCTCAACTTAAGTCTGAGAATGCTTTGTGAACTTGGGGCCTGGATGAACTTTCTCCGCCAATGCAGTGATGGTACACCCGACCTCCAGGCTAGCGAGCTATTGACTCACCCACTTACCAACCGTGGCCCCCGTCTAACAAAGCAGATTTTTCAGCCCTATTGTCAGTGATGCAGTCTGCAGAGAATGGAAAGGAACAGTTTTACGGATGGGACAAAAAACAAGGATATTGTAATTTGATGACGAGTTTCCATAGTAAGAAATACTCCTGCCAAGGTAAAATATTTCTTACAGGACAGAGAGAGAGAGAGAAATGGGGTTTAACGTCCACCCAACACAACAAGGTCATTTGGGGACTAACTTATGGTTTAATTTTATTTCAATGCGTGTAGGGGTCTTTAGCAGTGGGAGAAAAACGGAGTGCCCAAAGGAAACCCACAAGGTTGAGAAGGCGCCCCTATCTCCATGCCACATACGCTCTCACCAGGGCTCGAAACCACAGCCGCAAGCCAGAGGTGGCCGGCCAGCTAGAGGTCAAGGCACGGCACTCTAGACCACTAGGCCATCCCGACCCCCGCAGTACATAGCATGGCTTGGTACGCATTTCTTCTTTAATACCATTGGTTGAGGAAAGTAAGCAGTTAAAATCCTATTTCATGATATAACAATTTCACCACTTTTAATCTATCGTTAGTCTCAAACATGTGTTCACCCAATTAAACAAAAAAAAATACTCTCCTTGAAGAATAAATTAAAAATATTGTGCTAAAACTACCAATGTGTTCACCCAATTAAACAAAACAAAAATACTCTCCTAATAAAGAATAAATTGTGCTAAAATTACCAATCGTGGAAATATAATATGAAAGGTTTTGTGCTAAAATTACCAATAGAAACACACAATAAAATGAAAGACGCATATAACATATAAGAATTGTCTTGTGCTAAAATATGAATAGTAGAAATAATCTATGAAATGAAGGATATAAATAATTTTAATAATTAAAAATGAAAACATTGTTAATGAAAGACAGAGACATAAAATCAGGGGCGACAAATTTTGAAATTTGTCAATTTTGAGAACGCTGTTTAGAGCGCCTCTAGCATTCCAAATTCCACCCTAAAACCCTTTAAAATACATGATAATGAAAGAGACGGTTAAAAACGAATAGACTAATAAAAAGGTTGAAAACTTTCATCGTTAGGGCATGGGTATACATGTATACCCCAGAAAAGGGCAGGGTACCATTTGTATACCCTGGTACCGGGGTTCCGGCGCCCCTGCATAAAATGAACATCATCATCAGTTCATTTAAACATCAAATGGCAGAATGCCATTAAACATAATTTGTATGGGAGACCAAATGGGACAATATTCATGATTCTTGTTTCTACATTCCAGTTTGGACATTTTAGACACGAACGCAACATTCTAAACTAATGATTCTGGTTTCATATTAAGAATGTAGAAACAAGAATCATTGGTTTAGAATGTTGCGTTTGTGTCTAAAATGTTCAAACTTAAATGTAGAAACAAGAATCATGAATATTGTCCCATTTGGTCTTCCATAAATTTGTGAACATCATCATCAGTTCATACCTCTAACAAAATAAACATAAAAGGCGAGAATGAAATTAAACATTTTTGAAAAAGTTTAAAGGAGAACACCATCAAAGATTTGTTTGATTAGATTTGCTTGTTTATTTACAGTGGGTGACAGTTTCCCTTGTCACATCACATCTGTAGAGTTGAATCGTCAAAAAATTTGCTTTTTAAGTTGTGTATTGTTGAGAGTATTCTAATACCAGACACTAACAAAAACACATACAAAATCTGCAATGATTGATGTTCTCCTTTAATTGAAGACTCCAGCAATTAAAGGAGAACTTAAGTCATTGCAGATTTTGTCCAGCTTTAAAATATGGGGAATTTGTACATATTTTACAGTAACTACAATATATATTTTTATGTATGAAAATCACATTTGTACAAATTTGACAACAATACACAGTATATCTCTAAATATGAAAATAGGACTAGTTTTGTTTTTTACACAAGATCAAATTCTATGGAATACAATCACTGTTTTACCGTTTATTACTGAGTGATATTAAGAGTGGGATTTATTGTTTGTTACAGACAATAGGCCTTGCAGTGGACAAAGACTATAGGCCTACAACCTTGTACAATAGGCCTTATTGCAGATAAAGACTATAGGCCTACAACTTTGAACAATAGGCCTTGCAGTAGACAAAGACTATAGGCCTACAACCTTGTACAATAGGCCTTATTGCAGATAAAGACTATAGGCCTACAACTTTGAACAATAGGCCTTGCAGTAGATAAAGACTATAGGCCTACATCCTTGAGGTGTTATGGTCAAGAGAAGACTAGTTGATACGTCACTCTGTAATAAACAGTTACTTTATTTCTGTGTATTTTCTGTTCTATATCTAAATGCCATTGAAAGAGTTCATCAGGCCCTAAAGCGGCCCACTGGAGAGTAGGCCTACTGTATATATAGGTTAAATCATAATAATATCTATATTAAATTATACAGTAGAACTTGTATTAAGCAAGCACCCAAGGGAAATTTAAAAATGGTTGCTTAATGGAGGTGCTCTTTGACTAGAGGTATCCAATATTGCCCCAACCCCTACCACAAACATTTTTTGGGTGCTCCTTGAAGCAAGTGTTCGCTGATTAGGAGTGCCTGCCCGAGCAAGTTCTACTGTATATTATATTGCTATGGTTATTATAATATTAATATTTGAGCAATTCACATGACATATATAAGATCCATAAACTATTCTTACGGTATACAAAATATTTAAAATCTCTTATTTTTTATAACAAATTAAAACACATGCACAATAACAAAGAAATCTCAAAGAATATTTGCGTAGATTAAACAGCAAAAATAAAAAAATACCCAGAATTGCCATTTTTCAAATAAACAAAAATATTTTCATTATAAAACAGCCTTAAATTCTGACCAGACTTCATTTATACAAGTTCTATACAGTTAAAGCAGGGGTTCCATTTCGGCCGTATATGCCGGTCGGGACCTACGGCTCTGGAAAATGACCTACACCCGATCAGACCCGTAGGTCATTTTTCATGCTGGAAAAATATCTATTTTTGTGCTAAATAAAAAATCCTGGACACGAAGAAACTCTGTGTGTGTCGTGATGTAAACTACCGGGTGTAATAAAATTTTCAGTGTTCAGTAGTCTAACTGTTAAAGCCATTGAAATTACTTTTCCTGAAGCAATGGTTAAAATAAAAGTTATTGAAATTACCTCCTGAAGCAGTGGTTATGAGAATCATCGACTTATTAACCATTGCTGCAGGATTATTTGTATAAACCTGATCCGATTATTTGTCTGTTTATATCGAATGTGGACCTTGTGGTTTTCTCCGGGTCCTGCGGTTTCCTGTAACTGCTAAAGACCCCTATGCGGAAGCGAATTATTGAAATAAAATTCCTCTCCCTGTCTATTATCGAATGTGTTATCTATCTATGACTGACATCCTTCAATGCAAAATGTGCAGTCAAATGTCTTCTGGTTGAAGTCACCATAAGAATTTAGCGATCTTAATCTCTGCTAAATTATTAATATTAACAAACAGATAAATGAAACAAGGAATGTTCAGCCTAAATTCTGCTTCGAACGATTTTTCAAAATCTCAAAGTTGATCAAATTATATATGATGATTTCAACTTGGAATCAGAAACTGATAGGAAAAATCTCATTTGTTTCTGGAGACAAATAGCATCTATTATTCCATTATTTTAAATTAAAGAGTATTTTGAGTGAACACATTAAAACATTTGAACACAAAATGAGAGCGAGAGAGAAATGGGGTTTAAACGTCCACTCAACACAAACTAGGTCATTTTGGGACTAACGTATGGTTTTCAATTTTTATTTCAATAATTTGCTTGCAGTGGGAGGAAACCAGAGTGCCAAGAGGAAACCCATGAGGTTGAGAAGGTGCCCCTATCTCCATGTCACATACGCTCACACTTGGGCTTAAAACCACAGCCTCAAGCCAGAGGTGACCGGCCAGCTAGAGGTCGAAGGGCGGCACTCTAGACCACTAGGCCATCCCAACCCCCCAACACAAAATGAAAGAAAAAGTTAAAATAGATAGATGAATGTATATAATAAGTAGAAATATTAAAAAGTTTAGTTGTTTGTGAAGGAATGTGGTTGGATGGATGTAAAAGGTGGTTGTTGGATGTACGATGAACAGACCTGGAAATAACAGTGTTAGATGTCCCTGACAAAATGTCAGGCACTAATTAAATAGTACCTGACATTTTCAACTAAGTGCCGGACATGTATTAATAGTATCAATAAAAAAGACAAATCAGTGACGGAGAAAATGACAGGCACCAGTGGTTTTGTGTCTTGACAAAGCCTGAATCAGTGCCTGACATTGTCAGTGACAGGTGCCTTATTTCCAGGCTTAACGATGATACGGGCTATGATGTACCCCTACAACAACTACAAGCATGGAAATCATGATGATACGGGCTATGATGTACGGCTACAGCAACTACAAGCGCGAAACTCTTGATGATACCGGCTATGATGTACGGCTACAACAACTACAAGCGCGGAACTCCTTATACACCAGTCGACCCAGTAACTGAAAAAATATACACAAATATTATATAATATATAACAGGAAAGAAAAATGGGGTTTAACGTCCACTCAACACAAAGTAGGTCATTTAAGGACTAACATATGATAATTAGCTCGCACATTGGGGTCTCTAGGGGTGAGAGGAAACCACTCGACACAACTAGGTCATTTCGGGACTAACATATGGTTTCATTTTATTTCAATTATTCGCTTGCGCGTAGAGGTCTTTAACCTAGAGAAAACCCAAGAGGTTGTAAAGGCGCCCCTACTCCTTGTCATATACAACTGGGGATTCAAAACAACGCCAGGTGACTCAATGACAGACCGTATGATACAACGCCCACATGCTAACCATTCGGCCATCTACCCCCATTGGTGTTTGATCAAAACACCTTAAATAGCACAAGCCTGTTATTAGCATGGTACAGAAGTTAGAGCCAACTTATACAATTACATGTATCTAAATTTAACTCATTTAAAGCCCCAATACCACTCTTGTTGTAACTGAATAATATGTCCCAATCTTTATTCTGGTCAACAAATTGTACTATTTTACAATATTTCAATTAAAAAATGATACAAATTTCATCTTAACACACCTAATTTTAAAAATTGGAAAAATTCAACCACATGCCATAACATGGTTTGAAAAGCTTTACGTAAGCACTTTCAAATGCAACTTGGATTTAAACATATTTTCGAACCCTCTTGACAAGTAAGATATTATATTTCTTTACATACAAGGCCTGTAATCAAAAGATTTGAATACGAACAAGCATGCCAAGTTTTGTGTCGCTCGAAATCGGTGCCAGGCCTATAATCAACCCTCTAGAACTTCAGATGGTTTTCATTTTAAACAGTTTTGAATATGAACAACAGTGCTGGATCTAGGAGAGGCAAAGTGGGACAAATGTCCCGGGCCCCCCACATCTGGCTCATGCTAATATTTTATCCCCGGCGGAGCTAACCAGTACCTGGGCTGAGGGAGCGAGGATTGGGGCCCTAGGCAGTAAGGGATTTTGTGGCCCAGAGATCGGTTGGGCCCTAAAATTAACTAAATTACATAATTTAGAGGTTCTATCAATCAATAGATCCTAACCAGTTCTGGGGACCACATCCTGCGATGTGATTGCTGGGGCCCAACTAGTCCACGGAAATTAACATAATGGGGCCTCGCACAATTGGTATGTCCCGGGCCTCCCACAAGGTTAATCGATGAACAATCATACCACGTTTCGTGTCGCTCGAAATTGGTGGAGTCTTAGCCGTTTTTTAAACGTGAATCATCCCCAGTTTGTAGACCAGGATCCTGTTTCTCTCAAAATCTTAACTAAAGATAAAATCCAAATTTTAGTAGATACTTCAGTTTTGATTGGCTAAGCATTAAAATCAATCTAATATTATTCAATCAAATTACTAAAATTTGGATTTTATCTTAGTTTAAATTTCGTGAAAGGGGACCCAGTTTCTGATCAAAACATTCTGATATATTAGTGAAAGAGAGAAAGAGAGAGAGAGAAAGAGAGAGAGAGACATGGGGTTTAACTACACTTGACACAAACTAGGTCATTTTAGGACTATTATATGGTTTAATTTTATTTCAATAATTCGCTTGCTCAAAGGGGTCTTTAGCAGTGGGAGGACCCGGAGAAAACCCACGAGGTTGGACAGGCGACCTTGATATATCAGTGAAATACAGGAAAGTTTATACTTACAATCATTGCAAAAACATTGGCACCAATTAACATGTAAAATACGTCATTCCATCCGTCACTTCCCGTTCCCGATATTAACCCCGTTAATAACGGTCCGAGGGCAGCACCTATACTTCCTGTACCATCTATAATAGCAGTGACGGTGGCTAGAGCGCGTGCATTCCCTTGTAAAGATTTGTGCGTACCAAGATCAGCGCTAACAGCTGTGGTTATTAAAGCGTACGGTCCATTCACTAACAACCCACAACTCATTAATAAAACTGGAAATAGAAAAAATAGTCATTTATTAAAACAGCTTAATTTTATATAAAATAATAATAATAATCGCGTCATTTTACAAGGGTAGCAAATTAGGCCTGAGGCCTAATGATTTCGATCATTACTGCAGGAAGAAACCGAAGAACTCGGGGGAAACCTGCCTGATAAAGTTCTTGCCCTGAGCTGGGACTGAACCCTCGTTGCATTGGTGAGAAGCCGCCTCTCTATCGCCACGGCTATCCGACCAGCTCAAAAGACATCCACTATCACTGTAACCCAGGTATCAATTTCTGTCACATTCGTTCAATATCTTTGTTTAAAAACTCGTACAAATCAACAAAAATCAGTTTAAAGCTGACCATTCAATTTTGACAATGAGTGTCCAATTTAAAAGTGTTTAATTTCTCAATCACTGTGAAAATAACCCAATTGATTAATGATGTATAATGATTAACATTTGAACAGTGGCCTGGAAATTAAATACATGTAAATTGGATACTCATTATCAAAATAAATCCGTCAGCTTTAAACTGGACGCAAGTACAAATTAAACGATTTATGGTGATTTTAACAGTTTTAATGGATTTTTAAACAAAGATTTGATAGGAGGAAACCGGGCTGCTTGGAGGAAACACAAGAGGTTGAGAAGATGCCCTTATCTCCATGTCACATACGCTCACACCAGGGCTCGAAACCACAGCCGCAAGCTAGAGATGGCCGGCCAGCTAGAGGTCGAAGCGCGGCACACTAGACCACTAGGCCATCCCAACCCCCAGAACTGTATGAAATGACTACAGTAGGTTATATTATATATAATATTGATTGATAACTTACCAACATTTGTAGTAAAAGTTAAACTACCATAAACATTATAAACATACATCTAAAATAGAACAATATACATAAATAGAACAATATACATCTAAAATATCACATAATAAACATACTACACATACATCTGGAATATAACATAATAAACAAATATGCACAAATATACACATATATACACAAAAATACACAAAAATACACAACTATACACATATATCTAAAAAAAACATACATCTAAATATAACAAAATACACAAAAATACACAACTATACACATATATCTAAAAAAAACATACATCTAAATATAACAAAATACACAAATATACACAACTATACACATACATCTAACATATAACATCATAAACATTATAGGCAGGCCTGGAAATAACGGTTTCAGATGTACCTGACAAAATATCAGACACTAATGATATAGTACTTGACATTTTCAAATTAGTGCGTGACATGTATTAATAATATGTAAATAATATCCATAAAAAAGACAAATCAGTGCCGAATTACATGACAGACACCTTTAATTAGGTTTTGTGCCTGACATTGTCATTGAGAGACCTGTGCATTATTTTCAGGCTTGATTATACATAGACTCCTTGTTTAGGTGGTATGTGAGAAACATAATAATAATAATAATAATATTTGTAATTTATTTATAATATATGATAACCTACTATGATGGTACCGGAGAACCCCAATAATGCTTGTAGTAGGTGCGGCGCCAGGCAGGGTAAGCTTATTCTTCCGGACACCTGTTACCACTGTTTGTCATGCATTTTGTACACAGTGAACAGTCCATTTCAGTTTTTTGCCTGATTACACTATTTTGCCTATATCATTTTTTTAGGACTTTGAATTTTGTCTAATGGTTTGGATTGTAGGTAATTGGTTTTATTTTATTTATAACATATTGTAACATACCATTGGTGCTGCAAGTGCTAACATAATAAAACAAGTTGTAGCTCTAGCTCCACTATGATCAGATATAACACCAGCAAGTATACCTCCCACGATACCACCAACATCAAATAACGTTGATAAATCAGCAGACTTCTCCGCACTATAACTAGCTGTAAAAAAACATAATACATAATAAACTATGAAATAACTACTAGACTTCTCAGCACCATAACTTCTTGTTCAAAACATAATAATAATCAACTATCAAATAGGAGAAAGGTGAAATGGGGTTTAATGTCCACTTGACACAAACCAAGTATTTTCAGGACCAAAACTATCAAATAACTACTATATAATATAATATATTCAGTAGCTGGGTTGTTTTTTGAGTTTCACTTCCAGTGTTGCACAAGCAATTTTCTCAGGATTTTGCATATTCTGTTCCCCCCTCATCAGTGGTGTAGGATGAAGGGCTTGGCAAGGCACAATGTCTAGTTGTTGGGATGGGACGAAAAATTGATGTTCCATGAACACATTGGCTTGCATGTAAAAAAAACCCCTCATAGATGGAATTATAAAAATTCTTTCATAGTCCACTACTGTTACACTCCCGTCAAAAGGCAAAACCTAGTAACCAATGACACAACCTTGCAACTTCCTTCATTTGCCTAGAATACCACAGCAAGACCTAGATTAAAATGACTAAAACCAACTGACTATATACATATTAAAAAATATCACGCTGCAACAATTCAATAGTCAAATCAATGGCTGAGCTGGAGTTAATTATTTAGTCATTACGTTTTCCTGTGTTTTCTCAAAATAAGAAAAAAGTCAGTTACTCTGTTTTGCCTTTTGACAGAAGTGTATGACTTGTTAATTTTCAGAGTTATCACAAATCTAAAATATTAATATCTACTGGTAAGTGTTTCTATAAAAATCCTATAAATTTAACTGTATTGAATTTCAAAGTATGAAATTTGCTTGACAAGTAAATTGTAAGGAAACTGATGAGTCAGCTAATTCTCGAGTTAGGTAATTGATAAGTCAGCTAATTCTCGAGTTAGGTAAATGGTGAGTCGGCTAATTCTCGAGTTAATTAATTAATGAGTCAGCAAATTATCGAGTTAGGTACGGTAATTGATAAGTCAGCTATTTCTTGAGTTCGGTAATTAATGAGTCAGCTATTTCTCGAGTTAGGTAATTAATGAGTCAGCTAATTCTTGAGTCAGTGGATTAAGACCAGGAAATACAGTCAAAATAGAGAGGCTTATCATACCCTGTAACAAGACCGTTGGGCCTAATCCCTACCCCCTAACATTCACTGTCTATACGATTTTAATCGTATCACACAAGTCTAAAATATTTTTTTTACAAAATCTTTGGGCCTGAGGCTGCAGCGTTATCAGCCTCACTGATAATTCGCTACTGAGGCTAATACTAGTTGCACCATCAGTCGGGTATGTTATATATAAATAGATAATACTTACTAGTTTTAGTTATGTACTTTGGTAACCAGAATAAAAATGTATAACTAACTAATTTGGCAAAAAATAAACATAACGAAAACTCTATAACACCCTGAAAAATATAACAATTCATATTCATAAATAAAACTTATATTCTATTACATACTCCTATTACATTCAATTATATTAAAGCCCTGTTTCTCGAAATCTTAACTAAACATAAAATCCATATTTCAGTAGATTCTTCAATTTTGGTTGGCTAAGCACTAACATCAATCTAATGTAATAGTAAGTGCAGTAGGACCGCACTACACGCAAAACAAAAAACTACAAGATAAACCTGCGGACAAGACAGAAAATAGACATTGCAAAAACAAAAATTATCAAATCAAGTGAATGGACCCGGGGCCAGCCGTAAGCGTCCATTGCGCTGTATAGTCCCGGACCTGTTGTGGTACAGGCTTCTCTAAAATGATTTACAAAAAAGACGTATAAAAAAAACCCAAAAAATATAATACGACCAATCTCGACAGTGGTCGTCTCTTCAATGGCGATAGTAAAATTGGGATTTTATCTTAGTTAAAATTTTGTGAAACAGGCCACATATCATTACCCATATATATATCCACTGTCTTCGACATAAAAGTAAAGACTTGTAAAAGTATGAAATAATATTAAACCTACCGGTATTCGCATTGCTCTGAATAACGTAATAGCTTTATCTTTTCTTGGTACTAGGGAATCACTGGATGATGTCTTGTCTAATAACGGCTGCAAGAAATGAATATATAATGATTGATATAATAGTGTTCAATTATTGTATTAAAATTATATGATAAACTTTATAATCTGCATCCCAAGACAAGGACAGTTACAGACTGAAAGATAGGTTGCCAGGCTATGAAACATACGCCCACAGAAGCTAAATCGTACAGGCAGTCAACAAGAGTTACAGACTGAAATACAGTTATAAACTATTGTCTGATTTTAAAGTCAATGCTAAAATATAATTTTATAAATACAGACAAATAATCAATAAATATTAAATTCCACTTCTTAAAGGCTAATAAAACAGGCCTTGAGTTCACAAAGAATTCTCAGAATTAAGTGAAGAATTTTCTCAACTTTCAATCACTCTTTATGAAAATATCTTTGATCCAGAAACACAAAACTTTGCACATAGCATCTTATTTGTGTATTTAATTTTTTAAAAGAGGCTGTATTTAGGTTAAAATAAGGCAAACAATTTTGAGTAAATTCTCAACTTAAGTCTAAGAATGCTTTGTGAACTTGGGGCCGGAATTTTTCAAAATGGGTTTGGGTGCTGAGTGGACTAATGGATAGTCTCTATCTTACAATATCTGTCTTGCATTAATGTCTTACAAGACTTACAAGTTGGATGTGGGGAATTTTTGTAGCTTTTTTACTTTTCACATGGAACCATGGACTCATAGAAGTGTATCGTATGGCATGTTGAGTGGATGAGTGGACCTTACCCCCCCCCCTCTCCCGCTCTCTCTTGATCCTGGTAGGGTTCAGGAATATTGGGGTAGTATCTGCCGGGTGATGTTAGGGATAAGAGATATGTAGGTCTACCACCCAGTTGTTCAATTGATACAATCTAGCAACATCCAGATCTCCTCTCTCCCTCCCCCTCTCTCTCCCGATCCCCTCCTCCCTCTCTCTCTCTCTCCCTATCCCCTCCTTTCTCTCTCCCTCTCTTCTCCCCATTCTCTCTCTCTCCCTCTCTTCTCCCCATTTTCTCTCTCTCCCTCTCTCCTCTCTCTCTCCCTCCCCTTTCTCTCTCCCTCCCCTCTCTCTCTCTCTCTCTCCCCATTCCCACCTCTCTCTCTCCCCATCCCCTCCTCCCTCTCTCTCTCTCCCCATCCCCTCCTTTCTCTCTCCCTCTCTTCTCCCCATTTTCTCTCTCTCCCTCTCTCCTCTCTTCTCCTCTCTCTCTCCCTCCCCTCTCTCTCTCTCTCTCTCTCTCCCCATTCCCACCTCTCTCTCTCTCCCCATCCCCTCCTCTCTCTCTCCCCATCACCTCCTCTTCCTCCCCCTCTCTCTCCCCCCTCTCTCTCTCCCCCTCATTCTTAATAAGGACTCAGGTCCCTGAACTGTGCTTTATAAGTAAATTATTCTTATATGTTGTGTTCGTGCGCTATATAGTGCCAGTAGAAGGGAATAAGTGATTCTAAAATTGGATTAAAAACGTGTGTCCCATACTGCAATAAACGATAAAATCCGTTGCATTTAACTAAAGAAGGAATTCAAAGGAATAAAATCTATCAACAAGGTGTTATTATTTATCGGAAACAAGTGTACCATCTCCCCAGCAAATGAAAAAAATAAAATTATGAAATAAAATAAAACCAGGTACGAACAATATAGACAAAAACGGTATAGACAAAATAGTGTAATCAGCATATGGACTGTTCACCGTGTACAAAATCTGAAAAAAAATATCCTCTGATATTTATTTGATACCTTTGGTTGAAGTTCATGTAAGTCAGAATCTAACTAGAAATAATACAATATAATTTGAACAATATATATAATCAACTATATACATGAGGGGGGGTGGATGGCCGAATGATTAGCATCATAAAGCCTGTCATTGAGTCAACCGGCATGGTTTTGAATCCCCGGTTGTATGTGACAAGGATTAGGGTTGCCTGTCCAACCTCGTGGGTTTTCTCCGGGTCCTTCGGTTTCCTCCTAGTTTGTGTCGGGTGGACGTTAAACCCCATTTTCCACTCTCCCTCCTTATACACGATATTATAACAATTTCTAATCTCTTTTACATGTAAAATAATAATAATTTCTAATCCACTATAAAATATTAATACACTGTTTAATCCAAAATAACAACTTCTAAACCATAAAAAAGAATTTAACAAAAATTAGTTCACTCCATTCCATTCTGAACAATTTCTAACAGATTTTAAATAATATACTTTGTAAAGCGACACTGTGTTTTATTCGATTTCACCCCCAAAGAAATTGGGGGGGGGGGGTCTCTACAGAACTCATTTAGTCATATGCAAAGTGCTAAAACCATTAATCGGTTTAACCTCGCTTTCCCCACAAATATACAGTTTATATACTCTACCACTAACCCTAACCCTTACCTGTATTGTTTCAGCACAAGCTGCTGTACTTTATGAAAGTTAATGTTTACTTTCAACCTTTTTTTTTTTTCTGGCGTTCAGAGGCACCGGAACGACGCGAGGGCACGGGTACCAAAAGATAGTGTGTGGAGGGGAGGGGGTCTAGAAAATTTGTCAATTCCGAGAACGCGTTTTACGGCACGTCTAGCATTCCAAATTCCAACATAAAACCCTTTAAAATAGATGATAATGAAAGAGACAAAAGCCTGATTATTCACATTTTAGTACCAGGAGCAAGATTTAAAACGTTCATCATTAGGGCATGGGTATACATGTATACCCCAGAAAAGGGCAGGGTACTACTTGTATACCCTGTTACCCGGGATGTGGCGCCCCTGCTGGCGTTAAATGTCCACTTCCACCTAGGTTGATATTGTAGACAATAGTTTCAATCAAATGAGTGTTGGGTGGTCAGATAGCCGTGGCGATAGAGAGGCGGCTTCTCACCAATGCATGGAGGGTTCAATCCCAGCTCAGGGCAAGAACTTTATCGTTGTAAGTGAGAGGGATATTCGGTCTCCCGTCCGATCAGGCAGGTTTCCCCTGAGTTCTTCGGTTTGCTACCCTTGTAAAATGACGCGATTATTATTATTATTATTATTATAACCGTTTAGTTTCTAGAGCAGTGTTGAATAATTAATTAGTTTGTTGAGAAACTAAAGTTTTACATACCTGTTTGACATCATCAAGAGTTTGAACACTTTCTAATTGGCTTAAATCGGCAGCACTCCTAGGATACGGATTAATATTCGTTGGTTTAGAATCCTGTAATATAATAACCATGATTAACAAGAGACCAAGAGATGTAGGAACCCTGTTAGAAATAAGCAACGGCTGTTATATACGTCAGCCTTTATTGGCTAATCTAAGTAAAGGGTTCTTCATGACATCACACCATAACTATTATAATTCTTTATACTTGTCTCTTTTCAAATCCCAATTATACAATGTAGCACAGTACTTATTTTCATATATATATAATATATATCTGTATTTATTGTTGTCACTTTCCGAGTCGTGAAATGCGACACTACATTAATTATAAAACATTAATTTATTGTCATGTTGTAACCTTTACTTAAAGAATAAATAAATAAATAAATAAAGATCTCGAGGTGTAATTAAGTTTGAATGATCAACAGAAAGGTTTCGAAGATGGTTCCATATGATTCACAGTTGCCGGTTCTCCGATCTACCATTTATTTAATGTGAATAAATTAGATCTTTCAAAAAAAGGACAAGATATTGTTACTTGCTTGAATAAAGGGTAATAACTAGACATTGAACTGATGTGTGACACTAATAGACTTTTAAAAAAGAGACATCAGGAAGTTTGGTACATCAGTGTTATCAAGGCTGATGAACTTGAATATGAGTTATCAAATCTACACAGTTTGCGAGAAGGATCTATGCTTAAGACAGATAATGGACTTAAAGTTCACAGTATTTTGGCCTGCTGACTAACCCTCTGCCACATGCTTTGAGGTCCTGGAGTCCTGGGGTTCCATACACAAGAACGTTTAAAAACTGATATGTCTCACAGATTTAGCCTTGTCATTGGTTGGAATTCAAAATCTTAGAACAAATGTTAGCCTATCAAAGACTGCATTCTAGGACATTCGAGTTTAAATTTTTGTGAGTAAGCCTCAGGAATTTCGTATTTTCAACTGAACTCGAACTATCAAGTGTTCTATTACATGCAAAACAACATGTACAGGTGATGCTCTATCCCAGTCTTGATATTTCAGTGGGGGTTCCTGCTCCTTGTCATTGATTCAGGACAAAGGACCTGGCAAGGACAGTGTCTAGTCATTCGGATGGGGTAAAAACAAATGATATCCCATGTAATTACAATATAAACTTACTGTGCCTTGATGATTGGGTAACTCGCAACCGACGTCTGCAGGATCTAAACACGTAAAAAACACATAATAATAATAATAATCACTTTATTTCGAAAGGGTAGAAAATTTTGCACAGGGGCCTTTCTTACATTTTGCCCTTTTAACAACAACAAGCAATATTTATAAAAAATCCGGAACAAATGTTTTACATAATGATAATAAATATTAAATATATTAGATGTGTTGTTTGATAAATGTGAAAGTTAAATATACACAATCAATGTAGGGAGAGGGTTTTAATATAGGCTATGCCTGTTCCCCAATCCCTATTCAGATACAAATCTCAATAAAAATATTGCTTATAAAAAAAATAATCAATGTCTGCAGGATCTAAACACGTAAAAAGAAAATAACATTATAACTCCGTCACACCAGAATAAAAGTTAAACATACTCAAGTAAAAATTTCTCATCCAAGAATTATTTGAATCAATCGACTCTGATATAAAATGTATCTCCATTTAAAGTTTGTGTTGAACGATAATTTCCCAGAAATAATTTTTGGGGAATTCAATCTTTTTGTCTTAATCAACAGAAAGAAAAAAAAATATACTTATATCCTGAATCAGGGGCGGATTGGGGTAGGGAACTATCCCGGGTTCCCATGTCGGAGCGGCCCCTTTTACTGACTGCAAACCCGGGAGAATTGGACAATTTGTTTTTTTAATTTTTCGTCCGACCGGCTTGATGGCCCAATCCGTCCCTGATAATATGGATTCTAGAAAACAGGAATTTGTTCATGAACAGATCGTGTGAAATAAAATCATTATTTCAGTGACAAACAAGTACTTACGTGGAACTAGAAAAAAGAAGACTAGAATACCCAGTCCTCCTATAATCATACCAGGAACAATGAACGACCAGCCCCAAGCGTAACTAACGAATATTCCCGGTATAATAGAACCAAGGATATTACCAACAGATGTATGAGAGTTCCATATTCCCATAATTAATCCTCGTCTGAAAATAAACAATCATTCTTTAAACATGGGAGAAAGAGAGAGAGAGAGAGGGTTTAACATCCACTGGACACAAACTATGTCATTTCGGGACTAAGACAGTATGGTACGATTTTATTTTAGCAGTGGGAGGAAAGGGGAGGACCCGGAGAAAACCCAAGACCCTCGATGTAACCTTCCACTACAACTGGTCAGATCTTCATGTAGTGTATGCCATTGAAAGTATTAAAAAAATGAAATGAAATATATACTGTGTATTTTAATCATGCCATTTAAAACTTTTTACCGATAAAAACAACCAGGTCAAAGGGCGATTGCATAAATAGATTACAAACACAGACAGTTGATGTATATATGTACAATATACTAATTATAGCTGTGATTTAATAATATCAAAAAGATGAGAGTTACCTTCCCTTGCCATACCAGTTACCAACACACGCAACAACAGCCGGCCAACCAGTTGACTGGAAAAATCCTGCTGCAGCCTAAAATGAAATTAAGTGAAATGGGGTTTACCCTCTATGCAGAGAATTTTGCTGTCTATTCTCCTCTGATTTGAATGTTTACTTTTGTGCCAAAGTTGATTATTATCATAGCAATTAATGATATGTAATGCCAGCTTATAACAAAGGGTTTATCACACACACTTAAAGAGAACCTAGCATAATCATTTAAAAGGTAGCGTTCATTTTAAGCTAGAAATAACTTTAAAATACCAATTTCTAACCCAAACTTTGGTGATAAATAAATTCCATAAAAACACTTCCCTTCTTGCATACTCCTCGCAGCGTTTCGTTTGATTAGAGGTAATCCACTACACACTGCTATTTTGCGTGGATATTGTTGTTTTAAATTTTGATTGGTCAGTAGTCCGTCTACTGGCCAATCACTAGCTGCCCTACAAAAGCTTTACATTTAAAACGAGTGCCAGTATTGGATCAAATATGTTTACATAACGTTATGATTTTATTATGACTAATTAACCAGTGCATAGAAGAATACTGCAGTAAAACTAATTGCATGACAAACGGAGCTATCAAGACGAATAAAATGTAAACAATACTCTTTGAAAACGAACATACTTTCACGGTTTTTAATAACTTAAATCATTGTCCAAAGTTTTAGGAAAGACCCAGAATAAACAAAGGGCTGTCATGTACGTAAGTGATAGCTTTCATTGAATGAAAAGAATAGACACATTCCCGCGTAAGTTCAAGAAACAGACGCTATTCCAGCAATGGCCAGAGAGGGATTTCTCGGGCCATTGCTTCAGGAATATGCCCTTCTCGTTGCTCTGAGCTAGTTACGGCCCCGTTTCTAATCGTAACTATGATGATAAATAAATCCCTCTCACCTGTACTATGATGAAAAATGCTAGAGAATGAATATTCCAGAAATATCCCAAACCGAACAGGGCACAGAGAAAACCACTAATGATCATACCAGCTGATAGAAAATATCGTAGACTTATTCGTTCTGCTATATGACCACTGAAATATAAACAATAATAATAATAATAATAATAATAATAATGACGTCATTTTACAAGGGTAGCAAATTAGGCCTGAGGCCTTTTTCCAATTTGGCCCTTGGCACAGATCTTGCGAATGATTTCGATCATTTCTGCAGGAAGAAACCGAAGAACTCAGAGGAAACCTGCCTGATCAGACGGGAGACCGAATATCCCTCTCACTTACAACGATAAAGTTCATGCCCTGAGCTGGGATTGAACCTTGGTTGCATTGGTGAGAAGCCGCCTCTCTATCGCCACGGCTATCCGACTGTATCTTTATATTTCCCAAGTTAAAGGGCAGTAACTATAAGAGAGAGAGAGAGAGAGGAGAGGAGAGGAGAGGAGAGGAGAGGAGAGGAGAGGAGAGAGAGAGAGAGAGAGAGAGATGGGGTTTAAGGTCCACTTGACACAAACTAGGTCATTTTGGGACTAACACATGGTTCAGTTTTTTTTAATAATTCTCTTGCGCATAGGGGTCTTTAGCAGTGGGAGGAAACTGGAGCACCCAGAGAAAAAACCCACGACGATGGACGGGCGACCCTAGTCCTTGTCACATACAGAGTAACTTTATAAAATTTTCAGGTAATACATTATACTGTGAATAAAGGGTATGATTGAAATTATACTCAATAATTCCATTTTATAGACTATTAGACAATTAAACTCACCTGAAGAACATTCCAACTGCATAAGCGAAGAGAAAAGCCACGTCCAGATATCCTAACAACGAATTAGAGTCATCTCCATCTATAATAATAATAATAATCAATAATACATGGTAATAATAATAATAATAATATGACACAATTACCATCTGTCTGTCTTACGCAATAAAACATCATTAATCATACAAGACGACAGTCTAGTACAGTTCTCAATCTGATTAAAACACAGATCCTATATTATTTTGTTTTGTTTTTCGTAGTTCAAAATTTTGTTTTACTTGTCTTTATTACACTAGGAGCTGGAAGAGTTGTTATATAACCCCCGTTCTGGATGATGTCTTTATTACACTAGGAGCTGGAAGAGTTGTTATATAACCCCCGTTCTGGATGATGTGAGGGAATAACCAATGAAACAGTCTTTTACAGGCTGTTTCATGCACTGCACAAGGTGCAAGGAACTGTGGGTAACCTGCTAGAAACATCAAAGCCGATTGGTCAATCAAATTTCTGATGTCATGGGGTCAAAAGCTGCTCATATGACCGCTGACATGACCGCCCACTACAACTTGTCAGATCTTCATGTAGTGTAGGCCATCGTAAGTATAAAAATAAATGAAACAAAATATAGATCTGTATTTTAATGAGACTGGTAAAGTTCTATGTGATAATTTATTGCTAATAATGGTTCGGGCAATGTGCCAAGCGTATATTATTTATACTAGTTGAAATATTGGAAGCGCGTGGCGTATTTCATTTAAATTGACGTACTGGATAGTGTCTGTATTTTAAGTTGTTTAATGGTCTTATGCAAGACATTACGTAATATATAATACAGCAGTCGTACTATCGCACTCGTACAATATCAATATATTACTTAATGTCTCGCACTCAACCATTAAACTACACATAAATCACTGTCAGTAAGACTCAATCAATTTACACTTATTACACTGTCAGTTTTCAATTAAGTTGTAGTTGTTCCAACTCCATCCTCGATATTCTTAAAGGGACAATAACACTCTGGCTGGCTTGACAGGTCCACAAAAAAAATAGCCTTATTCTGACTACTAGATGTTTAAGTGTCCTACCTGTTGTGTAAATTATCCATTACAACCTATCTTACTTGTCCAGAGGGTTCGAAAATATGTTTAAATCCCAGTTGCATTTGAAAGTGTTTTCGTAAAGCCTTTCAAACCATGTAGTTGAATTTTTCCAATTTTTAAAATTATGTGTGTTAAGATGAAATTTGTATCATTTTCTAATTGAAATATTGTAAAATAGTACAATTAGTTTACCAGAATAAAGATTGGGACATATTATTCAGTTACAACAAGAGTGGTATTGGGGCTTTAATGGTATTGTTCTGTGACGGCCAAAAGCTTAGTGCATGTGCAGTGTATGACACGGTTTGTCATTGAGTCAACTGCCGTGTTTTACGTCCACTCTCACCTGAGATTATATCGTAGACAAGACAGTAAGTTTAGAGGAGCAGGTAGGTACAGGTAGGTACAGGTAGGTATACTTACCGAATGGAGCCCAGTCACACCATGTTGAGTTTTCTGTGCGTGGTATAACACGACCTTCATGATCAACGTCAGAACAATTACGGTGTAGAACACTCTGTTATAAAATAAAACAAAATACACTTTTAACCCTTTCTGACCATGATTTCGCTGTGATCCCGATCCCGAATGGGCGAATGAAGACAGGCTTATGCCATACAGTGTGCTATGAAGGACATTTTGCCAAGACAGCGGAGCTACGGCCTACTCTTATATCAAATTCCAAGTGCCAAGGGATCTTTGAAATGCACACCAATGCGTACACTGGATTTCATGCTTTTTTGCCCCATCCGAACAACTAGACAGCTGACATGAGGAAACCAGGCCAGAAAATCAAATCTGCGATCTGCAGACTATTGAGCCAGCGTCTTACAAACATAACTATCATGGCTCCCCACTCTTATTACGAGCGGCCCGTTATCAATCTTCAAAGAAAATGGCTTGTTCTTCATAACTTTTCAAGTCATAAGGTCGTTCCACCTCCATTTTCTTGTTAGATAAAAAAATAGTAACCTTGACAACATTAGATTAAAGAAAATAAATATTAAGTACAGAAATTAGTTACCTTGACAACACTAATTGGTTTACGAGACAAATGATAACTGGCGTAACAGAGAAAGGTGAAGATCAAGATAAATATTCTATATCTGAAATTATACAATAAAATAATATATTATACAATAACATATTTATACAATAATATAATTATACAATAACATATTTATACATTAACATTATTTTCACCTGTCACTGACGATGTCAGGCACAGATTCAGTCTTTGTCAGACACAAAACCACTGATGCCTGTCATTTTGTCAGGAACTGATTTGTCTTTTTTATTTATATTATTAGTACATGTCTGGCACAAAGTTAAAAATGTTAGGTACTATTACATTAGTGCCTGACAGTTTGTCAGGTACATCTTAAACCGTTATTTCCAGGCCTGATTTATACAATAACATCATTATACAATAATATAATCATACAATAATTTTATATAACTATACAATAATAATTATACGATAATATAATTATACAATAATATGATTATACAATAACATATTATACAATAATATAATTATAAAATAATATAATAATACAATAATATAATTATACAATAATTTAATACAATTATAAAATAAAGAAGTACGTCAATATATTCTATGCGCTTATATGAATTTATACAATAATGTAGTATAATATATTCTGAATAAAATGATAAAACCCATATCACACCTGAAATCAAACGATTAAATAATAATGTATAACGAAAGTGAATAAATACATGAATGTTCAACCCTCCATGATTTATCTGTAATATCCAACTAAATTCAATAATATCCCAATTGATTATTTAGGACAAATTTATCTGTATTTAAAAATTCATTCTCGTGTACAAAATGTGTGATTTGATCATTATGTTTGGACTAAAAACCTATTCAAACTAATTAATATATCATAATTTTACATCAAATCCTTCTCAAAACATTGCAATTGTCAGGAAATATCCCTGCTATAAAAAATATATTCAAAGAGGTGATGTTTGTGTCACATGGTGGGTTGGGTGGCTGAATGGTTAGCGTGCACGCGCTCTATTATGGGGCCCCGATTGCAACTTTATTGTCAACTCCAAATATATATGCTAAACTCCAAATATATATGCTTAACTCTATACATTTGACAAACTTGGTTTTATTTCTTTGGTAAACTTTAAATTGATGCTAAACTCCAAATATATATATGACATGTAAACTTAGACTTGATGCTAAACTCCAAATTTATATATGGTCAACTGCAACAAAAATATATGCAGAACTTTATAAATACATGCTTAGTTAGACTTGGATTACCAGACTTGAAATTTGGCTGTAATAATAATAATAATAATAATAATAATAATCGCGTCATTTTACAAGGGTAGCAAATTAGGCCTGAGGCCTTTTTCCAATTTGGCCCTTGGCACAGATCGTGCGAATGATTTCGATCATTACTGCAGGAAGAAACCGAAGAACTCGGGGGAAACCTGCCTGATCGGACGGGAGACCGAATATCCCTCTCACTTACAACGACAAAGTTCTTGTCCTGAGCTGGGATTGAACCCTCGTTGCATTGGTAAGAAGCCGCCTCTCTATTGCCACGGCTGTGCCTGTATCTTGTTATTCGAGTCTTGAAGTTGACAATAAAGTCGCAATCGGCGCCCCATACTGTATCATAAAGTCTGTCATTGTGTCATCTGGCGTGGTTTTGAATCCCCGGTTGTAGGTGACAAGGAGTAGGGTCCTCCGGTTTTCTCCCACTGCTAAAGACCCATATGCGCAAGCGAATTATTGAAATAAAATTAAAACCATGTGAGTTCCGAAATGACCTAGTTTGTGTCGAGTGGATGTTAAACCCCATTTCTCTCTCTCTCTCTGGATTGAATTTCTAATAATCGAGTACCGTAACCAATTAACTACCCTGGGTTTCACCACTACTATAATAAAATAGATATTACTACCCCTAGCTATTAAACAAACTGAATTACATGTTTGTGGTGACGTAGATTAATAATACAATGATTTATAGACCAATAATTATTATATTTGATATTGACTAGAAGTTAGATCAGTCAACCATACTGTAATAAAATAATAAATTACAATATATTTAAAGATGTTGCCAGCTGTTACAGAATGAAAGAGAGAGAGGAATGGGGTTTAATGTCCACTCGACACAAACTTAGTCATTTCGGGACTAACATATGGTTTAAAGGTGGCCACAGATCGACCTTACGACCGAAAGCAACTGGTCGGCGATGATTGCTGAATTCGATCTGATGAGTGCAATCTACGATAGTCGCCGACAGTTGAGTCGCGTCGCAAGGTCGATCTGGGCCCGCCTTTAATTTTATTTCAATAATTCGCTTGCGCGTAGGGGTCTTTAGTAGTGGGAGGAAACCGGAGAAAACCCTCAAGGTTGGACAGGCGACCCTACTCCTTGTCACATACCAGTACATCTGGGGATTCGAAACCATGAGAAAACCCACGAGGTTGGACAGACGACCCTATTCCCTGTCACATACAACCGGGGATTCGAAACCATTACAGAGTGAAACTTTAACTTTTATATCTACACAAATTAATATAATAACGTCAAAGACTTTAGATCATAAGGTCTGTCATTGAGTCAAGTGGTGTGGTTTTGATACCGGTCCTACACTTGTTCCCGACAAGAAGTAGGGTCATTAAACCATACCAGTTGACTCAATGACAGACTTTATGAATGATACAGCGCGCATGTGCTAACCATACGGCATCCAACCCCCTGGACTGAATAGGGACAATCCCTTCATAATGTATCACATATTAAAATGACTTGTATAACACTTTACTTCATCAAAAGATAAATAGAGTGAGAGTGAGAAATGGGGTTTAACGTCCACTCAACAAAAACTAGGTCATTTCGGGACTAACATATGGTTTTAATTTTATTTCAATAATTCGCTTGCGCATAGGGGTCTTTAGCAGTGGGAGGAAACTGGAGGACCCCGAGAAAACCCTCAAGGTTGGACAGACGACCCTGTACTCCTTGTCACGTACAACCAGGGATTCGACACCACACCAGTTGAATCAATAACAGGCTTTATGATAATAATAATAATAATAATCGTGTCATTTTACAAGGGTAGCAAATTAGGCCTGAGGCCTTTTTCCAATTTGGCCCTTGGCACAGATCATGCGAATGATTCCAATCATTACTGCAGGAAGAAACCGAAGAACTCGGGGGAAACCTGTCTGATCGGACGGGAGACCGAATTTCCCTCTCACTTACAACGATAAAGTGCATGCCCTGAGCTGGGATTGAACCCTCGTTGCATTGGTGAGAAGCCGGCTCTCTATCGCCACGGCTATCCGACCAGCTAACCATTCGGCCATTCACACCCCCCTAATTGAGAGTAAGTTGAATATGTTACATATAAGATAAGAATGATTAGATATAGGTTTATTAATATTATATATAATATACAATATATCTGTATATATTAATACTTGATACATGTATGTAACATATTTGTATCATCAAGGACATATGTTAACTGATAATTCAGATATCGTATCATACTGTGTCAGTGTCATTATGGTTTATCAACTATTGTTAAATGCAATAGAAATTAATGTAATAAAATTTTGAAAGTACAGAAAGGTTTATAATTTTGAAAGGGAATATCATTCTGGTGATTCGAAGCTACAATATAAAAAATACTTCTGGTTTTCGAAGTAACAGTATTTCCCTTTTTGGAGAAAACCCGGTATTCCGACATTGTGCGATCCGACATATTGAAACGATCCCGTACGATGTCGGATGTGACAGAGTCCACTGTATCAATCAATACTATCAGGCCTGGAAATAACTGTTTTTGATGTACCGTACCTGACAAAATGACAGACACTAATAAAATAGTGCCTGTCATTTTCAACTTAATGCCGGACACAGAGGCGAACCCAGGAAATCCTGTAAGGGGGGCCTGTGCCCCCCCCCACGAGAAAATTGGGGTGTCAGTGGTGAATTGTGGCGCATATCTATTTTTTATACTGTTATTTAGGGGGTCCCTGGCCGCTAGGGTAATCCTGGATCCGCCTCTGGCCGGACATGTATTAATCACAGGTTTAGTGCCTGACAAAGCCTGAATCTGTATGCCTGACATTGTCAGTGACAGGTGCCTTATTTCCAGGCTTGACAATTATTATTATTAAGCAAATCCTTGTTGACTCATTTTACCAATTATAATCTTTGTGTACGGTAACTAGTTGTTAGGATGAGACAATAAACCTAGGTCACATGCATATAATGGCCCAATGGGGTGGCAAGACTTTCCTACCACAACAATGATGTAAAATTTGATGTGTATTTTCTGTGTCTCTGTAGGGGGTGGTGGGGATGGCCGAATGGTTAGCACATGAGCACTGTATCATAATGTCTGTCATAGAGTCAACAAGCGTGGTTTCGAATCTCCGGTTGTGTATGTGACAAGGAGTAGGGTCGCATATTCAAACTCGTAGGGTAGCTCAGGCTCAGGTTAAGTGCATAACAGTAGGACGTTAAACCCCATTTCATTCATTCATTCCTACTATTCTGCACCGACTGGGCTGATGAAGACAGGTAGACGTCATACAGTGTACTTTGGCTTATTCTTGTATCAAATTCCAACTCTCATTGAATCTTTTACATGTACACAGTAACTTTGTTTTTCATTCCATCCAAATGACTAGACAGCCAAAATATCCTGCTTCTAGTGTAAAGCAGAATTTAGTTCAAACTTCTTTGCATAGTTTTCAAATGCCCGAAAGGTGAAGCACCAGCTTCCCTGTCCTCAATGCTTGTCCCAACATGAACTCTGCCTTGTGGTCTCGAACTACATCTAAATATTTCGTTCGTTTTTATACAAGGGGGGTGGATGGTCGATTGTATCATAAAGCATGTCGTTGAGTCAACAGACGTGTTTTCGATGCGATGGTTGTGTCTGACAAGGAGTAGGGTCGCCTGTCCAACTGTGTTAAGGACTCCTATGTGCAAGCGAATTATTGAAATAAAACTTTCTTCAGCTGCCTAGTCGTTCGGATGGGACGAAAACCGAGGTCCCGTGTACACATTGGAGTGCACGTAAAAGATCCCTTGGCAGTTGGAATTTGATATTAGAGCAGGCCGTAGCTCCGCTGCCCGGGCAAAATTACCCTCATAGCACACTGTATGACGTATGCCCGTCTTCAATTAGCTCTGGTTAAGTGCATAACAGTAGGATGTTAAACCCCATTTCATTTCATTCATTCCGTTCCTCCAAGTGACATACGGCAAGCGTGCCTTCGCTAATGCTGTCCCTCGATTGTCGAACGCTCTCCCTGTTTCTATTCGCAATACCTCCTCCCTGTACGCCTTCAAAAAACACCTCAAAACACATCTTTTACAAAAGCACCACACTGAATGATTCACATACACTACTCTTGCTTTGTTTTTTTGGCGTATTATATATTTTATGTCATATCATATGTGGTTATGTCATATTATATGTTTTTATTTCATATTATATGATTTCAGTTCACACTATATGATTTTAGTTCATATAATTTTGTGTTTTTATGTCATTATATTTATTACATGTTTTTATATCATATATATATGTTTTGTAATACGCATTGAGATTATTTTTACGATGTAATGCGTATACTAAGAAATAAATATTTTTTATTATTATTATATAACCGGCTGAGGTGAAGAGTAACAATTCCTTCGAAGACCAAATGAAATGAAATATTGTTTAATGGCACGTCAGCTCCAACCGGGCCATATTGCGCCATACATGTAATTTACGAGACAAATTAAAACAATATCACAGGGATGTATTCATATATGTAAATAAAAAACAAATATCACATAAAATATAATTAAAAATAAATATCAATTTTTCCTTTACATATATAAATATCTAAAACGCAATATATGATAAATATATACAATTAAAATTTAAAATAAAAGTTTGTCTCTTTTAAAAAAGCTAACAATTTAGCATAAAGCTCCGGTTGAGCAAATAGCTGACGTGCTGACTGGCAACGGTAATATTTAGATCTAATATTCTTGAGATGATTACACTCAATCAAGATGTGTTTTACTGTCAAAGGAACATGACAGTGAACACATTCTGGTTGAGGCTCTCGCTTTAAAATGAAAATATGAGTTAAAAAAGTATGACCTATGCGAGAGCGACACAAGACTTCGAAGACCAAATGTTGTCATGTGAGAGTGTGAGAGGATATCTGATAATTCAAAAGGGTAATTGAATGTCACAAGATTAAAGGGAAAATGAGCAAAATAGAAATAGTCTGTACATTAACTTGTTTTTATTCATTCTATAAGCTTACGGTAATAAAAACAAATGAAATGGGGTTTAACGTCCTACTGTTATGCACTTAACCTGAGCTAATTGAAGACGGGCATACATCATACAGTGTGCTACGAGGGAAATTTTGCCCGGGCAGCGACGCTACAGTATACTCTTATATCGAATTCCAACTGCCAAGAGATCTTTTACGCGCACTCTAATTTGTACACAGAAACTCTGTTTTTTGTCCCATCCGATTGACTAGACAGCTGTCTTTGTCAGGCCCTCCTTCTGCATCACTGACAAGGGGAAATCACGTCGGAAAATCGAGATGAACTTTCTCGGCCAATGCAGGGATCGAACACCCGACCTCCAGGCTAGCAAACCAGCGCCTTATCCACTTAGCCACTGTGATGTAACCGAGAAATCGAAATCGGACCTATTCTATATCTATTGATTGAAATAGACCAATTTTGGTGTTTAATTCTTATTTTAAATTTCAAATATTATTGAAAATATTGAGTAAATGCCATTAAATGTCATTTCAATTTATGCCATTTGGAACTGAATAGATTTTGTATGTGATCAGATTGTTTAATTGTGTGTTACGCATGTAGTCGGCCTTCTCGCGATCCGACGAATCTGATATATAATTAAGTATTGAGAATTACGTATTGAGAAATTTATACTTTGTTGTTATCTTTGTGGCCATCAAATGATTTAATATTTCATACATATACATCAGGACACTGGCCGTCATTTAAATACATATTATTAATTTATGGCTACAGAAATAACAACAAAGTATAAATTTCTCAATACATAAATATATACCAGATTCGTCGGTTCACGAGAAGGCCGACAATGTGTGCCATTCAAAAGGATAGGAAATAATCTTTTCTTCGCATTAGGAGCCCCGCAAATGCCGCGATTCTGGTCAGGCCCAACTGCTCCGCTCTGATTAAGGTCTGGTGGGCCTATCCTGCTTTTAAGTAAAGGGGTGCATCTGTTTGGTCTGATTTCTGCCTCTTACCGGGACTGCACGTATTTAAGCCCACCCGTTATGTAGCCCATGGGCTTAATAACGGGCAAAAAAACGTTTTTAAGCCCATGTGATATTGGGCTTAAATTCGTTTAAAATGTTACCTGATGAAAACAGGCAAAATTCCGGTACTCTATATTCTATCATTATGATGTATGTACAAGGCAACTTCATATTTTCATTGTAGGCCTATTGTATCATCCCAATGGTAAATGTAGGCCTATATCTCATTTTATCACCCAATAATACATTTGACAGTAGATATCGCTTGTGTGTTAAATTACATAATCTACTGTGATATATACACAGACTTGATATCGCTTTACATAAATTTGATTGGTCAATCAAAAAAGGAACTACTTTCTTTCATTTCAAAGAAACCACTTAGTTTAAGTAAAGAGTGCCTTTTTTATAAAAAAAAAAAGGAAACTGCTTTTATTTAATTGACCTTGAAACAAAAAACTGGGTCCGTATATAGGACTATACAATAGCTAAACTACTTTCAAAAAATGATGTATTACTACGCTGTAATGTAATTAGGTTCTGTAAAAGTGAAATCTATACCAAAGAATAACTTTTATTTATTTGTGCATGTAAGAAAGGATTGGGAGATAAATAAAATCTCCAACTCATGTTTTTTGATACCAAAAAATATCAACACTCGTTGATAAAGTAAAAAAAACTCGGCAGAGCCTCGTTTATTTTTACTTTATCAACTTGTGTTGATATTTTTTGATATCAAAAAACACTCGTAGGAGATTCTCTATATACTTTCATTTCATTATCTCATGTTAACGGTAACCCAATTCATTCATTGTAAAATATATTTGTGTGTGCATTGCTCATGTGAATACCAGACCACTCGGACCAATTGATAGACCACTCGGACCAAACAAAAAGACCACTCGGACCAAACAAAAAGACTACTTGGACCAATTAATATGTGTTTGTTTTAATAAATTGAGATTGTTCTCAAAACTTGTGTTTGTTTTAATATGACTACTCGGACCTATGATAAATTGTTGTTTTAATAAATTATGTTTGTTTTAATATGAAAGCACGAGCCAGTTACTGAAAAAATGTGGATCTGTTTATGGCCAGTAAGCAAACGCACCGATCCGGGCAAATAATTTATTTTTTTGTTTTTTTAAAAAAAAAAAACACACTTTAGTGGTCTTTTCGTTTGGTCCGAGTGGTCTTTTCCGTTGGTCCGAGTGGTCTTTTCGCTTGGTCCAAGTGGTCTATCAATTGGTCCGAGTGGTCTTTGTTATGGTCCAAGTGGTCTTGGTCCGAGTGGTCTGCATACCACTCACTCATCATGTGTCATGTATCATTGTTCATTGTATGTTTACTGTTCTTATTTATTAATAATGGACGCAATATCAAAATGCAAACTAAATAAAACGTTGAAGTTGAAGTTATGATTCAATTCAGAATCTTGTAGCCTACTCTACCAAAAGTTGCCCCCCTGTGAATTGGGTAAATGTTCCATATAACAGTAGACACATCCAGGACCTTAGCCAGGGGGTGGCACGGGGGGGGGGGGGGGCAATTGCCCTCCCAATACTGAGTCCCCCCCCCCCCCGATATCACAAGAAAATTGGCCTTTACCGCAAAATTCATGCAGATGCCCATGCTAGTTGGCCCTCCCGAAAACATCATTGCCCCCCCAAAAAACAACTTCCTGGCTACGGGCCTGGACACATCTGGAGCAGACCAACAACATATTATACGTTCACTGTAAGTTTAATACGTAATGACAGACCCGAGTCACTGGCCGTCTGTCACTAGTGACTAGCAAAGTAGCTTTTCAAACTTGATTATGTCATCTTAATAATATCTCCTCCTAGCCCCAAATAAAACTATTCACGATTCAAAATCTTACAAACTACTCGACTGAATTGTTTTCCAGTTAACAAACCGTTAAAAATACTCACGATATGTTTCTTTTTTCGCCATCAATCGCTGGTAACAGACGAATACCTAACGGTATCGACGCCATTCCGCTATACGCTATAATAACTACAACTAAACACTAACGCTCCGATGTCAATATTGAGTGCAAGTCATGTGATAGCTAGCAGGTCAAAGTTGAAAGGTCATGCAGGTCGATCAAAGCCATATATTTATATATACGCAATAGTTTTCCTAATCTATGTGTCTATTGTAAATTCAATGGTTGCTAATTATCAACACGTTAATCAACAGCGGGCGGTCTCTTTGTTTTTAATCGGCTAAAGATTATTAGGCCTGGTATCAAAACATAATCTTTAAGTGGCATTTAGCGATTGTGAAACACATTAACAGAACACAGTTTTTATGGGAATCAATCACTGGTTTATTCACAAAGCACGACGTTTCGACAAGTATCCTCTTATCGTTATCAAGCACAAAAACATTTAGTAAACTTAGGATGAATATATAGGAGTTGCATGGTGAAGCCATTTACAGAGATTAAATAACCAAACAATAAGGGTAAAAGATTAAACAAAACAATTAAGCAGAAAAAAAACCCCAGAAAACAAAACCAGTTGTAAACACTTATTGATTAGCGATTGGGAAACATCAAAACGTTCTGAAGTAAATATTCGCTTGGCCGCTACTATCTCTCAAATTCTCAAAACTATTTTTTCTTTCTTCTGTAAATTAAACAATTTTGGAGATAATCCTATACGATTTATCCAAATCAACCCATTGTATCGATATTTGATAATATACCGGAATTAATTTTAATTTGAATCTAAACTCGTAGCGTTTTTGTGTAAAAATTCCCTTCAAAATGGGATTTTCTTTTTTTTATATTTTTATTCAGATTTGTAGGCGCGTTCTGTCGGCTCGAACCCGCTCCATCTGACCCAGCATTTTAGTTTTACCAGACGAAGTCTTCGGACACATAACTTTAAACTTTTTGTTAGCCGAAATATTGTGTTTTTTAATTGGATATGTTAAAGTTCTTTTATCATTGGGGCCATCCATAAAGTACGTACGCTTGAAGGGGGGGAGGGGGTGGGTCACGCCAAAAAACGTACAGGTGCGTAAATTCATTGGCAAAACGTACGTACAGGAGCGTACAGGGGGGGAGGGGGGGCTAAATTTTAGCCATTTTGAGCGTACGTACTTTTTGGATGGCCCCATTTAAAAATCTCCAAAATACGTCATTTTTTTTTTCGCGTTTATTTTTGGAGTGTCTAACATCAAAATAAAATTTATAAAATTGTGAAGCTTTTGGATCAAGTTTTGTAGCTAACGTATCCATATAAAGTGCGTAGTAAATAGCTTTTCAATAGAATAATACATAAATTACCCATGTGGTAATGATAGGGTGTTGTTCCCAGTCTGGGAATCTTTTGGTGCGCGAGCTTATAAATACACTGCTGCAGTAGGCCTATATTGGAACAATCTTCCTATCCACCTCAAAAAATCCCCTTCCTTAGCGACATTTAAAACCTTATTAAATTTATTGTCCCTTTTTTTAAAAAAACTTTCGATTCGCTTTTCGAATACACTATGGTAGTATTGCTGTTGAAAATTATATGTATATAATCTTATTCTGTTACCGCCGACGTTACAGATTTTTGTAAGTAAAGTTTAAAGGACCCAAGTCCGTAACTCAAAATCTTCGACATCGAAAACACGAATTATTGGTCAATTTAAATTTAAATCAGCGTTGATGATGGAAACTTACCGGGAAAAGATGAGCTTCTGATATCCGATATTTAAGATAAAATAATTTATTTAACATCGTGGAGGCTACTATGATGCGTTTCAGCCCCAGTTGTTATAAGAGACTCGAGGGACGAGGCTAGACACATTGCACTTAATCAAACGACATATGTAGACTTGAATAATCTGACGCTAGAAATTTGCACTCGATTGAGACTGCATGACTTATTTCGCCGAACATAAATCAGAGGCGGATCCAGGGGGTGGGGGGCTAGGTGCCCGCCCCCCCCCCCCTAAATAACAGTATAAAAAATAGAAATGCGCCACAAATCACCACTGACACCCCGATTTTTTCAAAAATGTTCTCAGGGGACCCCCACGGGCCCCCCTAACTGGATTTCCTGGATCCGCCTCTGCATGAATGATTTGAAATTGGAGTAAAAACGGAAACCACTGAATGTAAATCAGTTTATATACATTCATATAACAGTATTATATACGTTGCGACCCACTTTTGTCAATTTCTAGGTCCCAAATGTTAGCGATTTAGCTCCTTTAAAGTTGTCTTTAATGTGTTTTGTGCATAACAATATGATATTACAAGGAACATTTTCTTTCAATGAATTACGTATGGCCTTTACCTGGTCTCCCCCAGATCCAAGACCACCCCTAACGTGGGGCCTGACAAGGACAGCTGCCTAGTCGTTCGGATGGGACGAAAAACCGAGGTCCCTTGGCAGTTGGAATTCGATGTAAGAGTAGGCCGTAGCGCCGCTGCCCGGGCAAAATTTCCCTCATAGCACACTGTATGGCGTATGCCCGTCTTCAATTAGCTCAGGTTAAGTGCATAACAGTAGGACGTTAAACCCCATTTCATTCATTCATTCTAACGTGGGTAAAAAAAGGATTGTATGTAGCCTACCTTATCTACTAATTATTCTTTGGAAATTAAAAAAATAGACGGTTGTCTGTAAACACTGAAGCATTTTAATATTGGTTAAGTCATTTCTGTTAAATTACAATTTATCGAAGGGTTCGATTTGTTTGATTCGCGGTATATTTGATCTTGAACTTGTCGTGCAGATTTCGGTGCCTCTAAACTGTCATCGGCTTCTCACCAATGCAACGAGGGTTCAATCCCAGCTCAGGGCATGAACTTTATCGTTGTAAGTGAGAGGGATATTCGGTCTCCCGTCCGATCAGGCAGGTTTCCCCCGAGTTCTTCGGTTTCTTACTGCAGTAATGATCGAAATCATTCGCACGATCTGTGCCAAAGGCCAAATTGGAAAAAGGCCTCAGGCCTAATTTGCTACCCTTGTAAAATGACGCGATTATTATTTTTATTATTACTATTTAATTCTAGTCAAAATAGCATTTGACCAATGTCCCACTTCATATCTCACTAATCTTTCAAGTCTTTTAACTTTTTGGGTTTATACTTAAAGGGACAATCCCAAATTAAACAGAGGCTCAAAAATAAAAGTCTGAAAATGAATGAAAATAAAACGCCAAAATATAGGGTAATGGTGTATTTACCTTGTCTCAAAATTTCAACTCAAAATATTGAGTCGTTTGGACGTGAACGACAAAACTGCTTATTCGGACACGTAACCCTTTTGAAGATTTCGGGTCAATTGTTTTGTTGGGTGACCTTATAACCGATTACGGTTACTTGGGAGGGTTATACAGTGAATAACCCATGTGCCGTACTTGATAGAAAAAGGCAAATTTCAACTACACATTATTTTTAAAAAAAAAAATGTTTGCTTTAATCCAGATACCACAAAATACACCTTGGGGCACCGGTCCAGATGAAAACTGACAGATTTAAGTCGTTTGAAAGCGTATGATAAATACTGAAGTAGTTGCTCGGCCCTTGACTCGAATATTTGAATGGGTTTTAACATACAATTAAGGAGTTTTACAGGTTTTCGACCCTGCCGAGCCCAATAATAGCTTCGGAAATAATCTCCAAAAATCCAATATGGCTGAAATCCAATATGGCGGCTAAAATCGACCATTTTCTACCAATACAGCGCGATAATATGTTTGTAATATGATTTTTTTCTTGGTTTTTAAGGATGTTGATTAAGAATATATGGTGAGAAATAGAACAGAAACATCCAATATGGCAGTAATACCATACTGTTACATTTGACCAACGGACGGTAATGTCAGGTTTAATGAAATGTTTTACTCATCAATTTCTAGACTGCGACTGAATAATGTAGAATGTCTACACGGAAGCCGACTACATTACGCTTCACAACACAGTGGCAATAAGGTTCTAGGCTGCATATTGAAAACTCCAGTTTTCCGAATGGTGTTCATCCTACAAAAACTGTTCTAGTGGAAAATATGATGTATCTGATGCGACCTAATCGTGATGGGCAAGAGGTCCAAGGACGATGCTGCATTGATTCCAGCAGAACTGTGCCAGGAACACTGGATCTTTCACTGTAACCCAGGTATCATTTAATCTTGTGTATCTAGCACTAATTTCTTCACATGACGTGTTCAATATCAAATCTTTGTTTAAAAATGTATTAAAACTGTTTAAAATCACCATAAATCGTTTAATTTGTCCTTGTGTTCAATTTAAAGCTGACCATTCAATTTTGATAATGAGTGTCCAATTTACAAATGTTTAATTTCCTGACCACTGTTAAAAAATTAATCAAAACACATCATTAATCAATTGGGTTGTTCATTTTTATAGAGTGATTGAGAAACTAAACACTTGTAAACTGGATTAAATATGCAGCGAATTCTTCTTCGCAATGATAGGAAGAGCCGACATCGAAGGATCAAAAAGCAACGTCGCTAAGAACGCTTGGCTGCCACAAGCCAGTTATCCCTGCGGTAATTTTTCTGACGCCTCGTGCGGGAAGCAGTAAAGAATAGAGCTCTCCCATCGTCGCCCGGGGGGCGACACAAACAGAAACAGGGCCCCGAGACATACATGTATCTCCAAAACAGTGACAAGGCAAGCTGCAGAGGCCTGGTTCCGTCACTTCAATAGAGTTATCTCCCCTTAGTCAAAATGGCACTTTTTTAAACGTAAATATTGGATAGGACGTGCCCATAGATCAAAAATTATACTTACTTAATTACAATGTCTAATAATTCAAATAAAAGGAGAATTGCACTTTAGCGTCCAACATAGTGTGCATTTAGTGATATACGAACTAATCGAAATTATAATATATGTAACCGAAGAAACCACTAATTTTTAGTGAAGCCTGTACCAAGACAACCCGGGACTGTTGTACAGCGCAGTGGACGCTTACGGCTGGCCCCCGGATCCATTCACTTGATTTGATAATTGTTTAGTTCTTGCAATGTCTATTTTCTGTCTTGTCCGCAGGTAGATTTTTTTGTTTTGTTTGTTTTGCGTGTAGTGCAGTCCTCCTGCATTTACTATATAAGTGATACTAACTGACACCAAGGTTGCCCTTTAAGATGGACGAAAATGGCTCTTAAAGCCGAAATGGCGAAATTAATGTAATATGGGCGTATATATTTACACAAGTTTTAAAAATTAATGTAATATGGGCGTATATATTTACACACGTTTTAAAAATTAATGTAATATCGATGTATTACATGTTTACACACGTTTCAAAAATTGTAATTGCAATTTCTAACCAATAACATTCGGTAAAATACGAAACGGTGCAAATTTAACGACAGTCGTTTACACCAGCTGAATCGATTCTTTTGTCGAGTGTGCATCAGCCATTTATACTATTTCTGCGTTGGCTTCTGGGATATATGTCTTCTCTCTCCATCACAAATGGCGCTTGAAGTTATTTTCATTAAAGAGCGTATAACTCTTTTCTTTTGAACCTTGTTGGCTTCACTTTCCATCACAAATGGCGCTTGAAATCTTTATATCTATAGAAAACACGACTCGTGTAGTGAGTTTGTCTGAACACTGTCTTTTATTTTCGCAGTAAGATAACAACATTAATATTGATTGAAATGGACCGACACATATATATATATTAACAGAGAATTAAGGAAGATATGCACGTGATATACCGATATGTAACAATATAAAATTTGTCTACTTATGATATTGGGGGGGGGGGGCTGTTTATTGCTCGTGAACGGAATAGAACCCGTTTACGGGATATATACGAGCAGATTAATGGGGGGGGGGCTTCCGACTGGCCTGAAATTATGTTCAGATTAATATTTCAAGATTATCCATGAATATAGACAATTAGGGATTCGAAACCACACCAGTTGACTCAATGACAGGCTTTATGATGTAGTCAAGCTCTAGATGCAGACTTCGTTTTACTCGTCTTTACGACCGTTCTATATTAAATATGAATATATATGTAACTAATTACAACAGTTACAGGTTGTTCGTATATTGTAATATGAATATATATGTAACTAGTTACAACAACAGTTACAGTTTGTTCGTACATGTATATTGTAATATGAATATATATGTAACTAGTTACAACAGTTACAGTTTGTTGTATTCCTTGATAAACTCGATATTTGTTGTTTCAGTTTGTCTTGTTCTAACTTGATTCGTTCTGTGTCGGCAAGTAGCATTCTTTTCTTGACGTCATCAACTGGAAATTAGAAGAACGAAATAATTAGAATTTTCTTAAACCGATTTAATAAACGGGGTGTACATCTACCTCAATTTATAATATTTTTCTAATAAACTATGTTTTCTTATATTGTCGAACATTTAAAATAATCGTTGGCAATTAGAATTCGAAACAAGAGTGGGTGGTAACGACGTTGTCCGGTCAAAATACACAACGTAGAAGTCCTAAATGTCTTGCCGTGATGAAGGAAAGTCACAATGTAACAATGTAGAGTCTCGGTAGTATTATTGGAAAATTCTTTGATTGGATAATTTTGGAACACAACAGAGATATCTTCCAATGTTCGGATCTACAATTTGGATTCAAGGAGAAACATTCAACAACCCATTGCTCATTCGTAATAAATGAAACTATACAATATTATAATAATAAGAATTCTGACGTCTTTGTGATCCCCCTGGACGCAAGCAAGGCTTTCGACAGAGTTAATTATGTCCAATTATTTAAGTTACCGCTATCTAAGGGTATGTGTCGTTTAACAGTTCGTTTTTGACTTAACATTTAATATTTAAATCAGAAAATCAGAGTAAAATGGGGTAACATTGTAACCGAAACTTTTGATGTCAGTAATGGAGTGAAGCAGGGTGGGGTTTTGTCTCCCATCTTTTTTACAGTTTATCTTGACGAACTGCTGAATCGTTGTATGGCCAGTGGCCTTGGCTGCCATATTGGTCATGTTTATGTAGGAGCATTGGCTTACGCTGATGATCTCACATTCGTGACATCCAGCAGACAAGCTGTGATTGGCCTACTTAATATTGCTAAACGATATTCAGGAGAGTATGGTCTTAAGTTCAATCCTGAGAAAACTAAACTTATTTTCTTTTCACATAGCAGAACATATATTAATCAATTTAAAGACATATGTATTGATGATAAAATGATAGAAGTTGTCGAATCTGAGAAACATTTAGGTAACAATCTTTATTCCTCTTTACAAAGACAAAACATATTTCATGGTATTAATAGTTTTCTCGTGAAGGTTAATGTCACTATTAAAAATTTTGTATATGCATCATCTAACACAAAATATAAATTATTTAAGACTTATTGTATGCCTCCGTATGGCTGCCAATTATGGGATTTGAACCACAGCACTATTGATAGACTTTATTGTGTCTGGCGAAAAAAGTGTTAGAAGGCTTCTTGGTATATCACCACGCGCACATAGCAACTTATTAAGCATAATTTGTGACGATTTGAACATAAAATCCCAATTGTATAAAAGATTTATTAAGTTTTATTTTAGTACAATGTCAAGCAACAATGCATTTTTAAGTATGTGCAGCAAGATCGCTTTAATTGGAAGCCAGTCTTCTATGTGCAATAATATTAATTTTATTTGTAAAAAGGATAACTTTAATAAACATGATGTCCTAAATGTAGGAATTTCTTCTGTTTTAAATAGAATAAATGACCTAGATCGTAATTATTATAGTGATGATGATGTAAGAACAGGGCTTACAATTAGGGAATATATCTCTTTCAGGGACTCTTATCCAAATTCAGGGACTAAATTTGAATCAAATGATCAAATTTCTATGTACTTCATAATTAAAGTGATATAATTTTTTGTATATAGAATAATTATTATATATGTATAACCTATGTGTAACATGAGTACGAATAAACTATTATTATTTATTTATTTTGTTATTATTATTTGACACAGACTCCCAATTTGGTCATGGATCTATCCCTTAGGGTCGAGCATGCCCCAATAATCACAACGGCCTTTCTTAGTGGTATAAAGAATAATCCATTACGCATTGCGTCCTGGAGGCGACACACAGATACATACATACACAAACGTAACTAACGTGACGAAATTTATGACGTAGCTGGCTTTAGTTTTTCGCACGTACACAGTGGCTGGCCATTTTGCGCAGTAATCCCACCCAGAATTTGGCTATTTTGTTAAAATTGCTATAAAGATTTAAATTTTTGTTTAAAACTGAAATAAATTAGTTAACTATTAGTCAATCCTCACGCTAAAAACATTAAAATAATTGATTGTGTGTATCTGAAATTAATCCGACCGAAGCACAAAATAATTCAAAGATGTCAGCGCCCATGAGCGAAAAGTTTCGGGACGTTATACATTTTCAAAGTTGAAATTATGTATTAAAAACTTAAATTTGAAGGAAAAATAAGTGGAGGGATTACATGCTTTTTATGAAGGTCACGACTTAAAGCTGTGTTATCGAAATGTTACGGCAAGAGCCAGCGAGAGCATAAAAACCATCAACTAATAACAGCTTGTAAACAAAACACGTCATCATCATCAACTAATGACAGCTTGTAAACATACCACGTCATCATCATCAACTAATGACAGCTTGTAAACATACCACGTCATCACCATCAATGTAATATGTACTTACGTGTTAAGTAGATAGCCTTAATGGCACTACTTAGTTCTGAGTTATCAACTTTACATCTTATTTTCAGTCCATCATCCTCCATATTAACGATATGCTGCAATGTACTTCCGGTATTATATCCACATTGAGTTGATGTTTGTGGATCAACCTGGGTTGTCCTTATATTTTCTGTTCTTGCGATATATGATAAATCCCCACGTGACTTGGATTCCCAGGTCCAGGTGATTTCAGGATTTTCAACATGTGTTTGACAGGTAATCACAATCTGTTCACCAACATCATATTTCATCTTTTGTGGAAATATCTTTATTTCTACCGTACCAGGATTACCTATATAATATTATATAAAATATTAATACAATTTTATATTACATATTAATACAATATTATATTACATATTAATACAATATGATATCACATATTAATACAATATGATATCACATGTGAATACAATGACATCAAAATACAATATTATATTACATGTTAATACAATATTATATCAAATGTTAATACAATATTATATCACATTTTTTTTCTTTTTTTCTAAACAATATTTTATTGATTATTAGGATTAGGAAACAGGCAAAGCCTATATAATCCCTCTCCCTAAAATTTAAACATAAAACGTAATAAAACAAAGGAATCATGTACACTATTTACAATATAATATATAAATATAACTATATTTAATCAATCAGTATCACATGTTAATATAATATTATATCACGTATTAATACAATGACATCAAAATACAATATTATATCAAATATTAATACAATATTATATCACATGTGTATACAATGACATCAAATATTAATACAGTAGAATATCAAATACCTATATAATATAATATCACATGTTAATATAATATCATATCAAATATTAATACAATGACATCAAAATACGTTTTCTATTATTCTTATTATGACACTAAGATTAATACGTTCTCTGTTATTCTTTTGTCTCCTAAAATCAATTTATAGTAAAGACAAATTGTACATATATTTAGCTACGTAATCTATGAAATGTTACTGCCACTGGTACACCCAAACTATCACTGACACACCCACTATCACTGGTACACCCACACTATCACTGACGCATCCACACTATCACTGGTACACCCATACACTATCACTGGTACACCCATACACTATCACCGGTACCCCCACACTATCACTAATACACCAACACTATCACTGACACACACACACACACTATCACTGGAACATCCATACCATCACTGACACGCCAACACTATCACTTGTACACCCACGCTATCACTGGAACACCCAGACTATCACTGGTACACCCACACTATCACTGGTACACCCACACTGTCACTGGTACACGCACACTATCACTGAAACATCCCTACTATCACTGGTACACCCACACTATCGCGTTTTACTTTCATACATTCTCAGACTTGTGTTGTTATGTCCTGAGTCAATGACTTTTAATGGTGGAAAATAATGCCCATGGTCGTATAATAATGAGTTGATCTTCTATTGATCAAATGACAGAAATAATTATGTTTTGACTTTCTTAGAAATTCTCTCTTTAATTGCCAACATTATACATATAAAATACTTACTTTGAACTGTCACAGGTTTAGAGTCTACCAAATAACCTGGGCCAGATAACGTCGCTGTTTCTCCAGTTGTTTGACACAAATATTCACCACTATCGTGACAATCGGGGTGATTTATAATAACGCGTAGGAAGCTCTTGGTTGGTTGTATGTCTACATGTAAATCTATATCATATTTAGGTGTTGTTATTCCAGATCCTCGTGTTAACGTCCCACTCGAATAACGTGTTGCTATCGTACTCGAATAACCTATTGCCATCATACGTGGCATAGATGGTGATGCTGTGGTGGTTCGGTATATCGCCATAGTGACTATTTTAGTATAATTTGAATTAGAATCGGGTGAACATCGTATAGTTAAAGATGTAGAACCTGCTTGTAGAATCTGGGTTGGTGTTATTTCGAGTTCAGCAGCCTTCACGTCTGAAAATATATGTCAACTTTAGTATAGTGTGTGTTCAAGAGAGAGAGAGGGGGGAGAGAGGAGAGAAATAGACAGGAGGGGAAGGGAGTAGAGGGGAGGAGAGAGAGAGAAGAGAGAGAGGGAAGAGGAGAGAAATCGGTTTTAACGCCCACTGAACACAACTAGGTCATTTCGGGACTAACATATGGTTTAATTTTATTTTAACAATTCGCTTGCGCGTAGGGGTCTTCAGCAGTGAGAGGAAACCCACGAGGTTGAGAAGGCGCCCGGCCCCTATCTCCATGCCAAATACGCTCACACCAGGGCTCGAAATCACAGCCGCAAGCCAGAGATGGCTGGCTAGCTAGACATCGAAGCGCGGCACTCTAGACCACTAGGCCATCCCAACCCATCTATATTTTTGTATCAAGTTTATACACAATGCGAAATGCTGTCCCGAAAATGTATGTTATAACTGTTGTAATCATGGATATAAAAACTACATTGTGAGGAAGGGTTTTGCGATTATTGTAAAAACAATACAAGTAGAGTGTAATTGTACAATACCAGATACAGAAACAGACAAAAATCCAGTAGCAACCGAAGCAGGAAGGGGGGGGGGGTATCACAAAATTTGTGAATACAACTAATGGCCGAACTATAAAAACATGAATGAAACACAGGCGAACAATAGCAAAATCAACGGTGTTCAGCAAATTGAAACTACAACATCTATATTTTGAAGAATACAGATTTAAAGATACATTATGGGAGATTAGATAAAGAGCTGACACGTTCCACCATAATAGTTAAACACTAGATAATGTAAATGGAATATGCTAACATTTAAGTCAAATCGCTCAACTCTGAACCGAGATAATAACCTTTGAATTTTAGGCCTCACTTCGATCTTCCGTAATCACAGGAAACTCTGGGAGGGGTATGAATTAATAGTTAACATAACAGTTCAAACTCAAAGAAATACCTGCAATAGACAGATTTAGTCCTAGTATTTTGTATGTTTAATTATAACATTGGATTATATCACAAGTAAGATTTGAGGAGGGGGTGGATGGCCAAATGGTTAGCACTAAAATAAAAAAATTAAAAAAAGCACGTGCGTGCTGTATCATAAAGCCTGTCATTGATTCGAATCCCCGGTTGTACGTGACAAGTAAGAAAAAACGCAAACCAAACAATTAACCAAAGTCGACCAGTATGAAGCCAGAAATAGTAACAAGCTCATGGCCAAATTTTTTGGGAATAAGTGAGACAAATACGCCAGGAAGCAAATGATTTGTTTAAGCAAATTATTTTATCATTATAACGAAATGGTTTTTTTTTGTCGTTTAAACGAATGAGTTATTACGTTTTAAACGAAATACTTACTGTTGTTTTCTGGCAGGGCTGTCGATGAGACTGGAAAAAGAAAACTGCCTAGTCGTTTGCCCCAGTCGGACGTTCAAGAAAAGTAGGACGTTAAACCCCATTTTACTGTATGGAACTAATTAAACAATAAACCCATGGATGTAATCTTACCTTGAATTACAGCAGGATAAATCAGTGTCAATAATAAAATAATTTTCCCGTCCATCACCTTGTATAATATCGACCGTTATATCTGTTGTACTATAGTCCGGTAGCTGAAGCGAAAAAGTTTTTCTAGACCAGTTTTTTTTTGGTGTCGATTACGAATCTGGGTTTAAATGTACCAGCTTGTGTGTTCTGAATGACTGTCTTTTGTGTACTATATCTCTTTGTCGGGATAATTGAAATGATTTCAAGGCCGCGTTATCGATTGAGAAAAGAAAACGAGGTTAATATGTATAGTTAATTTCGTAGCAAATTAAAAGTGCAATGACAAATAGAGCACTATTAGGAGAACCATACGGATATACCGACCTTGAATGTTATACGAAACCTATAATCTGTAGGTGGACAAAGATAAACCAAGGTCCAATGATCTAGTATAAGTTTTTTTTCTAGTTTGTTTCGCTTCGTCTGTAGGTATGTTACATCTTATTTTATCAAACCATAGACAAGACTCTGTGATACCGTATAGATTAACAGAGAATTAAGGAAGATATGCAATGAATGAATGAATGAAATGGGGTTTAGCGTCCTACTGTTATGCACTTAACCTGAGCTAATTGAAGACGGGCATACGCCATACAGTGCTATGAGGGAAATTTTGCCCTGGCAGCGGCGCTACGGCCTACACTTATATCGAATTCCAACTGCCAAGGGATCTTTTACGTGCACTCCAATGTGTACACGGGACCTCGGTTTTTTTGTCCCATCCGAACGACTAGGCATCACTGACAAGGGGAAATCACGTCAGAAAATCGGGATGAACTTTCTCGGCCAATGCAGGGATCGAACACCCGACCTCCAGGCTAGCGAACCAGCCCCTTATCCACTTAGCCACCGTGATCCACAGGAAGATATGCAGGTCGTATACCGACAAGTAACAATATGAGATTCTTCTACTTATAATATCCATAATAAATTACGTTTAGATTAATATTTCAAGATTATCCATATTGGAATAAGAATTGAATTTGGGCGAAAAAAAAAATATTCATAACCACTAATTAAAACAGTGTTCAGGCAAAATCACTACACGAGTCGTGCATTCTATAGATATGATGGTTGCAAGCGCCATTTGTGCTGGAAAGTGAAGCCAGCAAGGTTCAAAAGAAAAGAGTTAAACGCTCTTTAATGAAAAAAAGAGCGTTTAACTCAACGCAGTAATAGTATAAATGGCTGATGCACTCTCGACAAAAGAATCGATTAAGCTGGTGAAAACGACTGTCGTTAAATTTGCACCGTTTCGTATTTCACCGAATGTTATTGGTTAGAAATTGCAATTACAATTTTTGAAATGTGTGTAAACATGTAATACATCGATATTACATTAATTTTTAAAACGTGTGTAAATATATACACCCATATTACATTAATTTCGCCATTTCGGCTTTAAGAGCCATTTTCGTCCATCTTAAAGGGCAACCCTGGTGTCAGTTAGTATCAATTATGTGATAGAACTAATTAAACAAATTCCAAGTATAATTTTAACACAGGGATCATTGCTACGATAGCTGAGTAATATAGGTCTCCTGAATCGGAAGTGACGAACGCAAAAGTAAAACACGATGAGTCACCCCTCTATATAACTGACTTAAGAGACGAGTGATAACATATACATGGGCGAATTTCTGCTCACTAATTATTCCTTCAAAGACCAAAAGTTGTTGTGTGAGACTGTGAGAGGATATCTGACAATTCATAAAAAAAAGAATTGATTGTCACATTTGCAATGTGTTTAATCAGCTCTGTCACATATGTGATAATGACTGGCGCCAATATTGTCCTTTAATGAGTTATGCGCCATTTATTGAATATAGTATTATTCCACAATTTTACCTGCTAGCGCTATCAAATATATGACGCCTTGTTAACAGTTCACTGACGCACCATTTCATTAAATGTAGGTGCATGCTTTGTTCAACAGTTTTTGCCATACAATGGGCAGTATTGACAAGAATACTCTCTGGTTGGTGATTATCAGCATGGCCGAGTGTGAATTGAAAAAATGTATTTGTACACGAGGTGACGAGGAGCAGTACATATGCTGATTACACTACCGTTTTTTACGACTTTTATTTTATATATAGAGAGAAATGGGGTTTAATGTCCACTCAACAAAAACTAGGTCATTTCGAGAATAACATATGGTTCAACTTTACTTTGCGTAGGGGTCCTTAGCAGTGGGAGAAAACCGAAGGACCCGGAGGAAACCCACGAGGTTGAGCAGGCGCCCCTATCTCCATGCCACATACGGTCACACAAGGACTCGAAACCACAACCGCAAGACAGAGGTGGCCGATCAGCTAGAGGTCGAAGCGCTGCACTCTAGACCACTAGGTCATCCCAACCCCCTTTATTTTATAGTATATCATGATTATTTGTTTTATAAGTAATTTTTAAGTGTAATCTGGATGTAAAGGGGGCTATACTATATACCGCAAAACACCGCATAAACTACCGGAAAACAAAATTTTATACTGAATACCGGAAAACACGGGGAAAACACTAAATACCGGAAAACAGACTAAATAGGTAACCCGGGTCCTGTTTTCCAGTTGTTTTCTGTTTTTTGGTTTTTTTTCCCGGTATATAGTGTTGCCGGATGTAAAGTGTTAATCTAGAACTGAAAGACGAATAACGAATAACGAAAAACGACCAAACTTCACACTGCCATAATTAGATACAATTCCTGGTCAAGAAAGGTTTTAGTTTTCGTCTCAGTCCCATCATCATATAGATCTTGGATGTTATATTTAAGATTTCTCGGTAGTTATTCAATAGTTTTTAATATACATTTTACATTATTCCTTTTGTATTTGAAATTTCATATTAGTCTAAGAACATTGTGATAGAGAGAGAAATGGGGTTTAACGTCCACTCGACACAAACTAGGTCATTTTGGGACTAACGTATGGTTTTCAATTTTTTATTTCAAAAATTCGCTTGCGCGTAGGGGTTTATAGCAGTTGGAGGAAACCGGAGTACCCGGAGGAAACCCACGAGGTTTAGAAGCGCTCCTATCTCCATATCACTTACGCTCACACTAGGGCTCGAAACCACAGCCGCAAGCCAGAGGTGACCAGCCAGCTAGAGATCGAATCGCGGCACTCTAGACCAGAAGCCCCCCTCCCCCAGAACATTGTACACTGATATATAGATTAGATTAAACATTAACTTACGTTTACATTTAATAACGCCGTCACCAGCAAAACCGGGTTTGCAGTTACACTCATGAGCCGCACCAACATTATTCCTACAATTAGCATTAACATTGCAGGGACTGGATAAACACTCGTCTATGTCTACAATTTAAAATATCGTCATTGAGTTGGATAAAGATTTATTTGTATATATAATTTAAATCATTAAATTAATATTCCGTTTCGGTCGGTCATTAAAATAATTACAGTAGTGAGGTCATTGATACACTTAGTTTATAAGAATAATGAAATCAGTAATAAAGATAGTTGATATTAATAATAAATCAAATGGGGCTAAACGTCCTACTTTATTGCGCTGACCGGGATAATGCAGGCGGACGTACGACATGCAATGTGTTAGTAGGTATATTTTGCTTGGAAAGCAGCGCCACTGTCCACTCTCATTTCGGATTCCAACTGTCAAGATGTCTTTTACGTGCACAAGGTTCGTTTCGCCCCCGTTCCCGCCCTGCACCACTGACAACAGACCTAGAAAATCCATAGGAACTTTCTTGCCCAACATCGGGTGCGAACCAGAGAATCACCTTGCTAGCGAACCCGTGTTTTACTTGCCGAACCATCGCAGATTCTATGAATAATAAGTCATTAATATAACTTATAGGAATAATAAAGCCGTTATTGTAAATAAATAATATGAATGTAAGTCATTAATATAAATAATTAACCATTTGTTGATATTTGTTTCTGTCAAATATTTCTGTTAATAAATCAGAATCATTTTTCTAATTACCAGAACATTTTGTACTCCCATCTCCTCTGTAGAGTGGTTTACATTCACAAGTAAATGTAGGATTACACAGTCCATCTGGATGACAGTCACGGTCACTCCCACACGGAGTCACATCTGAAAAAATAGAAAATATTGTAAAAGGCCCAATAACACTCTTGTTGTAAATAAATAATTTGCCCCAATCATTATTCTGTACAACAAATTGTACTCTTTTACAATAGTCCAATTAATTGATGATACAAATTGCATCTTAACACACCGAATTTTAAAAAAATTCAACTAAATAATTTGAAAAGCCTAACGTAAACCTTTTCAAAAGGAACTTAGATTTTAAAATATTTTAGAACCATATGGACAAGTAAAATAGGATGTAATGGATAATTTACACAACAGGTAGGACACTTAAACATACTGATAACGTCTAGAAATAAAACCTGTTGTAAAAAACTTCATTCGGTACCCCCACTCCTTTCGTCCTGATTAACAAACCTAACAAATAGCCCTGAGATTTGATTATCAAGACGTAAAAATGGTTGGAGTTGAGAAGCGGATTGGGCTTTGGGAATACTTTTCACTAAAGCAAACATGACACAATTTCAGATACAAAAGTGTTGTTGAAAAAGTGTGGATTCCATATCTCACACGCACCTGGATTTCAAGGGATATCTGCCTATTATGTGAACTATGATAACTAATAAACGGATTTCTTCGATTATGAACAAACTATTCAACTTTGGTTATCATAAACTGACCCGTGTGTTTGAAATCAACTCCGGTTAAATAAAATCCATTGCACAGTTAAATACTACAACTAATTAACTAGGTTCTCCATTGCAAAATTGAGCTCGAGCTAACTTGACATCTGAAAATGGTGGCGAAACCCAAGGTGAAGGCTGTTACGTCACCGAACACAATTTGGCGACCTATTCGGCTAGCGAGCTATTCGACCAATCCAGCTGGCAAGGTATTCATGGTTCCGACTTGTCAATCACCGTAAAGAGATTGACCAATCAGAGAGCCAGATTATATTGGCACAATCATATTAAAGGGATGCGCTCTCATCCTAGCCAATTTTTCAAATTTAGAATATTAAAAAAATGACAATGCTTAGGATGAGAGCGCACCCGTTTAATATGATTGTGCCAACTTTTACTAATAGTTTTTAGAAACCTTATTTAATTACCTTTCAGATTATATATAGCTGGATGCTCAGAATTTTGTACGATGGCCCGAATTTTGACTCGAAATATTTCCGTATTTCCACTTTAAAAAAACAATATATTCTACTTTCGTTTGATAAGACGTTACGATGGATTTTATTGGTTGATAAAAATAGATGAGTTTGTGCGATCTTTGAATGTATTCTGAATAGGTTACCAACGAATTCATGCTTCCGAGATTTGCAGATAAGCTCCGCCCCCTTAGATACTGTTACTATGTCCCACAAATTTGACCACATCAACCTGTTCAATATGGCGATCCAGCAGTCTGTACCGTAATGTTAAACCTCATACAAATGTTTTTAAATCCTAAATTATGACGAACTCTCACTAGTGTCAAAAACAAGCACTTCTGCGTAAATAGGTTTTTAATGCCAGTATATTTGGCCCGCGTAGGTCAAGATTGGCTTCCAGTTCTGTCACACAAACAAACAAAGCTGTTTTTTGTGGGAAGTTAGATATTTCTACATTTATCGTCAAAATAGTATTACGCTGCGCATGGGGGACTTGTAACATGGACGAACGTCACCCGGACCGCCTTCATGGTGCAACATTTATACTTTTTCCGAAACCAAAGAACCAAAAACAGGGGTAAAAAATCACGACGGCACCCGTAGTATTTTCAAGTTTTTAAACTTGAATATACTACGGGTGCCGTCGTGATTAAAGTATTTAACAACATGAAGTATTTATATCTAAATAAATAAAACACGTATCCCCCAAGTCACCTGACCTAATTCAACCGTAAAATCGCATGCTGATGGTTAGCTAAAATGGAAATGCACACGTCTCGTTGTTCAGTGTATTTAATTATTCAAGAAGTTCAAAACAGTATTAGGTACTTGATCGGGACATATTTTCCAGTAAACTATTCATAATATATTGTCTTTATTTCTGGAAATTGTTACGATATAATTTTTAGCGTAAATATGGACGGGATGTGAGAATGGAATTTCAGGGGGCTTTACATGTTCGCCGCACGAGGTACATCATGCGCAGGTGTGAAGTTGAAGTTGTATTTTGATTATCATGAATTTACGGTATTACATATATTTTAGAATCGAAATTCAACACCTCAACGGCGAGGTACTCATTTAAAACGCAAGTCTGGTACTATGATACTTATTTTGTGGAATTCACGTGGATACGGATAACAGAATTGCACGAATAATGTTTAGTTCCATCGGGATTTTCTCTGAACTATTAGAAAGGGAGAACTGGCATTAAAAAACTATTTACGCAGGACTGCTTGTTTTTGACACTAGTGAGAGTTCGTCATAATTTAGGATTTAAAAACATTTGTATGAGGTTTAACATTACGGTACAGACTGCTGGATCGCCATATTGAACAGGTTGATGTGGTCAAATTTGTGGGACATAGTAACATTATCTAAGGGGGCGGAGTTTATCTGCAAATCTCGGAAGCATGAATTCGTTGGTAACCTATTCAGAATACATTCAAAGATCGCACAAACTCATCTATTTTTATCAACCAATAAAATCCATCGTAACGTCTTATCAAACGAAAGTAGAATATATTGTTTTTTTAAAGTGGAAATACGGTAATATTTCGAGTCAAAATTCGGGCCATCGTACAAAATTCTGAGCATCCAGCTATATATAATCTGAAAGGTAATTAAATAAGGTTTCCAAAAACTATTAGTAAAAGTTGGCACAATCATATTAAACGGGTGCGCTCTCATCCTAAGCATTGTCATTTTTTTAATATTCTAAATTTGAAAAATTGGCTAGGATGAGAGCGCATCCCTTTAATATGATTGTGCCAATATAATCTGGCTCTCTGATTGGTCAATCTCTTTACGGTGATTGACAGGTCGGAACCATGAATACCTTGCCAGCTAGATTGGTCGAATAGCTCGCTAGCCGAATAGGTCGCCAAATTGTGTTCAGTGACGTAACAGCCTTCAACTTGGGTTTCGCCACCATTTTCAGATGTCAAGTTAGCTCGAGCTCAATTTTTCAAGAGAGAACCTAGTTAATTAGTTGTGGTATTTAACTGTGCAATGGATTTTATTTAACCGGAGTTGATTTCAAACACACAGGTCTGTTTATGATAACCAAAGTTGAATAGTTTGTTCATAATCGAAGAAATCCGTTTATTAGTTATCATAGTTCACACAATAGTTGTTAAAATATTAGCTATTTATTAATATTTTTTTTACTAGCAGGTAACTAGATTTTTAGGAGAATTTGTATACCTTGCTTCCCATAAACACAAGGTTCCATACGTTTCTCTTAAGCTGCATTTCCTCCGGTCCGGTTGCGAATGGGGAAAAACACTTTCATAGAATTTAGTAAGAGTGTTTCCTTATGTCCGGGTGCGGATACGGTTTTCTATGCGGCGTCCGGTACGGTTTTTCGAAACACAGTTTGGGTAGCCCGTACGGCAAAAAGCTAAAAATAGGTAGGGAAATTCAAATTTTCCCCCTTTCCTGGTCACGTGTTCATGGAATCAGAAATAGAAAAGATCGAAATCGACTTGAAAAACCGCATATAAGGATACACAATCTGTCGTGTGCCAGGTCTACTCCCGGACCGGAGCCGTACTAAAGGAAATACAGCTTAGTCTCTGAACATCTCTGCAGATGGATTATGACAAGCGACCAGCCGTGTTCCGTTGATAAAGCGATTGCATATCCCTATTACTATGACGAAAATGTGGAATAAAACATATTTACGTACCAGGTGTACAGCCTGAGCTGCCACTTGCTTTTAATCCGTCACCAGAAGAACCTATCTGACAATCACATGTGAATGTAAACGCAGCATTATCTTCTACACAATCAGCAAGGTCATCACAAAAGAAGTAAGCTTCTGCACAATTTCCAGCCATGGGAGGGCTGTCTGAATGATACAATAGAATCATGGATCATATATAATACAAGAAACAAATCAAGCCGAACCTTATATATAAGGACAATTCCCTGATTTAGTCTACAGTAACAGGGCCCTGTTTCTCGAAATCTTAACTAGAGATAAAAATCCAAATTTTAGTAGATACTTCAATTTTAATTGGCTAAGCACTAAAATCAATCTTATGTTATCCAATCAAATTACTAAAATTTGGATTTTATCTTAGTTAAAATTTCGTGAAACAGGCCCCAGATTATAGAAACAAATGCGTCAATAATCAATAAGTTGTGTTTGAGATAAGCAATACTTTTAACATTTATTTAATTACGATAATATATACATCGTTGTTAAAAGTTTTCATCTATACGAGATAAATATGTTTCAAGTATGTTCTTACTTGCAAATGTTCCATCAGCCAATATTATGCATACCAGCGACAGTAAGATCATATTGATCTCTTATATGGACGCCTGGAAATATACATAATACAAAAGTGGTATAAAGAATATTACAGAGAAGATACAATATATATGTTAAAAAAACAATTACGATATTACGTATTTATTTGCTGATAAATTCGACAGAGCTATTTAATCAATTGACTATTTTCTTCTCGGAACCCGAATATCTCTCCGCTATTCTGTCTCACACTTTAAAACTCAATACTTTTTTAGCAATGAATTTTGTAACATCTGAGCATATATCTTCATAGTCATTCATCGTATATCAATGCCAATGCCTAGCAGCATAATTAGCATACTGTATCAGATTTATGATTACTTTTTGTGAATTAGTTTTGATACTTTCAGTTTCATGTTGACAGCCACTCTCCACACTCTTACTGTAATATGGTGAATAACGAATAACGAGGTAGCTTGTCTCGATATTGGCGAATAACGAATAACGAAAAACGTCCCAACTTCACACTGCCAGTTACTGAGACAAAAATTGTTAACATTTTTGCCCAAGTGAGATGACTCTTTAATCCTCAGTAAAACGCTATAAAAATATTCAGAAATAAAAATATAAATTTAAATGATCTTGGCAAGGACTTTGGTTAAACACTGAACTCGACAACCTTAAAACCCTTACAAATGCCTATAAATAATATTCCGCCGTTTTGGATTTCATTTTGAATTTCTGTCGTCATGGATTCCAGAATGAAACCAAGCGACATCGACAACCATGTGAATGATATGTTTTACTTAACATCTGCCATTTTATAGTCCATTTTGAATTGCTACAATGTGGGATTTTTGTTTGAAGAATTTAAAATAAAATTTAGGTAATTCTCCCACCACGTAAACACACTGGTTAGGAAATATCGCTCCCCGGAATTTTCAGAAGACTAACACACCGGTTAGGAAATATCGCCCCCTGAATTTTTCGAAGACCAACACACTGGTTACGAAATATCGCTCCCCGGAATTTTCCGAAGACCAACACACTGGTTACGAAATATCGCTCCCCGGAACTTCCCGGAGACCAACACACTGTTTAATATCGCTCCCCGGAATATTCCGAAGACTAACACACTGGTTACGAAATATCTCTCGCCGGAACTTCCCGAAGACCATATTGAGTTAAGGTAATTATGTTATTTCGTCTATGGTTTTTATGCATAATTGAACTAAACTGCAATGGTTTCTTTTGCAATTTGTTTGGGGTAAAACGTTATCCCTCCCCGGCTACACCGCGAATCCTTCTGTCAATGACTAGTCCCGGGTTTCACAGGAGAAGCATGCCCGAGCTTCGGGTGTGTAAACCAGAGCGATCTTATTAGTCGGACAGATAACAGAATTGAACCTAAAAAGTCAGAGGCGGACCCAGAAAATCCTGTCAGGGGAGTCTGTGGGGGTCCCCAGAGAAAATATTTGAAAAAATCGGGGTGTCAGTGGTGATTTGTGGCGCATAGGTATTTTTTATACTGTTATTTAGAGGGGGGTGGGGGCGTGGATCCACCTCTTTATAAAGTTGTATACCTACAAAGCCTTTTCCTAATTTTTCCATCTCTTGAGATGTGTATAAAGACCCATACTCCTCGCAGTGTTGCGTTTTGCAAGAATTAACCCCACTTAGTTGGATAACAATACATCTAAAACAAACTGCAACAGAAATTATTTCTTTGGGAACTGTTCAGGTATGGTCTCTAGTACTTCCATAATAAAAGCGGCCATTATCGTTCTTGGGGAAATTTGCACAATTAACATAAATCCAAGATGGCCACCAGAAAATCACCAAAATCTCCGATTTGGTTGACTTTAGTGCAAATAAATGTATTAACAGCCTAAAGGGATATTTAGGGCAATTGCTTCAGGAATATGATGTAGACCCAGAAAATGCGTCCGCCATTAACAGAATATCATAAATGGTGGACTTCATTTGCAGATTTTTAAAAACGCCAAAGCGTGCACTGACTGTATCACACAGTTCCGTATGTACCTAGTCCGTTGTCATCAACACGCACCTGGCTTCAAGGAAATGACAATTGAAGACTCCAGGGGATAAACTGGTGATGTCACGTTTTTTGACTTTTGAGTAAATAGAAATGTCAAGTTTAAACACTCATATCTTCAGTTTGGAAGAGTTTTTATGAAGAACAATGCATCTAGTGAGAACATTTAAGCTGGTAAACACCCCCATTGCGTTCCTATGGTGTATTTTGGGCATTTGATTTGATGGACCATGGTTTAGACATCACCAGTTTGTCCCTTTTATGCCTTTCAAAAAACCCTCTGTAGAACGTGACATGCCAAGTTGTCAGGCCCGAAGCCAGAAACCAAAATTTAGCCGACATAGGGGGGCGAGGAAGAGAAATTTCCGACAACAAAAAATCAATGAACGAAGGTCATCGCCGACTACCGTAAGCAGGAGGAGGGGAGGGCACGAAAATTGGAAGCTTTGAGAGTGAATTTAGGCCTCTATGACATGCAGGTGGCGAATGTGTCGGAAAATTAAGAGTTCCAGCTGACATTAACTATCTATCGGCCGAATTTGAGAGGATATGTCGTACTAAAACTCTCTCCCGGCTAAAATGCGAGCATAGCTAACCAGCGATTTTTTTCCGACGCAGACAGAAAAATTCCGACAGGAACGGTCATGGGGGGGCGACTCCGGTCCTGATCTTAGATCTTCAGTACGAAACAAAACACGTCATTCAGGTAGGCTTAATGACCGCTTCCGTGATACCGATATTGCGGACAAGTTTGAGTTTTCTTCTTTTCTCACTATACCTAGCGCACACGCATGGATCTTTCCTGTGGGAGGACACACGAGAACCCGGGGTAAGCATACGAGTCACAGAAGGCGCCCTTATGTCCAAGCCATATACGCTCCCACCAGGAAACCCATGATGCTCTCGACCACTTGGTCATCAAACCCCCTGTTTAAATTCTTTTTTTATTTATCTATCCAATAAAAGGACGCTGTTTTATTTCTTCATCCAAAGAAAAAAACATTAATTTAGTGTTCAATAACGGTACGTTATTTTATTTATCAAATAGAAGTACGTAATTTTACTGTCCAATGAAATGTCACAATTTGATTTTATCCGATGAGTTTGGTGCCAGACTTATGATAATAACAGAAGTGTAGTTTGTGGTCATGACGACCGCCATCATCGTAAGGATGAGCGCCACCTGCTTTATCTTTGTTGAACCAGTTTGTATCATCCCAGCCGAAATATTCTTCTCTCACCGACATACCATGGACACGCTGACATTCTCGTGTGTATTTAAACAGAACGAATGGTTGCTCGGTTGGTAGGTAGATTTCATGGGTTGGTAGACTGTCACCGCTGTAATAGACATGGAAGAACGGTGTTCAGTGGGGTAAGGGTATTACCTGGGTAGTGACAGGGCGCTGGTCGCAATAAGACACGCGTGGCGGCCTTTTAGATAGCGGTTCGCCGGGGGACGGGTGGGTGTCTTGCACTTTATCATGTATGTGCATTTTATCATGTTACTATGGCTACCAACCGAGTATATGTATATGTTATGGTGTTACTATGGCTACTTACCGACAACAGAACTCTACCCGGGTATCTTTACCATACTGTCCATCTGGCAGAGAACCGGAGGAATGATCTTTGTTGCGGAAGTTTGAATCGTCCCAGTAAATATAGCCGGTGGAAAAGCCTGAAATAGAAATAGCAATCATTGAATAAATATATAATCATTATAGTAGTAAATAGTCCTTTCTGTAGCATGCTGTTGTCCCAGTAATACCGGGTTTAGCTTCCTATCTGACCTAATAAACACATTCGGCAAACCTCGACAGATTCCGGTGCCCTATATCTAGACTCGGCTGTATGATGTAGTCCGCCATTTTGGAACTATTTTAAAGGACCCGGATAAACATGGTTGCCCCCAGGAGATGGGTGCCAGTCAAGTCGTCCACAAGCGAAGTCGTCCACAAACGTTGGTGGAGTCGTCCACAAGGCATTGATTTACTTTGTTGTTTATTTGCCGGGAGAAAGGGTGACCACGCAGAAAAAAACTATACTAATTAAAAATACATCGTGTGGACGACTCCAAAACACGTATTACAATATCCAGAAAATTTTTACTTTGTTGTTTATTTACCGAGAGAAAGGGTGACCACACAGAAAAACTATACTATTTACAAATACATTATGTGTCCAGAAATTATACTAAGTCGTGTGGACGACTCCACCAACGGGTGTGGGCAGCTTAACCAGATTTTGGGACTTTTTTGTAAAAGCGGAACGTTTTCCTGTTAGAGTAAATCGGTAGTCGATAAGCCGCATCGCAAATGTATGGTCGTAGGTACATATCAATGACTATCATACATCCGAGTCTAGATGAAGGTTACGGAAAGTACCGGAATCTGTCGAGGTTTGCCGAATGCTAATAAACAGTCAGAATGCTGAAAAGATGTTACTCCACCGTTTCATGCAGATAATTAAAACAAATATAAAATCAAATTACGAAATTAACCAAAATCGGGTCGATATGAAATGACTAGTGCAATATTATACAACGCCTCATTCAACAATAAAGTGATATATAATAATATACCCACCCCTTAGCAAACTGGAAATATTTATATTTATTACTTGACCCTAACCACCCTCCCTATTGAAACACACCTCCCAACCTCCCTATTGTAATACACCCCACCCCCTATTGTAACATACCTTCCACCCTCTCTATTGTAACACACCTCCCACCCTCCCTATTGTAATATACCTACCACCAGGACAGTTTCCATATTTTAGAATACAATAATCTCCAGCCGGCCAATCAGCATCAAATTCACTGATTCTGGTATCCCCTTTCATACAGAATTCCCACGTCATATCTTTATTACGTGTAAAGGATCCTAAAAATAACCAACTAATAATATAGTCATGGTGTGGGATCATGATTACGAGGTCAGATTCGCCCAGAAAGTTTAGAGAGAGAGAGAGAGATATATAAATGGAATTTAAAGTCCACTCCAGAGAGATAAATTGAGTTTAACGTCCACTCGACATAAACTAGGTCATTTCGGGACTAACATATGTGTTATTTTTATTTCAAAAATTATCTTGCGCGTAGGGGTCTTTAGCAATTGGAGGAAACCGGAGGACCCGGGAGAACCCACAAGGCTAGACAGACGAGGAGAAAGAGAGAGAGAGAGAGAGATAGTCTTTCAGGACTAACATTAATTTAATTTCAAATTATTCACTCATAGGAGTCTTTAGGAGTGGGAGGAAACTGGAGTGCCCGGAGAAAGCCCACGAGGCTGAAGTTCCAAGACCGAAAAAAGGTACTTTAAAATATTACAATGTTATAAAACCAATGTAGAGTTTGTGTCGGCCTTATATCTAGAGGTCGAAGCGCAGCACTCTAGACCACTAGGCCATCCTAACCCCCCATTTACATATGAAACATCTCCCTTAATGATTTATATATGGAAGAGCACCTTTAAGCAGAAAGAATACCTGCAATATGTAGAGGACTGGACCACGAGTTTCTATTAATTATATTATTTGTATCCTGGTGCCTTGATCCTTCATGCCACGTGACTCGACCAGAAGGACAACCGGATGTTGATTTAACTAAACCATATGTTCCAGCTGGCCACGTGATAGGAATCTTTAATTCCGGGTCTGAAACAAATAAAATGAATCTCCTATTAAGCCATGTGTTCCCGCTATCCATATTGGGTTTATATTAAAATCAGTGCCTGTAGCAAGTGTAGATCAAATCAGCATACTCCACTGGTGACTATTGTCCCGATGCTGCTTAAAGTAGTTCAGGCTTCTGAATTCCAAATCCAAACCACTGTAGTTTAAAGGTACATTATTGACCAAGAAAAAAACATATGAGTAAAACAAACCTATATTTGTGATCTGTTTAATTTGTTAACGCCAACTTCAAAGCCAAGACATTTTTAACCTATATTTAACTATTAAAGTAACACTTGCCAATCGCCATTCTTGTTAAGGATAAATAGAGAGAGATAGAGAGAGAGAGAGAGAGAGGGAGAGAGAGAGAGAAGTGTGGCTTAACGTCCACTCGACACAAACTAGGTCATTGCGGGACTAACATACTGCCGAATCTGGTGGGATTTCTCCGGGTCCACTGGTTTCCTCTCACTGCTGAAGACCCCTACGCGCAAGCGAATTATTTAAATAAAATTTAACCTTACGTTACTTCCGAACTGACCTTCTTTGTACGAAGTGGACGTTAACCCCCCTCTCTCTCTCTCTCTCCCCCTCTCTCTCTCTCTCTCTCTCTCTCCGTAAGAACACTAACCTGTTACATCTGGTGCCAACTTGAACGAAGCATAACCCTCTAAAGCTTTCAGTAAGTTATCACTCTTTGAGGTTATCTGAGTTTTCATAGTCGGACATGCTGATGTCACTTCCGGTGACGTCCAATACACCGGGTCCAAGGCTGTTACTATGGTTTTAATCTTTATACCGATTGGTTCGGGTAAAGCGACAGTACCAGAATGAAGAGTTGTTTGCCGCTGTCCGATCTTCAGCTTGTATTGGTCGCTTTGTTTGAAATGTTGGAAGTTTATTCCAAGTGATGCTCCAAATCCCATATACGAGCCACCGAATGAAAAGCCAAATCCTCCCTGTGAAATAAACGAAACGGATGCAAAGTTAGTCTCCCGTAACCTACAGACTCTGGGAAGCCATCGTGATTCAGCACCCTCTCACTAACTAGGAAGTTCTGGGTTCGACCCGAGTGCGGGCAGTGATAGGTCATTGGTATTTTTCAGTGTGGTTCCTCTTGTCAGGGAACAGGGTCTAGTCGTTCGGATGGGTCAATAAACGGGGCCTGTGTACACTTTGATGAAGCCTTGACACTTGGAAATCGATGAAGTTCAGGCAGCAACAGCATTGTTCCCACACTGGATGACGTATACCCTTCTTCATTATTCCACCTCGTGTAGAAAACTAGGTCGTTAAATGCCATTTCAATACATTCTACTATAATAGGATATATATTAATCGGAAAAGAAACAGGGTTTAACGTCCTACTGTTCTGCTTAGAACTTGGCTAATGAAGACAGGCATGCGCCATACAGCCCGCCCTGCATCACTAACAAGGAATAACCACGCGAATACACTTATCGAACACCCGATCTCCAGGCTAGCGAGCCAGCGCCTGACCCACTTAGCCACCGTTACCCCATATTAACCGGAACACATATGTCAAATATGCTACCTATCGTAGGTCTTGTTAGGTATAGATATTTCAATATATTGTTTTAGCTTTAGTTTTAACAGATTTAAATGGCCGACCGCTGTGTCAACTGCCTTTTTTTCTACACAGGTACCCAATCAAATCCAATATAATCCCTGTTTAATTGTTAACTTACGTTTTTTTGCACATGTTGAAAAAACTCCGCTAACGATGCCTCATATCTGGTAATATTTTTGGTACCGAAATTAACCTGAACTGTAACGTGCTGTAAATATAAAGATAATAATATTGAATTCCATATCAAATGCTAACGGTATATTGCTGAGTTCCACATGGTCTCTGCTAAATACTGAATTCTACACATCACCTGCTACAGGTATATTGGTGAATTCAAGATCACCGGTTCAAGGTATATTAGTGAATTCCATTTCACCGACTAAAGGTATACCGGTGAATTCAATATTACCGACTAAAGGTACAAAAACGTATCAAAACAATCTCGTCAAACCCGTGTAATGAATCTGATTGAAATCGAAGAAAGGGAGATTACTGATTATTTACAGTTGGTAAGGTTTATTTTTATTTAACTAATTAATAATCATGTTAGCATGGATTGATCCGTGAAATATTGTCCCATATTGTCCCATCGGTGCCATTGGTTGTTTAAAACCTTAGGCAAAGGATGCAATCTTTTTAAAACACGGATCAAATTTCGTTTTGTTTTTAATAGTTCAAAAATTCGTTTTACATGTCTTTACCACATAAGGATCTGGAAGAGGTTTTATATAACCCACGTTCTGGATCATGTGAAGGATTAGCGAATGAAACGGTCTGTTACGGCGAGGTTAATCAAATTTCTGATAGGTCAAAAACCGCTCGTGTGTTACCTCTGACGCGACCTCCGATACAACCGGTCAGATCTTCATGTAGTATAAAACCGAGTCCTTGATGGATCGGTGGGGTTGTATTCCAATGATATAACTGAAAACTGCCAAAACCGTATCTACCATGCCCAAGTCGTCAAGGACATGAGTCAATAATTTGAGACAGTCAATACTGTACTTACCGTTCCCCAGTCGTCAAGGAATTGCATGTAACTTTTAGCATCATAGTTGACAGGAAGCTTACAAACAGCTGAGGCGAAGTTCCTCGTCACAGAAAAACCATCATTGTCCGCTAATTCCTCGGCATACCGAGCACTTCCCAAATTACAGATGATTTGATCATCCTGTAACACTCGTCTATTTTCATTCGTTTCACTGCTTTCTTTTTCGAAACCTTGAAATATCAAAAACAAGAAAAATTGGTCCGAACCCCTAACAAGTTTTTCACAAATTAATCCGTTAGCATGATTTTCAAGACGCATTTTGTGCTTTTTAATAGTAACTTCCAATTGCACTACGTCCACAATGAAAGCCGAAGGGGCTTCCTCACTTGCATCGCACAGAAAACAGTTGATACATGCTTGGGGTTGGAATGGGGGGTGGGGTTGGGTGGGTAATGACAGCCAAGTGACTATACGTCGACACTGAAAGCCAAAGGGGCTTCCTATTTGCATCGCAGAGAAAACAGTTGATAAATCCTTAGGGGGGGGGGATACACTATTTTGTTTGAATACACTATTTTGCCTATAACGTTTTAAGGACTTCGAATTTTGTCTTATGGTTTGGATTGTTCGTATTTTTTGTTTTTTTTATTTTATTCTGCATATCGAATATAGATAGATATTTACTTACGAGGACTTAAACTAAAAGAGAAGTCAGCAATTGCCGGATTCCCCTTTCCTGTAATGTATAACCATGTTTGTATATAAGTAAAGCAACTCGTTGATGTTAGAAATCATCGTAAATTTACTATCAGTTTAACTGTAAAAAGCATGTATTTTAACACGAAATGCAAAAGGCGCCATTAACAATAGGTCGAGTGGCGATTTGGAAATTTTAACACGGAATGCAAAAGACATAATAGTTTCAAACGTCACATCTGCGCCATTAATAATAGGTCGAGTGGCGGTCTTGGAAATCTGTCCATTTCCTTCCTAAAATCCCATGGTAGCCTAGTTTGAAAGAAAAATTATTGATGTAGGCTACTATGACAATAATATCCGGTTAATTCGTTTTGTTATCTACGAAACTTTAACCAAATATGGCAGCGGTACGAAAAAATAAATGTATAACCATGTTTATGTATAGGTAAAGAATTTCGGGTAAGTTATGAAAGTGGTTAAATGTTTCCTATGAACTCAATAACTTGAAAATCTATCGTTCACTCCTTCAGTTTATAAATAGATCTGGTTTCCGTTTTCAACGTCACGTCTTCAAATCTTTGTTAATTTTTGATCAACCGTAGCAATGTGTTTATATGATATTTGTTTGATCATGTTTATATATAAGACATGAAATTCGGAAAGGTTATGAAAGTGTTAAACCATTTTTCCACGAATTCAATCACGTGTGCTCTATTTCAGTCGGTAAAGATATATGGTTTTCTGCTGGGTCAACCGTAGCAGTAATATGTATATTTGCAATGTGACTAAATAGGTATAAGTGTTCTGCTGGGGAATGCCGTAACATCTGACAAGTTGTTTAAATATTTAAAGAAAAGTAGACCAAAAAACTGATAAAACACCAGCAAGAGGGAGAGAGAGCGAGAAATGGGGTTTAACTTTCACTCGACACAAAGTAGATCATTTCTGGACTAACATAGTTTTTAATTTTATTTCAATAATTCGCCTGTGGTCTTTAGCAATAGGAGGAAACCGAAAGACCCGGAAAACCCCACGAGACTGGACATGCGATCTTTCTCCTTGCCATGTACAACCTGAAGAGGAGAACAAGTAATTTAAACATTTAAAGACAAGCAGACCAAACAACTGATAAAATACCAACCATTGCCACAGATAAAACACCATCCATACCTGAAGCATCGACGTTCGTCCCCAGTTTACTTTGATAAGATTTAGCGCCGTAAAATATATCAATAGTTTTAACATCCAGACAGCTCTGCCTCTTCTCGTAAACAACCTCGTGTGGTACGTCACTTCCGGATGTCAGCTGGAATATAGGTAAGCATTTGTTTCCATCCACTGTTGCAAGGTGTTATGCCGTCATATATGGATTGCGGGTTAGACTTGGCCGAGGGTTAGGGTTAGGGCTAGCCCTGTCTACATCTCGGGACTGACGAAATCTGCAGGCCACAACCCTTACCCTAACCCATATCCTAACCCAGAACCCACTTATGACGCCATAACACGTGGCTCCGTTGGATGGAAACAAACGCTAACCTGGTATATATGTCTCAAGGTGTTGAGACCCGGATCAACCCCTCCCTGGTTACCGACTCCACCATCTGGATTACCCTTCAGTAGATTGTAGCCGATTCCGATAAAGTTGATGCCATGAGTTACTTCCCCTTGCGTATAGTTTGTGACCAACACGATCAGTAATAATCCTAAGATCTGAAAACATACACGTTCATGTTTTATGTCATCGTTAAATAAAGAATGAGAGAGAGATAGATAGAATGTCCACTCAACACAACTAGGTCATTTTGGGACTAACATATGGTTTTAATTTTTATTTCAATAATTCGCTTGCGCGTTGGGAGGAAACCCATGAGGTTGAGAAGGCGCCTCTATCTCCATGCCACATACGCTCAAACCAGGGCTGGAAACCACAGCCACAAGCCAGAGATGTCCGGCCAGCTAGAGGTCGAAGCGCGGCACTCTAGACCACTAGGCCATCCCACCATACCCCCCATTGTTAGAGAAGAGTCACGGGGGAGGGTGTCACGGTGGCTCGCTAGTCTAGAGGACGGGTGTTTGATCCCTGAAACTGCCGAGAAAGTTTATCCAGATTTTCCGTTGTGATCCCCCCCCTTACAGTAATGGGGACATGAAAAGGACAGCTATCTAGCCCTGGCGATAACAGGTGTTTAGTCGTACGGATGGGACGAAAAACAGAGGTCCCATTTACGCATTGGCGTAAGGGCAAAAGATCTCTTGGCAGTTGGAATTTGACGGACATACGTCATACAGTGTACTATGACGGAAACCTTGCCCGGACGGCGGCACTACGGCCTACTCTTATATCGAATTTAATCTGTCAAGGGACGTTGGGACGCCAATGTGTACACGGTATCTTGGTTTTCAGTCTCATCCGAACGACTAGACAGCTGTCCTTCCCAGTCCTTGCGATAAACAAGAAAAGGCTAAACATAGGTAGGCCTACTTATAAACTATAATAAAGAATTCCAGTAGATAACAATTTTACTATTTTTTACACACAGCGGTTGAAAGAAGCGATAAGATAAAACCTGGACGATTAGCGTATTGAATTTAAACAATACAAAATAAATGTTTGTTATCGTGGATTTGGATCATGGCTTATATCTTAATCTACTTTATATTATTTTTTAACGAATTTATGACTTCGACCATTGAAAACTGACTGTTTCAACCGTTAAAGGACAATGCCAAGAATATCGTCCGATGATCGCCAAACACACAGAGTAAAATCAGAATCTAGACAGCTGATGCGTCTAGCCGTTAGGATAGTACTCAAAAATGAACCCTTGGTGTGAGAGCAGGGCATGTCGCCGCTATTCGGGCACAATGTCACTTATGGCGGTCAGATCTAAATATTAAGACCACCTTGACGAAATCTGCAGATTTATAGACTTAACTCCCTATAGCACAGTACACCTTTAGTAGCCCGGTTGGAGTAGAAAAAAGACGTTAAACCCAACCCCATTTCATTTCTCTTAGACAAAATATAGTAATAATAGCGCAGAAGGCAGTCCATTATCTTTAACATGATAATTACATAGACGACAACAGTCTTAACACAACAACAGAACATAGTTTGTCTCATTAATTTATCAATAAAATCTTATACTGAACATGTATCTCGATGTTACTTTAATTCATATTTTAAATACAGTCTTCTATAACATAAAGGTAAACTTACTATCAGGCGAGCCATGATTTCTACTAACAAGTTGTACAGATATAATCTCCATATAATCTCCCATAATCTAATCTTCGTCCTGTTTTTTTCATTTGGTATTTTATCACGATTTGTATTTTAGATGATAAAACAAACTCGACCAAACTCTAAAACAAACTCGACCAATCAACAGGAGGTTGAATGGCGAATGGTTAGCGTGCGAGCGCGCGCTGTATCATAAAGCCTGTCATTGAATCAACTGGCGTGGTTTCGAATCCCCTGTTGTACGTGGCAAGGACTAGGGTCGCCTGTCCAGCCTCGTGGGTTTCCTCCGGTTTCCTCCTAAAGACCCCTACATGCAAGCGAATTATTGAAGTAAAGTTGAACCATATGTTAGTCCCGAAATGACCTAGTTTGTGTCGAGTGGACGTTAAACCCCATTTCTCTCTTTCTCTCCAATCGACGTTCACTGTCCCCAGAAGGGCTTGCTATCTCCCGAAAGATTAGAATTCCGGAAATATGTTTTGAGTAAGGAATATAATTTTAGATTTCAGATGGTAATTTGTAATTTTAACATTTGTATATGCTAAAGACCCCTACGCGCAAGCGAATTATTGAAATAAAATTCAACCATATGTTAGTCTCGAAATGAACTAGTTTGTGTCGAGTGGACATTAAACTCCATTTCTCTCTCTCTCTTGAACGGTTCGATATTTAACAAACGGAGACAACCGAACCAATTCGCAAGGAACCGCGTCTATTTGGTCGGTTGCGGTGAAAAATCTAGGTCGCTTGAACACATGTATCGCCGACAATTGCATATTAGTCTATACTAACAGTTTGTGTATCTCAAGTTTTTCCATGAGGAACCTCATAGGTGCTTTAGAGCAAGGGGTTGCAATACGAAAAGTGCCGGTCTTTAAGACGAGATTTAAAATAAAGTCAACGGGGAAATCATTAGTGATCTGTGTCCATTTGGGGCGGAAAGCTGGGGATCTATGTACACATTGGCACTCGTAATAGGGCCATTGATAAATGAAATAAGAGTATGCCCCCTTAAATAATTTCGTTGGTTACATTTAGATTTCGTTTTCCGTAAACAAAAGACCAACTGTAACGTTTAAATGGCAAAGATAACACAATATTTTATGAAATTGTGGCAAGTCGGTCTCATCACCTCGGCCAGTATATCTCTTCAAAGAATGTAATTCTTCTTTGAAATCCTTTATTAAATAAAAGAAAGTAAAGAGGGTTATAATATTTATTAACGATAAACTGACAGAATTCTCGGGTAATGTATTTGTTCAATGACACAGTCATAATAAAACATGTTTTATAATTACTGGCTATCCTCAATCATAATCATGTTTTTGTCTGGATAGGGGTCGAACAGTATTCCTACAGGTGTTTTAATGGGTAGAAATTAGGAATCCAAATAAGATTTTAGTTTGGTGAATCATCGTCTTCAGCAAATGTCTGAAATATTAAAATAACCAAGAAACAAATTAGCGGTTTTTATCATCAGTACCAATGTATCAATTGGTCTCCAATTGTTGGGGGGAGGGGTGGTGGTACGTGAACGCGACATAAACTGAGTCATGTCGGGACTAAGAAGGTAGAGAGAGGGAGAAAGGGAGGGGAGAGCGAGGGGAGGGAGAGGGGGAGAGAGAGAGGAAGAGGGAGAGAGAGTAGTGTTAACAGATTATCATCTTCAGTAGCAATGTGTAAATTGGTCTCCAATTGTTGGATAGGGTTGTGATGGTGAGGGAACGCGAGAGAGAGAGAAAGGGGGGAGAAGGGGTAAGAGGGGGACAGAGAGAGAGAGAGTAGTGTTTACACTACAGTTTACCATTTTCAGTAGCAATGTGTAAATTGGCCTCCGATTGTTGGATAGGGTTGTGGCGGTAACTGAACTCGACATAAACTTAGTCATTTCGGGACTAAGAAGATAGAGATAGGGATAGAGAGAGAGGGGAAGAGAGAGAGAGGTGAGGGGGATTAGATATATCAGTGAAATTGTTTAAAGTATGATACATGTTATACCTGAGATCATCACGAGTATCACCATAGCAACCAGACAAATTGGTAGACCTGCAATAAACATGGAACTATTAAAAGTGAAGCAGCATAATGAATATAGTCGAGGCTATTATAAAACTGTCTGTGTGTTAAAACAAAGTAATTAATGCATACGTAACCGATGCGGACTCACTCCATTCCATGCACTAGTCATTTTAGAATTCCACGAATAATTTAAAAGTGCTGATCCAGAAATTCTACTTTATTTATATTCATGATCTATACTGCATTTAAATATTTATTATCATTAGTTCTAAAGTTGTTTAGTCCCGAAATGACCTAGTTGTGTTGAGCCCAATGTTTCTTCTAGTCAACAAATTGTACTATTTTACAAAATTTCAATTAATTGATGATACAATTTTCATCTGTACACACCTTATTGAAAAGATTGGAAAAATTCAACTGTATGATTTAAAAGGCCTTACGTAAACACTTTTAAATGTAGCTTGGATTAAACCATATTTTAAAACCCTTCGGACAAGTAAAATAGGATGTAATGGATAACTTACAAAACAGGTAGGACACTAAAACATCTCGTTGTTAGAATAAGGCTTTTTTTTATTTCTGGACCTGTCATAGTGTTATTGTTCCTTAAATATTGGGGCAGATAAACCTTGTCGTCTTCTTGGGTTCAATTAAGGATGACGTTTATAACAGGTGGTTAATTAATTAATGAAAATGTGATTTCTAATTTTTATAACATTAACACGAAATACATTTACATAGCTGTAAATATATTAACTTATATTGGCCTTGTCAACTGTGTCTTGGGTTGGCCTTAGTGCTGACTGAAGATCTATTTATAGCACACTCGTCACTCGTGCATCGGCTGACAGAGAACGACAGAAGAGAGTTGGCTATCGTACAGCACTGCTGTGAGGTCAAATGTCTTGTACCTGTATAATGTATTGATTGACTATTGTATTAGTTAATAAAGTTTCTTAAATGACTTTGTCACATTGACATAGCCGTAAATAACCAGAAAACAGCCTACTAACCACTAGAAAGACGCCGTGAAGCACCATGCTGACATTTAGAACCGTCGAACCCACATTCCGGAGTACCAGTAGGAGGACCAGGTCGATCTCCAGACCAATGAATCATCCGCCCAACTACAGCTTCATAACGTTTTTTATTACCATAATAATTAGCAACTACCTACAAACAGACAGAAAAATACATAAGATAAAGATACCGACAAGACACAATACACAGAAACCACAGACAAAACTAGAGCATCCACAAGAATTTTTGAAGTGATCAAGGGCCATAAATCTGACAGTAATTATCGGAAATCACTGAAAATCAAAAGGCTTCTTCGTTTCAGGACCTTAAACACTGTGTATAAATTTAAAGTCAATCGGTTATTTACTTTAGCCTCTAGAGCGCCCACAAGATTTTTTGAAGTGATCAAGGGCCATAACTCTGACTGTTAATTATCAGAAATCGCTGAAAATCAATAGGATTCTTCCTCTACCTTAAACACCGTGTATAACTTTAAAGTCAATCGGATATTAACTTTGGCCTCTAGAGCATCCACAAGGACGGACGGATAGACGGGAGCGACGGCAATATCCGACCACATTTCAATGTGGGCGTATAAAAACGAAGATATCAAATCAAGGGCTAGTCGTAAGCGTCCACTCTGCAATACAACCTCGAGTCTGTAATGACACAGACATAGAGTTACCTGAAATAAACCTGACACCGGGTTCAGATCTAGAAGAGAATAATCACCATCTCTGTCTCCATTCTCATCAATACTAACAACACCAGTTATACCTATAATTATATATACAGGAAGTGGTATTAAACCTTCTACAATACAATTATATATACAGCAAGTGGTATCAAACCTTCTACAATACAATTATATACAGCAAGTGGTATTAAACCTTCCATAATACAATTATATATACAGGAAGTGGTATCAAACCTTCTACAATACAATTATATATACAGGAAGTGGTATCAAACCTTCTACAATACAATTATATATAGAGGAAGTGACATCAAACCTTCCACAATACAATTATATATACAGGAAGTGGTATAAAACCTTCTATAATACAATTATATATACAGCAAGTGGTATCAAACCTTCTACAATACAATTATATATACAGGGGGTGGTATCAAACCTTCTATAATACAATTATATATAGAGGAAGTGATATCAAACCTTCTATAATACAATTATATATACAGGAAGTGGTATTAAACCTTCCACAATACAATTATATATAGAGCAAGTGATATCAAACCTTCTATAATACAATTATATATACAGGAAGTGGTATTAGACCTGATACAATACAATTATATATACAGGAAGTGGTATAAAACCTTCTATAATACAATTATATATATAGGAAGTGGTATAAGATCTTCTATAATACAATTATATATAGAGGAAGTGGTATCAAACCTTCTATAATACAATTATATATATAGGAAGTGGTATCAAACCTTCTATAATACAATTATATATACAGGAAGTGGTATAAGATCTTCTATAATACAATTATATATACAGGAAGTGGTATAAGATCTTCTATAATACAATTATATATATAGGAAGTGGTATCAAACCTTCTGAAATACAATTTTATATAGAGGAAGTGGTATCAAACCTTCTACAATACAATTATATATATAGGAAGTGGTATCAAACCTTCTACAATACAATTATATATAGAGGAAGGGGTATCAAACCTTCGACAATACAATTATATACAACAAGTGGTATCAAACCTTCTATAATACAATTATATACAACAAGTGGTATTAAACCTTCTACAATACAATTATAAATAGAGGAAGTGGTATCAAATCTTCTATAATACAATTATATATAGAGGAAGTGGTATTAAACCTTCTACAATACAATTATATATATAGGAAGTGATATCAAACCGTCTATAATACAATTATATACAACAAGTGGTATTAAACCTTCTACAATACAATTATAAATAGAGGAAGTGGTATCAAATCTTCTATAATACAATTATATATAGAGGAAGTGGTATCAAACCTTCTACAATACAATTATATATACAGGAAGTGGTATTAGATCTTCTACAATATAATCAGGTTTCAAAGATAACATCATGAAAGTCGTATCCGATAATGACTCGTAATGGATACAAAAAGAATAATCTAATCTGTAGTACGAAACATTGCTATCAGAAAGCTAGAGTCTTACTTGTATATTACAGTTCTTAATGGCCCAATAATCTAAGTTGTTAAGCTTTAATTGGATTTGATTAATGCCAATCAAAGAAGATACATAACGTTTATTCTCTAAAATCAATTTAACCCACTCACCTTCTTTGGTCATACCAATAGACCATTATTATAGCATAATTACAAAAAGATCAGTCCTTATATATTTGGCGATACTAATAGACCATGATTATAGTATAATTATAAAAGATCAGTCCTTATTTGGCGATACTAATAGACCATGATTAAAGATCAGTCCTGCTCACCTTGAAATGTTCTGTTCCACATCCTTGTTGTAATATCCTGACCATCTGATATAAAACCGTTAGTTTCTAATGTTTCATTTAACGCCATAACATATAATATCACAGCATCGTGAAACCCTCCAGCATATAGATTCACCTAATAACATATAATAACATAACATCGTGAAACCCTCCAGCATATAGATTCACCTAATAACATATAATAAGACAGCATCGTGAAACCCTCCAGCATATAGATTCACCTAATCACATATAATAACATAACATCGTGAAACCCTCCAGCATATAGATTCACCTAATAACATATAATAACACGGCATCGTGAAACCCTCCAGCATATAGATTCACCTAATAACATATAATAAGACAGCATCGTGAAACCCTCCAGCATATAGATTCACCTAATAACATATAGACAGCATCGTGAAACCCTCCAGCATATAGATTCACCTAATAACATATAATAACATAGCATCGTGAAACCCTCCAGCATATAGATTCACCTAATAACATATAATAACACGGCATCGTGAAACCCTCCAGCATATAGATTCACCTAATAACATATAATAACATGGCATCGTGAAACCCTCCAGCATATAGATTCACCTAATAACATATAGACAGCATCGTGAAACCCTCCAGCATATAGATTCACCTAATAACATATAATAACATAGCATCGTGAAACCCTCCAGCATATAGATTCACCTAATAACATATAATAACATGGCATCGTGAAACCCTCCAGCATATAGATTCACCTAATAACATATAATAACACGGCATCGTGAAACCCTCCAGCATATAGATTCACCTAATAACATATAATAACACGGCATCGTGAAACCCTCCAGCATATAGATTCACCTAATAACATACAATAACACAACATCGTGAAACCCTCCAGCATATAGATTCACCTAATAACATATAATAACATAGCATCGTGAAACCCTCCAGCATATAGATTCACCTAATAACATATAATAACATAGCATCGTGAAACCCTCCAGCATATAGATTCACCTAATAACATATAATAATACAGCATCGTGAAACCCTCCAGCATATAGATTCACCTAATAACATATAATAACACGACATCGTGAAACCCTCCAGCATATAGATTCACCTAATAACATATAATAACATAGCATCGTGAAACCCTCCAGCATACAGATTCACCTAATAACATTAAAACAAATAGGTATCAATTAAATACAAACATCAAAACACCCTAAATATGACATATAACACTTTGTTATCGGTTAAATATATGGCGGGTGTGGCGCCAGGCAGGGTAAGCTAACTCTTCCGGACACCTGTTACCACTGCTTGTCGTGTATTTTTGTACACGAGGAGCAGTCCATTTGCTGATTACACTATTTTGCTTGAATACACTATTTTGCCTATAACGTTTTTAGGACTTCGAATTCTTTCTTATGGTTTGGATTGTTCGTACTTGGTTTTTATTTATTAACATATTTCCTGTTGGTTTTCAACATATTACCTGGTCTTCTGAATTCATATTGGACGTCGATCTTAACATATTACCTCGTATTCTGAATTCATATTGGACTTCGATCTTCTTCTCTTCATTTCTCTCGTGAAGGCCCTGTAATCAGTTGATGTCGGTGTGGACATAGTAAATATCATTAAGGCTTCGTAGGCCTTCTTAGCTGCTTCATTCCTTTCTTGTGTATCCTCCTCTCTGTACCACGGTCTCCCATTTAAACTGTATAGTACATACAATCACTTGATTTTATAATTGTTTATTTGTGCAATGTCTATTTCCCGTCTTGTCCGCAGGTTTATCTTGTAGATTTTTGTTTTGCGTGTGGTGCAGTCCCCTTGCACTTACTATTAGTTAATCTGAAAACTTAGCCCAGAGTGGGTTGTGGGATAGAATTAAATATAAACCATTAAAACCGGTTGACTTCCATGCTTGAGTATATCGTTATTTGTCTACAAAAAATTTCCTAATCATGCCCATTCCTAATCATTGACATTGACAGTGTATTTAAAAGCAACAATGGCTTCAAATTTCATGGAATCGTTCGGCTCATCACAAGGATAAAACCGACCATGTTGTTTAATTTCTGAAAATGAGTCGCTATAATTAAAGGGACAATCCCGAATTAAATAGGGGCTCAAAAATAAAAGTCTGAGAATGTATGAAAATATAACGCCAAAATATTGGGGAATGGTGTATTTACCTTGTCTCAAAACCTCAACTCTAAATATTGAGCTGTTTGGACGTGAACGCCAAAACTGCTTATCCGGACACGTAACCCTTTTAAGATTCCGGGTCAGTTGTTTTGTTGGGTGGCCTTATTATAACGAGAGGGTTACTTGAGAGGGTTATGCAGTGAATAACCCATGTGCCGTACTTAATAAAGAAAGGCAAATTTCAACTACACATTATTTTTATAAAAAAAATGTTTGGTTTAATCCAGATACCACAAAATACAACTTGGGGCACAGATCTCAAATTTTCGATTTGAATACACAAATGATACTTTACCTTCCAGCGAGATCAATATTGAAGAAGACGTAATCACCATTATCCATATTCAACTCGTGAGCTGCAATCATTATTTCTCTAACAGAATCAGGAGATCCACACATTATGATGACTGAAACATGTAGAAATCTGACGATTTAATTAATTAAATAACATGTCTATGGAGCTTGAACAGAGCACAATGTCATATCAATTTAGGAGCATTGTTCAAAGTTCAAAGTTGTTTATTCTTTGAGCCATACGACTCATCAGATACAAATTATACAAATATTTACAAGATTATTTACAATATACAAATTATTACGTTTGTACCAAGGAGAGAGATGAACAAATTGGGCTAAATAAAGAAGATTATTTAATTATGTACATGTTTAGATCTTTTTGTAAAAGATAAATGTAAAAATAGACCAAGGTTACACAATTCTTTGAAATTATTGACTATTAGCAGCTGGATCAGTTTATATACACCTGTATTTGTAACGTACAGTCTCCTAAATTGAGTTGTCTTCTCTTGCAGTGCACACTAACCGCTGCTAATGGCTCATTTGACTACTCACGCCATCAAGATTCTTGGTAATGATAGACATTACAATTGATAATAATTACCGGGTTCATACTTATTATAAAATGAGTATTTACTATTATAGAGGGTTTAACGGTGGTAAATACGAACTGCGCATGTCATTATGCTAATTGTAGAATACATACACGTGGAACTGTTTACTTTTATAACGCGCCCGTAAAGCCTCATACATTTACAACACGAAACCTTCATATTTATACCGGTTTTTTTTTTCGGAGGGGTAGAAATTGAAGGCATTTATAATTACCTGACTCATGACCTCTGGGGTCTGTGCCCCCGTCTGAATGTACAAAATAGCTCCGTATCAACTCACATTTATATGTTAACCATAAACATTATTTACACGCAGAGGCGGATCCAGGGGGTGCCCCCCCCCATCCCTAAATAACAGTATAAAAAATAGATATGCGCCACAAATTACCACTGACACCCCGATCTTTTCAAAAAATTTCTAAGGGGACCCACTAACTGGCTTTCCTAGATCCGACTCTGTTTACATGAAGAAAATAATTACCTCGTGCATGATTTGAAATGTCCACTAGCTTTTGCTTCATTGCAGCTCGTTTGTCACTTGGATTAAACTGTTGATAGCGGGGCTTGACTGTGGCGAGGTTGGCGAAATAGATGGCTTCCATGGCAAAAAAACACGCAGATTTTCCAGTTCCCTCGGCTGATTTGGAATATAGTAATCCCACTACAGATAAATCAAATTTATTTAACGTCTGCTTCACAAAATGTCCTAATTTGGAATAAGGCCCTATGACACGTGTTAGGAGTTTGTATTGTGATTTGTCTCCGAATGCCTGAACCAAACCACCAGCCGTGATTACAGGAATATTCCAATAACTAGCATATCGGGCTACAGGTGCCAACGCATAATCACATGCAGGACCTAAAATTGATAAATCAATCAATAACTTAAATCACAAACTTGTAAAATCAATACCTAACTTAAAAATCAACCAATTAATTAATCATGAACTTACAAAGCAATCAACCCCTAACTTTTAAAATTAATGAAACAATCAATAACTTATAAATCAATCAAGAAATCAATAAATCACAAGGAATAACATATTAAATCAATGATCTATTAAATTAACGCATAAATTAAATCAAGTAATAAATCAACCAGTAGTTAACCAGTGGTTCACCACGTTACGCTCTTTTAAGTTTTTTTGGACAATGAATTTAGGCAAGCGATAACTTCGTACATCAGTTGTAACATGACAATATACTTACCCAGAAAAACATTGTTACCATGGCAATATAACATATACTTACCCAGAAAAACATTGTAACCATGGCAATATAATATACTTACCTAGAAAGACATTGACAGTTTTATTCATATACATATCGAATGCTCGTAAAGGGCCGTCAGTTTCGCTACACCCGGAATCAGCGTAAGTAACTTGTATTTTACGGCCAGGAAGAAGATTATTATTGGACATAACTCGTTCGACAGCAAGTTGTACAGCAGGCAATACTTTCTGTAAACTATACACAGAGCTTTCATCCATTGGTAGAATTACACCGATTTTAACATCCTCTAATCTCTTAGCGCTGCTCAGGGTTAACATGAGAATTAAGATGAACAATTGGCTGTATTTCCAATAGAATTTCTTTCTCCATGCAGCAGAGTTCCACATCATCGTTCGGTAGATTTCCAGTGTCCGGTATATTGTAGATCAATATCTATAAACTGTTGACCACCCTTTACAGGAAATCAGCACACTGTAACTATAAAGGATACAGTTTATTATGTAACTTGATACAATTCTATGGAGGAATTCAAGGACGAAAAATCGACGAACCACTGTGTCGTAAGTGAGTGAGACGCTGGTTTGCTGTGTTGGCTGAGAAAGTTCGACATTTTCCAGTATGGTTTCCCCTTGTCAGTAGTGCAGGACGGAGAGTCTGACAAGGGAGCACGTAAAAGATCCCTTGGCAAAGAGAGAGAGAGAGAGAGAGAGAGGGATGGGGGTTTAACGTCCACTCAACACAACTAGGTCATTTCGGGTCTAACATGTGGTTTAATTTTATTCCAATAATTCGCTTGCGCGTAGGGGTCTTTAGTTAGTTGCGGAAACCGGAGGACGCGAAGAAAACCCACGAGGTTGGACAGGCGGCCTGGGATGAAACCGGAGTGTCCGGAGGAAACCCACGAGGTTGAGAAGGCGACCCTATGTCTATGCCACATACGCTCACACCAGGGTTCGAAACCACAGCCGCAAGCCAGAGGTTGCTGACCAGCTAGAGGTCGAAGCGCGGCACTCTAGACCACTAGGCCATCCCAACCCCCGTAACTATATATTAGTCCCGAAATGACCTAGTTGTGTTGAGTGGACGTTAAAAAGGCCTCAGGCCTAATTTGCTACCCTTGTAAAATGACGTGATTATTATTATTATTATTATTAACCCCATTTCTCTCTCTCTATTGGAACACAATGTGTGATCAGGTTGAAAAGATTTTTTCAAATTTGAACAATTGATGCCCAGAGTATCACAGCAACAGTCAATTGTTGGATGCAATGAAAACAAACTTCATTTCTTGAAAAGGGTCGCCAGGAATGTTATGGTCCCTATTTTTTTCTTGTGGGTCCTAGGTAGCTGCCCACACTGACTATAGGATAATCCCCCGTGAGCAGGCCCTATATATCGTTTAACGATATCCGCAAAATAAATGACAAATCACGTTTATTGACGAAGCACAGTTTCCGAAGTGTACGAAACTACTATCGAAAAATGAATGACAGCTACTTCTCAGTTGGTAGATGTGGTTTTGCAAGCGGATTCGGGACAGTTTTAAAATTTGACCGCCGGAAACACGATTTCGTTTAGTCTGGACAAATTTATCAGCCCTACCATCTGATAGAGCCTTCTATATGCAGGCCCGAGGCTAGTGGGTGGGGGGGGGGGGGGCGGGCGGGGGGGGGGGGTTCTCTCAAATTCGGCCGAAAGATAGTTAATGTCGGCTGGAAACTCTTAATTTTCCGACACATTTGCCAACTGCATGTCATAGAGGCTTAAATTCACTCTCACAGCTTCTAATTTTCGTGCTCTCCCCTCCTCCTGCTTACGGCAGTCGGCGATGACCTTCGTTCATTGATTTTTTGGTGTCGGAAATTTATCTTCCTCGCCCCCTATGTCGGCTAAATTTAGGTTTCTGGCTTCGGGCCTGTCTATATGACCCTTCATTGTTACATGCACTTTCTCCCTTGTACACCCAGGACACCGTTTAATTACCGTGCATTAGGCATGGTGCGTCAAGCGCTGTTACAACATTTTTATGCTGTTACAACATTTATTAAACAGAAAGCCAAAGTAAAACAACATCACGAGACCGGAAGTCAAACGGCGATCAGAATTAATGATTACTGATGGCGCGTTTGCTCAATTTCATTACATAACATAGTCTTCTCAGATTCACACGGATTGCAGGCCCCGAGTTCGCAAAGCATTCTTAGACTTTAGTGGAGAATTTACTAAAAAAAATTTGCCTTATTTTAACTTAAATATAGCTTTTTATAAAACGTTTGTTGTTCTAATATATTAAATACATCAATAAGAAGCTATGTGCAAAGTTTTGTCTTTCTTGATCAAATATATTTTTCGTAAACAGTGGTTGAAAGTTGAGTAAATTCTCTAAGAAGTCTGAGAAAGCTTTGTGAACTTGGGTCTGATGTTCAGAGCATGGATTTTTGTTATAAGATCTGTATAAATTAGCCCCCCCCCCCTCACACGCCGGCACACAAAAATTACAAACAAGATTATGTTTAAATATCAAAAATTGTATTTATTTTAACGCTCATTCAGTCTTCACCATAATTTACAAACAAAAATATACACCATTAAAGGGAAATACTGTCGCCAATTTCTTTCTTTATTCCAAATTAAATATAAAACTCATTCAAGACAACTTAAATTAAAATATTTTGGGTCGACTGTATTTCTACTGATTGCAAATGGAAACCCGATCCATGAGTTTCAAATGTCTGCAAATGAAAAGGCACTAACCATAAAATATTACAGTTCAAGGTTTCCTTAATGAGGATGCTGGTTCTTCCTAATTTCTAATATATTTTTATAAATTTAATTTTATACATCAATATACAGTTACACCAAACTGAAAGCGTCACAAATATGTTTATTTCGTCAAAATAATTATAATCAATATTTGAATCACCGTGGATACCACAAAATGTTCCTTTAATCCTTGCTTCGGTCGCCTTGATCATAACATTCTGGGTATCCTGTGACGTAGACTATATCCTGTGACGTTGACTATATCCTGTGACGTAGACTATCCTATTGGCCGAATCCAGGTGGAAATGTTTTTCCGTTGATTCCAACATCAGTCGGATCCAGTAACACAAACTTGAACAGAATTCTGAAGAAAAAAAAACAAACCAACATACGTAAATTAATTTTTAAAAACAACAGTTTTTTTTATGGTAAATATAGTCGATGCCACTTCTAAACATGTTATATAAGTTGTTTGCGGTGAATAGAAAATGAAAACGATATGAAAAGGGGTTTGACGTTCTACTGTTCTGCTACGACGGGGCTAATGAAGACGGAAATATGCCATACAGAGTGCCCGGGCAGCGGCACTACGGCAAACTCTTATTTCGAATTCCAGCTGTCAAGGTTTCTTTTACAAGTAAGCTTATGTGAAAACGGAAACCCGACTTTTCGTCTAACCCGAACGTATATGCGTTGACTCTTTTCCGCATCGATCTCGAGTAAGCTGGATTCATACGGGGGATTTGACCGGCTCGCGATTGGGACCAGGGCCCGCCGCCAGCCTCATCTCTGCCGTGTTTTAATATGCATTATGCAAGAGCTAAATTTGTCTGTGACAGGTCTTTCTTTAGGACTGAAATGTTATCTAATTTATTAATAGAAATTAATTAACTTATTCAGGCCGTATTCAACTCTCGATGCCATCGCTAGCCGGTTATATTTACTGGATTGGAATACATTTTGTGATGGATGAATTAACATCAAAATGGATAATCAAGACTTAGTTTATTATCGAACCAAATGTAGCATGACGTTCGAGACTCGCCCTATATTGAATAATTGCTAATATCTCGGTTCAGAGTGAAGCAATTTGAATGAAATTTTCAGCATGTTCTGTTTCCATTATCGATATTTTACCAATTATAGCGGGAACCGTGAGCTCTATCTCTAATCTTACCTAATGCCGCTTCAGTTAAAGGACAATATTAGTGTGAGTCATTATCACATGTGATATAATAACTAATTAAACACATTCCAAGTATAATTTTAACACAAAGATCATTGCTACGATAGCTGAGTAATGCAGGTTTCCTGATCGGAAGTGACGAAAGCAAAAGGAAAACACGAGACATCCCTCTATATTACTGAATGAAGTGGCGAGTGATAACAGATACATGGCCGAATTTCTGCTCACTTATAATTCCTTCGAAGACTAAAAGTTGTTGTTTGAGACAAGTATAATTTTAACACAGAGATCATTGCTACGATAGCTGAGTAATACATATTTGGAATGTGTTTAACCAGCTCTATCGCATTTGTGATAATGACTGACACCAATATTGTCCTTTAAATAAAGTTGGTTGCTGAAGAAAATTCGTTCGGATTTGAAGGAGATAAACACACCCAGATTATTTCCCTTGCCCTGTACGCAAGCCTGGAGGTCGGGTGTTCGATCCCTGCATTGGCCGAGTAAATTCATCTCGATTTTCCGGCGTGGTTTCTCCTTGTCAGTGATGCAAAAGGAGTGCCTGACAATGACAGCTGCCTAGTTCGGATGGGACGAACAACCGAGGTCCCGTGTACACATTGGCGTGCACGTAAAAGAACCCTTGGCAGTTGGAATTCAGTAGCTGCCCGGGCAAAATTTCCCTCATAGCACACTGTATGGCGTATGCCCGTCTTCAATTAGCTCATAGGTTAGGTGCCTAAGCATAAGACGTTAGAACCCATTTCATTTCATTTATATCGTCCCGTCCACCCGTTTTATACGCACCGTTCAGCTGGTATCTTCAAGTTCTCTTCGATGATTTTCGTCACAACAGGGGTAATTTCAGCATTTTTATCCGGGTTTAATGCACTGAGACTCTCTATAATAACTTGAACAAATGAAATGGGTTTTCCCCCGGTATACATCAACTGATCGGGTACCATTCGAACTGTCACAAACTGAAATAAAACGAAATTGGGTTTAACGTCCTTACCCGGGTGACACTAAAAAAGCTTGCATCACCTAAACTTGAATAATTTTTGAATTAATTAATCAATTCTGTATGGCAAAAACCCGGCCCAGACTATACCTGATCTGAGGCAGCAATCACAGCAGCAATAAAAGCGATCCCAGGGGAAGAATGTGGGAGTGTCATCGAGAACAATGCCCGCCGGATCCAAATGTGCTTGCAGCACCGGGAAGCTCATTTAGAGTACATTTTTTGAGCGCCAGTTAAACAAAGAGTTTTTGTGGTACAGACTTGAAACTTTAGAGAAGTCAGCTACATAGACTTTACCTAAAGTAGCTGAATTTATGTGTTAATCTAAATACAATTTTGGAAGTTATTCGATTTTTTTTGATGAACGTTTCTTTTGTGTCGCCCTGTATTTTACTGCTCTTATTGGGGTAATGAAGACGAGCATACCACATGTAGCACGACATGAGAGAATTAATGCTCGGACAGCGGCGCCACGACCAATACTCTTGTTTTTGAATTCCAATTGTCAGTGGGGGTTTTAGTCTCATACGAACGACTAGATACTGTTTCTTGCCAGAACCTCCATCCTGCACCACTGAAGTACTAAACATAACATAAACTGTAAAGACTGGCTTGCTAATCGATCCCGGTGTAGCCTGAGAAAGTTCATCGGGATCTCCAGACGCGGTTCACCCGTGACATTGGTACGGGGGAGGGCCAGGCAATTACAGTAGTACTTAGTCAAAACCGACGTCCAGTATAGGCCTACACATTGACGTGCACGTAAAACAACTCCTGACCGTTTGAAATTCCCACATACCACACTGTATGGCGTACAATGTCCATCTTCATTAGATTAGCCCATAACGACTGCCTTCTCACTGTTCAATGACGGACCAAGGAATCTCATTGGATCAAAAGCTGGGCTTATATCCAATCAAATGCAGAGTATTACGTGAAGGGCTTGATAAGATATACGTAGTTAAAGCGAGATCAAGCCTTTTATTAAAGATGAACCCAACATGGCTCCCTACTCATTGTTCAATGGCGGACCATGTATAGTTATATAATGAATGTATACACATTGTTCAATAGCGGACTATGTATAGTTATATAATATTCGAACCTGTTCTGGTCGGTCGAGGAAATCACCTATAGTTTTACCAAGTGTCGCTGCAAACTTTTCTGTGATGAGAGACGCAGATGCGTTGGTGGTAACAGTAACATACGGCATCTTTATATAATCTGTAATTAAAAACACCAGTTAACAGAGAGAGAGAGAGAGGGAGAGAGAGAGCGAGAGAGAGGGGGAGAGAGAGATAGAGAGAGAGAGAGAAATGGGGTTTAACATCCACTCAACACAACTAGGTCATTTCGGGAGTAACATATGTTTTTTTTAAATTTTTGTTTCAATAATTCGCTTGCGCGTATGGGTCTTTAGCAGTGGGAGGAAAAAGGAGGTTGAGAAGGCACCCCTATCTCCATGTCACACTAGGGCTCGAAACCAGAGCCGTAAGCCAGAGGTAGCCTGCCAGCTAGAGGCCGAAGCGCGGCACTCTAGACCACTAGGCCATCCCAACCCCCCATGAAATAACAAGGTCACATGACAGAAGGTCACGTGACAGAAGCTCAATTACGGGCTCGATTTAGCATGTTCGGGGACCGAATAGTCGGACATGACATCTACAGTGTACCATTGTTTTCCTAATTTGGAAGCTAGACGAAGACGTTTATTCAATTTTTTAAAATACGGAGTGCGACTGGGCACGGACACTGCGGATGTGAAGTTCTCTAGGGGGAGGGGCATGGTCCCCCGGAGAAATATTTGAATGTAGAGTCGGGGGGCTGGCAAGAGCAGTATCTAGTCATTCGGGTGGTACAAAAAACAAAAAAAACCGGGGATCAGCATACACGTTGACTTGAATGTACAATAATTATCAATGACAGTCGGAATTCGATATAAGGGAGGCCATGGATGTCAATATATGAACCGGTACATCCCATCCCTTACAACATACTGTAGGAGGTCAATATATATACCGGTACACCCCATCCCTTATAACATACTGTAGGAGGTCAATATATATACCGGTACACCCCATCCCTTACAACATACTGTAGGAGGTCAATATATATACCGGTACACCCCATCCCTTATAACATACTGTAGGAGGTCAATATATATACCGGTACACCCCATCCCTTATAACATACTGTAGGAGGTCAATATATATACCGGTACATCCCATCCCTTATAACATACCGGTACACCGGCACAATATATATACCGGTACACCTCATCCCTTATAACATACTGTAGGTGGCTATATATACAGTATACACCTTATCCCTTATAGCAAACTGTACATGGTTATGTCTGTTTTCATGAGACGAGTCGGTACAGACAAGTAGGGCGCCCATTCCCCATTTCATATTTCCTTTGTTTTGGCAAATTTGACGTCAGGTCATGGATTTTCAACGGGAGCAAGACAAGAGTATGTTTTATAAGCGCCGCTGCTCGGACAAAATTTCCCTAATTTTCACACAGCGATGCATCTACTTTTGTATACCTCGAGGATAACCTGTTCTCAGGCGGGGCTAACTGTAGACAGGTAGCCGAAGATTGGGATGAATGCATGACATGCGGCTACTATATATAGTATGCCACTCTTTATTTGACATTTGATCAATGAAAACCCCCAATCGCCCTATCCAATTTAATATGGCGGTTAAAAAAACGAGCCAAATTTATCATTGTTATGCACGTGGTGGAGACAAATAATGACTTATTCAGCTTTCCATGCTGATACTCACACATTTGAGCTCAAACTATGTCACGATTATTGTTCATATAGGCTAAGAATAACAAGTTTCTGAAACTTACCTAATATCTCGTAAATTGTATACAATCAGCTGATCTGCTGTGTAATAAAGTAGCCTCTCTGTGTCGATTAAAATACGGGGCGTTGTACGTTGTAACCTTTGGTGATAACTTCTATACCGTAATAGGTCACGTTAATAAGTATGGAGCGGAATTTACGACATAATTCTATATCTTAATCTAAGAGTAAGAGAGATAGAGAATGAGCGAGAGGGTCAGAGAGATAGATGGGGTTTAACGTTTACTCGACACAAACTAGGTCATTTCGGGACTAACATATGGTTCAATTTTATTTCAATGATTCGTTTGCGCAAGGTGGTCTTAAGGAGAGGGAGGGAACCGGAGAAAACCCAATCGACACCACGCCAGTTGACTCAATAACATACCCTATGATACAATGCGCACACATTAATCTTTCGACCCCCCAAATCTTAACCTAACAATGATTGTGCTAGTGTGTATACATTACGACAATAATGACAATGAATTACGAGAAACAGTGGGTTAGGCACAAACTACATGTATGGTTTTTTTTATAAATAAACATTGTTTTTTTACATTTACACCGTCTTTACTATAATTATAAATAAGAAGTGAATGCACGTTGTGCATGGGGGTTGGGATGGCCTAGTGGTCTAGAGTGCCGCGCTTCGATCTCTAGCTGGCCGGTCACCTCTGGCTTACGGCTGTGGTTTCAAGCCCTAGTGTGGGCGTATGTGACATGGAGATAGGGGCGCCTTTTCAACCTCGTGAGTTACCTCCGGGCACTCCGGTTTCCCCCCACTGCTTAAGACCCCTACGCGCAAGCGAAGTATTGAAATAAAATTAAATGTTAGTCCCTAGTTGTGTTGAGTGGACGTTAAACCCCATTTCTCTCTTTCTCTCTCTCTCTCTCTCTCACTTGGTTCAGGGTTTGGATTGTGTTGTGAATTCTGCTCCATACATGATAATTATATAGAGCAAATCTACAACGTTGAAGACTCGTGTTATCACTGCTCGGCTTTATGTCAACAAATGCACCTAACCTATAATAACATGATACACATCATCGCCGTAATCCCGTTTATTGTGTCCTTATATCATATTATTTTTTACAATAGTTTGATATATAACATAAGTTTAACTTTGATATATCGTACTTTCCTCGGACCCGGATCCAGGATTTTGTCGAGGGGGGGGGGGCATTGGAGCAAAGGGTAATCATCAGAGTGCCGCATGCATTAGTGGTTCAGATGACCAGAATCACTGGGGCACGGCCCCCACTATGGTGCGCCGATTGCGACTTTATTGTCAACTAAAAATATATATGATAAACTCTATAAATATGACAAACTTGGTTTTATTTCTATATTAAACTTTAAGTTGATGCTAAACTCCAAATATATATGATCAACTCCAAATATATGACGTCCTTCTTTTTATAGATGACAAAAATGCCTATTTTCTAGAGCGCTAAACTTTCAGCCAGTTAGACTGCTCTGTGACGCTTTACAGAGAGAGAGAGGGGGAGGCAGATAGGGGTTTAACGTCCATTCGACACGAACTAGGTCATTTCGGGTTCAATTTAATTACAATAGTTCAGTTGAGCGTAGGGCTCTTGAGCAGTGTTAGGGGGGGGGGGGAGGACCCGGAGAAAACTCACAAGGTTAGACAGGTGACCCTATTCCTGGTCAAAACCGGTAAATCGGAACCACGTCCAATGATACATCGACGTCACAGAGAAATGCACGAGATATTTATAGACATACACAAACTTGACGCGTTTCATACACAAAATATAACATAAGTTTAACTTTAATAGTTAATTAGGGAGGGGGTGGCATGGCCTAGTGGTCTACAGTGCCGCGTTTTGACCTCTAGCTGGTCGGCCACCTCTGGCTTGCGGCTGTGGTTTCGAGCCCTGGTGTGAGCGTATGTGGCATGGGCGCCTTCTCAACCTCGTGGGTTTCTTCCGGGCACTCCGGTTTGCTCCCACTGCTAAAGACCCATACGCGCAAGCGAATTATTGAAACAAAAATTAAACTATATGTTAGTCCCGAAATGACCTAGTTGTGGTGAGTGGACGTTAAACCCCATTTCTCCCCCTCTCTTTAATAGTTAATTAGAACATATTCAGTTTTTAAACGTAGGAACAATTGAAACATATTGATAACTATTTAATGAAAGTAAAGTTCTAGCTGGAACACATTGTCTTAATAGATCAGTGTAATAAACTACTGCAGAGGGGTCGTTGATAAGGTTTAAAAGTTAACGTTAGTTAAGGAATTTATCTTAGAAATTATCAGATGTTTAATCAAGTGGGGATCACGGTGGCCAGGTGGATAAGGCGCTGGTTCGATCATCATTACTGAAATCGGTAAGACGAAACTAATAGCTACGGCCTATTCTTATATCGAATTCCAACTGCCGAGGGATCATTTACGTGCACTCCAATGTGTATACGGGACCTCGGTTTTTCGTCACATCCGAACGACAAGGCAGCTGTCCTTGTCAGGCCCTCCTTGTGGACAACACAACAATGGATAATCGAAATTATCAATAAGCGATAGCAGCATATAGGACTGTAATCCAGTCGACATCGAAGGCTAGCCTTGACATCGGGAATTGATTATATGGTCTGGATACGTTAATTAATGTCTAATTAATAATTTAGATAGCATTTCAGGCCCAAAGAAAGACCTTCAATAGACAGATTTAGCTCTTAAATAATGTTACTTTAACAATGAAATTTTCCATGCGAAGAAAGTTGTCTTGCTTACTTCACTCACGATCTTTGAATTTACTGTTGTTATTCGCCTCGGTTTCTTCGTATACCAAGCATACGAAATAATAACCGATTCTGTCACTGGCTTCTTATATTTTGCCGATGTACTTGACGCGTTGTATGGGTGTTTGTGCCGCCGATGGTTACCGAATGCAGTTCCATGTACTTATAGGCTGTTCACCCTCTTTATATACCAGGCATTCTGTCACTACCTTCTTTTATTTTGCCGATGTACTTGACGCGTTGTATGAGTGTATGTGTACCGAGGGTTACCGAATGCAGATCCTACTATTTATAGAATTTCTTTCCGTGCTAGATATACCATTGTGACCTAGATAACCAAGCCTCCATGTCTAATTTAACATAATACTGTGCAGCATAAGATTAGGCAATATCAAGTTCCTGAAATGAGGAATGTTTTCATGTGCGTCTTATGTTTCAGTAGTGAAAGAAACAAACTAAACGTGTCTTTAAAGCTACTGAATTATTCACCCTTCTAGATCATACTGAATTATCACATACACCATTATACACTATTGTCGGAGAGAGAGAGAGAGAGAGAGAGAAATGGGGTTTAACGTAATTTCAATAATTCGCTTGCGCATAGGGGTATTTAGCAGTGGGAGGAAACCGGAGTGCCCGGAGGAAACCCACGAGGTTGAGAAGGCGCCCCTATCTCCATGCCACATACGCTCACACCAGGGCTCGAAACCACAGCTGTAAGCCAGAGGTGGCCGGCCAGCTAGAAGTCGAAGCGCGGCACTCTAGACCACTAGGCCATCCCTATCCCCCACTATTGTTGGAATATTCACACTACTAATTCATACAAATGAAATGAAATGAGGTTTAACGTTCTACTATTCAGTACCTACTGGGATAATTAAGACGGGCATACGCAATACAGTGTGGTGTATGTGGCAAATTTCGCCCATATAGCCGCAGCACCGTCTACTCTAATATAGAATTCCAACTGTCAAGGTTTTGTTTTTACGTGTACACGTGATCGCTATTATTCGTCCCATCCAAACGACTAGACTGCAGTGTTCGTTGTCAGGGCATACATGTATAGAAAAGTAAAAATACGCGTGTTGACTACATCTGGAGGTATATAATTACGGCATATGCCAGTTATCGGTGTTTATATCAGACAACATGCTGTAGTTAAAATAGGACACAAAATCACATACGGTAATGTATGGAAGCCTGCTGCGGTCAAATTATATTCTCGAGTTCTAGTCGCGAGATGTCGAGAAAACAATCACTGGGGAAGCTGCTTTGGAAGTTCAATTTATACGATTGTCCATTTATTACCGTGGACATTACATTAAAAGTTACCAACAATGTTCTCACGTCTACCTGAATCATCTCGTACAACACTATGAGTGGTTACAGGTTATACTTATCTAGTTCAAACACAGATCCTATTTCTTTTCGTTTTTCATAGTTCAAAATTTCGTTTTACTTGTCTTTACTATACTTGGATCTGGAAAAGTTGTTATATAACGCACTTTCTCGATGTTGTGACGGATTAGCCAATGAAACAGTCTGTTGCAGCGAGTTTTTGGCTCGATGTCAGGGAACTGTGGGTAACCCACTAGAAACATTAACGCTGATTGGTTAATTAATCAAATGTCTGACATCAAAAGACGCCATACGATGTCACGGTTGGTTGTTTATGGTCTTGTCATATAGGCTTGGTTAGAAATAAAGATGAAAATATTTCTTTTAAGGGAATGACAATAAAAAAAACACACGTGATGTCAATGATATTTATCCACCTAACCGACAATGGAACTGTCAGGTTTGTAATAATAGTAGTTATCTTAATAACGTAAATTGTATCGGCTATGCTCTCTACTACGTTATTGTCGGCTCCTATTGACAACTAGTAGCCTTATTTTCATACTAGTTGTCAATAGGAGCTGATAGTAACGTAGTAGAGAGCATAGCCGATACAATTTGCGTTACTTGAAGTTACTATAATAATAGCAGAACTGGAGTTTATAAATTATATTTCTTTATCTAACCGACAATGGAACTATCAGGTTTGTAATAATAACAGAAATGAAGTCTATGAATTCTATTTATCCACCTAACCGACAATGGAACTGTCAGGTTTGTAATAATAACAGAAATGAAGTCTATGAATTCTATTTATCCACCTAACCGACAATGGAACTATCAGGTTTGTAATAATAACAGAAATGAAGTCTATGAATTCTATTTATCCACCTAACCGACAATGGAACTGTCAGGTTTGTAATAATAACAGAACTAGAGTTTATAAATTCTATTTATCCACCTAACCGACAATGGAACTGTCAGGTTTGTAATAATAACAGAACTAGAGTTTATAAATTCTATTTATCCACCTAACCGACAATGGAACTGTCAGATTTGTAATAATAAAAGAAATGACAATAAATGATATTTATCTAACCGATAATCGAACTGTCAGATTTGTAATAATAACAGAAATGAAGTTTATAAATTCTATGTATTAATCTAACCGACAATGGAACTGTCATCAGGTTTGTAATAATAACAGAAATGAAGTCTGTGGTTCTTGCTGCCACCATCATCAAATGGATGAGCTCCACTGGTTCTGTCACGGTTAGCGAAATCATCATCGTCCCACGCCAGGTACTCTTCTCTCACTGCCATACCATGGACTAGCTGACATTCTCGGTTATACTTGAAGAGAAAGAATGGTTGTTCGGTTGGTAGGAAGATTTCGTGGGTGGGTAAACTGTCACCTCTAGAATAGATACGGAAGTATTTAGTCAAAGCCTCCTCGCATGCACCAAGAATGATTTGCCGGCAGATAATAATAATAATAATAATAATAATAATAATAAATTGTCTTATATAGCACTAACTAAAAATTATGTCCGCTGGTCATTTTTAGTGTGTCCTAAAACTTGAAAATAAGATTGTCGAGTGCATCTGGTGAGGAAGCTCATTCTATAAATACGGACCATGCACTGGCAAGGAGTATTTTCCATACGATTTATTAAATCTTGGAACCGAAATCAATGTTTTATCTATTTTATGTATAGATTCTCGTAATATGATCCAGGTAAGAAATACCAAACGAGTATTATCAGAGAAACCATGATGAATTTGCCGTTAGTGGCCATCTCCAATGTGACCATCCAGGGATCAGGATTTTATATTTTCTCATCTGTCGTTGTATGTGTTATTTATCGTAATTGGGAATGACCGCCTTCGTATACCCCGATTGACGATTGGCTTCCTAGATCGGAGACGGTCCTGCACATTTTAGCACATAATACGTCATACATGGATTGGGAGTTAGGGTTAAGGTAAGGCCTAGGACCGTCAAAGTCTTGAGATGTAAACGGGGCTAGCCCTAACCCATACCCCTGGTCCAAGCCAAATATTACCCTAACCCACAACCCACACATGACGTCATAATATGTGCAGGACCGTCTCCAATCTTGCGCTCTCCAAATTTTGGACGAGGGAGACATTCCTCACAATAGTTACAACACCGGCCATGGTGAATTGATGATGGCCAGGGCCCCTGATGATGGTTTATTTTTAGCGACCCTGACAGGCACCGCGTGTTAGGGTTAGGGTTGGGTTGGGTTTGATCCAAAATTTCTAACGTCATGTGCAATTCAAAGTGATTAACCCCGTGAGAAATGTCTCCCCGACGACCAACTCGCGTTCCCCGGCTTCCTATTATATAACATGACTTACCGACAACAGAAATCTATCCGTGTGTTTCTATCAAATTCTCCATCAGGTAGTGAACCAGATTGGTAATTATGGTTGTGAATATCCTCATCATCCCAGTAAATAGATCCAGAAGCAAACCCTAAAATATACAATTATTTATTTATATCCTTCAAATAACAGTCGCCATCTTTAATTGTATTACAAATAACAACAGTTGTTTTCTTTTACTTGTAAGAGACAGCCGTTGTTTTGTTTTATCTATAAAAGGCCTACAGCTTGGAACTTATATTAAGCTTATAAAGGATACCATAATCAAACACAACCGGCCTTAGCTTAATCTACCCCCCTCCCCCTATCGTTTACTGCTTTTAATACATGCGTCACAATTAGTTAAAAAAGAACAAACTAAAGAACTAATTCAAATACAGGATGTCATACACAGCTTGTATACAGTCCATGCACAGTCCACACACAGTTTGAATACAGTTCATACACAGTTTGAATACAGGTCAAACACAGTTTGGATACAGGTCAAACACAGTTTGTATACAGGCTATACACAGGCCATATACAGATCATACACAGGCCATACACAGTTTGTATACAGGCTATACACAGGCCATATACAGATCATACACAGGCCATACACAGTTTGGGTACAGGTCATACACAGGCCATACACAGTTTGGGTACAGGTCATACACAGTTTGAATACAGGATGTATACGCAGTTTGAATAAAGGTCATACGCAGGCCATACACAGTTTGAATTCAGGTCATACACAGTTTGGATACAGGTCATACACAGTTTGGATACAGGTCATACACAGATCATTGTATCATACAGTACAGACATGTTAGAGATGAGTTGGTGGATTCTAGGTTAGGAGGTGATCTTGTCAGTATGTCAATATGTCACTCAGTATGGATGAATCAAGTTTGTCAGCGATCCCCTTACACAAAAAAACCCAATAAATTTGTTAAAACCTACCTGTTGGACAGTTTCCATATTTTAATATACAGTAATCACCTGCTGGCCAATTTACATCGAACACACTGATAGTTTCATCACCTTTCATACAGAAATTCATTGTCATATCGTCCTTGTGAAACCGACCTAAACACAAATATACATTATATTATTTTACTGAACTGTTTTCACCACTTGCTCTTATTGCGCGTTTAAACATCCCATACAAACGTTTGTGTCGAGTGGACGTTAAACCCCATTTCTCTCTCTCTCTCCCATACAAACAATATAACATAAACCGAGGAGTACAGATGGTTTACCTCACAGGGTCATGTCTTTGTTGTGCTTTACTATTGTGAACAAAGTTTGGAAAACACTGTCCAAAGAGTCGATGATAGTATGGTCAATTTGATATCATAGGACCACTTGTAATTCGCATCGGCGAGGATCTATATTCATTGCATAATCCTTTTGCAAGGTAAATATACATAGAGTTGGACCAATAGTTTCTTTTGTTTATATCATCCGTGTATATGTAGGGTTGGACCAATATCGTCTATGTGTATAATAAGTCACCTGAAATATGTATAGGATTAGACCAGGAGTTCTTATTGTTTGTATCTTCTGTATCTTGATGTCTTGATCCTTCATGCCACGTGACTCGACCAGAAGGACAACCGGATGTTGATTTAACTAAACCATATGTTCCAGCTGGCCACGTGATGGGGATCTTTAGTTCGGGATCTGATAACAAAAGAAAGTACAATGAAACCATATATTCCGACTGATAAAAATTTTGAATTAAAGAAAGTTCAATATATTCCGACTGAATTTTAAGAATGGCATCGCTATAATAGTAAGTGCAGGGGGACTGCACCACATATGATTTACACAAAAGACAAACATAACGACAAGACACCATACTCAAAAAACAACAAACAAACAATTCAAAAAGAGCGAATGGATCCGGGGGCTAGCCGTAAGCGTCGACTGCGCTGTACAGTCCCGGGCCTGTGGTGACACAGACTTCACTCATATTTGAAAACAACTGGGAATACAACCCAAAGAAATAATTATAAAGTGTCAGCATGAGTCAAGATCTATTATATGTTGTAAAAATTACGAATACAAGCATATTGTTGTATAAATTCAGCTACACAAGTAACCACATAGTTAAATGTATCAGAAGTATGCCTAGTTCAAAACTAAATCAATAAAAGGATTGAAGTATACTAAATGCATTTAGGACACACATTAAAATCGTCAGAGAAAGAAACACAAAACTGAATATAAAGAAGCAAAGGAATATAGACTATCTAGGGAGACAGTCGAGCCGTCTGCTGACTGAGTGGCGTGACGTGAATCTGCCGTAATAGTTGTTATGACGTCGTGGTTTAGAAGGTGCAATTTCCCGATAAAAGGCCGATAATCTAGATAAAAAAACGTTGAAATATAAAAAACTATTAGTTTTTAAGACCATGCAATTGTACAAACCATAGTATAATTATTATATAATGTCCCACGTAAGAAATGCAAAACAGGAATGCTAAAGAAATCGTAAGTTATTAGTGTATTCATAAAGACATAAAATAAAGGCGATAATCCAGATAGGACTAGACATCTAGAAGCAAATTATATAGAATCATTATATGTAGTCAGTAATATCGTTATAAGAAATGTCAAACTTATTATGTTGAAGAAATGGAAGTTTTGAAATTTCTTTCAAAATGCGTAATTGTGTACCACCTTTGGCCGTGCACTTAAAATGAAGAGTTTTTTTTCGGGAAAGAAATAGTTCTTTATTGTTGCATATTTTTAAAAATCGTAATGCCTGTGAATAGGAAACATTGTATAGTGTCGTATCTGGTATGTTACTATGAGCTGACGGATATTTTACTACTTCAAAACCAAATTTGTCCGTTTTATCGAATATACCGACATTAAATTTGTTATTAATTATATTGATGTCCAGGTCAAGGACAGATGCATTTATAGTGCCCGAATTTTCTTTATGTAATATAAGTTCAGGAGGATATATTTCATCTTTGTATTTATTGAAATTACCATTATCATTGATTGGTGTTCTGTCATCAATGTAACGGAAGGTATAATTTAGACTTTTTGCTACCTTGTAATCTGTTTTACTTTTATGGTCTTGAAAGTCAAATTCGTATTTATATAAATGTGCATTTGCCATAAATGGGGCGGGGTCAGTTCCCATTGGTAAACCAATAGTTTGTTGTATTATCTGATCCCCAAACTCAAATATGGCATTGTCAATGAGAAAATGTATAATATTTTGAAATTTTTCTTTATCGAAAACTACAGTATTGCGCCGTTTTATGATCCATCTTGCATCTTGTGAGTAGATGGCCATTAGATTTCTGCCTTTTCCGAAAGCACCATTAAAGGCCTTATCCACGAACCAATCCAAATTCTTTTTAAGGTCTGCATGTTGTAGCATAGTATGTAAGGTAGACAAGCCGAAAGTTTCTATTGATTTCGCATTGCCTTTTTGATTGATTTTATCTAAAGTGTCTACTATTGGTTTATTTTTTATCAATTATGAAAAAGCTATTAATTCCAGTATAATTGCAAAGTGTTTTGCACCAAATGGCATGTTGGGCCTGGCATAATTTAAGTCCTTTCGTTTTAGTCACTGCTAGAGGTTTTGTCTGGCAGATGCTGGAGGAAATTATGTATCTGAATTTGACTGGATTTTTATGAAATTTCGGTATAGAATAAATATATGGAAGGGCATCTACTTTTACATTGTTTTTTATATCATTACTCCTGTTAAACGAATATTGATTTTGTAAAATATCTAGTTTAGATAATTCCGTAATACATTTATAAGTGTTATTATTGGTGTTAGGCCAAAGTCCAACTTCGGTAAGGATATTTTTATTATAGTTCTTTTTACAGATAAAGGCAATATTATCACTGGCCTTATCGACAGGTGTTAGAACAAATTTATCTTGAAGAGCAGAAAGACATTCAGCTGAAGGTGCATTTGTTAGGACTTCGGGTGGTGGATGTCTTGGGTTGTTTTTAATATGTTTGATTCTCTTTGACAAGAGGTCTAAAACAGTGTTTCTCCATTCTCCAAAAGATTCTGATGGTGCACGAAATTTATCTGACCAAGCTACTATGCATTTCCGGATTTCTGATTTTAGATTATTATGTAATTTAGCCATCTATTGACGGAACTCCGAATCACCCTTTACAGACAGATAATGACCGCCGATAAAGTCAGGCATGTAAATATTTCACCGTTTTGTGACATTTGTCACCATTTCGGCATGTAAAGCATTAAACTAACCTGTAGCACGTGGTGCCATTTTATAAGCAGCATAACCCTCCAAAGCTGTTAGCAGGTTGTTTGTCTTTGACGTCATCTGGGTCGTCATAGCTGGACATGCTGACATCACATCCGGTGATCTCCAGTATACTGGGTCCAAGGCCGTTACTATGGTTTTGACCTTCAGAGCAATCGGTTCCGGAAATGTTGCATTGCCTGAGTGTAGAGTGGTTTGATGCTGTCCGAATCTTAGTTCATATTTATCACTCTGTTTGAATGTTTCGAAATTAACCCCAAATGATGCATCGAATCCCATGTAAGATCCTCCAACAGAAAACCCAGTTCCTCCCTAAAATGTTCTTAAACATATTACAATCATTTTATTGACCATAGATATTAATGTATCAGCTTTAGATTAACGTCGTGCTTTTAGAATAAACCAGTGATTATTTGCGGCATCTCCAGTTACAGGGGCGGGGGCTAGTGGTCTAGAGTGCCACGCTTCGACCTCTAGCTGGGCGGTCACCTCTGGCTTGCGGCTGTGGTTTCGAGCCCTAGTGTGAGCGTATTTGACATGGAGATAGGGGCACCATCTCAACCTCGTGGGTTTCCTCCGGGCACTCTGGTTTCCTCCCACTGCTAAAGTCCCCTACGCGCAAGCGAATTGTTGAAATAAAGAAATTGAAAACCATACGTTGGTCCAAAAATGACCTAGTTTGTGTCGAATGGACGTTAAACCCCATCTCTCTCTCTCTCTCTCTCTCTCTCTCTCTCTCTCATAGAAATAGTGTTCTGTTATTGCGTTCCCCAATCACTAAATGCCACTTTAAGATTAACTTTAGATATATTGTCTCTTCCGGATTGATTCTTAAAAAACCCACAAAGATTGGAAAATAAACTTTATTGCACAATATAAATATACTATTATTATTATGCATCAGCTAGCTTTTGATATATTTTTTCATCCGGATTAATTCTAAAAAAAGACAAACATTGGAACATAAACTTTATTACTTACACTTTTCTGTACATGTTGTATAAATTCTACCAATGAAGCCTGATTTCGAACAATATTCTTAGTACCGAATTCCACTTGTATTGTTACATGCTAAAAAATAATAAAACATATAAGATTTATTCAATGCATAAAACACGAAGTATAAAATGAAACGATTAAAAACACTTTTAAAGGATGTTTTCAAACCTTGTAAAACTTAATAAAAGCTACCAATTTGATTTTAAAAGGGATTATTGACTTTTCTAGAACGTACAATTGTTTTGCAGTTATTCTGATAATGCTGTTATTAAAGGAAATGGTGTCCAGCACCCTGTCGTTCTTAACCAGTCAGGCTTATCAAAACGGCAAATAACTATAAATGTAGTACACTTAAGCCTATAAGCGATACCATTTGGACTGTTGATTGCAACCACTCCTTTCTAATGGTTGATTAATAGCAGTATAACAGATGAACATATACGCCACACACCTGGTAATTTACGGGGTAAGTCTGAGCATCACCACTACAATTAATAAGCCTAATCTAGTCTGTATTATATCTAAGTTTGTTTTCTTCCAATTTAAACATTTTGCTGTAATTTAAAAAAAAAACCAACAATACCTACCGTACCCCATTCGTCAAGGAATCGCATGTAACTCTCAACATCATAGTTGACTGGAAGTTGACAAACGGCCGCTGCAAAGTTTCTAGTCACTGAATATCCATCAGTCATCGCCAGTTCCTCAGCAAATCGAACGTTTCCAAGGTTACAGATTGTTTCGTCATCTTGTATTACTTGTCTGTTTTTATTTAATTCACTGTTTACTTGTTGAAATTCTTCAAATATATAACGACACGAGCATAATTATGGATACCTGCGTGCTTGGGGTGTCACTATGGATACCCGTGGATAACTGCGTGCTTGGAGTGTCACTATGGATACCCATGGTTACCCGCGTGCTTGGAGTGTTATTGTGAATACCCGTGGATACCCGCGTGCTTGGAGTTTCACTATGGATACCCGTGGATAACTGCGTGCTTGGAGTGTCACTATGGATACCCACGTGCTTAGCGTTTCACAAACATAACTCAAAGATCTGATAAAATAAATGGAACATGGTGTAGCAGACCTACATCGAATGAATAGCACGTTTTCTGCTTAAAATAATGATACACTGATGCAGTGTAAGCTGTTCCGAAAGGCCGAGAATCAAAGTCAGATATAAATAATTTCTTATGTATCAGCTATCAGGCGCGAACCAGAAACTGGATGCACAATATATGACTAAATGTATTGACGAACTCGCATATTCCAATTGTCTACGACATCACCCTAGGTGGAAGTCGACGTTGAACTCCAGATACAAACGAAGCACGCATGTTCCGTAGAGTGCGCACTTGGTCAAAATATTTGTGTTGCACTTTTGGACAAAGTAGATCCTAAAGATACTTACGATGACTTAAAGTGAATGAAAATTTTGCTAGGTCAACATTACCATTTCCTGTAAAAGAAAACTAAATGTGGTTTAACATCATCTTAACATAGACTGTGACACATCAGGACTAACATATTATTGTATCTTATTTTTGAAAATTCTTTTTACTGGGATTATTACGAGCCTACTTAATATTAACATCACGCATTGATTATATATCAAAGAGAGAAATGTTGTTTAAAGTCCACTCGACCTAAACTAGGTCATTTCGGGACTAACATATGGTTTTAATTTTATTTCAATAATTTGCTAGCGCGTAGGGGTCTTTAGCAGTGGGAGGAAACCCAGAGTAAACCAACGAGGTTGGACAGGCGACCCCATTTCTTGACATGTGCAACTGGGAATCGAAACCAAGGTAGTAGACTCATTGACATGCGCCCGTGCTAACAATTCGCCCCCCCCCCCCTTAAAAAGGAATAATTTCAGTGTTTAATGAGATGCAGACCTGAAGACTCGACTCCATAACTTAGTTTACTTTGATAAGATTTAGCACCATAAAATATATCTACAGATTGGCTCCGCAAGCAGCTCAACCGTAACTTGTACACCACCTCCTGTGGAACGGGTGTTGAAGGTTCTGTTGTCAGCTGGAATATTTGTCTAAGGGTGTTGAGGCCAGGGTCAACGCCTCCTTCCACTCCACCATCCGGGTTTCCTGTCAACAGATTATACCCGACTCCCACAAAGTCAATGCCGTGGTATACGACACCATGTGACAGATGGACGACCAGTACTAGCAGCAGTAGCTTCAGTATCTGAAATATATAGTTATGTTCTAAATGGAATATCGGAAAAAACGTTGTATTATTGATTATGAAGTCGTTTATACCCTAAGTTGATTTAAGTACACAATATAATGTGAATATGTTTGAAACTCCTAACTTGCCAATTATATTAATCAATGACATATACAGCTATTTTATTCCTTTATTCTTTGCCTATAAATTTAAAAACAATGTCGCCACGACTACATTGCTACACTGGCAAGAGATAACACATAGTCCTTCGGCTTGAGGGAAGCACCAAGGTCATATGTACACATATTCGTGCATGTAAAATAACCCTTGGCAACTGGAATTTGATATAAGGCTAGTTAATGGCGCCGCTATCCGGGCAAATGTCAATCATAACACACTGTATTAGGTTTGTCCCTCTTCTCTAGCTTCATTATTTAAGTCTGAGTATAGCAGTAGGACGTGAAACTCAATTTCATTTCATTGTCTCTTCTCTCTCTTTCTCCCCCTTCTCCCCCCTCTTTCTCTCTATCTCTATCTCTCCCTCTCTAACTCAGAAATACTAAATATTAATGGCACACTGTCCTTGCCATCCTCCACTATTTAATAACAATAATATTACAGAACATGACATACCTTTAGATCAGCCATTGTTGTAAATAGAAGTATATTCAGATTGAATCATACAACAAGTGTTTATCATGGGCCACATTTTAAAATATAAAAATAAAAGATAAGAACTTACTTTAAAATGTTTTACATTATCTGTGAAAACCAAACTAACGTAAACAAGATATAAATGATAAGAGAAGTGGTCAAATATCTTAGATGTAAGCTAAACTATTTGTAGGGGGGTTGGAATGGCCTAGTGGTATGTGGCATGGAAATAGAGGCGCCTTCTCAACCTCGTGGTTTTACTCCGGACACTCCGGTTTACAAGACCCCTACGCACAAGCGAATTATTGAAATACAATTAAACCATATGCTAGTCCCGAAATGACCTAGTTGTGTTGAGTGGACGTTAAACCCCATCTCTCTCTCTCTCTCTCTCTGGCGTCAGGCAGGATAAGCTTACTCTTTCGGACACCTGTTACCACTGCTTGTCGTGTATTTTGTACACGAGGAGCAGTCCATTTGCTGATTACACTATTTTGCTTGAATATACTATTTTGCCTATAACGTTTTTAGGATTTCGAATTCTGTCTTAGGGTTTGGATTGTCCGTACTTGTTTTTTTATTTTATCTCTCTCTCTTTCTCTCTCTCTCCCTCTCTCTCTCTCTAAACTATTTGTTAAAATAAATATTTCACAATTTCAGTGACGCTATTCAACATTGATAGTTTCTGGATAGATACTCGGTAAGACACCAACTGGTGATTCTCCTTTTACTTGGGGTCTAGATTATTGAAATTAACTGGATTTTAAATATTAGAAATAAAGCACAACGCTTAAGATTACAAAATGCTCTAATACTTCTTTCTCTTTTTTAGGATTAAGTGCTATTTCGCTAATTTAGGACGTAGAGTTCTTTCGCTATGGTTATTTTGAGATCAAGTGCTATTTCGCTCTGATTCCTGGAACTAAATCGTTAATCATTAATGTCGTACTATTCTTTAATCCTGGAAAATATTGTATCACCAGATAAAACTTGTAATTGCTCGGTCATTTCACCTCCTAGATATCTCGGTGGTTATAGAAATGGGGATATTGTCATTATCAATCTCTTACCAGAGTCTGTTGGACCAGGTCCCCATACACAACCCATCTTCTTCCCGGGATGCGACGCGCTTAGCAAAATGCCTAAGGCTCGATAAATAAAGGTTCAACCAGCATGGAAGTTGGTAGGCCTTTTCCCTAGATAGTTGACTATTGACTTCCAATGATATGATGCCACAATTCCAAGATGGTTTCTATGCTCAGTGTCTGGTCCCTATTACGGTTGGCACTTGTTTAAATACCGAAAATAAATGCGGCAATTGTATGCGTTTCTCATATTTTTGTGCACTTTGAAGCCCTATCTAATGTTGATATTGTAACATAAGGCTAAATCAGTTTATCTTTTGATATGTTTCGACTGGGGACCACGGGGTCAATGTTTAATTGAACAAATATGCCTTCATTGGGAGGCAGACCACCATAAAATTTCACACTCTCGGTACAAATTGTAGTTCGTCTATTTATAGCAAATCTCTCTCTGTCTCTTTTCTAGATTGGACGAAGAGGGTTTGAATTAACAATTTCTGCAAGGTTTTGGTAAATATTCATGATTTTGAGGCGGAAGAATAACTGAGTTATCAGGTTGGCTACGGTGATATGTACGGTTACTAGTTACATGTTTTTAGTATGCTTCTGCAAGTTTGTGTATCTCAACGTTTCCGTGGTCAACCCCAAAATCAATTGGTATCGCCACGACAATCATCTAAACAACTCATTTTAAGTTGTTTCAAAACTTTCAATCACGATATTGGTTATCTCTCTAAAGCACAGCTTATGTCGCCCTACGACGCGATGAAACTATCGGCTACTGGAAATCGGCGACTGGTCTACGATCAAGTGGAACTGATCAGTCGTAACTACTAAGGCGACCTAAGCGCTCTTACGACTGATTTTGAGTCGGACGTAAACCAGTCGCCGTCAAGTTGTCCCATGTTTCTCCCGAGTCGCACATGTTCTAGTCATATTACTGGGACCAATTGGTTTCTCGTGGTTGCGTCCAGTCGTGGATAAATTCAGTCGTAGGGACATAAGCTGTCAGTTGCCGCTAGTCGCCGACAGTTTTGTCGCGTTGTATGTCCCACCACCCGCATCCTTATAATACCCCTTTGACAGGTTATCCCTGTCACACTATCACCTGATATACGTTTGGCCATGTGACCCGTTACTATGGTTAACGGTGGAGTAAAATCTCGTATGTCAGATTGCTGTTACCATGTTTATTAGATGAGACCCCAAATCCCTGGGCGTCACACAAAATGTCTTTATTCAAGGGAGTTAATCCACAGAGGAAATATCAATAACCGTTCAATTGAAAAAGGCGTAGTCGTTTACTCGAAAAGCTGATCACCGATAATTGTGATAGAAATGGAGTTAAGTGTCCAGGTTTGTTAATTCAATAGTGATAGCCACGCATTAACACCAGTAGTGTCATCCTATACAGCTTGTTATACACCTGGTAATCACAATCTCCCAAACAGAGTTGTCTTCCCCTTGCAGTCCACACTAATCTCTGCTGTCGGCTCAATTGACTACGCCACCAAGATTCTTGGTGAAGATAGACAATGATAAAAAATACGATTTAAAACAAATAAATGATAATATATTGAATACTATTACCATATTGAAATAGAAATGGGGTCACAATTGTAAAGTAACAATGTATATACAGATATTACAGGGAACTCTTTTGCGTAAGATACGGGTAAAATGGTCGGAATAACGAACTGCGCACGTCGCCGTGCTAATTTTAGAATATAATACACGTGGGTTTGTTTATCAGTACTACCCGATCGACAGGCCCAACAATTAATTTAGAAATGTCTAGTTAATCAAAATCAAATAATTCTCGATATATGTTTGAAGTATGATAGAAAAATCACTTTGCGTGATAAACATTTCGAATTCACTAAAAAAATATAAAATAAAAAGTGTTTATAACGCCAAGAACATTTCGCTGACTGGTGCCATGTTTGACCAAGTAGTAAATCACGTGATCGATGACCTCCGGGTCAAACATTTATTGAACGTGAGCCGACGGCAGAGTCGAATGCTGAGCGAGACTTGCGTGGAGAATGCTGGTAATCAATGACAACTGTCTAATGTCTAACCACTGTCTATACATACTAAACATTGTATCATTGCTTGATAACGGTGGAGAGTATCCCCATTGAAACCTTGCAGTTTATAAATCTAGTGAATGTTATCCATAAAGCTGTCCCTTATTATATATCCCGTTCACTAAATGCCTTTTAAAGATACTAATTCTAAATATTAGTTGAGAAAAATGACCACTTATGTCATTCAATGACAAAACAGTTCATTACTAAAGGCCTAAGTTAACAAGTCAAGCTTACCAGTGCAGGTTATGTATAGTAGGTCAGGGGCCACAACTCTAATTTTGTTACCAATACTATTTTATGAAAATATAATAATATTTGGCAAAAGATTGATTTCAGAGCCGGATTAAGCTTTCATGGAAGCTTGGACATCAATAGTGAAAAGGGAGAAACATGCAGGGCATGAAATATGTAAGCCAGTATGGTAGATTTATAGATTTATTGAACACTAACATCTACAGCATAATTAGGAATGATACAATTCATTTATGTACAATTCTTTTTAGAAGTAATTGAGGTAACTTTAATAATGGGATGGGGGGGGGGGGTAGGCGGGGCTGCAGCAAAGTCGGACCCCTATACACTTTAAACTAGTATAGGCCTCAGTTTGAGGATGAACAATATCAGAATTTATGGATAACCTATCGAGGCGTGGCAGTTAGAGTGTATTCTGGAGTGGACATACTCACTCCACATATTCCATCAGTACTGGGTTTGTCACTGCCGGAAGTCGAGAATGAAAACCTCTGCAGGAGATTGGTGAAAAAAAGAAATAGTTCCATTCTAGCCAGTGGTTCGCCAGCACATATCCGAGGACCTATGGAAAAGGGTATCAATGTAGCAGCGGTTTGTTTGGATACCGTCCCTGTATCATCAAGGAAACGTTCTGGTTTAAACTGTAAGGGTTCCTTCCAGTTTCTAGAATCAAGGTGAGATGCGTACAAATTTGCATAAACCAAAGACCCTTTTGGTATTAGAAATCCTTTTACCACGGCATCTTTGTCCGTTGTGTGGGGAATTGCCATGGGCACTGTGTTTGCTAGGCGTTGTACTTCTAACAGCGTTGCTTCGTTGTACGGCATTTTAGACTTATCAGACCATCCAACCATACGACTATCACCGACCACACTGTCGATTTCCTCGTGACATTTCTTCTGGACTTCGGGATGGAGGATCATGAAGAGTAATGCCCAATCTAGAGTCGTAGCTGTCGTGTCAGATCCAGCAAGAAATAGATCCAAAATGACTCTTTTCGTGTTTTGTTCACTTCGGACACTGGGCCCACCCACCCCACCACTAATATCCAAGTGTATATCGATAAAGTCCCTTATGTTGTGTTCGTCAAAAGCTGCTTTATGGCCTTCAATATGGTCAACAATAAACGTTTTTACCTTCTCGATGGCATGACGAATGACCAACAGTCTTGATGTCAAAAACGGAATGAAACGGAGAATAGGAAAACGATGAACGGGGTTAAAAAACGCCATAAATCACTTTTAAAACTAATGTCAATAACGTTCATGATTTGAAGAAAGTCCGGGTCGCTGTAATCGTATCTTTTACCAAATACAACTGTACTGATTATATTCGTTGTAGCTTTCATCATTATATCATGGGCTTTAAATGGCTTACCATCACGTGCTGTCTAAAACGATTTGCGCTTCTTCCTTAATCTTATCTTCGAGAGTAGTCTTCCCGACTCCGAGATCGCGGAGAGCTCGAACTGTCATCCTTCTTGCATCTTTCCATTCTTGTCCACTCGCCCAGATGACTCCTCCGCCCTCTTTTTCTACAACACGTTTAATTGCCCAAAGTTTATCTACTGGTCGTGAACTGAACAGATCCTTCTGTTTCACAAAAGCCTCTTCGATAGATTCAAAATCGTTTAAAACAACCAACAACTGGTTACCGAAATAAATCCGAAATATATCGCCATATTTTTCTTGAAGTTCTGCATAATATTTATGTCTCTTACCTACTCGTTTGCCTCGCATATCCAGCATGTTCCCCACAATTGGCCAATATGTTGGTCCGGGTGGTATCCCAGATCGTTCCTGCATGGAGATGACGTATCCAATAATTAATAAGAGAACAAGAGTCAGTAAAATAGTTGTTACATCAGTAAATGATGATAGTATATCCAACAAGTTAATCATATTGATGAACAACGATCTTAGATATCAACATCCACCGGATATTTCTAAGCCAATTGTTTGGAAATCAAGAAAAAAACAATCGTAAAACCTTGCCAATATAAACATTGGCCAAGTAAGTATCAACATCCGTTTACTAGACACCTTACTGAATTAATCTAGTCAAAAGTAACTAGTCACAACGAGACTCAATGTGAAGGTCGCGCGGAGGACTGACTTCATTTAATAATTCATCCATGCCCCACATGCCTGTAATATAAACACACATGTAGCTCGATCTATTCCTTAAAGATGGGTTCCCAGATAAATATTTATCGGCAATTTTGGTATATATGGAAATTGGAAACATCCAATCTTACGAGAAAAATACTGGATCCCCTGAAAAACACCCATGGGGCAAGCACTTGGCAAAAATGTCAGGGTATCCCATATTGACAACCCGGCGATTAGTGAAACACTCATCCATGCGTCACGTCAAGGGATGCGCGCACTTGTTGTATGAGGTCGTTGTAGGGGGGAGCGCAGGTATGCAGTGATACATCGTTTTTTATATATTCAACAAATTCTCCCTCGAGTTGCTTCCCGTCACAAACATGGACTCTTAAAATAGATTTGTTTACAGCTTCTAGTGTTTCCTATGGACAGCAGTGTTTTGAGAGCGATTTAAAGCAAAATTGTGATTGATTAATTAGTTTGAGTATGTTTTTAGTCCATCGTTAAATCACCTGTTTCGTACAGGGGAATGTATCTTGAAGGCCAACTCAATATTTCGCCAAGGTAGCTGAGATGTAAACAAGGTTAGGGCACATGCTTGTTGGCGAGATTGTAGGATAGGTTAGGGCAGGCCCGTAGCCAGGAAGTTTTTTTTTTTTGGGGGGGGGGGGGCAAAGATGTTTTCGGGAGGGCCAACTAGCATGGGCATATGCATGAATTTTGCGGTAAAGGCCAATTTTCTTGTGATATTGGGGGGGGGGGGCAAGACTCAGTATTGGGAGGGCAGTTGCCCCCCCCCCCCGTGCCACCCCCTGGCTACTGGCCTGGGTTAGGGTTACGTGTTAGTGCTAAATCGAGGTTTAGGATAAGTTTGGCCAATTCGAGGTTTAGGGTAAGTGCAAGGATCAACGCTAGCCCTGTTTACAGCCCGTGACCTTTGACCTTTGATCAAACATGAAGTTGTCCTTGTGTAATAGATCTAAGTGTATAATATGTGTTGCCTTATCACAATACTACATTATGGGGTCAACACTAGGGACAACTCAAATTCACTTAAAGGAGCTAAATCGCTAACATTTGGGATCTAGAAATTCACAAAAGTGGTTCGCAATGCATATAATACAGTAATATGAATGTATATATAAGCTCATTTACATTCAATGGTTTCCGTTTTTACTCCAATTTTACTCCAATTTCAAATCAGTTATGTTTGGCTAAATAAGCCAGCAATGTCAATCATGTCGAGCGTCTAGGTATTCCGGTCTACATAACTCGTTTGACTTGACGTGTGTAGCCTAGTCCCTCAAGTCTCTCAATACAACTGGGCCGAAGCGCATTATGGTACACGATTAGTGTACCAATGTTAAAACAAATATTTTATCTTAAATATCGAATATCAGAAGCTCATCTTTTGCCGGTAAGTTTACATCATCAATGTTGATTTAAATTGACCAATAATTCGTGTTTTCGATGTCGACGATTTTGGAGGATTTTGAGTTATGGACTAAGGTCCTTTAACATTAATGCATGCGACCATACCCTTGCTGTGACTTGCATAATATACCTTATCACAACAGCAGGTTATGGGGTCAAATAGTGGAACAGCTCAATATACATATTATACTTAACATAAATTGCACGGTCTGAAACTCGTAATTTATTTGACATCCGTAACCATGGTGACCTGTGTACATATGTAATAGTACCATGGAATTCATAGCCCCTCTTTCATCTTTCAGAGATTCACATAAAGTGTTAATTGACATTTCGATAAACATTAGTTATTAAATGTTCTCAATATTTCTTTATTCTAATATTTAAGCCTTCTGTAAAAGGTCATTTTTATCACTATATTGCTTAAATTGAAAACTAGATGGCGGTTATTGTCCATTTCCATATAAATCCCTACTCTACGGATAACTTTCAAACACTCTAAAATGACATACACATTTTAAAATACAATTATTCCATTTTCTACAAGATGAAATTCTACCGAATTTTAACAGCCCCAACTATTTTAAAGTTTCTGTACTGCAAATCCTATAATTATTCCTATATATATATTTATAGTGTTTTCTGTAGGAAATTCTATGGTTATCTTTTTGTCTTTTCGATTTGTTAACAGACTGCACAGTTGTTCCTCCGTCTTACGTTTCTTGTTAATAGAGAGAAAGAGATGGGGTTTAACGTCCACTCGACACAAACTAGATCATTTCGAGACTAACATATGGTTTAATTTTATTTCAATAATTCGCTTGCGCGTAGGGGTCTTTAGCAGTGGAGGAAACCGGGGACCCGGGGAAAACCAACGAGGTTGGACAGGCGACCCTACTCCTTCCACGTACAACCGGGGTTTCGAACCCATGCCAGTTGACTCAATGGCAGGCTTTATGATATAGCGCGCACGTGCTTAATCATCGGCCATCCAACTCCCTTCTTGTTAATACTAATTTCTATCAAGTCGTTATACATACATGTACAACCAATTTAAAAATCCGCCAATGACCAAACAGTCTTCTCTTTGGATTAACTTTATCAGTATGTTCGCAAACGGATAATGGGACTGATTTTCCAACAACATGTTTTTGCGGTGATATGAGATTCAATTTCGTATAGGAAGTTCGTATAGGATAAAGCATGAGACTTAGGTTATTCTGGGAAAAGAAAGACTGAAGAACATAACCCAAAACGTTTCGTATCCTGTTCCCCTAATTGTTGGACGCTATAAGCAGGGGTTTATTATCGGTAAGACGGACAGTTATTTCTGGGGTTTATCAGTTATTTAGTTCTAATGGATTATCGGAAGAAGCAGTAGAAATTGTTAAAGGGGCTAACCTGGTTTGAACAGAGTCTGAAAAATGAAAGCCGAAATACGTATGCAATATAAGCGCCAAAACATGACCTGATAATCCATTATCGTTTCTTTGGGGTAAATTGCACCTACACATTATTTTTATAAAATAAAGGTCTGGTTTTATCTAAACTCCGCATAAAACAGCTTGGGACAGCGGTATCAATTTCCAGGTGAAAACTGGTTGGTCTAATAGTATGTGCAGGGGGACTGCACCACATATGACTTACACAAAAGACAAACATAGCGACAAGACACCATACTCAAAAAACAACAACAAACAATTCAAAATAAAAAATTTAAAACGTATCACAAATTTTGAGTTAGTTGCTCGGTCCTTAGATTAGGGGGTTTTAAGGGATTTTTACACAAAATTAAGCAGTTTTATTCTCGACAAATATTATCGGGATTGATAGATTGAAGGAGTGTTAAACAGGTAAAGTTGATGACAGATCAACTCGATGGTTATTTTCATATCGTATATCTATACACGCTACTACGTGATGGTCTCCTGTCGACTGATTTAAAAACGGCAGTTGACATTTTCCAGTGGGTGTAATTCGGTCACATGATAAGCAGTTCGAACTTAATCACCTTAACGTGAAAACACGGTCCTAAATGGATAACTGCCAGGGTTGTTAAAGTCACTAATCCATTATCGACTCACCGGACGTTATAAAGATCAGATATGTGAATAAATGTCAAAATATCAATTATTTGAATATTTCAGATCCAAATAAATACCTGCGTAAATAAATACCTGCGATTCAGGTCTTAATCCGCTGTTTATAGAAATTGAACTTGTTAGTTTTAAGGATTAAACCTTTCAAATAAACAACTACAACAAGGGAGAAAAATAATTTGATTTTAATAGTGTATATATATACATATATAACATATATAAACATACACGATACAAAATATATATAGACATTTACACTTTGTTATTATATACAATGGTCAATGATAATACTATATATGTACATTGGTCAATGGTGATAATATATATATATATACAATGGTCCATGGTGATGATGGTAAAATGAATGAAATGAATGAAATGGGGTTTAACGTCCTACTGTTATGCACTTAACCTGAGCTAATCGAAGACGGGGATGGTAAAATGGGTATGGCACAGGGGAATGTTTAGTATACATAAAACATGAGGTTATACTGTATAAATACAACTATACACGTTTAGAGGATTTATGTTGTTGCTTGTTCAACCGGTTTGATTAACAAAAAAGATCGGTTGCCAGACAACGAATGATTAGTCCACGGCAGCTAAATATTTAGACAAATCAAGAGATCAATCTTTAAGACCATAACTCGTTACTGTGTACACAAGAAGATTCTATATTTCAAAATAATCAGACAATAGTTTAAAAAGTGGACACAAAATATTATGGGCCACGGACATTGAAGGATTTTCACTTACGCCAATTTGAAACAATGTTTTGATTTACTTTTGATCTTCTTCTATATTGACTCTTTATCTGATACGTTTAATGAAAATAATAAAATAATACACAGTCGTCCGGTTGGGTTGTCGATAATTAACGTTTGAACATGGCACGATAAACGAATTAATCAATTATCAGAAATAATTAAAATTTGTTTGCGAAGTGCATACAAGACATGTAATATCACGAATCTCGCTGTTAAAGTTATTGAAAATCGTTAAAAATCAATAGGCGCCATCTTCCCATTACCTTTATTAAACATTTTAATTGACCAAGGGGGCTTAACCCTGGCATTGTTATCGACTTCCCAATCATATGATCTTATAAGAACAGTATGTCCAAGACTGAGTACTTGTTGAGATGTAAGCAAAATGGGCGGCGGGGGGGGGGGGGGGTAATAATCAGATCAAAATAAACAGTGTTTCACACAAGCTTGGGGTGTAAAACCCTAATTATCACATCCATCAACAATAGCATGTTTAATTATGAATACAAATATTGTATTCAAATTAGGGGTGTGTCGATAAGCCATTAAGTATTTTTTTATTAAACAATATTTATATCCATACTCGAATTGCACGAATATCGTATCGATGTATCGTTTAACAGTGTTTCTCTACCATGAAACATAATAACCTTTAAAAGATGCATTGAGAACTGCCAGCTCTTGATCTAACCTTTTAAAGATGGATTGATCTAATTAAATAAATATATACATATATATTTCTGAGTCACAATATATTTCCATAGGATAATATATGATATTGCGTATGTTTTATATACATATAACTAATAAACTACATAGTAGTCACCATTGTAGATAAAACTAGAATTATTAACAATCATCTATTAATAATGAACTACATAGTAGCCGCCATTGAAGATAAAACTAAAGCTATTAACAATAAACTACATAGTAGCCACCATTGTAGATAAAACTAGAATTATTAACAATGATCTATTAATAATAAACTACATAGTAGCCGCCATTGTAGATAAAACTAGAATTATTAACAATGAACATAAAACTAGAACTATTAACACTGATTAAACTAGATAAACAATAACATATACAAAAATATAATACAATACTATAACAGACATAATGCACAGCATTAAATAATTAAACCTTCAAAAACGAAGGCGGTATATAAGAATATAGTATATAGGAGTACTGTACAGTTTAAGACTTTGGAATTAGCAATTCTGGTCTTTATGATTATTAATTCTTCTTTTTATATTTTTTTGTATAATTTTTTGAAGCATTATGTCTGTTATAGTATTGTATTATATTTTTGTATATGTTATTGTTTATCTAGTTTAATCAGTGCCTTCCCAGCCATTCCCTTTACATGACTATTTATAAAATATAACACGTGATTTTATCACGTGAGAAAAATACCCATTATTATCTTTAATATTACATAATAATAAAGCAAAAACATGTAGAACGATAAAAACAAAAAACAAATAACAATAAAGCAAAACATGTATAACAGGAAAAAATATGTAAAACTTGTGATATGTTTAATATTCATCTTAAAAATGATGCAGTATTTAAAATAAAATAAAAAACAAGATCTTTAAGTGAGACAATTCCAATAGAATGATTTGATTGAGTATTTAAACTATCTCGATATTCAAGTTCTTCTTGCTAGGAATGTAGCGTGTCCTATAGAATTCTGACATAAAATACCCGAGCATGGCCACGACGCACGCCACGGCAAGTATATAAATCTTAGTCATCATACAGAAGCCTTGAGCGTAACTAAAAGATATTGTTATACCTAATCCTTGAACTATTCGTAAACCGGTATAACCTTCTTCATAATTATCAGGAAACAACACACCAACCAACGCTGAAAAAGAAAATAGTTCATCTTTTATATGTTCACCCTTTTCGTTATCTTTAAATAATTCTTTTGAAAATGTCGGCCGACCAGAAAACAAACGAAGGTTGTGTTATAAACTATATGTAGCCTGTCACGGTGAATGTTGTTTGGTCCAGTAAAATACTTCAACAATTATTTTGTTTAAATTTAATTCAATTACAAGAAGCGAAGAATGAAACGTCTCATGGAATCGTGGGCGAAAGGGAACATTAGAGACTTTTGGCAAATGGCAATTGAATGACATTTTACTAATCTTTCAAGTCTTTTGTTTAGATTTAAAATTAAGGCACTGCATTTTGTTGACTTCATGGTGCTGAATCGAAGGTGGGTGTATCAATTCACCATGTTTGTTAGACTTTGATGAATTTCTGCCATCTTGAAGTATTAGGCGTGTATTCACAAATAACTATAACGATCGTTACTATAGTGATATACCCTTTACTTACCTGTTGTCTGGGACAACCATATACCATCCGCCAAACCCCAGCCACCCATTAATAAGAAATAAACATAAAGCTTGGCAGGGTCGGGTTTCCATAGAGCCATAAACAACAACAACCCCAGATTAACAATGGATGCTACAAAACATAGAAAAAAACAATTTGTTATTCTTTAATTCTAAACCTCACCAGACTTGTACCATGAGCTATAAAAATACTACACAAAACACAGGCAGCAACATGTTTAATATGGCGGCTCTTAATTTAATCTCGGCGTATAAATATGAATACAGGAATCTTGATGTTAGAAAAAAAAGGGTTTTTATTTTATCTATTAAGAAAAACCGGGTTCCCATGTTTTTATATGTATGAAGGAGTAATCACTCGATGTAATATTTAACAAAATTAACATCAACCTATTTACACGTGCGTTTCATTCGTTATACGATTTAGTTTATATAATTATAAAAACACGGCATGGATTTGCTAGATATTCAGATTGATAATTGTTGTATTTTGTTTTGTCCAAAATAAAATGAAAATTTAATTAGCTTTCTCCGTATCATTAAAGATTTGTCTGAAAAATTTCGTATTTCGTAGTGTTTTTATTTATTTTATTTGTTTTAACCATACAACAATAATAAAAGACAACACTTTAAAGACTTGAAAACAGTGTACTACATTTCATATATTATATTATATAATAACTGTTTACATTTCCATAAATTATTGTCTTATGCTCAACTTGTTAATGGAGTTATCAGAAAAGCTGACCAATTTCCATGAACAAGTTTTATAATTGAAAATAATTCTCATGCACTCATCACACTAAAGACATCAGGGCTATGCGGTACACTTACTTACCTCAATTATAATAATATTTTAATTTATAATATGCTCGATATATTTACGTCTTCAGTAATAATATGCTCGATTATTATTAATACCGATATGCCCTGATTTTAAAACCCTTCTTTATTCCATACACACTTATCATCCATTGACAATGCAAATAACTAAGTTCAAAAATAGTATTTTGTTGCGAAAATGTGCAGATTTATTAAAATATGGATTATTTAGTGTTTTACTACAATATTGATAATTTGTTGTTTTACAAGAATATTGATTTATTTTGCATCGTCAACTAGATTCAGTCACGCCTCAAACATAGTATATACATACATATATGCAAATTCTTTCATTTTTATACATAAAATTACTCTTTTTTTATAAACAATATTTTAGTCAGAATGTCTGAATGGGATTGGGGAACAGGCATAGCCTATGTTAAACCCCACTTCTCGGTTTCGTTTTTTTAAAAAATAACTTTATATAATTTTGATTTTTTTTTTATAAAATGAATGAATGTGCGTATATAACAGACAAGATACGAGGGCTGGATGAAAAGTTCTAAGCCTATAAAAAGGTTGGATCAATTTAGTTAAAACAAACTTTTACCACCAACAAGTACAATCAATTAATGAATCATGTCGGCTGGGAACGACATTTTTTATAGGGTGGTTGAAGAAAATTTCTTCCAGACCGGCATCGAAACATTGTGCACTCCTCGAAGGGGACTATGTAGAAAACTAAATAGAAACCATCGACTTTGAACATGCCTGTCACAGAACGGCTTAGAACTTGACTGTGGGCCCTCGTAGATATAACCCTTATAATCGGGTTATCACATAAATCAGGTTTGTTTTCAAAAGCCTCAATCGTTTCTCCATAAAGTTTAAAGTTTTAGATAAACAGCCGAATGAATAATCAAATATAATGAGTTGTTTGGAGTTGAGGCTTGGTGTATATTTTGAAAACACATAATTCTGAACAATTAGCAAACCATACGCATCCGTTTTCATACAAATAGTTTGGAATCCTATAAAAACATGAGTTGTTTCCCCTGTCTGAATCCAAATCGTTAACCCTTTGTTTGTGAGGTGCGTTCTTTAAACCTTTAAAGTAACTTTTATAAAAGAAAGGAGAAAAGCTGCTTTTGTTAAGTGTAGTAATTCTATAACTCTTACAGAGACTGGCTTCCTTTTCAATCGGCCATAAACATGTGAAGTTGAAACTCAGAGGGGTCACTGCCTAGTTCTTACCACTGCTTCATCAATGACCCCTCCCTCCTTTATACTTACTAAATCCGGTTAATACCAACCCATTAATGTGAAGCATTCTAGTATTTAAACAACAAATAATGATGTTTATTATCGTCTTGTTTAACAGGTCAGAGTTCAGAGTTCAGAGGTCAGAGTGATAATAACACAAGGTCGAGGTCGGCTACTATTTTATATAGGGTGCAGGCGACTTCTTACTATCTTAAAACACCACCATCTGGTACGCCTGCCTGCCTGCCTGCCTGCGGTAAACACCGCCCTGTTTATCAAATATAATATTTGATTATGGTACTGAAAACACAAAATTGTAAGGAAATGAAAGCAAAATTAAACTGTGTTAGTAAGCACTAGGCTATCTGGTCATCCCCTCCAGTATTCTCTTCTCGATAGCTAAAATATAAATATTATACATAATATGACACAAAGAAGTATTATACTTAATATGACATAAAGAAATATAGACTGTCAGGTAAAGTAACATATACCCACAGCAAACATACAGTCGACAAAGGTTGTGATATTATCAATGAATGACTAGTAAATATCTGATGTTTTTAAACGGGATCAAGGCCAATAACTCAGAAAGTAATTTTATACTTCTTTAGATTATTGATAAAATTAACTTTAAGATTTTTCAATGTGATCAAGGGTCATAACTCTAGTAGTAATTATTAGAAATCGACGAAAACCAACATGATTCTTCGTCTCGTGACGTAAATTCTCTGTATAAAGAAATTATCTGATATTGCTTAAAGGCAAATCGTTTCTTCGTCGCATGCCTTGATTAATGGGCATAACTTAAACATCAATCGAATGATAACTTAAGACCGACCACAAGCATTTATGGACGACAGACGGGCGGCCGGGTGTGACGACAATATACTACCACATGTCAATGTGGGCGTGTAAAACTAAAGTAAAACCTTAAACTTGTGTTCTGTGAGAACTGACAGTATTTATATTAATAACGCGCCTCGGGTATAAAATATATAAAACACAACAAAACAAGCTACATTATGGTGAAACTAGACTATTTCGTCTTCATTGCTTAATTCTTAAAGATATAGAATTATGTTGTATATAAAATTACATAGTAAAACATAGGAAATACCTACCAAAACAAAGTATGGCTGTTCTTCCAACTAATTTGTTTAATGCTCCGGTTAAATAAGATCCTATACTAGCACACACTCCTAGACATACCATAGTATAGCCGACCATATGGATACCCAATGGACACGTTACAAACGCCTAGAATAATAATAATAATGAGAATAAAAATAATAATAACAATAATACGAATAATAATAAAAATAATAATAATACAAATAATAATAATAATAATAATAATAATAATAATAATGATAATAATAATAATAATTAAAAAAAATAATAATAATAAAATGACACGTTACAAACGCCTAGAATAATAATAATAATAATAATAATAATAATAATAATAATAATAATAATAATAATAATAATAATAATAATAATAATAATAATAATAATAATAATAATAAATTGTAACAAAACTAATAACAGGAGTGCACTAGTATAAAGAATGTTACTAAGTTTCAAATATTTCTTATGTTGTGCGACTTGTGTATTCGTGGACGGAGAGGGATAGAGACAGAAATGGGGTCTTTAGCAGTGGGAGGAAACCGGAGGACCCGGAGATAACCCACGAGGTTGGACAGACGACCCTACTCCTTGTCAAGTACAACCGGGTATTCGTGGATGGATATATACATACCTTGAGCATGTCTGCGGTAGCAAATCCTACTTCCATAGAACTGTAGAGAAACAAGGGTACCAGAAACAGGAACTGGGGAGTAATGAGGAATTTAAACACCGCTCGGAGTCGAGTGTTCACTATTTTGATTGATAAAACAGATCTGCATACTATATCTTTGTTGAGTGGCTCCAACCAAAAGGCGGTTACAACCACAGCAATTATCACAAATACCCCGTACACACTGAACAATATATACTTAGTAAAATCACTGACGGGGGTTTCAGCAGTCGGCATTTCATAGTAATGGCAGTGAGAGGAACCACATAGGTGGAGATGGCAAGATGACGAACTAACATTGGTATAGTCACTAGAAGTTGCATTATTGACCCCGTACGGATATGTCGTGTTCGGTACATTTATTGATACGATTCCATCCACAGTTGCTGACGAGTCCTTGCTGGTCATCAGTACAACGGAAGCGATCAGATTTCCAAAAATCATCGAGGCCTGCCAGAAAAAACATATTATTCCAAAATATCTGGAGGAAACTAGATCGAAGTCTTCTTGGTGTTTAACCGACTGCCCACGAGCTAAACAAGTAACGTACGTGCTCATGGCATTCCACAATATGGCTAGAGAGAATCCCTGAAGACCGGATGTGATCACCATCAGCCAGATGTTAGGGTATATATTACAGATGATGTACAATAACTGGGGGATCAAGCTGTACAAGAAACATTTCTTAGGTTGAACGTGCTGGACGATCACAGAGCTGAATACACTAACGATCATGAACATAACATTACTACAGATGAGTGAGATCATCCCAACACCACCTTCATGGTTGATGCTACTCTGGAGGTTACGAACCGAACCAATAGCAATGTTCATAAAGGCCAGAGCAATACCAATGGCTAGAAGACTTCGCATGTATCGGTTGCTGGGAATGATGTCTTCTGAATCGCATATTTTCTTTACGAGTTCATCATCTGGTGACCCACCACCATTAACTATGTCTTTATCACCAAAACCAGGGAAAAGTAACGGCTGAGAAGATTTGTGGTCATTAAAAAACATGGATCCTCCTGCATGATGTAATGCACCGAATTTAGAGATGTCCGGAACGGAATGAATAAGGGGATCCATAAATTCCTGATTATCGTGGACTATCTTAGGCTCGAGATCTAATGCCGTTATATCTAGTAGAGTTACAATGTCAAATCTGGACGTCGTTTCTTTAATAGTTGTTTCATCACTTGGCGAGTCTGTTGCAGCATCAGTTGCTACAGAAATGTCCTGGTAAGAGTATGTGTCACTTTCATCACTAATCGAGATGAGATACTTGCCACTATCCACACTCGAGACTGTATCCATGTATTCAGTGTTGTCAAATGTATCCGATGGGATAACGCCTATAGAATCTTGACTGAGATGTTCTTCCATTGGGATATCGCCTATGGAGTCTTGGCTGAGATTTTCTTCCAATGGGATGTAGCCGATAGAAGAATCCTGACTGAGATTTTCCAATGGGATGTAACCTATAGAAGAATCTTGACTGAGATCTTCCTCCGATGGGATGTAACCTATAGATGTATCCTGACTGAAATTATCGCTACTGGCTAGAATGTTCTCATTCCAATTACCGTTCACGTTGTCTTCATAATAAACTTCTTCAATAACCTGGCCCGTTAATCCGAATGTGAGATTCGCCTCCTTAAAGTCACTGCTAAAGTTCCCATTCACCGCCTTAAAGTCACTGCTAAAGTTCCCATTCACCATGTCAACAGCATATATACTGGATTCACATTGTTCTATGTTGATGTTCAAATGTTGGTTATCTAGTCCATGGGTTATTTTATTAGCATCTTCAAGTAGTTCATTGGAATAGGGATATTCTTGTTGATTTGGGTTAGACATCACTGTTTCTTCTGATGTTGTAGAGTGGTTGGTAACATTGGGTAGTTGTGAATCATCCGACGGTATGAATGGTGCGTTGTTTCCGTCATCAGGCGATGAGTATACTGAAGTATATCCAGAAATATATCCTGGATCAGGAGGTGATGAATGAATATTTGGTGGTTTAGGTTCTTCACATTCTGTCTGTGTAACCATTTTGAAAACTTTCACCAATTAGTTGTCACCTGTAAAGATTAATAAAACGTTTTATTTGTCTACCAATATCTTTTCATATTCGTTATTGTTTACTGTCAGTAAAACCAAAGGAGGGAATAAGTCGCAGGACCTGGAGCCCGAGTTGAAGTTTAAGTCCCGGGACCTCGAGCCCGAATCGAGGTAAAAGTCGCGGGACCTCGAGTCCGAGTTGAGTCCGAGTCGCGGGACCTCGAGTCCAAGAAGAGACTCAAGTCACAGGACCTCGAGTCCGAGTCGCGGGACCTCGAGTCCGAGTCGCGGGACCTCGAGTCCGAGAAGAGTCTCAAGTTGCAGGACCTCGAGTCCGAGTTGAGTCTCAAGTCGCGGGACCTCGAGTCCGAAAAGAGTCTCAAGTCGCGGGACCTCGAGTCCGAGAAGAGTCTCAAGTCGCGGGACCTCGAGTCCGAGAAGAGTCTTAAGTCGCGGGACCTCGAGTCCGAGAAGAGACTCAAGTCGCGGGACCTCGAGTCCGAGAAGAGTCTCAAGTCACAGGACCTCGAGTCCGAGTCGCGGGACCTCGAGTCCGAGAAGAGTCTCAAGCCGCGGGACCTCGAGTCCGAGAGGAATCTCAAGTCGCGGGACCTCGAGTCCGAGAAGAGTCTCAAGTCGCAGGACCTCGAGTCACAGTTGAGTCCAGAGACGCAGGAATCCGAGTGCGATTTGAGTTTCAAGTCGTGGGACCTCGAGTCCGAGTTGAGGTTTAAGTCCCGGGACCTCGAGCCCGAATTGAGGTATAAGTCGCGGGACCTCGAGTCCAAGAAGAGTCTCAAGTCGCAAGACCTAGAGTCTGAGTCGAGTTCCAAGTCGATAGTTCATCAAATGAGTCAGCAATTAATGATCTCTAGAGGTTCCATAACCTTGATATACCATATTTTTTTTACACTATTTGCGTGCAATGGGCGGCCATTATGTCCGTCAGTTTTTGTCCAATGTTCACGAAATTCGAACTAACCATCCTTAGTGTATAAATCGGATAAGAAATAGGCTGGCGGTTGCCAGGCAGGATACGCCCATATTTTCGAGAGATGGATAGAGAACAAGCAAAACAGAAAGTGATTTTTCCTACAATCAAAGGCCATAATTCATTAAGTTACAATTTAATATGCGCAAATATCAAAAAGAACCAAGCTCTTTGGGTTATAAACATGCATTTCAAGTTTCATTAAAATCGGTTTAAAATTGTGACCTCTACAGTGTTCACAAGCTTAAAACGTGATTTTTCGTACAATCAGGGGCCATAATCAATGAAGATACCGTCCGATATATGCCAATATCAAAAGGAACCGAGATCTTATGGTTATAAACCTATATTTTAAGTTTCATTGTAATCGAATAAAAATTGTAGCCTGGAGATTGTTCACAAACAATTGTGTACGGACGAACAAGGGCGACGGCAATATACGTCAACATGAAAATGTGGGCGTATAAAATATTGTGACCTCTATAGAGACCACACGCTCAAAACACAATTTTTCGTACAATCAAGATTCGATATGTGTGAATATCAAGAGGAACCTAGCTCTTTGGGTGATGCACATGCATTTGAAGTTTCATCAAAATCTGAACAACCTCGTGACCTCTCGGAGGTCTACAACCTTGATATACCAGGTGTTCACACTATTTGCGTACAAGGGGCGGCCATTTTGTCTGCATTTTTGGTTCGATTTAACGAAATTAGGTAGGGTGTAACGGTGATATACTAAAATGTTCTTTTAAATCGGATAAAAATTGTGACTTTCAGAGGAAACACGAACTAAAAGAGCGATTTTTCGTACAATCAGCGGCCATAATTCATGACGTTAGGATTCGATATGCGTGAATATTAACAGGAACTAAGAGCTTTTGGATATAAAAAGACATTCCAAGTCTCATCACAATCTGATAAAAATTGTAAACTCTAAAAATTACGGCGTTGGAGCATTCACAATTTGAAGATTCAATAAAGTGAAACGAGCCATAAATCTAGATGGAATAAATTTCACAGATATAACGTTTGATGTTTGAGCGTTCACAAAGAGCAACAAAGTGAAACAAGGGCAGTAACTCTAGAAGTAATAAACGAAAATTGCTGATATTCAATAGTCCTCTTCGCTTTACTAATTTAAAGGACCTATGTAAATTTAATACAGCTCGGCATAGAGATCTTTTGATGTTATAGCGTTCACAAGGTTCAATGAAGTGACGTAATAAACGGAAAATGATGACATTCAATAGGCTTCTTTTTTCCACTAATTTAAATTATGCATATTAATTTCAGAAAGATCGGATGATAACTTTTGGCGTTAGCCGTTAGAGCATTTACAGGGTTAGGGGAGTGGCTCCAATTAAATGAGAAAATATTAAATAAATTTGACATTTATTTTAATTACTTGTTTCTACTACAGCGTGGGACATTCAAATATAGATAATTATGTTCCTTGGTGTTTTAGCTGTAGGAGGATATAACAATCTGTATTTTATCAAGCATTTATATTTTACGCTTTTCCTCAACGGCATCGGGTGGCCATCCTGGATTATGGGAAATGGGCGTGGTCCAGGTTTCGAAATGCAGATTTTTCAAAACTTGTGTGATAACGATAAAGTCCTGAAGATTTCAGAGCATCAGCTTTGATAGTTGACAGTGCAATTTAAAAAACAAATATTTCCTCATTTAATTGGAGCCACCCCCCCTTAAATAAAGTGAAACAAGGGCCATCACCATAGACGTAATAAATGGAAATTGCTGAAATACAATAGGCTTCTTCGTTTCATTAATTTAAAAAAATACATATCAATGTCACAAATATTGGGTGATAACTTTTGGCAAGGTTGAATAAAGTAAAAGAAGGGCCATAACTCTATACGTGAACATAAATAATTATTGAAAGTAAACAGGCGTCTTCATCTCACCAATGTAAACCACATGTATCAATCGAAATTGTGGACGACGGATCGACCGACGGACCGACCGACAGACAGACGAACGGGGGCAACGGCAATATACTACCACATATGTATGTTTATGTCTGTGTGTAGGTTCGCCCATTACACTTCGCCGCCGCGCTCCACCCGAGCATATGTGATATCAAATTGACGAGCATGAAACCGCAAAAGTTGTAGGCAGCCGAAATTATGTGCCCCGGTTGAATTACCCTTTGTCACCGTACCCCACCCAACATCAAATCAAACGACACAACCCCGTGAATTGAGCCTGGAATTCGGGCGAATAACGCTTCCTCACCGCGCTTCAGCTCGCATACCAAATTAACCAGCAAGATCTCGTTATGTTTTAGGCATATAGGTCCTGAACGAATTGGGTCTGGGCTCAGGGCGCATAACGCTTTGTCGTGGCGCTCCATCCCACGTTAAATTTCAAGGACATCGAATTTTGGCCCCTGGTTAAAAATAAATTCGATAGGCTTCTGCGTCTCACTATTCTCGATATGACATTTAAAACAGGTGACAAAATTATAAAAAAAATAATCTTACATACTATCTGACATATCAATCCCTTATTGAACACGGTGGGGTGGATGACCTAATGGTTAGCACGTGTGATAAGGACTATCAATGAGTCACCTAGCGTGGTTTTGATTCCCCGATTGTACGTGGCAAGGAGCAGGACCGCCTGCCCAACCTCGTGGGTTTTGTCCGAGTTCGCCGGTTTTCTCCCACTGCTAAAGACCCCTACGCGCATGCGAATAATTTAAATAAAATTGAACCATATATTAGTCCCGAAATTATCTAATTTGTGCCGAGTAGACGTTAAACGTCCTTTCTCTCTCTCTCCCTTTTATTGTAAACAACATCACATGTAACAAATTTAAACAGGAAATTTCACATAAAAAGAAGGACAACGGACAGACGGGGGCTACGAGAAAATACGACTAAATGCCTGGGTATAAACAATGCGGAATAATAGCCTTAATAAGTTAATCGGCGGTCAGTGAGTGGCTTATCATACTCAGAAAATATAAAATAAAATACCTGAACTTGTTAAATTTATAGCAGTGAGAACGAACACCAGTTAAAACCAGTTTTATCCTGCATCGGTCTGAATCGATCGTCTGCTTTGAGCCAGTTTGAGGCAACTAGAATAAATATAGGCCCAATAGCTGGGATCTTGTATATTTAACACACGTACTCAACATTGGGGTTTATTTTAAATTAATTAACGAAATGACATAATATAAAAGAGATAACTTACGTTAAATAGTGAAGTTGTACTTTGATTATAATATCTCCCGTTATCTTCTTTGTTCTGTGTTGCAAATGTCATCTAAAATGATAGGGTCGTGGTAAATATAAGATAAAAGATGGATCAGGTTGTGGCGTTTTATTAAATTAGATGAAATGGTCCAATATGGAGGTATTTTGTGTTACTTTGAGAAACAAAACGGAATTTAAAACATATATTTGTACCCCAAGTAAGATTTGTAATCCTTATGCACGGTTTATTATATAACAGTAAACCTCTTAGCTACCCAACGACTCAATAATCGACTCGTCCATTTGAGTGTATTTCTATTTGCATTTGCATTGGTCCACTGTATTAGCAGAAACCATGTGATGTCGACGAGCGCGTGCGTCTATTTATGTTGACTAGAAAATTGATCACATGACTGGTGTATATAATTGATTATCATATTGATTGGGTTTATATTTGGACCATATAGTCGTTTCAAGGGGAAATAATTATATTTATATGTGAACAAGATGATTCTTGGTCCCGATACAATCACCGGAATTCCTTTCTAAAACCCATGATAATGAATAATTATTTCGATCTGTCCATTGCATATCTTCCTGGGGATCACGGTGACTAAGTGGATAAAGCGCTGGTTCGCTAGCCTGGAGGTCGGGTGTTCGATCCCTGCATTGGCCGAGAAAGTTCATCTCGATTTTCCGACGTGATTTCTCCTTGTCATTGATGCAGAAGGAGGGCCTGGCAAGAACAGCTGCCTAGTCGTTCGGATGGGACGAAAAACCGAGGTCCCGTGTACACATTGGAGTGCACGTAAAAGATCCATTGGCAGTTGGAATTCGAAATAAGAGTAGGCCGTAGCCCGGGCAAAATTTCCCTCATAGCACACTGTTTGGCGTATGCCCGTCTTCAATTAGCTCAGGTTAAGTACATAACAGTAGGACATTAAACCACATTTCGATCTGTCCATTGACCCGATGAAGGGGTTCTAGATGTATTTGTTTGAAAGACTATAACCTTAATTCACTTGGATTCTACTACTACTACTATTACTGCTACTCGTCTCAGTAAGCCGACCGCCACGCCACACCGAGTAGTCAAATTTGGCCTGTATAGTCTCTATATAAATAATATTAATAATAATAATAATAACGCTTTATTACACAACTGCATGGTATACACGAGTATGGTAAAGCATACAATACAAAGTACAATACAATAATAAACATCAAGGAACATAAAATAAGGTTTACAGAAGTTTCTAAATGTATATTAAATTATATTAATAATGCTTGTAAGGTACATAATAGGCCTTATAAGGCAAATGATATTCAATGTCTATTTTTAAACATTTCATATAGAAAAGATGCAACATCCTGAATAAATGTAGCGCATTCTCTGACTGTAACACGCCACGCCACGCCATACAGAGTAGTCTACTTCGCCCTGTATAGTCTCTATACTATACTATAGCGCACTCCCTGACTGTAACACGCGTTATAGGCCCTATACTATAGTACACTCCCTGATTGTAACGCGTGTTATAGGCCCTATACTATAGTACACTCCCTGACAGTATTACATGTGTTATAGGCCCTATACTATAGTACACTCCCTGACTGTAACACGCGTTATAGACCCTATACTATAGTACACTCCATGACTGTTACATGTGTTATGAGTCACTATGATAGACAATCCGACCAGTCAAAAGTTCACTAACCTACAAAGTTATAATTATACAGTTACAAGTGTAAATAGGTCATTTACTGTCGCCTGTAGTGAAAGTGAATTAGCCATACAACCAGGAGCATACATTTGCTACATCTATATTTCATTAAAAAAGACCCTTAAGTAAACAAATAAGAGAGAGAGAGAGAGAGAGAGAGAGAGAGAAATGAAATGGGGTTTAACGTCCACTCAACACAAACTAGGTCATTTCGGGACTAACATGGTTTAATTTTATTTCAATAATTCGCTTGCGCGTAGGGGTCTTTAGCAGTGAGAGGAAACCGGAGTGCCTGGAGAAAACCACAACTAACGTAAACAAATGACCTATACGACTTATTAAAATAAAATGTGTTTTGAAGGTTAAATATACTTCACAAAAGATTCAAATTAGATAACAGAAATTTACACCTTGATTGTCCATTTTATGGCCGAAAATTTATCAAAAATTGAAAAGAATTAAACCTTTATAAGAATAAAATCTTAAAAAGTGATCCTGGCAGATTTAGTTATGTTTTGGTATGGATATTACCGCATTAGAATCGAATAATAAATATCACTCACGTCACAAAACAAAATATTTGTTTCGGGGAGGGTGGCGGCTAAAAATAAAGTTTATTTCCCAAAATGACATTATTGCCGGTGATAGTGGAAATGTTAAATCTTGCACGCATCTTATGATCGTATCTTTTTTATACGCCCACCTTAAAATGTGGTCTTATATTGGCGTCGCCCGGTCCGTACGTACGTACGTCCGTCCGTCCGTCCGTCCGTCGTCCACAATTTCTTGTGAACGCTCTAGAGGCTAAAGTTGATATTCGATTACTTTTAAATTTATACACAGTGTTGAAGGTCATGAGATGAAGAAGCCTATTGATTTTCAGCAATATCCGATAATTACCGCCGGAGTTATGGCCCTTGAACACTTCAAAAAATCTTGCGGATGCTCTAGAGGCCAAAGTTAATATCCGATTGACTTTAAATTTATACACAGTGTTTAAGTTTAAGGTCATGAGCAGAAGAGCCCTAATGATTTTCAGCAATTTCCGATAATTACTGCCAGAGTTCTGGCCCCTGATGACTTAAAAAAATCTGGCGGATGCTATAGAGGCTAAAGTTAATATCCGATTGACTTTTAATTTAACACAGTGTAGAAGAATCCTATTGATTTTCAGCAATTTCCGATAATTACTGCCAGAGTTATGGCCCTTGATCACTTATAAAAATCTTGTGGATGCTCTTGAGGCCAAAGTTAATATCCCGTTGACTTTAAATTTATACACAGTGTTTAATGTCATGAGAAGAAGAGCCTTCTTGATTTTCAGCGATTTCCGATAATAACTGTCAGAGTTATGGCCCTTGATCAAATCAAAAATTCGTGTGGACACTATAGAAGCTAAAGTTTACATCCAATTCACTTTAGATTGAAACACAGAGTTTAAGGTCTTGAGACGAACAATGAATTTTGATAACTTGAACAGCTACATCCATGATATTAAATGTTTCGTATACTAAAGGTTCGCATGGAGGAGAAATTTTATCAAAGCCAAACAAATTCTAATGATTTTCTGATAATTACTTTTTAAGTATTAAAATTACTTTTAATCAGATTTGAGTGTCTTATAAATGTTTCATTATCGACAAAATTAAAAATATGCGACAACTCTTGTTGACTGCCCGGACGATTTAGCTGCTGTGGGCGTATGTTTCGTTGCCCGGCAACCTATCTTTATTGATATTAAAAGTTATTTCCCGACTAGGAAAGATTCTGTGATATCTTTAAGATATCGTATTGATTCATTCATCTAACATCCTATCAATCTGAATATTTTGTGTTAGGTTGAGAGATAGAGAGAAATGGGGTTTAACGTCCACTCAACACAACTAGGTCATTTCGGGACTAAGTGTTAGGTTGAGGAATCTACACTGGAATTCCAGCGATCTAATTAAAATATAGATCTATATAGATCTATATCCGACAAGAAGGTTCCTAGTATAGTAAAGACAAGTAAAACGAAATTTATTTTTTATTTATAAAAGGAGCGCTGTTAGCAACCATTTATAATTACAATTCCGCATTTAGCCCTGTAATAAATTTTTCGGGGCGGCCTGGGTTAGATCAGGGCTATCGGATCGAACCAACTAACTGGACCAGCCATTGCGGTGAAGGATACAAGCCATGCTCACTCATGGATCACTTTCTCCTCATATTCAGGCCATTCGTTTTATGGATACAAAATGAAATGAAATGAGGTTTAACGTCTTACTGTTATGCAACAAACCTGGGCTAAAGGAAGACGGGCATACGCCATCCATGTGCTATGAGGGAAATTGTGCCCGGGCAGCGGCGCTACGGCCTACTCTTATATCGGATTTCAACTGCCAAGGTATATTTTACGTGCACGCCAATGTGTAAACGACACCTCGGTTTTTCGTCCCATCCGAACGACTAGGCAGCTGTATCTGTCAGGCCCTGTATGGCGTATACCCGTCTTCCATTACCCAAGGTTAGGTGTCTAATAGTAGGACGTTAAACCCCATATCATTCATTCATTCTTATATCGAATTCCAACTGCCAGGGGATATTTTACGTGCACGCCAATGTGTACACTAGACCTCAGTTTTCGTCCCATCCTTTATGGATACGAAAATGAATTTTAGCTATTCCGAAAAACATATATGTCAAATTATGTTGTCATAATATTCCTAATCAACTCATCTGTATTTGGTTTATTTTGTTTTATTTCGCTAAATGAATTGAGGACAATGAAAAACAAAATGTCGGAAAGTGCAACAAGGGCGACAGGAACCGTTTAAGTCAATACGCTAACCGGTGCCACGGCTGATGTCTAATACTTTATCATCTGTCTACTCGTTCTAAGATGTATGTGTGTCAGTTGACTCTAAAGAACAGAACCGAAGGAAACTTGGCAGGAAACCTTTGTAAGGAATATCGGATTCTTTGTAAGGAATATCAGACCCTTTGTAAGGAATATCGGATTCTTTGTAAGGAATATCAGACCCTTTGTAAGGAATATCGTATTCTTTGTAAGGAATATCGGATTCTTTGTAAGGAATATCAGACCCTTTGTAAGGAATATCGGATTCTTTGTAATACTATGTAAGGAATATCCGTCCATTTGATACTTGTTTTGTCATGACCTACAATCCCAATCTCCCAACCATGTATCAATATAAGGTATGTTATATCAAATCAACCCGGGCATGTGTCACTGTATGGCAGTTGTCAAATTAACTCTAGAATGTGCCACAGAACCAAAATTTACAGCCCCGGCACAGCCCCGGCACACCCCCTGAAGTGCTCTAACCCATTGATTAGAACCTGCCAAATTAACTTCCGCATGTGCCACAGATCCATAATTTTACAGCCCGGCACCCCCCACCCTGAAGTGCTCTAACGCATGGATTAGAACCTGTTTATTCAGAGGGTTAAGATTGTTGGTCGGGTAACATAAGTAAATGAACTTCTTTCCACTTGTTGAAACCTGGTATATTATTTATTATGTTAACTATATTATACAATGATAGGGTTAGGCTAACTATACAATAATATCTTACACTTGTCTCGATAGAAAGACGGGTTTACAAATCTTATAAACAATTAGCTTGTCTGACAAGGTAACACGCCCACCAACTAGCTTGCCTCCCAAGTTAACACGCCCACCAACTAGCTTGTCCGACAAGTTAACACACCCACCAACTAGCTTGTCCGACAAGGTAACACGCCCACCAACTAGCTTGCCTCCCAAGTTAACACGCCCACCAACTAGCTTGTCTGACAAGGTAACACGCCCACCAACTAGCTTGCCTCCCAAGTTAACACGCCCACCAACTAGCTTGTCCGACAAGTTAACACACCCACCAACTAGCTTGTCCGACAAGGTAACACGCCCACCAACTAGCTTGCCTCCCAAGTTAACACGCCCACCAACTAGCTTGTCCGACAAGTTAACACACCCACCAATTAGCTTGTCCGACAAGGTAACACGCCCACCAATTAGCTCGCCTGTTATGTGCTCTAAAGGTCATCTATATAAATGAAATGGGGTTTACCCAGACATGAGAGTGGTGAGAAGTGAAATTGCCTGAAATTTTTGAACTGGTCAGAAACCATCAACGGAGCAAGAATTTTTCTTTCAACGTCGTAATGAGCTTAGCGTAGATTACCGAAGGCGAAGGGTGTCCCGATTGAAGCGAAAGCTAATTGCTCGAGTTACGTCCATTTTCAATGGTTTTCATATGGCGATAATTTTATGTGCCTTTTTTATTGGTTTGTAGTCAAATTTATAAAAATTGCTTTAGGTCGATTGGAGGAAATTAACCAATTGGCTGACAACTCTCATGACTGTTTAACGTCCTATTGTTCTGTTCCTGGCAATGAAGATGACATCTATATAAACTATTCCTGGAGTAACATCGTGTGTCTTTTATTAAGAACCGTATCAGACAGAGAGGAGGTTTAATGTCGACTCGACACAAACTAGGTCAATTCGAGACTAGCATATGGTTAGATTTCCGGGTATGGGTCGAACCATAACCCTAGGTCTATAGCAGTGGGAGGAAACCGGAGAACCCGCAGAAAACCAACGAGGTTAGACAGGCGTCCCTAGTTCTTGTCTCGTACAACCGGGAAATCAAAACCACGCAAGTTGACTCCATGAAAGACCTCCTTTGTAATCTTTATCATAAATATTTAAGCGTTATTCAGAGTTAATGCACAAGAAGTCCATTTCAGTCGTGATATACTATATTGGTAATAGATAAATCTAGGTTCCAGGTTACTAATTAGCCAGAATACACCAATCTGTGCAACTACTACGGTCATTCTGTATCGCAACACTATTTCTGAAAACTTGTTGAACATCGGCGGAGAACAATACTCTTTTAGTGCGAGTACAAGCAGCGATGGATCGGTGGACAAGGTGGTGGCGAGCAAATGTAATACAAAGAACAGTAAATTACCCAAAATAATTTGTTTTAGCATTTACGGAAAAGTTATCGAGGCGTGGCAGTTAGAGTGTATTCTGGTGTGGACATACTCACTCCACATATTCCATCAGTACTGGGTTTGTCAGTTTTGTCACTGCCGGAAGTCGAGAATGTAAACCTCTGTAGGATATTGGTGAAAAAAATAAATATTTCCATTCTAGCGAGTGATTCACCGACGCAAATCCGTGGACCCGTTGAGAAGGGTATTAATGTAGCTGAAGCTTGTTTGGATACCGTTCCTGTGTCACCAAGGAAGCGTTCTGGTTTAAATTTTAAGGGTTCCTTCCAGTATCTTGAATCAAGGTGGCACGCGTACAAATTTGCATACACCAAAGAACCTTGTGGTATTAAGAATCCCTTTACCAAGGCATCTTTATCCGCTGTGTGGGGAAGGGTAATGGGCACTGTGTTTGCTAGGCGCTGTACTTCTAACAGTGTTGCTTCGTTGTACGGCATTTTAGACTTATCAGACCATCCAACCATACGACTATCACCGACCACACTGGCGATTTCTTCATGACATTTCTTCTGGACTTCCGGATGGAGGATCATGAAGAGTAAAGCCCAATCTAGGGTCGTAGCTGTTGTGTCTGATCCAGCAATAAATAGACTCAAAATGGTTCTTTTCGTGTTGCCTTCACTGGTGACATCGAATGCGCCATTAGCACACATATCTAGATGTATATCGATAAAGTCCTTGATGTCGCTTTTGTCGAAGGCTTCTCGGTGTTCCCCAATACGTTCAGCAATAAACTGTTTTACCTTTTCGATAGAATTACGGGCACCCGATATTTTGGCAGCGATGACTGGAATGAAACGAAGCATGGGAAACTGATGAATGGGGGAGAACAAAGTCATCTCACTCTTAAAGTTTACCTCCATTGTGTCAATGATTTGAAGAAAATCCGGGTCGCTGTAATCGTATCTTTTACCAAATACAACTGTGCTCACGATATTCGTTGTAGCTTTCATCAGTATGTCATGGGCTTTAAATGGCTTACCATCACGTGCTGTTATATAGTCCAGAACGATTTTAGCTTCTTCTTTAATCTTATCCTCAATGGTTGTCTTCCCGACTCCTATATCACGAAGTGCTCGAACTGTCATTCGTCTTGCATCTTTCCATTCTTGTCCACTCGCCCACAGGACTCCCCTTCCGTCCTTTACAGCCTGTTGAACTGCCCAAAGTTTATCTACTGGTCGCGAACTGAACAGATCCTTCTGTTTCACAAAAGCCTCTTCAATAGATTCGAAATCGTTTAAAACTACCAACAGCTGGTTACCGAAATAAATTCGAAATATATCTCCATATTTTTCTTGAAGTTCTGCATAATATTTATGTCTCTTACCCACCCGTTTACCTCGCATATCAAACATGTTTCCCACAATTGGGTAATATGATGGTCCGGGAGGTATCCCAGATCGTTCCTGCTTTGAGATGACGTATCCAATAATTAATAAGAGAACAAGAGTCAGTAAAATAGTTGTTACATCAGTAAATGATGATAGAATATACCACAAGTTAATCATATTTTTACACAACCACAGTCGGTGTATATATATCCTAATTAAATATCCACGACAGTCGTTCTATATATATCCTAATTAAATATCAATATCCACGACAGTCGTTCTATATATATCCTAATCAAATATCAATATCCACGACAGTCGTTCTATATATATCCTAATTAAATATCAATATCCACGACAGTCGTTCTATATATATCCTAATTAAATATCAATATCCACGACAGTCGTTCTATATATATCCTAATTAAATATCAATATCCACGACAGTCGTTCTATATATATCCTAATTAAATATCAACACTCGCCATTTCACGATCACAGTCTCGTAATAAGATTTTATAAGCTGTATGTTAATAATCCACGAACAATCACCAACTGTTAACCCCGATATAAACAGATCTAGTAGCTAGATATCTAGGTCTCTCTCTCTCTCCGCTGTCAACATTCCTATAACAGAAACCTTGCTAACCTCGTTAATACTGCAAAAAGTTGTATTAAAGTTAATTATATAGTCAACATCCAATGCATTCATCTTTTGAGTAAGATCGAGTTGAAATGCTCAATTTACTAATTCTTCCAACCGTCTTAATGAAACATGATACAATTTAAGGGTCACGGTCATGGATGACTGCAAACTACACTCTCCGGACGATTTAAGGTATGTTGCATCTGTTTGTAATATCAACCCATTTTTCATCAGAACAATATTGCACAGATGCATTTATGACATTACTTGATTATAATTAACATGAAATACACCGACTTGCTTTAATGGGAATGACCCAATTCAAGAACGACTGTGTCCACCTCGATAAAAGCCTATTATTACAAGCTTCGACACAGTTTTAAATATAGCTTACTACACTGTTTCTACACTATAACTATGTAACGACACAGTTACATGATTGGGTCATAAAGGGACATCGCGCATAATATCATTAGGGCTCAGACTAGTAATTATTTGCACAGGCTGTAGCTTTTTGCTCAACATTCTGTTCTGTTGGTTTCTTTCTTTATTTTAAATTGAATTGAATTGAATTGAATTGAATTGAATCTTTTTAGGCATAATGGGGACCACATTTTTTGCAATCTCCTCATAGGGAGGGGGGGGGTAGATTTTTTGCTACAGGGATTTGAAGTTGACAGGGGTGAAAATCTCACTTCCGCAGAAAGACATTTTACATCCTCATGCATAGAATATGTCAAATTTTGCTGAATGGGGCTCACTGCTGAAAATCTGACACGTGTTTAAACAACATTTTATTAGAAAATACCAAGAAATGGTGTTTCATGGGCCATATTCTACAAGCAATATATGAGGAAGAAATAAAAAAAAATTAGTACTGCTTCGAATGGAGAGAGAGGGAGAGAGAGAGATAAATGGGGTTTAACGTCCGATCGACACAAACTAGGTCATTTCGGCACTACTGCTTCGAATAGGCTAATGAAGACAGGCATGCGTCATACAGTGTGCTATGATGAGGGATCTACTCTTACATCATTGTTTTACTAGTTCGTTCGTATCTGGAGTTTTACGTCCATTTCCACCTGGAATGGAATGGAATGGGGTTTAACGTCCTGCGCTTAAGCACCTAACCTGGGCTAATTGAAGACGGACATACGCCATACAGTGTGCTAGGAGGGAAATTTTGCCCGGGCAGCGGCGCTACGGCCTACTCTTATATCGAATTCCAACTGCCATGGGAACTTTTACGTGTTGGCCAATGTGTACACAGGACCTCGGTTTTTCCGTCCCATCCCCCACTTCCAGCTTTAAGACTTTGAACGACACGAGGACGAATTTTGGAGTTATCTCCCTGTTTAAAATTCGACTTAAAAATCTTTATGAATGCGTTTGATAAAACAGATCTATGTGTGACATCCTTAAATACACATAGAGGTCATTTCTTAAAAATCCGTGACCACAAAAACGTATTGAATTAAAGTTCTTACGGGATTATTATTTTTTAATTATGGTTTATTTTAGGCATGCTTTAATTTGAGCGAGTGTTATATCTTTTATTCCTGGGAACAGCATGTGTACTCACCGCTTTTAATTAACAATTCAGCAATTCAACATCATTCATTCTATAAATTAATTAAGATATGCACTCAATAGAAAAATCTGTTTACATTTATTGGCATTTCCTATTGTTTCTCACAGCCCTTCGTTTTAATAGAACTTCGTCCAAATTACAAAATCCACCGAAGCTTCTATTTTCGTGAGATGTGTGATGCAGGAAGCTGGAGGGGGTGGTGGGTACACCTTGAGGTTTCAACTTCAGAATGACGTCGTCTTCGTCAGCCTAATAGAACGCTACATAATCCAGCATGTCTTCTGTATGACTATGACGTCATATCTTACATTGTCTGGGTATGTTCTTGTAATAGTGGATGTCATTAAAAATAAGTCATACGTCCGTGGGTTGGGTTAGGGTGGCATTATTTACATTTATTTATATATGTATCTATTTTTAGTGATGAGTTAACAGTTTATAAAGATAGGGATGGGGGGTATTTATATATGTATCTATTTTTAGTGATGAGTGAACAATAGAGTTTATAAAGGGGGTATATATATATATATATGTATTTATTTTAGTGATGAGTACACAATAGAGTTTGTAAAAATGGGGGGGGGGTATATGTATCTATTTTTAGACAATAGAGTTTATAAAGGGGGGGGGGGGATTTATATATGTATTTATTTTTAGTGATGAGTTCACAGTTTATAAAGGGGGGAGGGGGTATTTATATGTATTTATTTTTAGTGATGAGTGCACAGTTTATAAAGGGGGGAGGGGGTATTTATATGTATTTATTTTTAGTGATGAGTGCACAATAGTTTATAAAGGGGGGGGGGTATTTATATGTATTTATTTTTAGGGATGAGTGAATAATAGAGTTTGTAAAAGGGGGTGTGGGTATTTATAGATAAGATAAGATTTTATTGTATCATTGCATCCACCAAGGACAGCATACATATTTTAAACAAAAGTTGATCATACAATTATAACAAAAGATGACCATACAATTATAACATAACATCTGGGTCGATCCTTTATGAATTTACAATCTGATATAATAAGTCTATAAGCATCAAAATTATCTAAACGGGCCTGGAAGGTAAGCAAACAATTTCGTGTGTATTTATTTTTAGTGATGAGTGCACAAAAGAGTTTATAAAGGTGGGGTGGGGGAGGGATTATATATTTGATATTGTTTTCTATATATATATAAATTACAATGCATACTATTTTATCTGTATATATGTTTTTAGCTTTAGCAAACTTTTAAATTCGCCTGTAATAAAATTTCAAGTTCAATGTTGTTTATTTTACTCGAACCTGGAATGAAATAATGTTTAACGTCCTACTCCTCTTTAATATCGGTCTTTTATTCAACAAATTAAGTTTATATGGCAATATTACTCGGCCCCTTTTCTATGGAATTCATTACCCTTGTCAGTTAGGCAGGCCAAGTCTGTAGAAAGCTTTAAATCTCAGCTAAAAACCAATCTTGTCAACCAGGCTTATTCATGTCAGTAGTGACAAACTTTGTTTTAAACTTGAAAAAGCGCAATAGAAACTGCCATAAAGTGTTTTTGCGCTATACAAATTGAGACTTATTATTATTATTGTATGTTTCAATGTACGGTGTGGGGCTGTAGACTGTCCGGGGATTATAATTTCTGTTGACTATGTCATTTCTGGATTCTGTCAGTTCATTTATTTAGTGTGTGTGTGTGGGGGGGGGGGGGGTAAATTGTAAACTAATTATGTGAGTCTCTCAAACATGACTTGACCTGACCTGCGCGGACCAACTTAACGTTTGTTTGTGAACCGTGTGGTTCGGTTTAATCATATTATTACATATCACATATCAAATTGTTTACACGTTAATATTTCATTGAACACTGAAGACATATATACACGTGGATAAGATGAGTAGTAACTTGTAATTTGAATAGGTATTTGTGTTATATGAAGCGTGTGGCCTATTTAATATATATTAAATAGACCGCTATCATATAATATATACTACAACACAATATAATATACAATATAATATACAATATAATATATAATATAATATATAATATACAATATAATATAATATACAATATGATATACAATATAATATACAATATATAATATGTAATATACAATATAATATACAATATACAATATAATATACAATATAATATATAATATAATATACAATATAATATACAATATAATATACAATACAATAATATAATATAATATACAATATACAATATAATATACAATACGATATACAATATAATAAACAATACAATATACAATATAATATACACTATAATATAATATACACTATAATATACAATATAATATACACTATAATATAATATACAATATAATATACAATATAATATATAATATAATATACAATATAATATACAATATAATATACAATATAATATACAATACAATAATATAATATAATATACAATATACAATATAATATACAATACGATATACAATATAATAAACAATACAATATAATATACAATATAATATACAATACGATATACAATATAATAAACAATATAATATACAATATAATATACAATATAATATACAATATAATATACAATACGATATACAATATAATAAACAATATAATATACAATATAATATATAATATAATATATAATATACAATATAATATACACTATAATATACAATATAGTATACAATATCTTCGGTTTCTTCCTGCAGTAATGATCGAAATCATTCGCACGATCTGTGTCAAGGGCCAAATTGGAAAAGGCCTCAGGCCTAATTTGCTACCCTTTTAAAATGACACGATTATTATTATTATTATTATTATTATTATCCCTTGAACCGTTAGTCCCAAAATGACCTATCATCTACCCCTACAAACTACGACACTCTATCAAACGAAGGTTTTCAAACGGTTAGCGCAAGAACAAGAAGGGTAAACGACATTTATTTTCCTGATGATAATCGGTTTTCACTACCTACACCAGATATGTATAATACATCTAAATCTTACCTTTCTAAATGAGTTATTTAAATCTACTATCAATAAACGTTCGAGGTATAAGGTGCAAAAACAAAAGATTAAAAATATTTTCATGGCTACGGAAACAAAATAATGACATAACATTTATTCAAGAAAGCCATTCTACCATTTTAGATGAAAGGTCATGGAGAAATGAATGGAAAGGTGATATTTTTTTCGCTCATGGTAAATCTAATAGCGCAGGAACCCTTGTTCTGATTAATAATAATAATAATAATTATGACATTATTCAAAGTTTGTCTGATAGCAATGGCTACTATAATATAATAGTCATTAAATGTTATATGCACATATATATTATTGTAAATACTTACAGTCCTATTGCTGATAACGATCAAAGTGTTTACTTTAATACACTTTTAAATGAAATAAATAATATAACAAGTGACTATGAATCATATTGTGTAATACTAGGAGGGGATTTTAATAATATTAACAATGTATCAAAAGACCGCTACGGCGGTAATTATAAAATTAAAAAAAAGGGTCAGTTAAAAATTTTCGAAATAATCAATAAATATGATCTTTTGGATATATACAGGCATAAAAATCCAGATTGTATGAAATACACCTGGAGACAAAAATCACCCTTTATTCAGAGTCGCATAGACTTCTGGCTTTTATCAGACTTTCTTTCAAATCTTTGTGCCAATACAGAAATTATACCAACCTTTTTTAGTGATCACTCTGCTATAACACTAACTATAAAACTTAACAATGAAAGCAAAGGGCCAGGTCTCTGGATTTTTAATGCCACTTTATGTCACGATAACAGTTATAAAAAACAGATTATAGAAAATATAGATAAATGGGCAATAGAATATCATGAACCGAATGATAGTAGGGGTCTATGGGATTATATCAAGTACCAAATAAAAACCTATACAATAAGTTACTCAAAAAGAAAGCAAAAAGTAAAACAAAATTTAAAAAACAAGTTAACGAATGAAATTAAATCATTAGAAAATAATTTATCGGAGAATAACTATACACAACTTCTGTATTTACAAAAGCAATTAGATCAAATATATGTTGAGGAAACCAAAGGAGCAATCTTGAGATCCAAGACAGCCTGGTACGAAAAGGGTGAAAAAAATACAAAGTTTTTTCTCAATTTAGAGACGCGTAACAAAAAATTAACATCCATATCTAGCATTCAAAAAGCCAATAGCGAAATCACATTCTGTAAAAAGGAAATTACAACAGAAATATATAACTTCTATCAAAATTTATACTCAGATGGATGTTTAACGTCCTACTCAGAAAAACGAGAATTAAATGTAGTTACACATGATCTTCCGAAACTATGTGACTACCAAAGTCAAGAGTTAGAAGAAAAAATAAGCAATATAGAGTGCCAAAGGGCGATCGAATCATTCAAAGACAACAAATCACCTGGAAACGATGGAATTACCATCGAATTTTACAGATCATTCTGGCCTTCCATAGCAAAATATGTTTTAAAATGTTATGATAGTTCTTTTGAAAATGAATCATTGTCCTCCTCACAAAAACAATCAATAATAAAACTTATACCAAAAATAGATAAGGATAGATCACTGTTAAATAACTGGAGACCAATCACATTAATTAACGTTGATGTAAAAATAATTAGCAAAGTCTTAAATAATCGACTGAGGGATCATTTACCGCTACTTATTCATCCATGTCAAACTGGTTTTATAAAAGGTCGTCATATTCAAGAAAATACTAGGGTAATACATGACCTAATACATATCTCGAAAAAGAAAGAAATTACAGGTTTTCTGATGGCATTGGACTTCCGTAAAGCTTTTGATAGCATTTCTCACGACTTTATTTTTAAAACTTTAAATGTGTTCGGTTTAAAATCAAACTTTGTCAGATGGATAAGTACTCTTTACAAAAATATTACATGTGCAGTTTTAAACAAAGGATTTACTGCCAACTATTTTGATGTTAAGCGGGGTGTTAGACAAGGGGATCCACTAAGTTCAAGTATCTTTAATCTTTGCATTGAAATACTATTAAATCAGATAAGACATAACATAAATATATTTGGAATACAATTTGGAAAACAAAATATTAAGGTTACAGCTTTTGCTGATGATGTGACAGTATTTTTAAGAGATTATAAATCTGCAAGACATCTACTTGAGGTCTTAAAATTATTTTATAAAATTTCAGGTTTAGAAATCAACTTATCAAAAACTGAAATATATAATCTAAATTATAAAAACTTTAATAATGATGAAGAAATCAAATCTCTCGGAATTAAAATATGTACAAATCATATCAAAATATTAGGAATATACTTTTCCTATGATGAAAATATATCATTTAAATTAAACTTCAACGATATATATCAAGAGATCGAGCAAACATTAAGTAAATGGAACAATCGATGTCTATCATTAATGGGAAAAATACAGATTGTAAAAACATTTGCCACTCCTAAAATTTTATACCCTTCACTATCAATACCAATTCCCGTTAATTTAATTAAAGAATTTAACAGAATAGTATACAAATTTATCTGGGATGGAAATGATAAAATTAAACGAAACGTATTAATTCAAAACTATGAAAAAGGTGGACTTAAAATGATTGATATTGAATCAATGTTAAAGGCGCAATGTATATTCTGGATAAAGAAAATTGTAGATGATAAAACAGAACAACCTTGGAAAGTACTATACAACTTTATGCTAAAAGAGTACGGTGGACATATATTGCCAATGTGTAACTATAAATCGACATTAATACAACTACCAACATTCTATAAAAATCTCTATCAAAACTGGGAAGATGTATTTACAAGACACATTGATACTAGTGATAATCTTGAAGATCAACTTATTTGGAATAATAGAAATATAATAATAAACAACAAGCTAATATATAATTCAAATCTATTAAATGATAATATTGTATATGTAAAAGATTTAAATACTGATAATTACAACAGTGAACAAAATAAATTAACTTTTCAAGGTATCAAGTCGAAAATAGGAAAGCTGTTAAACCTTTCCACTTGTATCTATAATCCTAGCCCGACATCAATTTGTAACTATCTTAATAAAATATTAAACATAATATACAATAATTCAATCTGTAAAATTCGATCTAAAGATGTGTACAATAAATTAATCCTAGAAAAACTCACTAAACCAACATCGATTTCAAAATGGCAGATGTCAATAAATGACGTCATCACTATCGATGATTTTTATAAATATTTTAAATTAATTTATGAAATTCTACCGGACACAAAACTTAGAACATTTCAGTATAAGTATCTACATAATATAATATTTACAAATGACACTTTACTCAAATGGAAATTAAAATCTTCTAGCTTATGTGATTTCTGCAGTGCCGCCATTGAAAATATTGAACATCTTTTCTACTACTGTTATTACTCTAGTAAAATTTGGTCTGAATTTCATAAACTAATTAATAAATTAGATATAGAAATCGTTTTGAAAAGGAAAAATATTCACTTTGGATTTTTTGACCAAAACACTTTTCTTAATAGGTCAGACTGGACCATAACAAACCATCTTTTATTCTTAACTAAATATTATATCTACTGCGAAAAAATTAAAAATAGTACTCCGCAAAAGAATACATATATATCACTTATAAAACACATAGCTAATATAGAAAATAATGTTCATAACGAGAGTAGAAGTAATTGGACACGTATATTGGAAATGAATTTATAATATCAATATGTAATGTATGTTTTTTTTTGGGGGGGGGGCGGGGTGTTGTTTTTTTTTTTGGGGGGGGGGGGGGTGTTGTTTTTCTTTATGTATTGTATTGTATTATATTGTACTGTACTGTGTTGTATTGTAATGTATATTTTGTTGTATTTTATAGTTTTGTAATGTATCTTTACTTAAATAAATTTTTATGAAAAAAAAAAAAAAAAAAAAAAAAATGACCTAGTTGTGTCGAGTGGACGTTAAACCCCATTTCCCTCTCTCTCATATTTCTACACGACGTTTTATTTAAAGGAGCTAAATCGCTAACATTTTGGACCTAGAAATTTACAAAAGTGGGTCGCAATGCATATAATACTGTAATATGAATGTATATAAACTGATTTACATTGCATAGTTTCCGTTTTACTCCAATTTCAAATCAGTTATGTTCGACAAAATAAGCCAGCAATCTCAATCGAGTGCAAATTTCTATCATTTAGTTATTACAGTCTACATGTGCCGTTTAATTGGGTGCAATTTGTGTAGCATTGTCCCTCTAGACTCTCATTACAACTGGGGCTGAAGCGCATTATCTTCAATACTGGATATCAGAAGCTCACCTTTTCCTGGTAAGTTTACATCATCAATGTTGATTTAAATTGATTTAAATTGACCAATAATTCGTGTTTTCGATGTCGAAGATTTTGGAGGATTTTGAGTTACGGACTTGGATCCTTCAAATAGTTCGCCAAATACACACCGTTAAGAAGCTGGATATATGATAGAAGGAATAAAAATGCAGAGAAAGATAACAATTTAAAGACAGAAACAATATAGATTAAATATGTAGAATATATTTTACATATAGAGTGAGCATATTATGATGTACCCATAGCCGGTCTCAATGTCGACCAGGAAGAAAAGATCCAAAATTTAGTAATTTGATTGGATAATATTTCATCAATTTTAGTACTTAGTCAATCAGAATTGAAGCATCTCCTAACATTTGGATTTTATCTTAGTTAAGATTTCGAGAAACCGGACCCAGTTTACAGGTCAAGTTATACATCAACTTTGTGTGTGAAGTTATCAGGGGACATGCTTGAACTTGTATCATCTTGATTTATTTCACCCGGACCGTTTTACCGAGATTTTATTTGACCCGGGTCGTATTATCGAGGTATTATTTATTCATGCGGTAATCTAATGGTGTTTTCAAAGACCTCATAATATGTTCATGGTTGTGTATGATTTGTTGAACGATATAAACGGCTTGTAATTTACTGTGGTCGACGTTGATTTCACCCCTGTATGGTTTGTTGAACGATATAAACGGCTTGTATTAAACGATATAAACAGCTTGAATTTTACGGTTGTGGACGTTGATTATAATAATCAGTACTTGAACTAAGGGATTATTGGGTTGACCTATGTCAAGACGAACGAGCTCTTGGCGATGTCATTAGATACATAGTCGTTCACCACCGATATAAGTTTATTTGTGTACAAGGATATTTTAAACGGTTTGGTGAACGTCGAGGACGACTGACGGCTATACACAGGTGAGTCTATATTTGATAAAAGAGAGAGAGAGAGAGGTAGAGAGGGGGGAGGGTGAGAGAGAGGGAGGATGAGAGAGAGGGAGAGAGAGAGACAGAGAGAAAATGGGGTTTAACGTCCACTCGATAAAAACAAGGACATTTCGAGACTAACATATCGTTTAATTCTATTTCAATAATTATAGCTTACGCGTAGGAGTCTTTAGCAAGGGACCCGACTCCTTGCCATGTACAACTGGGGATTCGAAACCACGCCAGTTGACTCAATGACAGGCTTTATGATACAGCGCGCACGTGCTAACCATTCGGCCATCCAGCCCTCCATATTTGATGAAAGATTCGGAAATTTGTATCTGTTTTAGGTACAAAAATTCAGATTACGTAGTTATCCATACGACCTTCTCGGATGATTGCTAAGTGTCATCGGGTGTTCTAAAAGGTATATACTCCACCTCGTGTATGACACCTCAGACCGGTTGTCTTTGTAGCTAGACCAGTTTGGGTCCATCATTAACCTGGAATAGAGTAGGATCTGACTGTGGGTCGATGAGTTAGCTTGCCTAGAATATGGGTCTGACTGTTGGTGGGGTTAGCTGGACTAGAGTAGGGTTTGACCGTGGGACAGATAAACGGTTGACATGAAATGAATATATTGGGCACGGAGCTTGTTCACAGCTTGTTTTATACACGTGTGTTATTTTAATCTAGTGTATATTTACCTCGTTGATAAGAAACCTAATAATTTGTCTGTTTACAATGTCAGTGTGTTCTAGTATAATCAGTAAATCAACAGGTTGTTAACAATATGATTAATATTATACAAATATAAACAGTCTACATAGATAGGGTGATTTATACTTTATTCATTCGACAAGTTTTTACTTTTCTTTCAACAATGAGAGAGAGAGAAATAGGTTTAACGTCCACTCAACACAACTAGGTCATTTCGGGACTAGTTTCAACAATGAACCGGATAGCGGCTATCACCCTATCATAGTCACCTCCACACGGCTCCACATATGATATATTAATGGGTTTGTTTATTTTATATATTTTGCATGATGTATTATTTTAAGAATGAACCGGATAGCCGACGTACGAAATTGATTTGGCAGACTTTGAAATTATAGCGGCTACCGTCCTATCATAATCACCTCCACGACCACATGTGATATAATAATGTGGTTTTTTTGTCATTTTTTTATTATTGTTATTTTGCATGATGTATTATTTGATCTGTAGATGAAAGTAACAGGTCCCTTAAAGATGCATTATGAGGGATTAGATAAAGAGCTCACAGTTCGCACTATAATACTTAAATACTAGATACGATAATGTAAAGGCAATTTGCTGAAAATTTCAGTCCAATTGATCCACGCTGAGACGGAGATATTAGCGATTGAATTTTCGGCACAACCTCGATCATCATTACCAAAGTCGATACGATAAAACATATTCTCGATTATCCATTTCATGATTAAATCATGAATGAAAGTTGAGCGGCAAATCGGATACTAATCCAGTAAATATCACAGGATAGCGATGACATCGAGAGTTGATTATAGTCCGAATACGTCAATTAAAATGTCTAATTAATAATTTAGATAACATTTCAGTTCTAAAGCAAAACCTACAATTGGAAGATGTAGCTCTAGCATAATGTACATGTATGTTAGAAAATGCTAGTTTTAGGACTGATCAATCGTTTATATTTGTCCTTGATATTCTCTGTGGGCCTCGACTTGTTCAAACAGAAAACCAATGGAATTCTTTAGACCATAAACTGTTAAACTAAATCTAACCTAATTAATATCCAATATAACTTCCAAAAATAAACCACATTATTCTCTAGAAATCTCTCAAAATATTCGTCTTCATTCGCTCAATTCGGAGGTAAATTGTTTTAAATTTGGGTTGTTGTGTAGTTTGATATTTTGGTTTTTGGCTATTGAACGTAACACAAGTTATTAAAATTCTGATATGCTGTCAACTTTGAGTAGATTAGAATTCCGTTTTTTGATTTCACAGCCTGTGATTTATATATAGTCTAAGTAAATACTGGGTTGTTAGAATAAATAAAACACGGATTTATATAAATATTGGATATCTAGATTTACGTGTAAATATAGTATGTCTATCACGATGGGTAAGACGCTGGCTCGCTAGGCTGGGGGTCGGGTGTTTGATCCCGACCGAGAAAGTTCATGCAGATTGTCCGGCGTTGTACCCCCAACTAGGTGGCTCTGTGATAACTAGGTGATACTGTACGTGTGGGTGTAGGTGTAGGTGTCGATGTGCATCATCGTATTTAAAAATGTCTGAAATATTGAAATAATCCATTGCCCCGATTAACTGGGATGGTTTTCATTGACGAGACAGATTGGCGACGTTTTTGAAAATAAAAAAAAATCGAATTATTGTTGTAATAGAAGAGAAATAAACTTATGGCGGGGTAGGACAGGTCTCTTTGTGTGAGTGAAATCAAATGGATATCTAGTAAAACTATTTACAATAATGATTGTAATAAAATGAATTATTTCTGCTTCAAAACTTTATTGAATATACCGTGGTGTTTAGACACCTTTCACAATAAATTTATATCTTTAACAATCTTTACAATCGTACTAAATAAATAAACTAAGCATTGACTTGTGTTTGTACTAGATTTATTGTTTATGATGATTTCTGTAATAAATACCGGGCCTGTATTTACTGATTATATTTCATCATAAATATATAAATATACAGTACAGAACCATAAAACCTGGCCTTGACACCACGGTAAATAAATATACACGAACTACCATAAAACCTGACCTTTATACCGTATACTTAGTATATAGATAGATGAATAACGTCCACTGAGACAGAGAGAGAGAGGGGGGGGGGGAGAGAGGGAGAGAGAGAGAGAGAGGGGGAGCTGGGGTTTAACATCTACTCGACACAAACTATCATAAAACCTGACCTTTATACCACGGTAAATACACGAACTACCACAAAATTTATTAATTAGAACGAAAATCTTTAAGCATTAATCTAGTATATTGATGAATAACGTCAACTGAGAGAGAGAGAGAGAGAGAGAGAGAGAGAGAGAGAGGGTGAGGGACAGGGGCTGGGGTTTAACGTCTACTCGACACAAACTAGCTCTTAGCAGGACTAAGATATGGTTCAATTTTATTTCAATAAATCGCCTGCGCGTAATAGGGGTCTTTAACAGTGTCAGGAAACCTGGATAAAGTCCACGAACATCAATTGAAAGGAAAATCTTCAAGAATCAAGTTAGTATAGATGAATAACGTCCACTGGGAGGCAGTGGGAGAAAGGGAGAGAGGGAGAGGGAGAAAAGGGGAGAGGGAGAGAGAGAGAGAGGTCACCCAACCCCGTTGACTGCTAACATTAAAAGCCCTTTATAAATGATAATCGTTCAATCAGCGATCGTATTATGAGAGTCACGCGTACTGAATTTAAAGGGGGTCTTTGTGCGTATGATAAAGCACGAGACCGGGGGTTATTCTGGGGAAAGAAAAACTGACGAAAATAACCCCCGATAAGAAGAAAAAACGAGGTCGGTTAGACCGCAAGTTATTCCGGGCATAGAATATACTCCAAAGATGAAAGAGCTTTAGCGTTATATGTTTATAAACGAAGACGAAGAATGGACGACCCACCACAATACTTAGAAGGCGTCATTATAGTTCAAACGTTTAATTCATAATAGAAAAGGTAGTTAACCTTACTGCAATTTTATATTTTAATTTTTTAATTTTGTATCTCAGTATTTGATCTCATTGTTGTTCTTGTTGTTCTTATATTGTTTTGTTATGTTTCAAGGGCAGAATTGTAAAAAGGCCTGGCCTAATTTCGTATCTTAATTATTATTAAACTCAGTATATCAATCACATATTGGCTTCCCCAATTCTATATTACTATGTATTAGCTTGATAACGTTAAAAGAATACTCCTCGAAACGTCGCCCAAATAAAGAAGTAGCTGTTTTCCATAAGTATGTGTTTATAGTTTATTTATCTATCCAGTTACTAAATAGCTGTCAAAGATCACGCTATAGATTATCTCTGTAGATCAGGGTAAATTGATAGGTTATCGATTATCTCTGTAGATCAGGGTAAATTGATTGGTTATAGATTATCTCTATAGAAGGTGGGCCACACAGTAGTAGTGATGTGTCATACAGTAATAGTGAGAGAGAGAGAGAGAGAGAGAGAGAGAGAAATGGGGTTTAACGTCCACTCAGCACAACAAGGTCATTTCGGGACCAACATATTTTTCTTTTAAATTTTATTTCAATAATTCGCTTGCGCGTAGGGGTCTTTAGCAGTGGGAGGAATCCGCCCCTATTTCCATGCCACATATACTCACACCTGGGCTCGAAACCACAGCCGCACGCCAGAGGTGGCCGGCCAGCTAGAGGTCGAAGCGCGGCACTCTAGACCATTAGGCCATACCAACCCCCCTCATACAGTGGTACTGGTAGAGTATATAATGTATTTGATAAATAAATACCGGGTGATAATACATAAAGACAACAATAGGGTAGGTCTGTATTTCAACCCATGCATTGTTCAAACAGATGGATTGGATAGAATGAATGAATGAAATGGGGTTTAACGTCCTACGCTTAAGCACCGTACCTGGGCTAATTGAAGACGGGCATACGCCACAGTGTGCAATGAGGGAAATTTTGCCCGGGCAGCGGCGCTACGGCCTACTCTTATATCGAATTCCAACTGCCAAGGGATCTTTTACGTGCACTCCAATTTGTACACGGGACCTCGGTTTTTCGTCCCATCCGAACGACTAGGCAGCTGTCCTTGTCAGGCCCTCCTTCTGCATCACTGACAAGGGGAAATCACGCCGGAAAATCGAGATGAACTTTCTCGGCCAATGCAGGGATCGAACACTCAACCTCCAGCCTAGCGAACCAGCGCCTTATCCACTTAGCCACCGTGATCCCGGGATTGGATAGACCAATACCATTCGGCAAAATTCCGGTACCCTACATTTTAAATATATAGGGGGGGGGGGCTAGTGGTCTAGACTGTCGCGCTTCGACCTCTAGCTGGCCGGTCACCTCTGGCTTGCGGCTGTGGTTTCGTGCCCTTGTGTGAGCGTATGTGGCATGGATATAGGGGCGCCTTCTCAAACTCATGGGTTTCCTCTGGGCACTCCAGTTTCCTCCCACTGCTAAAGACGCACAAGCGAATAATTGAATAAAATTAAACCATATGTTAAGTCCCGAAATAATAATAATAATAGTTTATTCGTACTCATGGTACACATAGGTTAAACATATATAATACATAATCTATATACAAATAATTATATCACTTTGATTATGAAGTACACAGAAATGACCTAGTTGTGTTGAGTGGACGTTAAACCCCATTTCCCTCCCTCTCTCTCTCTCTCCCTCTCTCTCTCTCTCTCTCTTTAAATATATAGGCGTAGGTATAAATCACTCACCGTCATGCAGCCGAAGCTAGATGTAGGCTACCGCTTACACCATGCAGTGTGCTGTGAGGCATTGTGCACGGACAGCGGTGCTACGTCCTATACTTGTTTCAAATCAAGGGTACTTTACGTGCACGCCCAATTATTTGTCATATAAAGGGGTTGGATGACCGAATGGTTAGAGCGTGCGCGTTGTATCATAAGGTATGTCATTTAGTCAGATAGCATGGCTTCGAAGCACCGGCTATACGTGACAAGAAGTAGGGTAACCTTCCATCCTACCATGGCTGAAGAACCCTAAGCGCAAGCGAATTATTGAAATAAAACTAAACCATATGATAGTCCCGAAATGACTTATTTTGTGTCGAGTGGACGTTCCCCCCCCCCCCCCCTCTCTCTCTTTCTCTGTCTCTCCCTCTTTCTCGCTCTCTCTCTATCGCGCTCTCTCCTTTCATATAATCCCCGGTTGTACGTGGCAAGGAGTAGGGTATCCTCAGCCCCCCCCCCCGCCACCCACTGCTGAAGACCCCTACGCCTAAGCGAATTATTGAACAAAATTGAACCATATGTTTGTCCCGAAATGACCTAGTTTGTGTGGACGTTACATCCCCCTCTCTCTCTCTCTCTCTCCTCGTCTCTCTCTCTCTCTCTCCTTAACCGTCTTCCATTAGCCCATAACAGTGGGACGTTAAACCCCATTTCACTCCTCTGTCCTTTAATATAACAGCCCAACTATTTATATTTGCTGAGTAAGCCGTATTAATATTATAATAAATCTAGTTTCTGTATACCAACATGAGATTAACCTCCATTACGATTATCTCGACTTCTATATAAGGTGATATCGATTTACACGCTCTGTAAATAATCTGATTATCGATCTGTATATATCACAGTCCATAAATCAATAAACCTCGCATGTCACATTACATCAGATAAGATCATTATTACTTGATTTATTGACACATTAGTTAAAGATACGGTCTCAACATATAAAACATAGATATGACGTCAGCCTATTAGTTAAAGATACGGTCTCAACATATAAAACATCGATATGACGTCAGCCTGTTAGTTAAAGATACGGTCTCAATACATAAAACATCGATATGACGTCAGCCTGTTAGTTAAAGATACGGTCTCAATACATAAAACATCGATATGACGTCAGCCTGTTAGTTAAAGATACGGTCTCAATACATAAAACATCGATATGACGTCAGCCTGTTAGTTAAAGATACGGTCTCAATACATAAAACATAGATATGACGTCAACCTGTTAGTTAAAGATACGGTCTCTACATATAAAACATAGATATGACGTCAGTCTGCTAGTTAAAGATACAGTTCCAACATATAAAACATAGATATGACGTCAGCCTGTTAGTTAAAGATATAGTTCCAACATATAAAACATAAAAATGACGTCAGCCTTTGGTGTGTTTAACTAGTAAATAGATACAGCGTCTTGGTTTTTATTTCATTTATACAGTCTCAACAAAGAAATGTTTGAAAACTAACACATAATTCTCAGACTTCAGTTAAGAAGTAACTAAAAATTGTTTGTCTTATTTTAACTAAAATATAGCCCTTTATAAAACACTTTGTTGTTTTAATGTATCAAACAGAAGATATGTAAGAGAAAAATCTGCCTATCACAGGTTTTTATTTTGGCTTCAAATATTATATAAACTATTATTTAGAGATTTATTTACATGGCAAGCCTATAATGGCGTCTCTAGACCATCGGATGTAAAAGGATTAAAATACGACCGACATTTAATGATTTAATTAAAAAATAGTGAAGCAAGGCTGAAATAACATCACTACATGTACGTATAAAAAAAATCAATGTCGAAACTGCAAACATTGATAACGTCGCCCAGAATAAAATGATTTGATTTTTCTAGTCTGAATCAAGAACGACCAGCTCTTTATCTTTAATCTACAGTGTGTTTAGGTAATATGTCGTTATAGTTATAGTTGTGGCTACGTAATAATAATGTGGAAATAATTATAGTTGAATACCCCAGGAGTTTATGGGTTTTTGTGTGTCGTCTGTGTTTTATTACGTCATTACGTGTAATAACCACCAGGTATATATTAGTATTATTCTATTTTACAGGTAACCAATAGTCGTCTACCTGTAATCACCAATAGTCGTCTACCTGTAATCACCAATAGTCGTCTACCTGTAATCACCAATAGTCGTCTACCTTTAATCACCAATAACAACCATATTACCTGTAATATACAATAACTGTATCCAACAAGCTCATAGGTAACTTTAAACTGTTGTTAGGTTACAAATTATAATCTGCAAGCTCATAGTAACTATTAGTATATCCATTACAAGAAATAGGGGACTTACACATCCTCCATACAGCTGTGTGGCTCATGGTAACTATATGCATTACAAGAACTACGGGACTTCTAAAACTACCAAGGATGTACTCCACTTCCTCTATACAGATGTGTGGTTCATAGTAACTACAACCATTACAAGAAATACGGGACTATCACTTCGTCCATACAGCTGCGTGGTGGAGTGAGGATTAGCGTCAGAGCGCACCGATGCTGTTTATCGTTCTGTCTAGTTACTTAGTGGAATATCCTACCCGGTACATGTGTGGGGTTTTAAGTATCCAAGACTGTCTCTACTCAATTTGACGGAGATTTAGAACAAAGTTTAGTTACTTCAATGCTAATCCGTTGTTGTGAATTATACACTAGTATCTTTAACGTTGTTGTATATTCTATAGCCTGTGTGATTACATCGTCGCTAATGCTTTCTATAGTTATGGGATATTAAAAGACATCGGCAATGAAGCCTTAATGTTTAAACCATGGGACAAAACGACACGCAATAACTAACTTTTAGCAACCTGGACCAACAAATAGGATCCAAACCCTTCCACAAACGAGCGTGTGGCTAGGTGGTATAAGGTGTTACATGTCTCGTTCGTGAAACTTGTACGAGAACATTATTGTTTTGTGATAAAATGTAAACTGTTCCAAAACATTTAATTGGTGTCGATGGCGTCTCCGGAAAACGTGGACCAACTGTCCCTTGATCTGTGCTCTTGTACCATATGCGCGAGACCAGCCCGGGGTCCAAAATGTCTGCCGTGCATGCACACGTTCTGTAAATCGTGTCTGGGGGATTACATCACCAGCAAGATAAAAGACAAAGAAAATGGCAGTCGAACATTTCAGTGTCCAAAATGTTCCGTCACTAACATCCTACCTCCAGGAGCATGCGCACCGTATGGAGAACTGTTTCCGGATGATACGTTTGTGAATAAATTATCGGAAGTGATCAGCGCCTACAGCACGGATAAATCATGCGATGTTTGTGATCGTCGTGATGACGTGTCAACCACGGCAGTGGAATGGTGTATGGATTGTTATGATTCGTTGTGTGGGTTGTGTCAGGATGTCCATCTCCATGGCAAGATGACGTCAGATCATGTCGTCATTTCGCTGGACGAGATGCGGAACCTGAGTCTGGACTCCATCATGCAGCGGAAGCGAACGGTTCCTTGTCCCCAGCATGAAGGCGAACTCCTTAATCTCTACTGCCCTGACTGTCGACAGTCTTTATGCATCCAATGCGCAGCCATATCACACAGGAAGTGCAATCGATGCGTCACTGTAGCGGATGCAATGAAATTTCACGAGGAAGAATTCGAAGAGGTGCTCGTGCGGCTACAGGATATAGACACGACTCAAGAAGATATTCCCAAAATCTCCGATGCAGCGAGTGTTTTAGAGGAGACCCTTACAGCGTCAGCAGAACGCATCAAAGCCACAGCAGCAGATCTTCGGGAAAGAATCAATCAAAGTGAACGAGAACTACTTCAACGCGTAGAGGAAGTCGGTACGGGACTGCGGTCAAAGGTCGCGGGTGCGGGTGCGTGTTCGAAGACAGATCACGTGACTATTATACGATCGGGCGGAGAACGGATGGAGGCGTTGTTAAATTACGGAAGTGACGTCGAGATTCTTGATGCTTTCAATGATATGAAGAAGACAATAGCCCGGATGGATTTAGACGAGGTGGACCCTGGACTCGACCAACTCGTGAGGGTCAACTTCAACATCGATAAAACTACGAAATATTTTAGCCGAGATTTCAAAACTCTGGGGGAAGTGGATGTTGAGGATTGTCAGGTGGATGAAGGTTTATCCGCCTGGGGGGTCACGTGTACGGCACGTGATGAAATAATAGTCGCCGATTGCAGGAATAAAAGAGTCCAGAAGTTCGGCATTGAGGGAAATCTCATTGATCACATACAGCTGCGCGATGAACCGCGAGATTTGACGTGTATTAGTCGCGATGAGGTCGCCATTACTATCATGAATAAGAACATTTTCTTTGTGTCGACGTCACGCACCATGAGACTCAGACGGAAAGTAAAGACGGAGAAGCAATATGATAGTATTTCTATATCCGATAGATTGGATAACCTGCTCGTCAGCTGTATGGAGGATAAATCAATCGATGTTCTTGATTTGGACGGCGTCATACTGAAGTCCTTTAATGCTGACGGGTCGGGAGAGGCTATATTCCAAGAACCGCGATACGTCACATTTTCTCGTGAAGGTAATTACGTCATAACTGACGTCGCCCAGAATTGTGTTAAATGTATTACATCTGATGGTCGCCTGTTGTTCCAGTATCAACCGGATGGCTCGCATGTGTTACGTCATCCCCAAGGAATCTGCATTGATAATATTGGGAACATCTTCATTGTAGACTATTCCAATAGTCGAATACATCTGATCACGTGTGACGGATACTTTCAACGATTCATCATGGGTCGAGAAAGTGGACTCGTCCGCCCAGTCGCCATTCATATGACCCGGAGCAACAAACTGATCATCGTTCAGAGTGACGGAATGGTCAAACTCTTCACGTATGAATGACCCGGAAAGGTCAAGGTTAGCTTCAAGGTGAAATGCTGGTGCGCTAAATGTTGCGCCGCCACCGAGAAGCAGCTTAAAAAGGGTGTGTGTTAAATACAAATGTTGTGTTTCTGTGTAAATTGGTACAAAAACTTCTTCGGCTTTTACATGTGGTGTTGTTTTGATCATTAACTCAGTGTGTATACGTCATCTGAATAGTTACAGTCAACCAACCAAACAGTGAATTACGGCATCCGATTTGTTGACTGTAGCTTAGGGATAACCTTTCTTCGATTAGCAGGACTATATATATTTCACAATGAAAATATTATATCAATTCCAAGAGTACTTTTAAAAACACATATAAACCCTGACTGGGAATATTTGCATGGATGAATTTACTCTCTGGTTATATTTTCTTATATTTTAGTTTCAAGGCTGAAACATACTCAAATACCGCCAATAAATATAAATTATTAATAACGCCCTTTTAAAATTATTAATTAGGTTTCCATAATTCACACTTATTGAATTTAAGTTCCACATCCACCAAGGTAATTTCTAAACAGTTAAAATTGTGGCACCAATTGATTGAAAATGGTAAAAAAAATACTGAATACATACGAGGTCGATGGAAAAAATGAAAATCAATTATATGCCTGTTTTCCAAATCAACCCACCGTCGTGTTATAATTGTAATTTGTAATTTGTTATCATTGTTATTGTATTTTACCATAGTTTGTTATTGTTATTGTTACTGTAGCAGTGATTTGTATTGTAATTCGTTATTCCATTATTATAGTTGATTGTATTGAAATTCGTTATTTTACTACTTTAGTTGATCGCATTGCAATTGGTCTGGCAATGTGTTATTATAATGTCATAGTTGTCGGTATTGTAATGGTTAACTTATTGTAGTTCATAGACATTGTAATTGGTATTGTGGCATTATATTGTTATTAGTGTTGTAGCTGTTATTGTAGTTGCTTGTAATTGTATTGTAGTAGTTATTAGTATTGTAATTGTATTGAAGTTGTTATTGTAGTTGCTTGTAATTTTTATTATTGTTATTATTGTAGTAGCCTGTGATTTGTAGTAAAAGTAGAAGTAATCAAGGTAATGGACCTCTAGAGTATATAAATAGAACATATGATATATTACACCTAAAGTTATAGCATGGAGTAATATGGATGCTTATAATATCTATATATATATAATACTAGGGTGATTTATTTACTCTCTCTCTCTCTCTCTCCCTCCCTCCCTGTTGCTTCTCTCTATATATATATAATACTAGGGTGATTTCTTTATTCTCTCTCTCCCCCTCCCCCTCCCTCCTCTCTCTCTCCCTCTTCCTGTCTCTCTCTCTCTTTCTCTCCCTCCCTCTCCCTCTTTCTCTATCTCTTATTTATCTCTCTCCCTCTCTATCTCTCCCTCCCTTCTCTCTCCCCCTCTCTCTCATCCTCTCTATCTCTCTCTCTCTCTTTATTCTTTATTCTCTCTCTCCCCCTCCCCCTCCCTCCTCTCTCTCTCCCTCTTCCTGTCTCTCTCTCTTTCTCTCCCTCCCTCTCCCTCTTTCTCTATCTCTTATTTATCTCTCTCCCTCTCTATCTCTCCCTCCCTTCTCTCTCCCCCTCTCTCTCATCCTCTCTATCTCTCTCTCTCTCCCCTCTCTCTCTCCCTCCCTCTCTCCCCTCTCTCTTCCCCCCCCCCCTCTCTCCCCCTCTCTCTCTTCCTCTCTCCCCTCTCTCTCTCTTTCTCTCCTCCCCTGTCTCTCTCTCTCCCTTCATTCTCCATCTCTCTCCCTTTCTCCCCCTCTCTCTATCTCTTATTTCTCTCTCTCCTTCTCTCCCCCTCTCTCCCCCTTTCTTTCTCTCTCTCTTCCTTTCTCTCCCTCCCTCTATCCCTCCCCCTCTCTCTCTTTACTTCATGATTTTCTCTCATAAAATAGTCCCAAGACAAAATCCATCGAGTTTATAACATCAGCTAAATCCTATTTTCTTTAATTTCGTGTGAGTTTGTTGGGGGCTGAGTGGCCTACCCTGAGTCAAGGGACATGGTTTCAAATCATTCCTAGTCGTGGCAACTAGAAGGAACGCCTGATTATCGGTGTTCTCCCTACTACTCAACTGGCAACTCATTGAAATGTGGACACAATACACGATATTCGAGAAATAAACTGCATATTATCACAACAGTAACGCTTTGAGACTGTCAGTGAATACTAGTAAATATATGATATTCAACGATTATCTATACACTTAGTATAAATAGTTGAACTAAGACTTGGTATCAGGATGTTCCAAGGAACCACTAACTCGATTTTGTTGAGCCTGTTTTGTGAAAGAATTTTCGTTTCTAACCATTTTTCCTGTGTTATTGTTGTTAATCGTTATTTAAAGGGATTAATTCAGTTTTAACTAATTAACCAATATTTATATGTTTAATGTCCATATCTGTCTAAAGAATCTAGTTAGACAGAATTTCTGTAGGTTTTGTTAAAACTACTTCTGTTTTTAAGAGATAATCACACAAAAGTATTTGAAATATCATTCTCTTATTTTAAAATCCCCCCCCACACACACAAATAAACGGCTCTAATCCTAAAAAATAATGAAAGAGATGGATCTTGCACCAACTGTTTTAGAAAACATCATTCCCTTATTTTAACCCCCCCCCCCCCCTAACAAAAAACGGCTCTAATCCTAAATGGTGAAAGAGATGGATATGTCACCAGATGTTTTAGAAATGATATTGTTGAATGTTGAAATATCTAAGATGTGACTCTTAAAACATCACTTAAACAGGAATTATGCGAAAACTACATCTTCCTATTGCAGTCCTTTCTTTAATCCTGAAATGTTATATAAATTATTAATTAAACTTGAATTAACTTGAAAAGACTTTAAACATACATAATGAAAGTGCTAAATCTAACTATCGAGGTTCTTTCTTATAAAGTATGTATTTAGACATTTATATCTGCCTATTGCAGTCCTTTCTTTAATCCTGAAATGGTATTTAAACTATTAATTAAACTTTAATTAACTTGAAAAGACCTTAAACATACATTATGAAAGTGCTAAATCTAACTATCGGGGTTCTTTCTTATAAACTATGAATTAGACATTTAAAAACAAAACAAGACCATGATCAACTCTCGATGGCATCTTAGGTGTCAGGTTTGCACTGGATTTGAATCCAACCTGCTGCCTAAGGCTCATTGATAATCTAATTCGAAAAAAGATAATCGAGACTATGATTTCTATCGTACTGACTATACTCATGGTGATCGAGGCTAGGCCCCGGAACAATTTGACTAAAATTTTCATCATATTCCCTTTACATTATCTAGTAATGATGATCGAGGCTAGGCTAAAAGGCCAATCGCTAATATTTTAGTTCAGAGCCGAACAATTTGACTGAAATTTTTAGCATATTCCCTTTACATTATTTAGTATTGTGAGAACTACTAGATCTTTATCTAATCTTTCATAATGTCCCTTTAATCAAAACCATCCTATATTATTATTATTAATATTATTATCATTATCATTATCATTATCATTATCATTATCATTATCATTATCATTATCATTATTATTATTATTATTTATTGTTTTGAGATTTGAAGTGGTGAATTTTTTTTGTATGAAGTAAAACTGCATTTATGACCATTCCGTCCGAGTATGTACTATTATATTATTATTTTCCATGTATATTTATAACCAATCCGTCCGAGTATGGACTATAATATTATTTACTTATGTATATTTAAAACCTATATGTCCGAGTATGTACTATAATATACTTACCATGTATTATAACCATTCCGTCTGATTATGTACTATAATATTGTTTATTTATGACCAATCCGTCCGAGTATGTACTATAATACTATTTACCATGTCATACCATGTATATTTGGTTATAGCTACAACTGATGTTTTTATTTATATATTTTAGACTGATGCTGGTATATTCTTTGTTTGTATAATAGATATTACTTGTTATCTTTTTAAAATTCATTTTGGACGACCCGTATAGTGATACCAGGTTGAGAAATCCCCCCTTACCACTCGGCCCTACGCGCAAGCGAATTCATGAAATAAAAGAATGAACCGTGTGTTAGTCCCGAAATGACCTAGTTTCTAATAGGTGTGCAGGTATCTAAGTCCCTGCAGTTTAATTACGTGTGTTGTTAGTCTTGAAATGCCGACTGACACGTCGAAACATATAACAATTTGTGGTTCATTAAAAACAAGGTGCTCAACATTGTCAAGCTATTGAGTGGGAGTAATGTAGGGGAGGCAACTCTTATTAAGCAATTTCACGCGGATTTTTAACAAGAAAATCAAAACGGGTTGGGTAAGATTTTATTGTTTGTTTTTTTATTTGGGACAAAACGGTCAAATACCAAAGAACAAGAAAATATCATTTAATAGTTCTAAAAGTTACAGAGGTGCTACCATCAGTAGTCTTGTGGCTAAACTATTTGATAAAATAATTCTTAAACGTAACTGTTCTGTGTTTAAGTCAACTGACCTACAATGTGGATAATTCGCTTGCGCGTAGGGGTCTTTAGCAATTGAAGGAAACCGGGGAACCCGGAGAAAACCCACAAGGCTGGACAGGCGACCCTACTCCTTGCCATGTGGTTCGAAACCACGCTAGTTGACTGCCATATAGCACATGTTTTTGTTGGTGCTTTTGCATATGCTGATGACATAACTCTGATTTCGCCAAGACCTCATACTCTGACGTCTATGCTTGTTATAGTAAATGAACTCTAAAACGGTTGCAGTGTTGATTTTAATTATGCGGAAAAAAGTAACCTTGTAATATTCTGCTCAAATAACAAAGATGTCAATGATCAAGTTTCTGTAAAATCACCATGCTTCAAAATTTGTGGGGCTGCCATTTTGCACCATGACAACAGTAACTTTTCTACCTCAGTTTGTATTACTCTCTTGTTCCCTAATTGGCACTATGTGTCTTAATGGGTGAAAACACACTCTTTATAAGATATATAGAAATTGATTTCACAAATTAAGTGATTTCACATATAAGTGTTTTTAATCAGCGTAAAACAGTTTTTACATCAGTTTTGAAAACAAAATTGGAATGGGAGGGGCCTTCCAAATTTGAGCCCATGGCGCTAGAGGGTTAAAAACATAAAAGGGAGTATCTGTCTTAAAATGTTTCCATTCAGTTCAATATTTTCCAACATTCGAGATCCACTGCAGATCAAACATTTTATATACACGTGATGTGCACGTTAAAGACCTTTTGAGAATTAGAAATAGCGGAAGGAAGAGTAGGCGGAAATGCGACCGCCCTCTTTTTTTACATTTTATAGAACTATAATAGTGTAGTGAATGTCACGTGATTGCTCGCTGACGATATCACGTGACTACATCAATGGGTCACTTCCATAGAGGTGTATATATTGACTAGAGTGTATTGTGGTCACGTGATCCCCATTGACGTAACGTTATCGCCGTGTGCCGTCACTGGAGACCGGCCGCCATGTTTTAACCGATAAAGAATGACGGAAGTGCCCGGATGAACGCTATGTAAATAAAGGAAAATAGTCTGACAGAGGGCGGAAAAGTCCATTAAAAAAGCAGTTCTAATTCAACAATATCAACCAAAAAAATGATGGTCGAAAGGCCTTACCTCACTGTCCTAAAAACAACATCGTTTTGGCCAACTCACTGGCATATTTTGGGGGCTTTACTATTATTACGAGTAAATCATGATGATGATGAATACCTTGGGTGGCATGGTGTAAATTGTACATGCATACCTGACGAAATTATGTTTATTTTATTAATTGAGCAAAGTGGACGTCACATAAAACTAAATTTTGGATAGATCTAAATAATTTGTTGAACGATTTAAAATGATAGGACTGCTTGATTGACAGAATGATATTTCCTATAGCGTCATACAGGTGATAAATTATAAATAAAAAAAAATAGATTTTTAAAATAATCGAGGACTTCTATCTATCATTTACCAGAAGAATGAAATCTGATGCCGATGGGAAAAAATTTTTTTAAAAAAAGAGGAAAAAAACAGGACTAGCAAGGCCTTGGTAGCTTGGTTGAACAATACAGCGGTATATTAAATTTTACAAAAAAATGAGACAAAATTAATGAGGTTTTCGTAGTAGATAATAAAGAAATAAAATAGATCTTTAAAATAACGAGGACTTCTATCAGTTACCGGTAGAATAATATCTGATGTCGATGGGATTTTTTTATTTTTAAGGGAAATATAAATAGGGCTAGCAAGGCGTTGGTAGGCCTATATGGATTTCAATTTCCATGATTTGGTGGCTATTTCTCTTTGGTTGAAAAATACAGCGGTATATTAAATTTTACACCAAAAAATAAGACAAACTTAATGAGATGTTCGTAGTAGCAGCGATTAAAAAAAATATCAGGCCTGATTTTTTTTGTTACAAAATTTGACTGGGAAAGAAGTTTACAAGACTTTGTCCTTATTATTATTAGCCTTTTTTTAAAAAAAAACCCCAACAAAACCCGAACTAGTTCGGGGGTTTTAAGCGGGGTTTCTGGAGAAGAAAAAAAAAGAAACAAACTGATATTGCAAGAAACGTTCACTAAAAGTATATTCTGTATGTGTACACAATGTCGACCTAATTAATTAAATCCGAGGGAGTAAAACTAACCGATAACAAAGCAACTACTAGCCAGTGAGTGCATGTCTGTGATTAAACACTCCACCCCAATAAGCTGACTTACTCCCTGCGATATTTTGCGTACAATGACAGATGTGTGTACATATATATAATATGCGCAATTTCCATACTAATTAAATATACATTAATTTAGAAGTTCGCTAATCACATGGACCTTGTAATGATTACATAATAAGAATATCAGTATAGGTGAATAGACCCGCCCGGTTACCGGCCTCAAACAATAATCGAGTGTTCGACGTCTTCTCGCCGTGTTTATTAAACTATTTTACACAATTATCAAGATTGTACTATATCTATTAAATCACTATTTCACTTTTAATTTATCCTACTCACTTATAAAATGATAATCCCCTCCCTTTTCGCCTGACATTGAATTAACCAAAACAACAACAACTCTCCGCCATGTTGGTATATGCCAACGTAGGCTAAATCTTACCGGTTGTAAAATGGCCGCCAGCCTCCATAGTCGGCACGCGATCACGTGATCACCATACACTCTAGTCAATATATACACCTCTATGGTCACTTCTCACTACGAATCTTCAAGGTATGGTTGTTAACCACGCTAAAAGGCTACGACCACAATAGCCACATGTTAGTCTCAGATTGACGGAGGCAGTTTGGTGATGAGACGCTGAACCCTATTCTATTAACATAATGAACTGTTCAAGTTGAACCAAATCAAACTGAGGTCATGTTTCTTACAGACGCTGGCTGATCTGTAATGTGCAACGAAAATTATTGAAATCGGGGAAGTTACTGAAATATTTGATGTAACAATAGGATTACTATTGTTGTATAATACGGTCATATTTACACAAACAAACAAATAAATAAAAACAATGGCGATGAGACGGTGTATTTTTGGTATGTCAACACTGTTGTTTACAGAGAGTGTGTAATGTCTACACAACACAGCTTGGTCATCCATCGAGAATATAGGATTTTATTATTCAAGCATGAATGAGTGAAATGGGGTTTAACGTCCTACGCTTAAGCACCTAACCTGAGCTATTTGAAGACGGGCATACGCCATACAGTGTTCTATGAGGGAAATTTTGCCCGGGCAGCAACTGAATTCCAACTGTCTTTACGTGCACGCCAATGTGTACACGGGATCTCGGTTTTCTGTCCCATCCGAACGACTAGGCAGCTGTCCTTGTCAGACCCTCCTTCTGCATCACTGACAAGGGGAAATAACGCCGGAAATTCGAGGTGAAATTTCTCGGTGTTATTCAAGCGTCTTCAGTTCAACTTCTAATCTGTTAAGAAGACTTACTGAACATTAAATCGAAAATTAGGAGTATCATAAAAACGCGGACCTTATCTTTTCTTGTATCACAGTCGTACTTAGCTTGGTTTCCTTCAATTATCATTTGATACTGTTCGCTTTCATGTCATATATTTTCAACATGTTTAAATTCGTTAATAATACAACATAGCCCACAAACACACCAACTATTGTATTTTACAGCTGTATTTTATAGTCTGTAAGAATTAGGCCTGCATCTCACGTGTGTGACAGAAATGTGCAAACTCAGCTTTCTCGGTTTTAAATAATAGATTAACCAATAGTATTATACACCTTTTTTCTATTTAAAGTGCTGATTGGGACCCAGATGTATTTTGTAAATCAGTGATCTGGGTGTCAGAAGAATATTTTAATGTGAGTTTAATATAGGCCTAGGTTGGAGATAATGTTGATTGTACCAGTGTTCAGGTTGTAAAATAACTGTTATTATTATTATTATTATTATTTACCTGAGATATCTGGACAGGTTAATTAATGTGTGACGTAATACAATGAATTAGAGAACCAGATGTTAACATGTGGTAAAACTGACCAACTTATTCATCCCATCATTTTCTTGGCAAATTTCATTCTCATCAAGTGTCCGTTTTCTTCTAATCAGGTCTCCGTGTGAACATAGGTAATAACTGACATTTGTAACTGGACGAAATGACTAAAGTAAAATATAACTGAACCGTGAATACTAAATAGGATGTTCAGATTATTATTAATGAAATATTCAACAAACAGTTAAAATACGTTTACTTGACTGTATTCTGTTTTTAATTTAAACATAAAAGATGCCACGGCTACGACATTGCAACTATGTCGTTCCAATACAGTAGTGAAATCGGGGCCCACTATTAATATGATAAAACCTATATAGACGTTCTGATATGATAAGTTCTATTTAAACAATCTGATCCCTGCATTGGCCGAGAAAGTTCCTCCATATTTTCCGGTGTGGCCTCCCCCTTGTCAGTGATACAGGACCAGCTGACTAGTAGTTCGAAACGAGAAACCGAGGTCCCGTGTACACATTGGTGTGCACGTAAAAGATCCCTTTGTAGTTGGAATTTGATATAAGAGTAGGCCGTAGCACCGCTACCTAGACAACATTTTCCTCATAGCACACTGTATGGCGAATGCTCGTCTTAATTAGCCCAGAGGGGGCGGTGGTGGATGGCTGAATGGTTAGCGTGCCCGCGCTGTATCATAAATCCTGGAATTGAGTCAACTGGCTTGGTTTCGAATCCCCGGTTGTACGTGGCAAGGAGTAGGGTCGCCTATTCAACCTAGTGGGTTTTCTCCTGGTCCTCCGGTTTCCTCCCACTGCTAAAGACCCCTACGCGCAAGCGAATTATTGAAATAAAATTAAACCATGTGTTAGTCCCGAACTGGCCTAGTTTGTGTCGAGTGGACTTTAGATAAATAAACTCCATTTCTCTAACTCTCTCCCTCTCTCATCAGCCCAGTTTAAGAGTCCAACAATAGGACGTTAAACCCCATTTCATTTTATTTAGTTTCAGATCATATCATTCCCCGTGCCTCACTCAAACCGTGGTGCCAGTAGACTGTGGGGAGTTTTCAGCAATAGTCCCATCGTATTTCCGACCCTTCAGATCGCAGATGAAAAGTAGATGACCTTAATAACGAGCTGCCCTACCCTTAGTAGATCACGGAGAGTTTTAACCATTAATCCCAACACATCATTTATTACCCCCAACCCCAACCCACCCAACCGAAACTGAACATTTTCTTCATTTCAAGAATTTTGCTTTTGTTAAATATCGACATCAGAACTTTGAAATAAAATATATAAATCGTTTCATGTAATATAATTTATATTTATTAAAACAAATACATAAATATACTTTCAATCAAAAATAATGATTTCGTTTATATCTATATTCCATGTTTGGGATCAAATCGAATAAAGTTAGTATAAAACAAAGTTGAAGATATGATATTATGTTTTCGTTATGGTGGTATTCCGACTTTACTGATGTTTTTGGAGAGAAAAAACATGTCGGTGATATATATATAATATACACATATATATCAAAAAATGAAACTTTAGGGTCTCAACCCTCAATATATTTACTAAGCTCCCAGTATAATATAAAATATAACAATATCACCCATCTTATTATTGTTCCAAATTGGCGACCTTGGGGAGAAAATAAACCAAACATTTATTATTGTACATTTACTAAACATATTGGACATCCCATGGCGATATCGTTGATTGGAATAGAAATACAATAAACATGTATTTAATTAACTTGAATAGTTTAGGACTTGATTATTTCAACAGATCTTGAAAACACCACTTTTATAATATCTTATCTCGAAAGAAGTGTAGTCTATCTACTCAACAGTTAATTGTTTTTTCATTTCATTTTCTCGGCGCATGCCCAACATGACGTATAATATCAACTATATAACATGACGTATAATATCAACCATGTATCAACTATATAACCTGACGTATACTATCAACTATATAACATGACGTATGATATCAACTATATAACATAACGTATTTATGTATTTCTATAACAACATCTATATCACAGTAAAATTATCAACTTTATCATTGCGTCATATTCTATTTATAGCTAGAACAGACCTAATCTACAACAGAAAGGTGATGTTCCTCATCTACAACAGAAAGGTGATGTTCTTCATCTACAACAGATAGGTGATGTTCCTCATCTACAACAGATAGGCGATGTTCCTCATCTACAACAGATAGGTGATGTTCCTCATCTACAACAGATAGGTGATGTTCTTCATCTACAACAGATAGGTGATGTTCCTCATCTACAACAGATAGGTGATGTTCCTCATCAACAACAGATAGGTGATGTTCCACATCAACAACAGATAGGTGATGTTCTTCATCTACAACAGAAAGGTGATGTTCTTCATCTACAACAGATAGGTGATGATCCTTATCTACAGCATATGGGTGATGTTTCTCATCTACAGCTTGATGACGCAATAATAGACACCAACTAAAAACGTTGACGCGGATGCTATTCATCAACTGATGTATCCGTCTAGATGAAACTGGCAAACTGATCTTGTTGTGAGATACATTACTGTTGCTCGTCGCATATATATCGCGATGACATGCGCAAAGCCACAGATACTTTCAATTCTCAGTGTGAGATACAGATACTGTTGCTCGTGGCATATATATCGCGATCGCATCCTGCGCAAAGCCACAGATACATTCAATTCTCGGTGTGAGATACGTATCATATCCCATACAGATACCTCCCATTCACACATACATATCTTGTGGATTGTGGTCGAGGTGTGTCACGTGATAGCTGTCGTCGGGAAATATAGATAAATCATCCACTGTGTAACTGCCCGATGTTGTCGTGGAATGTCCATCGTCCACGGTGTCTACACTGTACATTGTCGTGGAATGTCCATCGTCCACGGTGTCTACACTGTACATATCCATATCGCGGTTATACACGTCACTATTTCTATCATTTATTCTATGATGACGTAATTCCGTCCTTCCGCCGTACCGTGTATTTATATTGTCATTATATTGATGAAAACCGTCGCCATTTTGAGTAAATATTAAATTGTTTTGTTTATTAAAACTTTGAGTCGTTTGTTTATATTTTGAATTGTGTAAATATTTATAATTTTCTGACACATGTTTTAAACAAGGGTCTCGATTGTCATATTTCTCACTATTTGGTGATAAATTTTCTTTATTTAAACCCGATGATCTATTTCCGCTAGTCTTGATTTTTAAACTATCTGTGGCATTCACGTTATGTCTGGTATGACGGCGACTAGGAGGAATCCCGGTTGTAACAGATCTCATCTGTTCGAGTCTAAAATAAGATGGCGGCTGAATAGAACCTATAAATGTCATCATCTGTTTTCTGGGACTATTGGGAACACTTGTAGCACCATCGTCTGAAAATAAAAAAAAAATAAGTTAGTTATTAATAAGAGAGTCTTGCTTACTAATTAGGGGCTCTGTGGTTCGGTCCGGGGGTCGGCCTTGAAAATTACCCCCATTCCATTTCCTGTTATTTTCATTTATTTATAACAACTTTACATTAATCTCATACTTCTATCTGGAACACCCGTTGTTGTAACGACACGTTCCTGTGATCAAGTCATACATCTACCATCTAGTATTCATAGACTTTGATTTGATCCCGCTTTAAAATCGAATGTATACATAACTTGGAGCCTTTAAGTTCCATGGTACTATATTATATACACATGACTTGGACCCTTTAAGTTCGATGGTACTATATAATATATACACATAACTTGGACCCTTTAAGTTCGATGGTACTATATTATATACACATAACTTGGACCCTTTAAGTTCGATGGTACTATATTATATACACATAACTTGGACCCTTTAAGTTCGATGGTACTATATTATATATACACATAACTTGGAGCCTTTAAGTTCGATGGTACTATATTATATAGACATAACTTGGTCCCGGTGGTACTATAACACGGAACCATTTCAGTGTCCATGGCCCCGCCCCACAACCTATTGTATAAAATGTATATCTACCTTGACCTTCACCTTCACTGGCACCACGCCCACTGTCACACCCATTTGTCTCCCCTGATACACTACTTAACACGTCACTCATCTCAGTTTCCTGAAGAAAATAAAATAACACATTTTTAAATATAACTCATAGAATTCTAATTTTATAAATTCATCAATGGCCATAGGACTGGATAATACATGTTTAAAAAATCACGGAATGGCCAATCTGGTATTCAGCATTTTAAATGGTAAGACACGTATCCCTTGGGGGGGGGGGGGTGCACTTGAGGGATTTTCCCCAATAAAAATTACAGACTTAAACTAAGAAATGCTTTTTTACTGATTTAATTAACCGAACCCTGGAACGGCGTTTAACAGACTCTTAAATAACATTTTACAAACAAAGGAATAAAATTCACAAAGTTCCTCGAAATAATTTATACTCGGGAATTAAGGCGGTTAGTGAATCCATGGTAAGTGTTTCTGGTAATTATTGATACTCTCGATTAAAAGGCGGCCAGTGAATCTATGATAATTATTATCCCAGATTAAACTCTATTTACGTATTCGTCAATCTTTGTGTATCAACTAATTCAATTTAATTAAAACTTGTTGATCAAACGATCGCTGTGAATAAAACGAGTTTCTATTCACTTAATAAAACGAATCGCCAGTAGATCTGAATTAAATTAATTATTTTTAAATAAAACGGTAAACTCTCTGATTCTATTCACGTAATAAAACGAACCGCCAGTAGATCTAAAGTAAATTAATTATTTTATATAAAAAGGTAAAGTCTGTGATTAAACGATTAGTTGATGAAGTAGAAAGCGTGTCTCAACAATAACCTTGATTATACCACGACGAACAATTGATTAGTTCAAAGCCTTGAAGATAAAATACACTCGCAGGATAAAAGATTAGAATGGATAAATTAAAAGAACAAATGATGAAAGCATCCTTTAGATAACAAAATCATTTAGAATAGGCCATTGTCAATAATACGTATTAGATTCATGACGTAAACAACAATTGAATCGTATTAGATACATGACGTAAACAACACGAATTGAAACGCATTAAATGAATGGCGTAAACAACACAATAGTTGAATCGTATTATACGCATCGCCTACACAACACAAAAGTTAAATAACAAGAAATTTAAATGACCAACCTTTGAAAAACTACAGTCGCCGCCATCCACTTGATATTTCTCGGCTAGTTTCATTTTAAAGACGATTAGCTCGTCATTGGAGGGTGGAGGAGCGTTTAAAGATTCTCTCTTGAGATGTAAAGTTGTCTCGCCACTGTCGTAAACATGTACACCCTTCTTATACATCGTATCATCAAGGTTCTTCTTATCGTATTGAGAATGTTGTTGTAAATGTTTTTGTTTATCTGTGCGTTTTAACAATAAAACAATTGTAAGAACTAATATAGCAACTACTAGAGTTATACTAACTATTATTATAACTATCAACATATTGTGTTCAGTGTGATTTATAACAGATAAAGAAGTAGAATTTCCTTCTATTATAACCATGGTAAAATTAACAACAACAGATTTAGATTGTAAACCTCGATCAGAAACCATCACTGATACACTAATATTACCACAATCTTCTAATCGCAATTGTTTGTTTAAAAATATAACTCCAGAATTCCCGTCCATTATAAAATAGTCGGGTTTTTCTGAATATATCAGTTTATAAATTAATCTGGAATTATCCCCCTCGTCCTCGTCCACGGCTTCTACTTGGAGAAGTTCGGTTCCTGGAACAGTCTGATAAAAGACTTTGATGGAATCGACGGAAGAATTTGGGAATCTAATAAAAGGTTTATTGTCATTCTCATCCAAGATATAGATATTAATTTGAATATCGGTAGATTGTTGGGGAATTCCCAGATCGAAAGCTGTAATAATAAAACTATACAAGGCTTGTTTCTCTCTATCTAGAGTTTGTCGAGTTGATAAATAACCGTCTTTAGATAAAATAAAAGGGAAAGTAGAATTAGTTTTAATCCGGTAATTAAGGCGGCCATTTTTTCCACTATCCACATCATGAGCGTGTAATTTACCCACAAAAGCCCCAGGGGCTGAATTCTCTTTGACGTTAAATATATAAACAGGTTCATTGAAGTAAGGTGAATTGTCATTTTCGTCGGTTATTGTTAAATATACGTTTACACTCGTAGAAAGAGGCGGGATTCCCTTGTCTACTGCTAGTATAGATATATTCACGTGCTTCTCAACCTCGTAATCAAACGAACCTAACACAATGACGTCACCTGTTGTTTCATTCACGCTAATTGTTGGCGTCATCTCAGAAACATGACCAAGTTTGTACATCACGTGTCCATTTTCTCCGACATCTTTATCCGTCGCTCGAACTTGCAATAATTTAAATCCGTTTTCATTATTTTCTGATATGTTGATAAAATACTCGGCTTGTTGCACAACGGGTGGGTTGTCATTGACGTCATACAGCAGAACTGTTAAATTGACGTGTGTTTGTAATGGCGGCTGTCCGCCATCTTGACACACCAAAGTAAGATGATAATCAGAATTAACTTCACGGTCTAAAACCTGATTCAGTATTATTTTATATTGATCAGGTTTGATTTGTCGGACACTAAATTCAGTAGAATTAGTCACGTGACACGAAACGTCCCCGTTTATTCCAGAATCCACATCCTCTGTGACGAAATGTGCGACTAAAGAGCCGATACTGGTGGCTTCACTGATATCGACGGTATGATTAACTGATACTAGATTCAGGCGAATAACAGGTGGAGTGTTCACATTATCTAGTACGGTAACGTAGACGATACATTGCGATATTTTAGATTCTATCCCTCCATCTTTGGCTTCCATGATAACACTTTTAGTCTGACCTTGAAGTGGCGTCAATGATGCTATGGGATAAACATCGCCACTTCTTGAGTTTACAGAGAAATAATTCACCACATCGAAATCAGTTTGTCTGGAACTAAATCTATAAGTAATTTGTCCATTTTGATTTGAATCTGCGTCTTTAGCAGACACTGTAACTATGGTAACATTAACAGGAGCTGTCTCATTAACACTGGCGTTGTAGACTGTGTTTAGAAAACGAGGTTTGTTGTCATTGACGTCAGTGACGTTAATATAAAGTTTCATTTCACCTGATCGTCTCGGTTGGCCGCCATCTTGTGCTACAACTGTTAATTCATATCGAGAAAGAGTTTCCCTATCTAAAGGTGATTTTAAAACAATTCTTACTTCCATACTACCGTCCAGTTTTCTTTGTGTTTCTATATTAAATACATCACTATCTGGCACTAGTGAATAAGACTGAACAGAGTTATTCACCCCTGTATCTAAATCTGTGGCGCCATCTATTAAAAATGACGTCCCTGGCGGCGATGATTCTAAGAACGATAACTCAGCCGATGATCGGAGAAATATTGGTGAATTGTCATTAATGTCCACTATCCGGACAGACACTGTTAACGTTTGGAAGAAAGATGATCCGGCCAACAGAGATTGTATTCCTACATTCAGTCGTAATACACACGAAGTTTGAAACCGACAAACTGTCTCTCTGTTTATCCTTTCCCTCGAAGAAAGAATCCCTGTTGAATTGTCTAAATGGAACTTGGTACTTCCGGTAGATGAAAATAACCGGAAACTGAGTAACGGAAGTTCTGCAGATGATATCACAGATGAAACGTTAGAGTCTGTAGATAAATCAGCGATACGAACTGGCGGTTCCATCTCCTCCTGTAAATTATAAAACAGTTCTTCAACGATCTGTCCGGATACACTTGGTATCGACAACATGGCACCGACTGCTATAATCAGTAAATAAACATAAGCCATTGTTGAAATTATATAAACACCGTTTTCAAAAACTTCCTGATTTGTTAAAATGACTTCATTTGGTGAGAATTTATCGAGGTTATAAATTATATGAACACAGTTTTTTTCTGTTTTCTATGATCATTCGATTAGAGTTTATCGGGGTTAGAGAACTAGTAGATTTACCATGTCGATCTTTATGGCGTCTCTATCAAATGAAACACGTGGTTAATATAACTGGCATGAATACAATCACCATGGGATATTACCTAACTAATAAAACCTCGTGTTTATCATGAATACAGGAAATATAAACCAACTATAAAAACTCGATGTTATCAGGAGTTGAAATGTGATGCAGTATTTTACTTTCTGAATGAAACTTGAATCCGTTACCCGATCCCACCTGTACTTGATGTCCACAGGTAAAAATTACCTTAATAAATATCCTATTCTATTTTATTGTACTCCATATATATTAATCGTCGTTCAGTGAATATAAAAGTTATCCTAATAAATATCCTATTCAATTTTATTGTTCACAATCGTCTTTCATTGAACCTACCAAATATTATCATTTGTCGCTTTTATTTCTGGTATTGAGCTGTAATTTTAATTTAGGATAAAATTGACTTTAATTTTTTTTTTTCGCCAAATACTTCTCTCGTACACAGAGTTCAAGACAAACAAACATCGACAAACCAAATACAGTCAGCTTCAACTTGTCTATTCTAAATACCATCAGTAATAATATTATTGTACACTTGTCGTGTGTGATGTTGATAAATGTAATCTAATTTATATCCATGATCCCTTAAAACGTCACTTCCAATATAAAACACAGTTTCCTCCTTATTAAATATCACAAATACTAATTATTGTTGTTGAAAATGTTCTCATATATCATTATTCAATATTGCCAAATACAACTTTCTGTAAATCATCACACTTGATAGTACAGAATATCACGTGTTATTTAAAGTTTTGTTGGCTGACTGTTTTTAAAGTTCACTTGATAAAGTTGAAAAGGTTTCAGCGGAGTTCGTGGTTTAGATTTAAACTTCAGTAATTAAAACAAAAACACGTGTAGACAGTCGAGGTAGATCAGTCATCTTAGTTGATAAAACACACATATATTTAATCGAGATAGATTTGAAAACTTATTTTACTTCTAGACGATAAAACTCCACTGATTGTCAAATTGTCTAATTCTGTTATTAAGAATTAACACAACAGTATCCTCTCCTCTATAATCTGTTCTAAGTTTCAATAGATTCAGCTACATCGTATATCTGTTCTAAGACTAAGTCGAATGTTTTAATAGATTCAGCTACAACGTTTCTACACGTAACCCTGTATCTAGTTAAACACAACTCTAAGATACTACAACGTCTGTACAACGTTTCTACACGTAACCCTGTATCTGGTTAAACACAACTCTAAGATTCTACAACGTTTCTACACGTAACCCTGTATCTCGTTAAACACAACCCTAAGATACTCCAACATCTGTACAAACAGTTACTAAATAACTTTACGTATAATTCACATACAACGTTTCAGTAGGTGTATTTACATCACAGCTGTGTTCTTCATGACTTGTATGCTATGACCTGGCTCTAAGTTGTTTTTACTCTTGTTAAAAGGTTCATAGTGAAGCTGTCTTATACTCGATGTAATCTGTCGCTGTAACTATTTCACGGTTACTGGTCTGTTTAACGACGGATTATACAGCCAATCTGACACATTGTTACAAATATATCTGTTAAAACACGCCCACATTCACTCATATCAACCAATCAGTAAACAGGATACTTGATCTCTGTCTGTACCGCGTGGAGTATTAAGGTTCATCATGACAATCAGATATCTGTAAGTTCAGGGTTAATCCTAAAATTCAAACAAACTCTCTCAGTTAAGCGGCTTGTAATACTTGTGAATAAAAATAGTTTTCAAGATTATTTCACGGTGTTCAATAGAGTTTTTATAAAATATACGAGGTTGATTTTCTGGTGATTTAGTTGAGATTGTCTAGTTCTCTAACTGATCCTACTTTAATATCAAATTCTCGCTATCGCTCGTGGAATACTTGCGCAGGGAATTACTCTCTTGAACCATTGAATAACCCGACTAATAGAAACAAGAGGTATCTTGTCTAACTTAACATATTGTTACAAGAGGTATCTTGGTAGGAACTCTGTACATTAATGTCTAACTTATAGAAGCATATTATTACGATCTGCCTGTATTATACTAGAGATTTATATAAGTATTGCCGCCAACTGAAACAGTTTGAGGTGCCTAATGTCTTTAGGATAGGAATAACGGGTACTGATTTGCATATATTAGAGCTGTTATTATGTTAGAAACATTAAATCCTTTTATTTTTCATGTGGTTCGTGAAAATGGTTATTGTGAATATTTTCATTTACTTTCATTATTACCAACGCCATTTTAGGAAAAAAAAAATGTATAATTCTGTGATATGTTTTTGGACATTAGAAAGAAATAATAGAAAGTTATTCACAAAATCAGAAGTTAACTCTGCTGTTTCCGTGGAATCAGAATTTGGTTGCGAAGACTTGTAACGATTTAGTTTTAATTTATATGAACAGACAGTTGTTTAGGTGAGGATATAGCACATTAATAAAGTTAATATCGTACAACATTAAATCAATGAATTATGTACCCTCATGTTCATCTAACATACGACAAGGAGAACTAGATGACATTTATCAATGGTAACACGTGAGCGCGAGACCTGGCAAGCACGAGACAGGATTAAAGGGTAAACAAACAGGTGAAGTTTGTCTTCAAATTCTTCCTCGGTTTCTACAAAATTTAGTCAATCATTTGAACAAGGATTTTAACACGAAACGAAAACAAACTCACAGATATGTGAAGTAGGAAGAAGAGGGTTGAGGCTGGATTTGTCTGTTGTATAAATACTATAAACAAATACAAGTCAATAGTTTGTCAATACGAACAGTTAAACATAGCGTAGAGGTTGATTTAAAATAACTTGTACTGACTCACAGGTTAGAATCAACCCGTTACATAATCATAGGAATACTTCGCCAACTGAGAGGGAAAAAACTTATTAAATATCTCAGTTAAAATCTTTGATTTTCCGGCCTGATTTTCTCATGTCAGTGGCGTAAAACAAAGGGTCTGACAAGGACAGCTGTCTAGTTGTTCGGATGGGGCAAAAAAGCATGAAATCCTGTGTACGCATTGGTGTGCATTTCAAAGATTCCTTGTCGCTTGGAATTTGATATGAGAGTAGATCGTAGCTCCGCTGTCGTGGCAAAATGTCCTTCAAAGCACACTGTATGGCATAAGCCGGTCTTCATTCGCCCATTCGGAGCAGAACAGTAGGACATTAAACCCCATATCATTTTGTATTGGGATCACAGCGAAGTCATGGCGAAAGAGGGAAAACTTATTAAATAAAGTAAAAAGCCAAGTACGAACAATCCAAACCATAAGACAGAATTCGAAGTCCTAAAAACGTTATAGGCAAAATAGTGTATTCTAGCAAAATAGTGTCATCAGCAAAGTTATTTTAATATTTTTCTTTCAAAATGTCTCCGTTAAAATATAATACAAACTTGAAGGAATTTAATGTCTCGAAGGAAATTATAACGTCTTTGTTAATAAATTCATGGAATATTTTAATATTTAATGTTTTCTTACAGTCCCTATCTTTATGATTATAATAATAATGATGAATATTTATATTGCGCACATTCCATCCAGACAGTATGCTCATGGCGCAGAAGCTGATTATTTACTGCCTAAGAGTATCAGAACTAACACAATTATATGGGAAAACAATCACTGGTTTATTATACACAAACACGACGTTTCGACAAGTATCCTCTTATCGTTAGCTTGATAACGATAAGAGGATACTTGTCGAAACGTCGTGTTTGTGTATAATAAACCAGTGATTGTTTTCCCATATAATTGTGTTAGTTCTGATATGTCTCCAATCGCTAAATGCCACTAAAAGATTATGCCTAAGAGTACATTAATTAACTATGTGAACTCTGCAACCGAAAAGTCGTATTTAAAAAAAGAACACATATGGCTGTGCCTTCATGATAGTTAGGTTAATTTATTTTCATTGTTGTATTTTTTTTATTCCTCCTACGTATTAAATTTAAAACTTAGGAAATATAAAAATGGTTAACTTGATTGTGTTAGAATAAAGATGATGATGTAATAACTCCCTCTTCCTTTCGGTTGACTCTGAATCCATGAAACATATTTGAGCACAGCACGATAAGACGGACTATATGGTGTTAATTTTCTCGCCATATGCAACAAGCTGGACCATGAGGAGTACATGCTGTATAATTTCGGTCCATATGTAACAAGCTGGGCCCACTAGTAATCAAACTTTGCGGTGAGATAGAAAAACATCTCCTGTAGTGATAATAGCCTCTTAACGAAATCAAAATAAACACAGCTCTAACGATTGTTGGGGTTTGTGTTGTGGCCAAACTATAAATAAATAATTGAACTCAGTTAATTAACATAAACAGATAGTCTAGTATCAATGATGGAGGAGGATTTTCATAGAATGAAACATATTATAAATTTGAGTTATGGTCATTCAAATCTTACGAGCAGAATAGTAATTTGGTTTTAATTAGCTTTTTCGCTGTATTCGTGCGATACAGAGAATCTTATTAGATATATTCGTATGATTAAAAGAATCTTTTTCGTAATATTTTGCTTCTTTATCCCGTTGAAAATAATCCATGAGGAATATTCAAGCAAGGCGCACTACTCACAACTATGCTATTTGATATCGTCATCAATGAATGTGAAATAAAGTAAGCAAGGCGCACTACTCAGAACTATGCTATTTAATATATTCATCATTGAATGTGAAAAAAGCAAGGTTTTCTGTGAACGGAATTTGACATCAGTGAGAACTGCTTTTTTTTAAAATGTATTCATGAATTTGAAATAATGAAAGGTTGTTGTTGTGTAAAGTCTCAATCAATTCTATATGTTTTATTCCGTCATTTCGGAATGAACACGATGACGGGTTTTTTGGGGGAGGGGGTGTTGCCAGAACAAAGAACAGGCCGTCGCGGATCTGTACCACGAGAGGGAGGGAGAGAGAGGGGGAGAAGAGAGAGAGGGGGAGGGGAGAGAGAGAGGGGGGAGGGGCGAGATAGCTATTGGGTATAACGTCCACTCGACACAAACCAGGTCATTTCGAGACTATCATTAGATTTAAATTTTATTTCAATAAATCGGTTGCGTGTAGGGGTCTTTAGCAGTTGCAGGAAACCGGCGGACCCTGAGAAAACCTACGAGGTTAGACAGGCGACCCTACTCCTTGTCAGGTACAACCGAGGATTCGAAACCACGCCAGTTGACTCAGTGACAGGCTTTATGATACAGCGAGCACGTGCTAACCATTCGGCCATCTAACCCTCCTTGGTTAAAAAGGACGAAAATTGTGCAGTTCCCTATAATTTCACAAATATTTAAAAAAAGAAATTCCCAGGACAAATCGAAGAGATAAATAAAGCGGATTGAAAATATCATAGTACTTAACGCCAATTTCAGTACAATGGATTATTGGTGGCACTCCTGGGAAAATCAACCCAACGAAAACAAATTCTATCATTAAAATCCGATCTCTTAAGAATCTGTACAAGGTTAAAGAAAACGTGTTATAAACCCTTGGATAATTCAGGTATTTCTTGTGTTCTAGGACCAGTATCTGACGAGTAAGATATCTGAAGTTGTTTTAAGACCCGAGGGTAGCTTTACAAGTGTATAACGTGGCTGTGTGTAGAGATTTTACACGTTCTTTAGGTTGTAAAACAATTTGAAGTGGTAGATGGCGTGAATGTTACACCAAAGCTGTGAATATTTTTATGCCCCCTTACCAGGTTGTAAATACAATTTGTAACTCAACACAGGGTGTGTGAAAAGACAGTGGTTTAATTCTATGGGGAAGAGTCAAGTGATTTGTAAATGTGTTAGATGAAAAGTGTGACCTTCGATACGAAAGAGAGATGTTGAACTATATTCCCTCGAGATATTGGTCTTATGTTGGTTGTAAACAGAAGGAAATCCTCGCACCTTGAAAACAAAAACAATCAAACTAAAACCCCTGAGAAATTCTAGCATTTGTAAGATTTCTTTATTTGCTTCGAGATGGTCAAAAAGTCAAAACTCCCGTTCTTTGTTTTGGTAAAATTGTTTTATAAAATCCTTGAATGGCGTAAAGTTCAGAGAAAATTACCGCGAATCATAGATTTTATCAGTGAGATTAGACGATTCTCTTTATTCAACATTGTAGTCTAGTGTTATAAGTTACTAATTAAATAGTTTACCATTTAGTGTTTTACTTACACGACTTCATAACGTTTTATCGTTAATCAGAGGAGAGGGGATAAAGGGGAGTTCTAAAATTCACGGTGGAGAAAAGAACAAAGAAAAGGTATCTTATTGTCAATCAGGATAAAAGGGAGTTTTAAATTAAAATAATTTCACATTGTAGGGGAAAGAACTAATTAAAAAGTTTGTTTTACTTTATATCGTTGATCAGAGAAAACGTATACATTGAGGCTTTCAGTTAGTTGTTATAAATTAGCCAGTCTGTAGGTGTCATATAGTTAGGTTATTAATTAGCTAGTCCGTAGTTTTAACAGAGTTGGGTTATTAATTAGCCAGTCTGTAATCGTCATCTCTATTGTTCTATTGATGATACCACAGGTACAGGAGGCGAAAGTACGCGCACCTGCAATTAAAGAAAACGGGGAAAAGATATACATTGAAATAATAAGAGAGCGCGATTGGTAATTAAAGAAAATAGAAGAAAGATATAAATCTTGATAATGTAGAATATACACAAAGCGATAAATTGTTGGCTTGTAATTACCCGTCTAATTCCGTAAATCTTAGAATTTATTGAGATTTATATACCGCCGTTTGAACAACCAAGATACATGTACTATTGTACGGAAGGTGAAAGAACGCCCATCTGTAAGATAAATATATAGAATAGGAATATCAGAGGCAATATATGCAAACTTCTGTTAAATTTATAGTCTACGCCCAGAATATGTAGACTAGTAATTACCGGTTTCTAGGATTACATAGCATCTGTAATATCGTCAATATATTCGTTTTAAATGTTGACGAGAATTAAAATACTTGTTAATGTTTTGCTTGGATTTCGTTATCAACCATAAGTTATTTTAAATGTACGATTGATTTCAATTTGTTATAACCAGAGAATCTATTCAGGATGCTGAATGCAGATTTCATAGATTAAAAAGAAACTAAATTTAATGTTATAATTGTTCGGTAAATGGCTTTCGGCAAGGTGCACTATTGCCAACTATGCTATTTGATATAGGCATTAATGAATTTGACATAAAGCGATATTGTTAATGCTGAAGTTTCAGGTTTTACAAGAACGATGTACCGACCACGGTGGAACTGACCCCAATACAAAACAAAGTAACAAATAAAACCCAGTCTAAATTATACAATTTAATGAAAACGAAATTTGTTATACCAATATCCTGTAAGTAATCTTTAAAAATTCAAATTTTAGAAGGGTTTTCCAGTTAATGAAAAAAATCGATTACGACAAATCTTCTCGCGTCAAATAATACGACAGATTGATTAATAACGCCATTACTTATTACGACAAATTATGCCATCAGGCGATGAATTTCGAATCCAGTAAAAGTTCAAGAATCAGGATTTAAATTTGAAGTTATGTCGGGATTCGATTTCCTATTCGGAATTCCGGCCTAAATTTCCACCTATCTTCTATACAGGATCTTTCATATTGGCATAATTTAGGTTGATATTGTGACCTCACCTTTTATAAACTTTAATGAGATGAGATGCTGGGTGGTCGAGGGGAAGGATAATAAGATGTTTGGGGTGGGAGGATTTCCCAAACTTTGATGAGATGATGGTTGGCCGAGGGTAGCAACTTGTATCAGAATACGTGTGTATGGTCGCCATTATTTCTTTATAACGATTTTTTTTTTTTTTTTTGTAAACAATATTTTTATTCATTAAATCTGAATTCGGATTGGGGAACAGGCTATGCCTATGTGTAACCCCTTTCTCTAATATAGATACATGTACACATTATAAATATTTACATACATACATACATATTTACATAAATATAGAGCATATATTTTGATACATCATGAATAAAATAGAGACTTAGATAATTATACAGAGTTCAGGGCTTCGAATAACTTAATAGATGTTTATGAGGATTTAAATCTTTTTGAAAGGAAAATAAATTGTTGTACCTCTTTGAAAATAAGTATGTTTATCTCAGGACTAAATTTTGTTGACCCGTACAGAAGACAACTGGTTGTTTTATGGTTGTGTTGGAGGTTGTCGATTGTCTGTTTTCTTGCATCTGAATGTAAGGGGCATATGAGTAAATAGTGTTCGGTATCTTCAAATTTGTGACCACAGAGGCAAACAGGGCTGTCATCGACGTGTCTGAGAAATTTGTGGCCTTGTAAGTTCGAGCAGCATAATCTTAGTTTACTGTGGATTATTTGTAATTTTCGTATTCCTTGATAGTAGTATGATGGGACGATGGTATCTAATTTATTAAGTGAGTTTCCAAAGATAGCAACGGATAGAGAGTTTCTAATTTCAACTTTAAGTTTGTTCCATTCTCGTATACCGGAAGGGATGAAGGACTCGGAGAAAATTTCTGTTCTGCATCTTGCTTCCTTTAGTTTATCTTTGTTTCTAAGGTTATAATTGATAGGGATAGGGGACAGTTCTAATAGGTCAGAAAGATATGATGGCACGAGGTTGTTTATAATTTTATACATTAGTTTTAATTTACGATAAGTGTGATAAGAACGGCTCCTTTTCATGTCTCATAATAATCATCATCATCATTCATTAAATCAAAAATATGCGCAGAACTCCTTTTTCTTTGCATGAATAGGTGCGGTTTTACGGTTCACAAATCAAATGGTGGACGAGTGACGAGATATAAAAAGAGACATGGAAGTAACTGCGCGTTTGTCGTCATTATCACTTTGTAGTCGTAATGCTGAGAGTGATTAGAACCACTCCTTTTAAAGTCTAATAACCATCTTCATCCGATGACAAATTCTAAAATATTTGAAAAACTCTTTTCTTTATGTTTAATAAAACTATTTAGTCGTCGGCCCGCCTTCTATATTATAATCTAGGTAGTTATCGATGTATCGCCACCTGGGGTGTATTACACGAGATATAACTACTGGTTATTATACATGTAGTTAAACAGGGATTACAGGTATACAGCAGGTACTTGTTACAGGTGTATATAACTCTACACGTACCTGTCCTGTACAGGTAAACTTCAGGTATACAGGTACTTGTCTTAATTAACATAGATTACAGGTGTAAAATAACTCTACAGGTATCTGTCCTAATTAACATAGATTACAGGTAAACTTCAGGTGTTACTTATCATTAATATATACATGTATATGTATATTTATATCAATTGTGTTTTACATTCAAGGATGGGCGTCCTTACCTACCCGCCTAAATCTTCAGTGGCTGTTCTTGGTGGGCGTCCTTACCTACCCCCCCCCCCAATAAATAAAAAAAACACTCAGTATTTTGTTTAAGTAAATTGTGTTGCTTGCAGTCAGGTTGTAGCAAATGAAATGAATTGTTATTTTCGGGTCCCAGTAAGCACCACAAATCATCACTGAGAGTCATTTGTTTTATATATTGTTATTAATAGGGAAATCGCCCTACCCCTCCCTGCCACTCTCACCCAATCTAGTATCCTGTGTCCCCCACTGTAGATCCATGACAAGAGATAATCGCCCCACCCCCACCCTCCCACCCTCACCCAATTTAATATCTTGTGTCCATCACCGTAGATCAATGACAAGAGATAATCGCCCCACCCCCACCCTCCCACTCTCACACAATGTAATATCTTGTGTCCGCCACCGTAGATCTATGACAAGAGATAATGATGGGGTTAAGGTGTCTAGAATGGTGTGTCCTCACTGTGCCCACTTTTGATTAATTCAATTAAGGTCTAATAAGGATTAGTGTATTAAGCGGATTAGGATTAGGTGTTATATGTAATTAGATGAAAAAAAACCCCAAATATTTTATGTATTTATTTTTATTTTTCGATGTTTTATATATATTTAATAAAAATATAACATACATGGATATATCATACATCACATTAGCACTTTATAATTTAATGAAAATATAACAATTTTCGATGTTTTATATATAAAATATGTAATAAAAATATAACATACATGGATATATCAAACATCACATTTGCACTTTATAATTTAATGAAAATATAACAATTTTCGATGTTTTATATATAAAATATGTAATATAAGTATAACATACATGAATATATCATACATCACACAAAAACAAGATAAACAATGAAAATTTACAATGTAGTTAAACGGGCTACGCCATCGGCATACTCGAATACAGTCTTTATACCGTTCTGAAGATCTGTTTTCAGAGTTTGGAGTCGGGTTTCTAGTTGACTGTACTTTCTTCTCTTAGGCCGTAATTTTCCGTTGGAGAATGGTTACTTCGGAGTAAGCTTGTTCATTCTTAAAAAAAGCCACCAACTTAAAAATATTTGGGTAAGGGGTGGCAATAATTGATGTTATCTTGGAATGTCATCCTTCAACAGGGTTCGTTGTGCGTGGACCTTCAGTGTGGAAATGGTTCCACATCATTCTGCCATGCTGCCCCTCCACCAAGAACTCAGTTACGTAATCTGCAAATTGCATCATCTTGGAGTGGTGCATCATCAAGGGCAAGATACTCGATTGGTTTGTTACGGAAGAACATGTTCATTATGCTTTAACGTTGAATCATTTAAATCAACGGCACACAACATTAGAGATAATTGCATACCTGATACTTCTTCTTGATAGATGGCAGAGACTGGTTTGGTTTCCTCTTGCACTTTGGTTTTCATGGCAACAAGAAATTTGTCGACTGCCACCTTGTGTGGGTTAGCAACATGGTTGTGGTTTCTGGAATATTTGGTAACAAAGCCTTGGTGGATGTTCAGGGTTGCTGGACAACCTTTTATACAACATCTCCAGTATACTCGTTCTGCCTTCCTTATCTTCACTCGGAATTTGTATTCTTCATGGACTAAGTTTTCTCCACCTTGAGCATTGGGGATGTACTGGATGTTTATTTGAACGTTTGCCATGATGAAATATGACAGACTGACTTCTGTGTGTCCTCATAAAGACCGTGTAATGTGTAGGCTTACTGAACATAATTCATATTATATTCAAGTGTCATTATTTGAATAAAATTCATCACTTTAAAGATTACAGTGAGTTCATCTCACCAATTATAAGATTGAATATTAAGTCACTTTCAATATTTGTTTTTTTCCATCTAATTACCTATAACACCTAATCCTAATCCGCTTAATACACTAATCCTAATTAGACCTACATTGGATTAATCAAAAGTGGGCACAGTGAGATGTAACCGTCTAGAATTAAAGGACGGATCATGATAATAACCTCAACTATTGATATATAATCCACCACCTTTCAACTACAATCAGTCCTAGATTTCGAGGGGATTAATAACATGTACCGCCTTTCAACAACAAGCAGCGATAAATCTAGTAAGGATTAATGTATTAATGCCTTGTTTCCTTCATCTGAATAATTGGTAACTTCCAACATTATTTGGTCATCTACTCTACTCCAAAAAACGGGGGAGGATACCGGAGGATGAGGACAAAACCCACGAGGTTTGACAGGCGAACATACTCATTGTCAATTACAAGCAGTGAACCGCAACCAGACCGGACCTTATGATTTCATATCCATGCATTAAACCGGCCCCCGATAAAATAAATAATGAAAGATTAACGGTAGATTAACATTTAGACAATATATATAATTAATCCATAAACAAATACATCACCTTAATAATAATACATCGTAGATTACAGCAATATGGTTACTAATTGGGCTACAATATACACAAGTTTATCGACAGCTTTAAATCCAGATTTATATTAAACCCCCTAGATATATCTCCTTTATAATCAGTAGATTGAAACAATATGGTTACACGTGAATTAAAACAGACTACCATCACAAATATATCGATAAATATATATCACATTCATAATCAGTAGAATAGAACAATACGGTTAAACTACCGTCACAAACATACCGATACATTTAAACCCTCATTAAAATTACAGATTTTGAACCCGTGAAAAAGACAAACTTATACTAATAGTAATCCGGATTAAGCGATCAAAAACCTTGTTTTAATCTGTAAAGAACATATTGACATATTAAGGGATAAATAAAGGAAGCTCGCACCTGTTAAAATGGACGATAAAACAATATATCTTTAAATAGGGGTTTAAACATCAAAATATTGTAAATAGTCAAATTATTATAAATCGGGTTAGAAGTTTAACACATATATATATACGACTGATAAAATTAAAATCTCTGCTTTTATTAAAAGAAATTTCTCACCCTTGTTCTTGTGAACTTGCCGCAGATATCAATTATAAAGATGAGTCTTCACACCAAGAGAGTTCAATACACTGATGTAATGTTCAATATCAAGATCAGATAAATCATCAATAATATTAATCAATCTTAACCAGAATCTTTACTTCTTCTCTGCAAGTCTGAAAGTGACAAACAACCTTATTCCCCCCCCCCCATTCTTTCTTAAATTTCTAATACACAGTCACTTCACATACATTCTTGGAAAATAGGAAACGAAAATCAAAAAAACAGTTTAAAAAATCCGAAAATAAAAGGTTTAATTAATATGATATATTTAAACAGAAAGACTGTTTTATTTGGTTAAAAGTGATCAAAGAATTATGCTTTATTTTGCCAAGTAAAAGATCAAATACATGTATAATTAACTACCTAACGAACCGTGGGTCTTTATTAAAATATCAATCAAATAATTGATCTGTCCTGCCATGTTAACTCATCTATATCATTGTCTTGTCACGTAAATTGATGTTTGTGTTGATTTTTAATTACCCCACCATGTTTTAATAATTCAGTCCAAACAAACATTGAGATGATCGCCAGGGCCTCGGTCATCAAACTTGTTTAACGGTGGGGATGTTTTCAGTTACACGTTTTATTACTTTTTATAACGATTTCTTTGTGTGGGAGGGGGGGGGGGTAGAATATGCAGTCTTTTCGGTTTCAGTCAGAGTTGCTACAAGCGATTGAGGACTCTATGTTAATCAGTAGAATGAAATTACTTATAAACGGGAAACATTCAAAATAGAATTCTCACATGGCTGGAATCTACGACCAGTGAGAATACAGAATAGGGTTGGGGTTAGGAGATAAATAATTTATAACTATATTATTACAAGGAAACTAGACACGAACTTGAGGTCATCAAATTAACGCCATTGTTTTGTTTAAGGTCTGAACGATCAGATTTTAAGTGTTTGATTTGACAGATGGGTGCATGGATCGTCCATCGATAATATAAATAAAGGAAACAAGAATTGATGAAATGCCAACTGAGGAATCTTTTTGAACATAATTTCTCTTCTTTTCTTTATCGGAATTTTATAGATAAATTTAACAGATGTCTTTCAGAGTGTCACAATATTTTCAACCATTAAATCTAACTTTTGTTCCTAATGGCGTCTGCTGGATCCGTTTGGTTTCTGTTTCATTTAACAGTATCATTTCACGCTCCTCCCTTTCATTAATCAACAATATAATTAAATCTTAATAAATAAAACCAGCCTCACATCAACTCGGTTGTTAAATCTTCCCTCATTTCATTCATAAAAAATACATCAACGATATCTTTTCACGCTAGCAAATTTCGCTTCTTTTGAAACCATTCGTTAAATTTGATGTCTCCGTTTCAGCTGACCTTGAGTTAACGATGCAACCTCTGCTTCGTGCATCCTTTGAGCGATATGACCTTCGACCCCGGTATCATATAAATAATGGAATCAACAAACCGAAACGTAAGCGGTGTTTAGAAATATAAGATCTACCACATTATTCACTCGAGTGCTATTAACAAAAAGCTACAAAGAGGGGTTTTTAAGATTTCATTTTTTAACAGAAAGATGAAAAAAAGAGTGGCTCCCTTATTATCCCGTCATTTAAAGAAAGGCATTGTTCTTCGTCAAGGCGGAAAAGTTGATATTTTATGACAATTGAGAGTTTGATAAGATCCCCCATGTTGTAAATTTACTACAGATATAAAAGTGAAGTGTCACTTGTTGAATAATTATATTTACTGTTGTTAAATATCTACTCAAGTACTTTTAGTACCCATACTTAAATTAGGTTTTTGTGTCGTACACCAAAAAAACACCGATAGTTAGAAATAACCTCTCCACTCAACACAAACTGGGTCATTTCAAGACTAACATATGGTTTAATTTATTTAAATAAATTCGCTTGATCGTAAGGGTCTGTAGCACTTCGCCAACTCCGCCACCGCGAACAGAATAACATAATTACTAATAGCGGTTTTTTTTTCGAAATTCGTTTGATCAAATCTATATGATTGGCGATAAAGACCAGAACATTCTCTATAAGTCAATATTAATATTAATATGGTCCTAGAAAGATTGTGATATTACCACGCCCCCTACATGTCTATATTAATATGGTCCTAGGGAAGATTGTGATATTACCACGCCCCCTACATGTCAATATTAATATGGTCCTAGGAAGATTGTGATATTACCACGCCCCCTACATGTCAATATTAATATGGTCCTAGGAAGATTGTGATATTACCACGCCCCCTACATGTTAATATTAATATGGTCCTAGGGAAGATTGTAATATTACCACGTGCCCTACATGTCTATATTAATATGGTCCTAGGACAGATTGTGATATTACCACGCCCCCTTCATGTCTATATTAATATGGTCCTAGGGAAGATTGTAATATTACCACGCCCCCTTCATGTCTATATTAATATGGTCCTAGGGAAGATTGTAATATTACCACGCCCCCTACATGTCTATATTAATATGGTCCTAGGGAAGATTGTAATATTACCACGCCCCTACACGTCTATATTAATATGGTCCTAGGGAAGATTGTAATATTACCACGCCCCTACACGTCTATATTAATATGGTCCTAGGGAAGATTGTAATATTACCACGCCCCCTACACGTCTATATTAATATGGTCCTAGGGAAGATTGTAATATTACCACGCCCCCTACATGTCTATATTAATATGGTCCTAGGGAAGATTGTAATATTACCACGCCCCTACACGTCTATATTAATATGGTCCTAGGGAAGATTGTAATATTACCACGCCCCCTACATGTCTATATTAATATGGTCCTAGGGAAGATTGTAATATTACCACGCCCCCTTCATGTCTATATTAATATGGTCCTAGGGAAGATTGTAATATTACCACGCCCCCTACATGTCTATATTAATATGGTCCTAGGGAAGATTGTAATATTACCACGCCCCTACACGTCTATATTAATATGGTCCTAGGGAAGATTGTAATATTACCACGCCCCCTACATGTCTATATTAATATGGTCCTAGGGAAGATTGTAATATTACCACGCCCCTACATGCCTATATTAATATGGTCCTAGGGAAGATTGTAATATTACCACGCCCCTACGTATGTCTATATTAATATGGTCCTGGGACAAACTGTGATATTACCGAGGTGTAGTAAAAATATCTACTGATATTACCGAGGTGTAAAAATATTTACTGATATTACCAAGGTGTAAAAATATTGCTAGTTTAACCTGTAAGTTAATTCAAGTTAAAAGTATGATGTATCAAGTTTTATTGACAGTTTGTCTAATGTTACAGATTTAATTAGACTTTTACATTTATTTTTTTTATTTGGCGTTTTCCGAGTTTCTGTCCGGATTATCGCCCTTATTGATTAAATTATTTGACGTTCTAACATCTGACGTCGATTGGCTGATTATCGCCATTGAATAGACGACCACTTACAAGATCGGTCGCATTCATTTTTTTTTTTTATTTTTTTTTTTTTTTGTTACGTCTTTTATGTAAATCATTTAAAGTGAAGCCTGTACCAAGACAGGCCCGGGACTGTACAGCGCAGTGGACGCTTACGGCTGGCCCCCGGATCCATTCACTTGATTTGATAATTGTTTAGTTTTTGCAATGTCTGTTTTCTGTCTCGTCCGCAGGTTTATCTTGTAGATTTTTTGTTTTACGTGTAGTGCAGTCCTCCTGCATTTACTATTTAAGCTGCGACAATCCTATCACTGTCACTAGAAATATATATTAGAGATAGACATATCTTCATATCAATGTCACTAGAACGTTGAGGTAGCTTTCAAGTTTCATTCATTGCTGTCCTACTATGCACAAGAGCCGACAATATCAATGTCACTAGGAATCTGGGGTAGCTTTTATTGCGGTCCTACTATTCACCAACACGATGAATCCAACAATATCGCCCGAAATATTATAAAAATAGACATGCATATTTTGACAAAAAATCATGAAAGACAGATTGTGGATTTACATATCCGATAAAGCTTTCTACACAAAATAATTGCTTATATTTTCCGAATTTCCACTTTGAAAATTATCAACAGTTTGTTGTACTATATTTCTATATTTTTGAGGGATAGTTTCGTTTATTGATTTTTGTACTATTTATTATAATGTCCAAAACAATTTTTTATCTTTTTTTATAATATGAATAGGGAAGAAATACATCTCCCATTCGGCCATCTTGAATTAAACCTTTCCTTTGATAAGTATCCATTTTGTTGACAAAACTATCGAATTTCTCCGGTTCATGTTTAAACATCAATTAGTCGCATTACTGACCTCTAACCCCTAACCCCTGACCCCTGTAATCATCTGGACAACAGATTAAAACTCAAAGAACAAATAAATTCGATCTTCAACCAACAAGAAATTAAATAGTCTTTATCGTCTGATATATATTCGTTCCAGTTTAGTTTAAGTGGTGATTTTAATTCAACCCTTGTTAGTCACATGACGTGGTAAGAGGTCGACTGTAGTTTATGTGAGAAAGATGAAGACCTCGATTGGTTATAATTAAATCAGTTTCTCACGGGGCATTGCCGAATCTCGTCAGCTACATTTACAAATAGACATTGTAATGCATTGAGTTCATATTCTACATATATAGCCAAATCTGGTATCATTTAACTTGGCTGTTTTGCTCTTTCATTAATATAATAGCCTTTAATGTAAAAAAAACATCCTTTGATTATTGATAATAACCCTTGAAATTTCTAAAATAGTACTATGGCTTAATTTAATGGTGCACCATTTAATTTCTCACAGAGGGGTTTAGAAATGGATGACCCATTCAATTATCTAAACCTTTAATTACTAGCTGAGCAGAAATTAAATGGTGTACCATTAAATTAAGCCATAGTACTAATTAAACCTTTTTTGAAATTTAAAGGGTTATTATCAATTACCAAAGGACGTTTTGAAATTAAAGGCTATTATATTAATTAAAGAGAAAAACAACCAAGTTAAAGGATACCAGATCCCTAGTGATAAATAGGCATTGATTGCATATTCTACAAATATAGACACAGTTTCAATAATTTCTTTAAACTTTTGAAAAATTATGGATAATTACAATTTTGATCGATCGGTGTAATTAAAAGCATGGACAATAAAATAAAAACCAAGTATGAACAATCCAAACCGTATGACGGAATTCGAAGTCCTAAAAAACGTTATAGGCAAAATATTATATTCAAGCAAAATAGTGTAATCGGCAAATGGACTGCTCCCCGTGTACAAAATACACGACAAATAGTGGTAACATGTGTAATCAATTCATATAAATTTTGGATGTCATTTCTGTCGGTCAGTAGGTTGTACACTATTAAAAAAAACAAGCCATTTGTGGTAGTGTATATTTGTATTTAATCTATATTTGGTGTTTGTTGTATTGCCCCTTTAAAGCTGAACTCCGGTTACAAAAATTCCAAATTAATTAAATTTAAAAAAGTTAAAGCCCACAAGCCGCCATACTTGATTCAGATTTATAAAATAAACATGGCCGACATGGAGGCTTATGACCTGGAACGGTTATCCGATCTCACTTCCAGTTTGTATCTTGTTGAGGCCAAAATGCTTAAATACTTTAAAGCTTTACTGAATGACGTATTATTGTTGTATTTATCTTGTGCCAAAGTATGTGCAATTTAATTTAGTTCGTTATTAATTATTAAGTAATGTTGAGTCCAAATCCGCAAATTGAACGTTCCTGAAACAAGGGGGAAATAACTCGTGATGGAAGAACAACGTGGCTGACGAGACATGGAAGAAACTACTTGTAACATTTTTTGAACTTTTGTTGCCTTTTCTGACACCAGGACAGCAAACAAACTCGGTAAAAGTGTCAACGAAACATTTATAAATATTTTAGTGTATCTCACTACTGTAATTCCGAAAGTATCCAGTATATTTAAGTATTTAGAAACTTTGGCTGAAAACCACGTGGTAGACCTGATTATCCGGAACTTATGTGCCGCCATATCTGTGAACTGTAGGACTTGTCCAGCCTATAAACTGTTCCAAATTACTTTAGGATTAATCCTATAAGTGATAATAGTATAAATTCTATGGTGCCCTTGTCTGACCAACTTTATTTGTTTATGTTTATTAATCTAGTGTCAAGTGGGCAGCCAATAAGTCGTTGTACCATTGATTTGAAACCTTGTTGAATCGGAGTATTTTATGATATAAATTGACCGGTTTACATTTCCCTTGATAATCCTGCGTTTTATTATGCTATCAGTCTCAAAGTTAACCCTTTGCATCTCAGATTATTCTTAGTTGTGTCTTTGCATATGGAACTTAGTTAAGGCCCTTGGTACTTAAATGTAGGATTGTATGATTGAGTTATTATTTTAGCATTTTGCTTATGTCAGACTTTGTATTTTTCAGTAAATCAATTATCACATTATCAGCAATTATCAACAATGGTCAACAATTATAAATGAATCAATCATCAATCAACATTAAGTAAACCATATTAGAGAATATTGGTGTTGTACATGAACATTCCCTGTGATTGTAATATGTTAAGTCCTGTATGGTGTATAGTACTAGTAGATGTTTAGAGAATAAAGAATAGATGTATTATACCAGACCTTTTATAATATTGTAATCACATTGCATTTACGAGTTTGCTGGACGGTGAAACCTACAAAAGTTCAAGAAAATTGAAAAGTAGTTTTAAGAAGTAAGAAGATTATTTTCAGAAGTTTGAAGAAATATTTAAGAAGCTATTTTGAAGAAACATTTAAGAAGCTATTTTGTAGAAATATTTGAAGAATATTTAGAAACTTTGAAGAATTGATGATTGTGAATAACACAAATAATGAACTTTTAGAACAGGAATAAACTGTTAGAATTTATGAAGAATAATAATCATATTAGAACTTTAGAACAGAAATAAACTGTTAGAATTTAAGAAGAAGAAGAAACATATTAGAACTTTAGAACAGAAATAAACTGTTAGAATTTAAGAAGAAGAAGAAACATATTAGAACTTTAGAACAGAAATAAACTGTTAGAATTAAGAAGAAGAAGAAACATATTAGAACTTCATAAATTAACAATGGATGAAGGAAAGAAAGATGAAAGACGACAGAATGTAATAGAAGTTGAGGTATATAACAGCTGTGAAGAGGAATCTGACGTATTAAGGGAAAGGCGAACCACAGAGAAGAATGTAGAAGCAGATGTACATGTACATGTACCAGGTATTGAAGAACTATCTGAAGACACATCAATTGAAGTCAATAAGAATCCAGATCCATCGGCTAAGGAGTTGGCTAAAACTATTGCTGCGGTAAGAACACGGAAAATGACAGAGAAAGGAAGAAGACATTCATTGGAAGTAAGGCAAAAGAACAGGAAGTTTGCTGCTGCTACCCTAGAAAATAAAATAAAAGAAATTGAAAGTTTAATGAAGGGCAAAAAGGTAGATGAAGTTGAAGAAGAATATGAACTATTTTTAGATCTATTTGAAGACTTTCAGTGCCACCATAAAAGTTATCGTTTGCTGCTTTGTGATGAAGAAGATGACAAATATGGGGAAGAGACTGAACAGAATTTCCTTCACTTTAAATCTGTAGTAACCCAATGGATCAGTGAAGCAGTTAACGACACAATCCGTCCAATTGACAGTGTGTCTCAAATATCCAGCACCACAACACCAGAAAGAAAAAGCAGAGAAGCAAGAATAACTCAACTTAGAATGAAACAGGAAATAGATAGATTAAATTTGGAGAAAACCAAATTAGAAGATAAACTTAAATTAGAAAAACTACAGATGGATTTAAAATTAAAAAGGATTGAAATGGAGCATCAAGCCAAGATGGATCAAATTCAGATCGAAGAGGAAATCGCTTCTATACATGAAGAAATAGAGAAGAAATCACTTGCCTCAAAGAACAGTTTGCATAAAAGACGGACATTGGATCCGAAACGACATGGTGTGACAGATGAAATTACCAATGGTTCTGATACTTACCATTCTAGACGAAACGATACCTACCTTCATACAACGCCAGCTAGAACACCTCAGCCTCAGATAACATCTTACCTACCTGTCAGGCAAGAGATTAGAGAGCCTCAAGTATTAGATTCGTCACCAATTGTAGATCCACATCCTTTCACACACATTGTCAAAGAATTGAAGAAACCTAAATGTGAAGTGAAGAAGTTTGGTGGCAACATTTTAGAATACAGGAAATTTATGAGGCAATTGAACACAAATGTCTTGAAGCTGACAGATGATTTTGAAGAAAAGATGTCGATTTTAGAGTCATATACTTACGATAAAGCTAATAAAATTGTAGTTGGGTACAGCCATATGGATCCTGAAATAGGGTTTAGACGTACTATTGAAGATTTTGAAGAATTATATGGAGATTCAGAACAGTTAGCTGCTGTCTACAGCCAGAAGGCTCTGGCATGGCCGATAATTAGAGCTGATGACCCCAAAGGCCTAGATGAATACTTTATGTTTCTATGTGAATGTCTACATGCGATGGAAGGCAATAACTCCTTAAAAGTAATGGAATACTCCGGTAACCTTCAGAAATTGGTTGCAAAGCTTCCATTTTACATCCAGGATAAATGGAGAAACAAATATCAAGAAATTAAAGATAAAAGAATTCCTATAAAGTTTGAAGACTTGGTAAATTTAGTGAGAAAAGAATCCAAAAAGGCCAATGATCCTGTTTATGGCAAAGATGCCATGAAGACTTTAGAATTGGAAAAAAGACAAGATAGAAAATTTGACAGTAATACTAAAAGATTTAGAGTTAATTTTTCGTCAGACCAAACATCAGATAACCGGCAAAGACGATATCAGGAAGACAGAAGAGGAAAGGAACCTGAAAAGAATGGTCAAATCAAACCCTGTTTGTACTGTCATAAAGACCACCCATTGACTAACTGTGATGAATTTAAGAAGCTGGAGCATTTTGACAAAATAAACTTTCTGAAGAAAGAAGGCATGTGCTATGGCTGTTTTACATCCGGGCACATGAAATGTGACTGCACGAGAAAACTAATATGTGATACCTGTCGCTTTAGACATCCCACAGTTATGCATTATGCCAAAGGAAAATATGAAAATAAGGACACAATTGGTAAAGGTATCCAGACAAATTTGATTACAGAAAACCAGTAGACGATACAGTCCCATGCGGGGGCCGGAGGCCAATGTACCCTTGCCATCATCCCAATCATTGTCAGGGTGAAGAACAGAAAAGGATCTTGTGGTATTAAGACTTATGCATTTATGGATCCAGGAAGTACAGCTAATTTTATAACTAACACCTTAAGGGACAAGTTAGGAGTATCTGGCCGGAGAGAAAGGAGGACACTGGAAACTTTAGGCAAACCATACGTCATCGATACCCACATTTTGAAGGGACTTGAAGTTTGTAGTCTTGATGGATCGAATCCAGTAGAATTAGTCACAGTCTTCAGTAAGAATAAAATCCCTGTTTCCAAATCACTCATTCCAACTCAGGCAGATCTGAAAGACTGGCCACACTTGGATCAAGTTTATTTACCACAAATTGAAGAAGATATTGGGATGCTAATAGGAAATGGAACACCTGGTGCATACACACCCATTGAAGTTATTACTGGTCCTTCCATAGATTGTCCGCATGCTGTTAAAACTGGTCTAGGATGGGTCGTCTGGAATATTGTCCGATGTAGCACAGACAAAAACCATGATGTCTGTAATTTTGCTATTGAAAGAGACAAGGATCAAATGGTTGCATCAAAAATTGTAGAATCCCAAAACCTTGAAGATTTGTTTAGAATATACATTAATACTGATTTTCCTGAGAAAACTATTGATGATAAAAGGGAGCCTTCACTGGAAGATAAACAGTTTGAAGAATCGGTGAAGAAGTCTATATTATATTCTGAGGGCCATTACACCATTAATTTGCCATTTCGCAGAAGAGAAATACTGCTACCAAACAACTCTGACGTAGCATTAGCTCGCTTAAATGGGATCAAGAGAAAATTTAAGTTAAATCAAACTTTTTATGAAGATTACTGTAAATTTATGAACGATATCCTGAATAATGGTTATGCTGAAGAAGTACCAACAAGGTTACTGGATAGAGATGATGGTAAAGTGTATTATATTCCACATCACGGTATTTACGGATCTAGTGAAAAGAAGAGTAAGAAGATTCGCATAGTTTTTGACTGTTCAGCTAAATTTCGAGGAGTTTCGCTGAATGACTTACTATTGCCTGGACCAAACCTAACAAACAAATTAGTAGGTGTATTGATGAGATTCAGGCAAGAAAATGTGGCGATTATGGCAGATGTGAAGTAACTCCAGTTTTAAAACTTCAGATAAGGGCTCAGACTAGTAATTTGGTTAAGACAGTAGTAAAAAGATTACTAACAATTTACCCGTTGACTGATTGACCAGTTGACTGTTTGTGATAAAGGGAAGTAACTCCAGTTTTAAAACTTCAGATAAGGGTTCAGACTAGTAATTTGGTTGACCAGTTGGCTGTTTGTGATAAAGGGAAGTAGATCCAGTTTTAAAATTTCAGATACTGTAATAACAAAATTCTTTCTTCGTTGCTCCGACAAAACGAAATCATATTAAAGAATAGCTGAAAGTTGACAGAATCAAAAGATAGTATCGCTGAATGTAAATATCCAATCGCTGAACGTAAATATCCAAAACCTTTTTGTTGCGACTGCTGAATGTCAAGTTCATCTCATAGCTTTTTTCCCAAACGATTTCGTCTAATAGTTTGGATGCAGCTATGACGGGTGTGGCGCGCCAACAGGGTAAGCTTACTAGTCCGGACACCTGTTACCTCTGTTTGTCGTGTATTTTGTAACGGTGAGCAGTCCATATGCTGATTACACTATTTAGTCATATTACACTATTTTGTCTATACCGTTTTTTTTAGGACTTCGAATTATGTCTAATGGTTAGGATTGTTCGTACTTGGTTTTATTTTATTTAAAAATTTTTTCTTAAAGGTTCGAGTAAAGCGAAAGAAAAAAATATTTCAACAGTTTATTAAAGGATTGACTGGGTATTGCTATATTCATACTGTATATTCCATAACAAACCCCATATCTCACATTTAGCTTACAAACCCCACAAGGTCACATATCTCGGATTAAGCGAGTCGGGACATCGTTTCGGCGAATAATGCAGAATAAGAAAATATTCCTGTAAAATATAAGTAAATTATTAGTACAACCGCAAAGCTGCACTACTTTGTTTCACGGTAAACGACGAAGAGATAAAAGGTATGCCGAAACAAACTGATTTCAACACTGGTTTAATAACATTTTAACATTTTAACATTTTAAAGTACTTGTCGTCCGTCTTGGGACTATTCATAAATAATGTCATTGTATAAAGATGGACAATATAGTATATTTATACATATCTACATAGTATCACTGTTGTTTAATTGGCTATAGTTACCATTGTCTATAGTTACATAGTATATCGTTAACTAATAGAAAACATGTACACACGTATGTTAATCTGTAGTATATGGGTTCAATTTAGGAACAATGAATGGAATATATAGATTTAAGAAAAATTAATGAAACTAATTGCCAATTGTTACTTATTGGCTATTAAGTCGAGGAACGTATTTTTTAATAAAATGATTTTCCATTAATTTTCTTTTCGTGGCGTCATCGACTTTCATTTTATAAAAAAAGGAAAATTTGAAATTTTATTTGTAAGTGTTTCGCACATTTAGAGATATGTCTATTTACAAATAAGGGCGCATTTTCAATATTCCAATCCCGTCGATGGTTGCGAACTCTATCCCGTAGATGAGTAGATGTCTCCCCTATGTAAAATCATTCACAAGCCCGACACGTCAAGACATATATGAGATTTTTTGTGTCACAATTCATATTGTCGTTGACGCTAAACGTAAAGTTGTGAAAATTATATTGGTTATTTGGCGTTATATGGTCGCAACATTTACATTGAAGATCCAGGCATTTAGATACATAATATATATATATATATATATATATATATACGACCGGCTTTTATGTATCGAAATGCGCGGATCTTCGATGCAAATGTTGCGACCATATAACACCAAATAACAAATATAATTTTCATAACTCTACCTTTAGCGTCAATGACAATATGAATTGTGACACAAAAAATCTCATATATGTCTTGACTTGCAAGGGTTGTGGGGTTTTTTATATTGGGGAGACATCCAATCATCTACGGGATAGGGTTCGCAACCATCGGCGGGATTGTAATATTGAATATGGGCCCTTATTTGTAAATCGACACATCTTTAAATGTGCGAAACACTTACAAGTTAAATTTCAAATTTTCCCTTTTTATAAAATGAAAGTCGATGACACCACGAAAAGGAAATCAATGGAGAATCATTTTATTAAAAAATACGCTCCTCGACTTAATAGTCATTAAGTAACAATTGACCATTAATTTCATTTATTAATAGTCTTAATCTATCCCGTTAATATCTATCATTCATTGTTTCTAAATTGTATTGTACCCAATAAGCAACCGATTAACACGCGTGTATACATGTTTTCTGCTTGTTACCTATATACTATGTAACCATAGACAATGGTAACTATAGCCACTTAAAACCACAGTGTTACTATGTAAATATAAATATGTATAAATACACTATATTGTCCATCTATATGTTATGACATTATTTTATGAATAGTCCCAAGACGGACGAAAAGTACTTTAAAATGTTAAAATGTTATTAAACCAGTGTTGAAATCAGTTTGTGTCGGCATACCTTTTTATCTATTCATCATTTACCGTGAAACAAAGTAGTACAACTTTGCGGTTGTGCTAATAATTTTGGATATATATATATATATATATTTAAAAGATTCTAAATTCAACTCTCAGGTTTATATACCAAAAATACTAAGATTCGGATGGAAAAACTATATTTTAATTACATTTACATATTTGCCAAGATCTTTCGGACTTACGGCGTCTTCAGGGCTATGTAATAAAGACAATAACGTCGCTTAGTTACATAATAGCGCGGCGTCAATAAGGGAACATAACTACAATATTCCCTAATCAGGGGACATAACTCCAATATTCCCTAATCAAAGGGATAATTTTATAATCATGATGATTCTCATTTCAATCGGCGGTTCAATTTAGGAGAAAAAAACTCTATCAGTCTGTTCTCTTTGGCTTCCAATATTTGTTAATTTATGAAATTTAACTTATATATTGGCGCGACTTTGAACTTTACTTTACCAATTATGTCTAGATGGCCACTTAGTGGAATTGTCCTGTTTTCTGGATGGAGTATCTGGGACCTGTGCAGATTCATTCTAAGGTTTAATTGTTGGTCGCTTTAGATCGAAATGTTAATCATTGAACTCAGTCAAGGCATTCACCTAATGAAAGCCTACACCAAGTTTGAACATTCTACATCAATAAGAAGGACAGTAATGTGTTCCAAAGTCATGACCAATCAAATTGCTTATCGCTCTGCTTACCCCCAGCAGAACATGCTCATTATCGAACTTAGTCAAGGTATTGATGTAATGAAACTAAACACCAAGTTTCACCACTTTCAGTTAATTAGAACTAAAGTTATCGTGTCCCAAAGACTCCACCAATCTACATGTAATTGCTTATCTCTGCTTACCCTAAATGCCCATCTTCGAACTCCATCAGGGCACTGACCTAATAAACACCTACACCAAGTTTGAACGTTCTGGCTCAAATAAAAGGAGAGTTATTGTGTTCCAAAGTTTCGGCAAATCAAATTGCTTAAAGCTCCGCTTACCCTGAGCAGCAAAATACTCATTATCGCACTTAGTCAAGGTATCGATGTAATAAAACTATATACCAAGTTTCATCATTTTCACTTAATTAGAACTAAAGTTATCGTGTCCCAAAGCCTCAAACAACCAAACTGCTTATCTCTGCTTACCCTAAGCAGAAAATGCTCATCTTCGAATTCCATCAAGGTATTGTCCTAATAAACACCTACACAAAGTTTAAACATTCTAGCTCAATCAGGAACCGAGTTATTGTGTCCCAAAAAGTGTGACAGACAGACAGACGGACGAACCCATTTTAATAGTCCCCTGCTTTCTTCGGAAGGCGGGGGACAATAAATAAAAGATTCTGCTCTCAGGTAAAGATATATAAAAATATTGAGTTTTTAGAAAGAAAAAACACAAACAAATTTAAAACATATGTACATGACAATAATAATATCAAATATAAATATTTTACAATATCAAATTACAATATCAAATGTCGTTCTTTGTTTTCTAGCAAATTATTATCAGACCAGTTGAGTTTGTATAAGGGGAATACCCTAAATTTTTCCTTTCCATGTGTATCTAAGTGTTCACTCGGTGGAATCATTCTATAATGGAGGTTCGCAATTTGGGATCTGTGTAGGTTCATCCTTATGTTCAGTTGGGATTCGGTTTTATCTATATACTCTTGATTACAACCTGGACATAATATAATATTAAATTTTTACTTTTACAGATCATAGATTGTTTAACTTTAAAATGTACATTTCCATTAATCTTTACCGTTTTCCCTTCAATAATGTTGTCTCAAATTTTACACCTATTGTCCCCACATTTTGTTACACTAGATTCTGTGACTTCAGAATCAAATTTTAAAGACGTATGTATTCGTCTTAAATTTGGTGGTTGTTTGTTAGAATTTATATCCTTTGTGGTATCCAAGATTTCGACATTTTTTTTTAACTATTTCTTGGGTTGGGTTATAAGTTGAAACTGATGTTAAGACATGTTCTTCTATGTTTTTAATGGTATGTCTATCCTTGGGAATTCTTAATTCTTTTGGGTCCATTTACAAGGCTTTGCGATTGGCTTCCTGTATGAGTTTTAATGGGTAATTTTGTATAAGTAAAAATAGTTTCAGTTCATTTAATCTAACTAATTTTGTTCTGGATTAGATACAATAGTGCATACCCTTCTAGCTAGATTAAAGGGTATATTTCTTTTCGGGTGTGAAGGGTGACATGAATTAAAATTTAAATATTGGTGTGTGTCAGTTGGTTTGTAATATAGGTCAGTTTTTATTTCGCCATCATTTGACACTCTAACTGTAACATCTATGAATTTAAAGATACGTTACTATTTTCAATTGTGAAGCAAATATTTTCATCTAACTCGTTAAGTGAATTATGTAGTTTATCAATTACTTCCTGGGCTGCTTTTAAGATTAGAAAACATTCGTCTAACAATCTTTTCCATGCTTGTTTTATGTATATATATACTTTCCCAAAGAAGAAACGCAACGTGACATTTCGTCGTCAGTATACCCTCGCTCTACCATCGCCTTGTCGCAGCAGGAACCGCGACACGTCGCTGAACCAAACTGCTCTCCAGTGTTACAGTGGCCATACCACAGTCTCTGAACCCGCTGAAGTTGAATGTCACGGTGTCGGTGTATTTGAAACAGCAGCTCTATCGGGGACGTCTGGCCCGTAATTCGTTTTTTGACGTAGGCGTTTACCTACTGCTTAATCTGAGATTCTACGTCGTCTGTCAAATGCTGTTGTAGTAATGGTCGTTGTTGATAATTGTTTCCGCCAATGACGTAACCGGAAGTTACGATCCAGGACCGATAGGGTTATTCTTGTTTGGCCTGAGCTTGTGCGGTCATGTGTTGAACTTCGCTGTCGGTACCTATCCCAAAGGCGAGAAATGGAACTCGGGAAAACATTCAGCAGCCCGGTTACATCTGTCTGATATTCACCGGCTTATAATCGACCAATAACGTTGTTGTGTTGGTCTTCGTGCAGATGTGACATCACTTGGTTCGTTGAATGTTTACATGTACAACTGATTTGGAAACCGAGAACCCCGGGATTGTAAAGGCCTTAGATTTAGGTTCCATGCGAAAAGATCGCGAAGTTGTTAAATTCGTGTGTCTTGGTGCAATTAAGCGAAAGCCAATTTCGACAAAAAAGGATGACCAGTCACAATTAGTGACCCTGCATTTAAAACCAATAATGAATTTCTTTTATTCTTACATAATGACATTAAAAACAAGTAACATTTATGGAAATAACACCTTCGTTCAAATAAAATAAATGATGAAAAATGGGCTTTGCGTTTCTTTTTTTGAAGAGTATACATATCATGTCCAAAATCGTTTAATATTTTGTTATACGAATTGTTTTCTAAAAAGATAGTAAGCTGGCACTGCCAGGCAGGATACGCCAACATTTTCGAGAGATGGATAGAGAACAAGCAAAACCGAAAGTGATTTTTCCTAAAATCAAAGGCTATAATTCATTAAATTACAATTTGATATGCGCAAATATCAAAAAGAATCAAGATCTTTAGGTTATAAACATGAATTTCAAGTTTCATCAAAATCGAATTAAAATTGTGACCTATACTGGGTCCACAACCTTGATATACCATATTAGCGTACAAACGGCGGCCATTTTGTATGGCAATTATGGTCCGATTCCCCTGAAATTCAAACTCAACCTTCCCTATGGTGTAACGGTGATGGATAATAATCGTGACCTCCAGAGGGACCATAATTCAGGAAGTTATGATCTGATATGTTCAAATATCGAAAGGAATCAAGCTCTTTGGGTTATAACCATGCATTTCAAGTCTCAAAATTGAATCAAAATTGTGACCTATACTGGGTCTACAACCTTGATATACCATTTTATAACAGTATTCGCGTACACGCGGCGGCCATTTTGTATGGCAATTTTGTTCCAAATTTTTCCGAAATTTGAAGTCAACCTTCCTTAGGGTGTAACGATGGTATTCTCGAACGGTTTTTCAAATCGGATAATAATTGTGACCTCCAGAGGTACCACGAGCTAAAATAGGTGATTTTTCAGACAATCAGGGGCAATAATTCAGGAAATTACGTTCCGATAGGCGCAAATATCGAAAGGGACCAAGATCTTTGGGTTATAAAACATGCATGTCAAGTTTCATCAAAATCGGTTCAAAATTGTGACCTCTATTTCTCGTACAATCAGGGGCCATAATCCATGAAGTTTTGATCCGATACATATCAATATCGAACGCAGCTAGATCTTTTGGGGATAAACCTATATTTCAAGTTTCGTCAAAATCCGACAAGAATTGTGACCTGTAGAGAGTCCACAAACAATTGTGGACGAACGGACGGACAGGGGCGACGACATAATATGTCCACATGAAAATGTAGGCGTATAAAAAACCAAAGCTAATGTACCCATTGGGCAGCCTTTATTTTGAAGATAAAAATTCTCATCAAAGTAAAACACATTATTGGACAATATGATATCAATAGATTTTACAATAAAATATTTAGTGATTCTTTCGGGTATTTCGTCAGGATATTTAGACAGCCAGTCTTCTATCGCTTTTATCCCAAGATTGAGGTCTATGTTATTGTAGAAGTCGACTACATCAAAGGGGCCATCCATAAAGTACGTACGCTTGATGGGAGGAGGGGGGGGGTCACGTCAAAAACGTATAGGTGGGTAAATTCATTGGCAAAACGTACGTACAGGAGCGTACAGGGGGGGGGGGCTGAATTTTACCCATTTTGAGCGTACGTACTTTATGGATGGCCCCAAAGCTTATGCGTGAACTTCCAGGAGTTACTTTTGTTGGTAAATGATCAAAATCTTATCGTCCCTAATAAAACTATTGACGTGCTTACACAGTGGTTTTAATGAAATATCAAGGAAATAACTGAGACGTTTTGTAACACTGTGAAGACCTCCCACAATGGGCGCCCTCGCTAGAGTTAAAGGGACATAACTCATAGGCGAGGCGGTCCCACGTGACCCCATTGTTTACCTTATTGCACAGTTTTCCTGTACATTCATTACGAACTATTGTGTTGACAAACGTTAGTTTTTGTCGTTAATATGAAACTTAATACCGATACGGTTCTCTTACCATCGATAAGGTCACGTGGAACCAAATTTTTTCTAGCGACACCTGGTGGGAATTCCTTCAGCGAGGACGCCCATTGGTCTAAATTTTAAATCTGTGGGATTCTCTATACAAATCAGACTTGATGTATTATTCTTTATTTCATTATGTATATCCGTGCTTATATGTACTTTAGGCAAACCATAAAAGTATGCCGTTTTTGATTCATAGTTAGTCAAATAATCTTGCTCTTTTTCGCTGAGACATTTACTTTGACTCTCGATAAATTTAAAATATCAATTTCTTTTTTTAAATTCATTTTTAGAGGCAAACTGTTATAGTATTATTCATCCTCAAGCATGTTTAATATTTTGGATTTGTAAAATGCGGTATTCATTAGAACACATGCGCCGCCTTTTTCCGCTTCTTTTATGGTAATGTTATTATTTTTCCATAGATTATTTAGTGCTTGATTTTCAATTTTCAAAAGATTATATTTATAGTCCTTATTTTGTATTTGATGAGATGTAATATTGTTTTTAAATTTATGAAGATATTCGTCCCATTGTGAACCAGGAAGTAATTGATAACTACATGTTGCTTTAGGAATGAAGGCTCATGTGTTGTCTCAGTTTGCCCTTCACTGTAAATGATATACCACAAATGTCACATCTAAAAAGTTTTTCTCCTGTATGAATTCTCATGTGCTCCCGAAAATGATATTTTTCTCTAAATGATTTACAGCAAACATCACATTTATAAGGTTTTACATCAGAATGAGTTCTAAGGTGTCTCTGTAAATCACTGCTGTCAGTAAATGATTTACCACAAACATCACATTCATGGGTTTTTTCTCCAGTATGACTCAACATGTGCCTTTGAAGTTGACGTTTTTGTCCACATGATTTACCGCAAACATCACATTCATGGGGTTTTTCTCCAGTATGACTCAATATGTGGCTGTATAGACTACTTCTTAAAGTGAATGATTTACCACAAACATCACATTGATATGGTTTTTCACCAGAATGAGTTTTCATGTGTTTCTTTAGATTAGTATTATGGCCAAATGATTTACAACAAATGCTACACCTAAAGGCTTTTTTTCAGTATGAGTTTTCATGTGTGAACCTAGGCTTCCACTCTGTCTGAATGATTTACTACAAACATCACATTTATAAATTTTTCTCCTGTATGAATTCTCATGTGACCCTGTAAACTTCCACTTATGGTGAAAGATTCACTACAAACATCACATTTATATGGTTTGTCTCCTGTGTGAATTCTCATGTGTTCCTGTAAACTTCCACTTATGGTGAAAGATTTACTACAAACATCACATTTATATGGTTTGTCTCCGGTGTGAATTCTCATGTGTTGTTTAATTTCAGAACCCACTTCAGACAATTTACTACAAAAAGGTTTCTCTCTGTGAGTTTGTATGTGTTGTTGAAGACCACTTCTATAAATAAATGATTTACTACAAACATCACATCGATATGGTATGTCGTTATCTATAGTGGTGACAGTAAAAAGATTTGAAAACGGTCTAAGCAAAAAGGGTCCACAGTCGAAAAGAGTCCACAGTTGAAAATGGTCCATAATATTGAAGAAGTTTTATAAATTGAAATAATAGTAGACAGGGGGGGGGGGAAATTTCTTTTAAAGCACACAGCTGTCTCCATATGTCACCTGTAAAAAAATCGACAATCATGGATTAAAAAAAATAAGGTTTAATGTCCTACTTTTCTGCTCTGATTGGTCTAATGAAGAGGAGCAACAAGCTTGTGTTATGAGTGTAATTTGGGCTGTGCTACAATCTACTTTTATTTTGAATAGTTCCATCTGAACAGAGGGTTTAGGATGGCCTAGTGGTCTAGAGTGCTGCGCTTCGACCTCTAGCTGGCCGGTCACCTCTGGCTTGCGGCTGTGGTTTCGAGCCCTAGTGTGAGCGGATGTGACATGGAGATAGGTGTGCCTTCTCAACCTTGTGGGTTTCCTCAGGGCACCCCGGTTTTCTCCCACTGCTAAAGACCCCTACGCGGAAGCACGTTATTGAAATAAAAATTGAAAAACCATGCGTTAGTCCAAAAATGACCTAGTTTGTGTCGAGTGGACGTTAAACACCCTTTCTCTCTCTCTCCCCCGTGCTGCACCATTAACAACAGCAAAGTATCCCCTAAAATAATAATTAACTTTCTCTGTCAACACTTGGACATCCAAGTAAGCGAGTCGACGACTTACTCACCGAAACCAGTGCAGCTGTCAAAATTGATTGACAGTTGTTTTAACGGACTCAAATTCTCGGATCAGTATTTGAATCCGAACAAAATAACTTAAATCTGACATTTATTTACATCTAATATATATCATACACAGTTGGCTACAGCACAGGGCTGGAGCCATTACATTGCCAATGTAATTAATTAGATTACCATTACTTTTTTAATTTAAACATTTCAATTTCAATTAAAATACAATTACCCATTACATTGAAAGTAGATACCATTATCTATTACATTGAAAATAATTACCATTACCCATTACATTGAAAGTAATTAAATACCATCATTACCCATTACCTTTTTTAGACTCTCCTCTAAAATAAAAAAAAACAACGACTGGGAAACAAGGCACCTGTCACTGACAATGTCAGGCATGAACACAGGCTGTATCAGGCACATAACCACTGGTGTCTGTCATTTTGTCTGGCACTGATTTTTTCTTTTTTATTGAAATTATTAATACCTGCCGAACACCAAGCTGAAAATGTCAGGTATTATTTCATCAATGCCGGCCATTTTGTTGGGCACATCTAAAACCATTATTTCCAGGCCTATGTATCATATAATCCTGTACCACATTAACTTATACAATAACTACTACATTATATTACAAGGTTAAAAAACTAAAAATCTTCCTGATTTTATATTACTTTTTACAATGTAATTGCCAGTGTGACTAAATAGTTCATTATGGTTTTTCTTCAGTATAAATATGAAGGTGTGTTTGTAGACTACTATGCTGAATAAATGATTTGCCACAAAGCTATCTGTACGTTTTGCCATTGAATTAACGCAGCTGTACGCTTTTGGCGTGACCCCCCCTTCAAGCGTACGTACTTTATGGATGGCCCCCAGTAGGAATCCTGCTGTGTTTCTGTAGAGAGCTACGCTCGAATGATTTACTACAAGCATATTCATAAGGTTTTACACCTGTAAGAGTTCTCATGTGTCTCTGTAGATGACCATTATTAGTAAATGATTTACATCAAACATTACATTTAAAAGGTTACTCTCCAGTATGAATCCTGGTGTGTTTCTGCAGTGGGCTGCTTTCAGTGAATGATTAACTTTAAACATCGCATGTACAAGGTTTTTCTCCTGCATAGATTCTGATATGTCTCTGTAGCGGACTACTGCCTGTGAATGCAGCTATGGCGGGTGTGGCTAGCCAGGCAGGGTAAGCTTACTCTTCCGGACATCTGTTACCACTGTTTGTCGTGTATTTTGTACACGGGGAGCAGTCCATTTGCTGATTACACTATTTTGCTTGAATATACTATTTTGCCTATAACGTTTTTTAGGACTTCGAATTTCGTCTTACGGTTTGGATTGTTCGTACTTGGTTTTTATTTTATTACTGCAAACATCACATCTAAAAGGTTTTTCTCCTGTATGAAGACATCAGTAGAGTAGTAATCTAAATAGGGACTGGGATGGGAACGAATAGAGGACAGAGACTGATAACAAGCAGTTCCTAAATTTTGGATGAAGAATGGTGTCCTGGTCCTGGGGGGGGGGGGACAATATACGACAACATTTCAGTGTGGGTGTATAAAAACCATTTGCACTGAATGTGTTTATTTGATAATTAATACATTATAATGACTACATCATGAATCATATAATCTTGTACCACATTAACTACAGATGGATACATCATGTATCATTATCATATAATATTGTACCACAGATGACTACAACATGTAACATATAATATTGTACCACATAAACTACAGATGACTACAACATGTATCCTATAATATTGTACCACATAAACTACAGATGACTACAACATGTATCCTATAATATTGTACCACATAAACTACAGATGACTACAACATGTATCCTATAATATTGTACCACATAAACTACAGATGACTACAACATGTATCCTATAATATTGTACCACACATTAACTACAGATTGCTACAACATGTATTAACTTACAGGCATTTATAATACATTCTATTTTTTACCTACAGATGTTTACATCATGTATTAACTTACAGGCATTTTATTTTTTATCTACACATGTATTGTTTGATATTTACTACTTGTATCATATTAACGTTTGATATTACCTACGTGTATCATATTAACGTTTACATTATCTTAAAATATTTAAAAGGTCAAATACTGACTTTTTGATGGCCTTATAACCGATTTATTATGGTTTTTCTACAGTATTAATGTTTTGTTGGTAGATTACCACATCACAATTATGAGGTGTTTCCACCAGTATGAATTCTCAGGTGTCTCTGTAAATTACTACTCTGAGAAAATGACTTGCTACAAACATCACATTTATAAGGCTTTTCTCCTGTATGAACTCTCAAGTGTCTCTGTAGGCGACGCCTCTCTGTGAATGATTTACCACAAACATCACATTTATAAGGCTTTTTACCATCATGAATTCTCAGGTGTGCTTGCAGATTATTATTCTGACTAAAAGATTGATTACAAAATTCACATTGATAAGGTTTTTCACCAGTGTGCCTTTTCTTGTGGTTTTGTAGAGTACTACTCTGGGTAAATGATTTATTACAAACATCACATTTATGAGTCTTTTCTCCAGTATGAATTCTGATGTGTTCCTTCAAATGATGCCTATAGGTAAATGATTTACTACAAGCATAACATTTAAAAGGTTTTTGTCCTGTATGAATTCGGATGTGGTTCTCTAGTTTACTATTCTGGCTGAATGATTCACTACAAACATCACATTTAAAAGATTTTTCTCCAATATGTCTTTTCTTGTGCTTTTGTAGAGTACTTCTCTGGGTAAATGATTTATTACAAACATCACATTTATGAGTCTTTTCTCCAGTATGAATTCTGATGTGTTCCTTCAAATGATGCCTATAGGCAAATGATTTACTACAAATATCACATTTATAAGGTTTTTGTCCTGTATGAATTCTTATGTGGTTCTTTAGTTTACTATATTCGCTGAATGATTTACTACAAACATCACATTTATATGGTTTTTCTCCTGTATGAATTCTGATATGTCTCTGTAAATGACAATTCCAGGTAAATGATTTACTACAAACATCACATTTATACCGTTTTTCTCCTGTATTAGATTTGTCTTCTTTAGCAGGACAATATTCATCTACATCATCAGATTTCTCTTCTTTAACATTAAATTGAACATGACAATATTCATCTACATCATCAGTTTTCTCTTCCTTAACATGACAATATTCATCTACATCATCAGTTTTCTCTGTTTTAACATGTATTTTATTGTGGTTTTCTAAATCATCAGGGTGTTGAAAAATCTCATCACATACAACACACTGATGAAAAGTTATAACATCATTAGTTTCCTATAATATATAAAAGTTATAACATCATTAGTTTCCTGTAATATATAAAAGTTTTAACATCATTAGTTTTCTGTTATATATAAAAGTTATAACATCATTAATTTCCTGTAATATATAAAAGTTATAACATCATTAGTTTCTGTAGGGAGCAAACTGCAATTGGGGATAATGCATCACATAATGTTGGAATTTGAAATACATGTAAGACTAAGGATGCATGTTGATACCTTATGCACCTATCAAGTTGGTGAAATAAAGATCTTGGAGCCACTAAAACTGGTTTAAAAGTTATTTTATGGGCAGATGTAAGCCTACCCTAACCCGATTCCACCATATTTTAGTATGTTTATGGTAATATATCACAAAATGCCAACAGCTTCTTGAATTTTGCAGTCTATTCTGTGAAATATAAAACATTTTGCGACAAAAGCTGGTTTGGGCACTTTTTTATGGACCCTAATTGCACGCCCAGGTTGTCAAGTGTAACCTTGTGGGGGGGCCCCATTTCAAATTGTTCGTACTGACCGCTTATAGTACCAGAATGTACTCCGCCCCCTTGAGTGCCTGGGGTGTTTTCCTCCAGAGTTTATTTGTTTAAAATAAAGATTAATTTCAGCGCATCTGAGACAATTTAGACAGCGATTTCATTGACGTTTAGAACTCGTTGACAATTTGAGTATTTTAAACCTTTCTCTCATGATGTTTTCATTTACTTTATTTTAGTGAAATTATTTTAGATGACATAAAACATTAAACTCAGTTGTCCGAACTACTATACTATGATAATGTTAATTTCCCGGGACTGGCTGGGCCCCAGCAATCACATCACGGGATGTGGTTCCCGGAACTGGTTAGGATCTATTGATTGATAGAACCTTTAAATTATGTAATTTAGTAATTTTTAGGGCCCAACCGATCTCTGGCCCACAATATCCCTTACTGCCCCAATCCTTGCCCTCTCAGCCCAAGTACTGGTTAGCTCCACCCGGGATAAAATATTAGCATGAGTTAGAGTTGTGGGGGGCCCGGGACTTTTGTCCCACTTTGCCTCCCTTAGATCCAGCACTGAAGTGTGTCATAGTGTAGTATGCTTACTGCAATAGTGTTTTTCTGTACATTATAATATATACTTTGCATCAATATGTCTTAAAATAAGTTGCCAGGTTACGAAACATACGCCCACAATAATATGTCTTAAGATGTTATTTTCTAATATAAAGGTAACAATTACTTTCATGATAATTATATATAGGTTTTTATTGACGCTAGGAATAAGTATGTTAAGTCATTACTAACCGTTGGTTAAGTCGTCTACAACTAATACTTGACTCGTACACAATTAAAAGACAAATTAGATTGATATTATTTCGCCGTAGCCCCTTTAGATAAGACAAATTAGATTGATATTATTACGGCACCATAATTAATTTTAAAACTAATTGTTGAGTTAATTTCCGTACACAAAATGGAACTATACAACTCCAAATATAAGAATTCTGTATAAGAATCAATTTAGAATACCAAAATGCGAATAGCAATACCAATTTTACTAGTTCTTTAACTAATAAAACATATTTTACACGTTGGTTTGAGAAACTAAATTGTAAAACCTCCAATATTATGTACGGTATAGAATGTACACTTTGCGGACTGATCTATGTTGGCGAAACTAAAGGACCTTTACACTTAAGCATTAATGGTCATTGTCACAACATTAATAAGGGTAGTAACCAGATTCTCTATAGAATTTTTACCAACCAGACTACGCTATACTATCAATGAGAGTGTCGATATTAGAGAAAATTTACCACCATACTAACAGCCCTACTTTGAGTACTCCATTTTGCAGAGACCGAGAGGAATATTGGATACAAATATTAGGTACTGCCACCCCTTATGGTTGCAATGACAATATAGCTAGTATTGGGAATTTATCTAGCCCTGCATGTAGCGATGTTAATGTCATGACGTTATCCCCAAACTTTTGTCGTAGAAAACGCAGTCATGGACATCGTCGCTACACACCACCTAAGCTCAGCACTATATCACTGGATGCCATTTTGGAAATTATTCAAGAACCACTACGGCTACACCATATCCGTACTAATTTATATTCTATTCCACTTACTATTTTGAAATTACTTAAACGTGAATGTTTGGATTCAAATTGTACTGACCCTGCATCCATTGATTATAGGGTTGAATGGGCACCAACTGTGTTCACCTTTGCTTGCTGATCTGTTTCTCTATTCGTACGAGGCCGAGTACATACAGATGCTCGTAAAAACAAATAAACGATCAGTCAGACTTTTTAATTTCACTTATCGATATATCGATGACGTTTTAGCACTTAATAATCCTAAATTTCGTGATTATGTTGAATTCATATATCCTGATGAGCTCGAAATTAAAAACACCACTGACAGTGACAATTACGCTTCCATTTTGGATCTGCTTCTCGATTTTGACAACTGCCATAAACTAAGTGTTAAATTGTACGATAAACGGGATGACTTTAACTTTCCGTTTGTTAACTTTACATTTATTAGTGGTAACATTCCAATATCACCAGCTAATTCGTTACACAAGAGCTTGTTCCTTTTATTCTAATTTTTTAAGTAGATCGAGGCATTTGTCATCTTAACTTCAACTACTAGGATACTTGCGCACTAAACTTATTAAAACCTTTACAAAATTTTATGGCCGTCATATTGATTTGATTTGTAAATATAAGGTATCGCTCTCAGCTATTATTGTAGATATTTTTAATTGACACGTAAACTATTACTATCACCCTGTTAATGTCTACTACATCGTTAAGACAGTTCATCACGTGCATTCTGCATACTATAGTTCATTGGCCAATCACGCTATTTGAACGACATTTCGCCTAATACATTGGATGCAGCTATGGCGGGTGTGGCGCCAGACAGGGTAAGCTTACTCTTCCGGACACCTGTTACCACTGCTTGTCGTGTATTTTGTACACGAGGGGCAGTCCATTTGCTGATTACACTTTTTAGCCTAAATGTACTATTTTGCCTATAACGTTTTTAGGTTTTCGAATTCTGTCTTATGGTTTGGATTGTTCGTACTTGGTTTTTATTTTATGATTGTGGGGAGGTGGGGCTTACGAAAGTTTCTAACTTGTATTAATTGTTTCCCTTGACGATAACAAGATTATCATGCATCGTAACTAATGCTTTATTTTACATGATTTACGTGACAGTAATAATTTTTTAAAAAATCTATTAAAAAACCCAAAATTTGTTGGTTTTTTTTAAATGTGCAAGCAAAAAGCAAATGTGCCTGCGCACGCCGTGCGCGGAAATATCGATGCCTGGTGTTTTTACTTTACTTATTGCTTATTACTTTCATGCCTTTGTTACCCCCGGATTATTGTTAACCCCTATCAATAACTCTTTATTAAGGTTTCATTATCCTTTCATTAATTTAACTATTATCTGTATTGTAACAGCATATGTCTATGGCTTCTTTTTTGTATTACTATAAATATTACCTTTTAGTTTAACTAATTATCATTTGTGCTCGATAACGATAAGAGAATACTTGTCGAAACGTTGTGTTATATGTACAGTAGAACTTGCTATGGCATGCACTCATAATCAGCGAACACTCGCTTCAACGAACACCAAAAAATTCCCCCGAGCGATTTTTAAGTAATTTAACCTCTACTTAACACGCACCTGTTCAACGCGTGCAGCGTGCACTTATATTAGCTCCTGATCATGCTATTTCATCCATTAAGCGAGCACATCTCGGAGAATCCCGTTCTCGCTTGAGCGAACGAGGGTGAACTGTCACGGACAATCACGTTCTCGCTTGAGCGAACGATACTGAACTGTCTTGACATGACTTACTCACTTGGCTTGAAATAACTACTATCACTAATTAACACTAAGAAAGAGTCGGAATTGATAACGCGTGCAACGGGCATCATGATTAATTCCCCCCGTCAAAATTCTCTTGTTTCAACGGTCACGATTTTACTAATAAAATCAACAAAACATCGGCTATTCAACGGCCATTGTCGTTCGTTCTTTGTAACACTCCCGCTAATCCCGTGAGTAGTAGTTAATTAACTGGAACCCCACTGATCAGGTAAAAAGAAATGTAAAAATAACAATCAACCCGGGATTATCTGTTTATTAATCTTTTGTTTTATTAAACGACTAACCTGATTGATACTGATTGAATAAAATGAAAGGATGCCGAGTTATTAAACAGACGTTTTTAGCGCCCCCTATAATATTACATACAGAGTTACATCCCCTGTAAAATCGGGGATAAAATCCGCGAATATGTTTTGTCCATGATAAAATAATATTAATTCATCGATTTTCTTCACAAAAATGGATAAATATTATCGAATGCATCACAATGGTAGACAGTAGTATCTAAGGTTGGTACAGAATGACAAGTTTACCGAAGTTATGTTCGAGATTTTAGTAAAGAATCTTTGTTCGGCGCAAGATTCAGCGACGGTCAAATTTATCGATGCAAGTATTGATGTTCGTTCCCGATTTTATTAAGTGGTCGCGTAATAGCTAAAATAGTTGGGGTGTGAAATACTCAAATTCACGTCATTTTGAAACGCTTTTAGACGCTATGATGAAAGTAAAAGAAATATTGGGGGACATGAGTTCCAGTATTACTAACATGTATACGAGACTCCTTTGAATTCACAACTAGATAAAAAAGTACACGTATTGTTATTGTAATACTACATGAATAAAAAATATATGCAGTCTATATCTTTAATTTTTTGTGGTAGGGGTTGGGGCAATATATGCAGACTATATGTTTATTTTTTTGTGGTAGGGGTTTGGGCAATATTGTACACCTTTATTCAAAGAGCACCTCCATTAAGCAGGCATTTTGAAATTTCCCTTGGGTGCCTGCTGAATACAAGTTCTACTGTATATAAATCAGTGATTGTTATTTCCATATAAATTGTGTTGTGTTATTATTGTGGGAGATCTTTAAATAAATTTATGAGAAGCGACCATTGCTTTGCATGGGATTTTAAAAAACGCTGATTTAACGTTTATTTTAGTGATGGGGGATATTTCATATGATGTGATAGAGAAGCTCTAAAAAATTAACGTTAAATCGGCGTTTTTCGAAATTTAGTCAGAGAAATCCCATGCAAGGCAATGGTCGCTCCTCGTAAGTTTACTCAAATATCTTCGACAATGCACATTGTTTTCCAAATTGGTGATTTACCAATAGAGATTTAGCGCCTTTATTATATACTCTATCTCATTTTGTTTAAAAAACCCACATACCATTATGATGTTAGCACCATCAAGTGTTCATGGGGATAGTTGTATGTTGTCATGTGTGAAATAGCTATATTTAACGTCCGCTTCCAGTTTACTGTTTTATATTCAGCTGGCACACCTCTTCCAGTTCATTTCCGGAACAACATGGAGACAGTTGTATATTGATAAAGGACGAAGATCTAGCCAACCCGAATAACTCAAAAATATTACACTAGGTCATATTTATCAATCTGGGGCCTGTTTCACGAAATTTTAACTAAGATAAAATCCGATTTTAGTAATTCGATTGGATAGTATTAGATTGATTTTAGCGCTTAGCCAATCAGATTTAAGTATGTACTAAAATTTGGATTTTATCTTAAGTTAAAATTTCGTGAAACAGGCCCCTGTTCCACTAACGAATTATCTCTGTTATAGATGAATGTCCACTACACGTGCGTTGACTGCACGCGGCGTTAGTAATTGGCTCAACGGCTCGTGCAATGTTTACATAACACCTAACTGCTTCGGGCAAAATGATGCCTTTTACTCATTTTAATACCCATTTACACTAAATAGGAAATATTTTTTAAAGATGCCTTCCCGGGTACCAACTTTGTGAATTGACGATATATGTGGACTAAAAACATATTCAAAGTAACCAATCTATCAAAAATTTGCTTCAATTCCCTTTCAAAACTTTGCTTTCGTCGTGGATACCCATAGCTATAAGTGAGCTGTTGTTAGACGCAATGTCTGCCAACTAAACTTCATTGTGGGAGGGTCCATTTTTCAGAATGTATCCTTTATACTTACTGTACATTTACCATACTTACTGAGGCCTAAGTAAATTCTTAGTTATTTCTGTCTACTTCTCTTTAGACCTTTTAATCGCAGAGTCTTTTGTACGTTTACTACACTCAATGTCCCCCAAACCGCCTAATCATTTGAGCAAGAAATAACAACTGCTCCCTGACCTTAGCTAGCAGACAATAAGTCAGCAGAACCTGTTGGGTTGCTTGCTAGTAATTCCCTGACAATATTGCCCAGTGCTTGCCCCATGGGCGTTTTCGCGTAATCCAGTATTTTTCTAGTAAGATTGGGTGTCTATACTTTCCATATATACCAAATTTGACATACTTTTATTGGAAATAACCACCCGATAAATACTTTGCTGGGAACCCAACTTTAACTACAAATACTTAAAACATCTTTATTTATTTTTCTCTTACCTCACAAAAATGTTTGAGAATTTACACTAGGGATCTGGTATCCTTTAACTTTGTAGTTTTGCTCTTTAATTAATATAATAGCCTTTAATTTCAAAACATCCTTTGATAATTGATAATAACCCTTTAAATTTCAAAAATGGTTTAATTAGTACTATGGCTTAATTTAATGGTACACCATTTAATTTCTCAGAGAGGGGTTTAGAAATGGATGACCTGTTCAATTATCTAATTCATTTAATTGCTAGCTGAGCAGAAATTAAATGGTATACCATTAAAATAAGCCATAATTGACAATTGTGTTTGTTTTAATATGATAATTCGAACCAATTATAAAGTGTTATTTGAATAAATTGCTAATTGTGTGTGTTTTAATATGACGTACTACTCGAAATAATAATAACGTGTTGTTTGAATAAATTGATAATTGTATCCCAAAATCGCAAAATATCGAGAACCACACACAAGTCACGTTTAAAAAGGGGCATTTACACGTCAGGGGATATCGTGAATGTGGAAAAAGTTAAATTAGGCTATCAGACAAGAACAGTATACCCGTATATTATGTAGAAACTGTCAAAAGTCTGGACATAACGAGTCTCATTGCAAGAGTAAATAAGATTGATTTTTTTTGAGGCACCATTATTAATTAATTTTAAAATAATCGTTGATTTATTTTCCGTACACAAAACTGAACTAAACAACTCTAAACATAAGAATTCCGTATAAGAATTAGTTGCTTCTTTGTATTGTGATTTAATAATTAATAAATAGCATATTGTCTAGCCTTATAGTTATAATACAATTTAATTGGTCCGACTGGTCTTGTTTTGGTCCGACTGGTCTTAGTCCGAGTAGTCTTTGGTCCAAGTAGTCTGGATACCTACGACAAATGGCACTGAGTTTGAGTGTTCGCACACATAACTACCCGCATTCCTGTATTTAGTTACCATCTTTTACATTTTAGTAAAATCTCTGCAAATTTTATAGCTTTACCTTTTGAAATATTTTGATTTAATTATTTGATTAGCGACTCGGATGTGGGAATTTACTTTTGAACACACATGCCGCACAAACACAACTATACATTCGTTTTCTCGGCCTTATCACACTTCGGTCAAAACTGTCGAATCCAGAATTAATGTTCCGTTTCTTACGGGGTCGTACCGGCTTAGGAGCATTATATTCCCACCCGGGCACGCAATAGGCACGCTGAGGGCTGCCGCGACACGCTTAAAGATGTTACTGAAGCGGTTATCATCCGATCGAAAGAATGCGTATCAAATTAAAAATAAACTCAGAGAATTCGGAGGTAATTAAGCTTCATGATCCTTGTTAAATTATTTATTAAAGAAGATATTTATAGTTTATATAATATTATGACTTTATTTTTACGAGTATCCGTGCAGTCAGTGATATTTTCATTGTGAATAAAGTTTGATAGACTGGCGATCAATGCGGTTTCCACATAAATCTCCCATGTAATTACCTTCAATTGATATTTTTCGTCGCCCAAACCCATATGGGGGATCACGGTGACTAAGTGGATAAGGCGCTGGTTCGCTAGTCTCCGATCCCTGCATTGACCGAGAAAGTTCATCTCGATTTTCCGACGTGATTTCCCCTTGTCAGTGATACAGAAGGAGGGCCTGACAAGGACAGCTGCCTAGTCGTTCGGATGGGACGAAAAACCGAGGCCCCGTGTACACATTGGAGTGCACGTAAAAGATCCCTTGGCAGTTGGAATTCGATATAAGAGTAGGCCGTAGCGCCGCTGCCTGGGCAAAATTTCCCTCACAGCACACTGTATGGCGTATGCCCGTCTTCAATTAGCTCAGGTTAAGTGCATAACAGTAGGACGTTAAACCCCATTTCATTCATTCCAAACCCATATGAGAGAGAGGGGGGGGGGAGAGAACGAGAGAGAAAATCCACGAGATAAGACAGGCGACACTACTCCTTGTCACGTCAGCCGGGGATTCGAATTATATCAACGACAGACTTTATGTTTATGACACAGCGCGTGCACGCTAATCATTCAGCCATTCAACCCCCCAAACACATATACGATCAAAAAGGTCCCGATGTCAAACTATCTTTCAGTGAAAACCAGCCCCCGCAACAGGTATATTGGATTCGTCCAACACGTGACAATGACATTGTTTACATCGACTCTGTCGAAATTACTAGTAAATCTTATAATTTTTCAAGAGAGAACTTGTTTTCATAGTTGTAATAATTAGTTGTGCAATGGATTTTATTTAACGGGAGTTTATTACAAACACACAAGCCGTTCTGGTGTAATGGTTATTGTGAAAACAATTCCTGATGTAATGGTTATTGCGAACGAAAAAAATTCTGGTATAATGGCTATTGTGATGATTTTTTTTATCTGTGGTGGATAATCTGACGACAATTCCTGCTCTGCTGAATAATCTAATAAAAATTCCAATTGCTAGGACCATTCTATAGAAAATTCTGCCGCGATACCTTAGCTATTCTGCCAGAAAAAATAATCTGGTGTAGTGGTTATTCTGCTTAATACCTCTACTGTGATTGATAATCTCACAAAATTCCTGATATAATGGATATTCTAAAGAAAAATGGTGCCGTTGGAACCAATCAATGGTAATTCCTACTGTGAGAACCAAGCTGAAATGTCATTCTGGTGTAATGGCTATTGTGAAGAAAATTTCTGATGCGCCGAACATTCATAGCCTACATTTTAGGATAAACTACGTTTCATTTGTGTCTTATCGCCGGAACTCTTTTAGATTTTAACTGCCTTTTTTATAACATGACCTTCCATTTAGTATAAAATAGTGTTCATCTAAAAACTTAACACGTTTATTTAAACAGGTTTTAACTGACACAGTATACGACTGATAATATGTCCATACTTTTGCTTGTTGGTTTGTTTTGTTTTGTTTTTTTTATATATGGTTACATTGCCAGTTTGTAAAGTGCCTCTGAACACGGTATATGAAAGGGTGCACTATAAATATGCTGTAATAGTAATAAACATGCTGTAAAAGTAATAAATAATAGTAGTAAATATGCTGTTATATTAATAAATATGCTGTAGTAGTAATAATTATGTTGTGGTAGTAATCTATAGAAAATATTAGAGTTGGGGCCAAGCTATAGAACATGCTGCTGTGAGGGCCAATATGAACTAAAATGAATCAGTACCGAAAAATCCCGCTGGAGATTAATCTGAGCAAAATCCCTGCCGTGAGGGATAACCTAAACAAATCCTGTTGTTGGGACCACTGAAGAAAATCCTGCTGCGACACGAATCTAAATATAAAATCGTGTCTTGGGGCCAACGGAAGTTTTGAAAAAAAATCCTGCTACGATATAAATACGGTGTTTGTGGGTGGTGGGTGGGGGTGTATAAAATATTTATTTATTTCATAATGTTTTGTGTATATGAGGGGGGGGGGGGAGGGTTAATGGCATTATGGGTGACAGAGTTTAAAAGTTAGCGATATAAATAAGGCTATATTAGTATATATTTCTACTTTAAACTCCTGGGCCCTGTTTCACGAAAACTTAAATCTCCTTAAAATCATTGTAAACTAAAATTTCATCCTAACTTACAATAGAAGCGTTTCACAAAACGATTTTAAGCATTGTAGCTAAAATCCACTAAAATAATATTGTAAGTTACAATTGTATCCTAACTTAAAATAGTGGCGTTTCACAAAACTATTTTAAGGACAATTTTAACTAAAATCGATTGTAACTTAGGATAGCTGTCACCCTCTCCTAACTTAAAATCACTACATTAACAAACATTGATTAGAGCTACATTGTTTGATCTATTGCGACATACAGATATAATTGGCACATAATTGTAACATACAATCATTCACAAAAACAATTTTCATTCAATTTCTTTTCATAGCATGGGATATACAGCTACTGTCCATCCGTTTATTTTATTGTAAGGTAATCTAAGCATTTGGATGGCGCCCCATATTAGAACTCCAAGAGAAAAAAACACCCAAAACTCCAGTAAACTACACACTAAAAGAACATTTATATCCAATGTCATGGAAAGAAAAGCACTCTATAAAGAAAATATCTTCGTGTTTAATATAGCAAATTTCTTTGTATTAGAAGGCCTAAAGGCCTATAATAATAGACATGCCATATGAAGTATTTACTCATGTTTTTGGGGTTATGATGATTTGTAAAAAGATAAATCAATAATCTAGAATGTGTTTATTCAAAAATGTAATAGGCCTATTTGAAATAAAATTTTAATATCATAAATTTATTATTATTTCTTAATGAAGTTACGTTAATAAAACAACATAAATTTAAAAAAAAGGCGCCAAAGCTATTTTATCGTGGGAAAAAAAAATCATTTAATTAAGTAAGATAGATAGACTCTTCTGCTTTTCAAAGTATCATTGAAAGTGTCTATGAGAATGACATTTCAAATCTAGGCATCGGAACATTGGCTTTTTGGCGTATTTATTTAATTTCAATATTAATATACTTTTAAACTACGACAAAAAATTGCAGTCTAGATTAGTCTTTTGAGTGACGAATATCATAATTTGTTTGTGAAAATTCTCAATAGTTTCTCTTTTCCAAATTACTATAAAACTGCGAAATTCAAGCGCTTTAGTTTATCGATACACATTATTTCCACTGAAGCCTGCGAGGAAATCAAATGCCAAGTTCAAGGTCAACCCACCAATACATTTCGAAACTAATAATACGCAATAAACTCATTTATTTCATCTCTCTACGACTTTCTGACCATGTGCAAACATTTCTACAACGTATGAAACTCTCCCTATGGATAATGTAACCGTTAATTCAGCCTGTCAACAGTTTTCAGTTTCGAAGCGTATTTGCTTTCACCGTTAGTGCCCGAAGCGGAAATCTGCACTGCGCGGGCGCAAGCGATTTTAACTAAAATCTATTAAAATTGCATTTTAAGTTACAATCGATCTTCGTGAAACGCTTAAAATTTAAAATCTCATTTTGATTTTAGTTAAAATCGATTTTAAGGATTTTAGTTTAAGTTTTCGTGAAACAGGGCCCTGGCCTGGAGTAGCCGGCAAAGGGATTTTAACCTTTATGCAGTAGTCAATGTGGTCTGCCCCCCAGTTGTTCAAATTATTTCCCTTGATATTTCGAAGGTGAAGGCTGACAGCTGTCAATCATTCTGGACTAGTGGTTGTGACGCCTGTCACTTTGCCTTGGTTGCACAATAGCGTTAACCGACCGTCTCGCTGAAATGAACGTCGTGTTGTAAAATGTTGAATAAAAATGGATAGGTTTATGTTTTAGGGTATCTGTGAAAGGTATTCTTATTGCCAATTGAATTTTGAGACACCGAATGTTGAAATAAACGGCACTACTATATCTGATAAAAATGATTCGCAACTTTATAGATTCGCAACTAAAATTTTGCTAATCAATTTTTCCATTGACTCGCAGTAACGTCAGAAATGGATCGCAAAGTGCGATGCGAACCCTGTTATTTTGTTCCCTGGTGGCGCTTGATGGCTGCTTTAAAAGTTAGTAACAGTATTTTGAATTTGAATCGCTGATTTTTGGGCAGCCAATGGGGGGTTCTTAATGATGGTATCAAAGTTCACAAATGTTTTATTCAATAAAGATTTTGTCATTTTGATGACCATGTTCGCAGCCTTAAATTTTCGCTGGGAATATCCGTTTGACTTCATTTCGTTTACAATATACATTGAATCGGGAATTCCCGGGGATATTAGTTCACTGTGAAATGTAGCCTATGACCTGAAAATTCCAGAGAATATATAGGCGAGTATTACAACAAATATAGTAACGTAATACTAATATTATATGGTTAACAATTTATTTTAGCTAATTGTTTAATGGAGCTCTCAAACTCTGCTGTGTAGGCCTACCGTCCACCTGTCGGGCTATTAAAAAAACCACCAGATTCCAGAACGTTGGGTTTTGAGCGAACTTGTCCCCAACCGAAAAATTAATCTTTTCACCGTTTCGTTGGCATCTTCTGACCGTTCTCACCGGGCGCACACCGGGTGTTGAACGTGCTTCTACCGTCTTCACCGCCCAGATTGATTTTTGTTGAAAATTTTGGCCGTTTTCATACCGGGCCCATACCGGGTCTCGAACGTGTGCACCTGGTTTTTAGCAGCCACCTACCAGTCACTTTGCATCCCCTCACCACTCGGAGCGTCCTGTGAACGAGTCCCCGTTCATTTCACGTTCACAACCCGCTACAGACAGTGGATTTTTTTTGCCCGTTCATCACCGTTCTGTAACGGTTTATGATCGTGGCCATTTTCATAACATATTCATACCGTCCACATACCGTTCAACACCGCCCTCATGCCGCTTACTTGTGGCCGGTGTCAGCCAGCCAAAGTTTTGAACATGCCCAAAACTTTCGCCAGGTCCCAACGGGTGTAAATTAGCGCCAACGCCCTATTTACGTGGTGCCCGCTTTGATAACAAACCACCATGTGCCCTTGCTGTTCTCCACCGACCGCAGACATTTTCACGCACGGTTGCACACGGTAGGTCTACACGACAGAGTGTGAGAGTCACATTAACCTGTATATTACGACTGCCGGGGCCACAGCGCCCCCCCCCCCACATCCCTCCAACAAAAATCGAATTAGCCCCCCCCCCATATTTCGCAAACAATAATGATTTCTTAGGAGCGTTCTTAGTCGGTCACATCCTAAGCCCTTCCAAACAACTCTGCAGCCCCACCCCATTTAATGATCTGGCTACGGACCCGACGGCTACACGTTTTAACGGCTAATTGTTTTTTGTATTATCATTGCTTCTTTACATAATTTACTCTAAAATGAGACGAAATGATCCCATGTTTCACTTTACTTATTGACAAGTTTATCATCTACATGGCTGTTGTATAATGATAAATATTGTTGGTTATGATTCATGCACAACACCAAATAACGGAAACAAACTCTTCCGGGCACCTGTTACCACTGGTTGTCGTGTATTTTGTACACAAGAAGCAGTCCATATGCTGATTACACTATTTTTCCAGATTACATTAATTTGCAATTTTGCCTATACCGTTTTTTTGGGACTTCGAATTTTGTCTAATGGTGTGAATTGTTCGTACATGGTTTTATTTCATTACTAATATAACGGAAACACGGTGTGTAGGTTATGGATATTAACATATATTGAATTGTAATTTCTATGGCCAGTTTAATGACACCCCCCCCCCCTCCCTCCTCCTAGTATCATAATAGTCACTTGTTAACCTTTAACATGCACATGCGCAGATACAAATACACTGGAAAATTAAATGATCATACACACGGGTAACTAAAAGCATGATTTATCTTTGAACATCTTTCATAATCCAGAACAAAACTGCTAATATTTTGAAAATGAATAATATATTTTAATATCAAGTTTGTCTAGTTATTTGGATTTTGCGAAAACAGAATGCACATAACATGTATTAAAGTAAAACAAACTTTGGTTTTAGAATCGTCGATATACGATTTGGTCATTTTTAGATGCTCACATAGAAATGTGGTCGTATATTGTCATCGCCTTCGTCCGTCCGCTGGTGTTTAAGGTCATGAGTCGAAGAAGCCTAATGATTTTCAGCGATTTCCGATAATTACTGCCCAAGTTATGGTCCTTGATCACTTCAAAAAGTTAATACCCGATTGCCTTTAAATTTTTACACAGTGTTTAAGGTCATCTGACGAAGAAGCCTATTGATTAATAATTGTCAAAGTTATGGCCCTTGATCACTTCAAAAAACATTTTGGACGCTCTTGAAGCTACCGATTGGCTTTAAATGTATACACAGTGTTTACAGTCACGAGACAAAGTATCCTATTGATTTTCAGCGATTTCCGATTAATACTGCAAGAGGTATGTCACTTGATCACTCTGAAAAATCATGTAGAATCTCTATTGTTTATTGATTTTCAATGAATTTTGATAACTTGAATAGGGCCGTAAATGTTGAAGGAAGAAAATAGTCGGTCGCAAAATCAGAGCAGTCGGTATCAATATAAGTGATAACGGCATACGTCACACTACTTTCGCATATGTTTAGTATAAAATAACCTTGGCAACTTATCATGTTTGAAAAATTGTTGTGTTTCATTCTTATACTGTTGTGAGTATTTTGGTCTAAGAACAAATTTTTCCCAGGGCGAACAATAGTCGGTCTCAAAATAAGGGCATTCACTGCAGTCGGTCTCAAAATTATGCAGCTGGTCGGATAGCCGTGGCGATAGAGAGGCCGCTTCTCACCGAGTGTTCAATCCCAGCTCAGGGCAAGAACTTTATCGTTGTAAGTGAGAGGGATATTCGGTCTCCCGTCCCATCAGGCAGGGTTCCCCCGAGTTCTTCGGTTTCTTCCTGAACGATCTGTGCCAAGGGCCAAATTGGAAAAAGGCATCAGGCCTAACTTGCTACTCTTGTAAAATGACGCAATTTTTATTGCCTACTTAATGAAGTAATGAGGTAAGCAAACAATGCCAGAATAGATCCCCCCAATTACTATGTATTTGCATACTTCACACAAAACTAACCATGTCTGCTTAGCATGTTTAAAAATGTGTGTCACTCTTATTCTGTTGTGAGTATGTTGTTCTATGAAATGTTTTTCCCCCCCCCATGGCAAAAAATAGCCTGTCTCAAACAAAGTACTCACTGCGGTCGGTCTCAGACTAAATATACAGTTCTCCCGAGCATGTTGTACCATCTCAACTACTATACAACAGGCCCGTAGGCAGGGGGTGGCACTGGGGGGGGGGGGGGAATCAACTGCCCTCCCAATACTGAGTCTTGCCCCCCCCCCCCCCAATATCACAAGAAAATTGGCCTTTACCGCAAAATTCATGCAGATGCCCATGCTAGTTGGCCCTACCGAAAACATCTTTGCCCCCCCCAAAAACAATTTCCTGGCTACGGGCCTGCTATACAAATGTCTACAGAATTTATCATATAGTTTTTGACCAACAGCGTGTATCATATAATATTGTACTTCAATTACTACAATCTTGCGCCTTAAACCTCGTTTACTTTACAAATGTTAAGCGTGCTATTAGGCACTGTATTTGTTGTGTAAACGGGCCAAACGTAAGCGTGCAGTACCAGGTACGGAGCCAATCTGGCCCACTGAAATGAGGTGGTCTCAGAACGTTACCAGGAACGGCTCACTTTAAATTTTCGTAGTGTAAACTAAATCAACCTTCATAATTGTTTTCATCTGGGTAATTTGAATCCTCGGGTTAGCCAGATTACACTATTTTGTCTATACCGGTTTTGGTTTTCTTTTAGGACTTCGAATTTTGTCTAATGGTTTGGATTGTTCGTACTTGGTTTTATTTCATTACTACTACACTGATGGCTACAGCAATAACCACAACATATAACGTCCATCAACTTCCATTCTCTCTAATCGACTTCAACTACAAGTATTTTTATGTTATATAGCTATTTGTCATATTGAATTCCCGTGCAGTATTCAAATTTTATGTCAACAATATTCATACAAAATTACGTGTTTTTGTATTATTCCTTTAAAGTTACGTGTATTCAACTATATGATTTGAAAAGTCTAACGTAATTGTGACTTGAATCTAAAAATATTTTCGAACCCCCTTGACAGGTAAAAAAGGATGTTATGAATAATTTATACAACAGGTAGGACACTTCAACATCTAGTACTTAGAATAAGGCTATAATTAGTTTTCTGGAGCTGTAAAGCCAGCAAGAGTGTTATTGTCCCTTTAATAAAATTGAAATGAAGTTAAAACCTATCGTTCTGCTCCAACAGTGTGCTATGGCCTACTTTTATATCAAATTTCAACTGCCAAGGGAGCATTTAAGTGCATGCCATTACATACACCTTAAAATGCATATAATTGTACTATAGTAGGGTGAATTTGGACTCAATAGTAAATGTTTAATACGTCGTGCTAATCCGCACAGTATTCAGAAGAGTATATTTTAATAGATTTTAATCCACCTTAATTTACCCCCCCCCCCCCCATTTATATCTACTTTATATTGTCTTATATATTTCATTAATCACGTGTCTCCAGTATTCTTTGTTTTAAAGTTTAAATTGAGTTTATAAATTATAATTAACGTCTATGGGCTAAGCGTGTAGTTACCTATCTTTATTGTTTGTATAGATGATAGATTTTTAGGATTATTGCCCTAGGCGATGCATGCAGATATATAGACCCAGGGAGAAGCTTGCTAGAGAGACGTGTCTTGGGAGATCAACTTAGATCACATACCTAAGGACAGACCCTATACCTGTATTTGGATATTTGGAGACATAAGTTTATGTCACTTACCATATCCATATTGGAGCTTATCTGCTATTAAGCATAGAACCGATAGTTGTTATAATAATTGACTGCTATAAATTGTGTTTAATAATTGTTCACCAAAGAATATATAGAAATATTAACAGTCAACAGCAGTCTTGTCTTCATTTATTGAACAACGAAGATTCCAGAAGATACACGAAAAGTGCACTTTTACAGTACCACAAAAGAGTCAAACTGTAACTGCATACACAATTTACAGTGTGATTTCTGGTGTGGCTGAAGACATTAGGTCTGACTTCACTGTAAATGATTTACTATGGTTTTTCCCTTCCATTCTTCTCATGTGTTTCTGCAGACCACCTTGCGTACTAAATGATTTATTACAGACATCACATTTGAAAGCTTTTTCTCCTGTATGAAGGGCCATGTGTATCTTTTTATGACTACTCTGAGTAAATGACTTATTACAAACATCACATTTGAAAGGTTTTTCTCCCGTATGAAGTGTCATGTGATTCTTCTTATAACTACTCCTGATGAAAGATTCATTACAAATATCACATTTATATGGCTTTTCACCAGTATGAATTCTTATATGTTTCTTTAGATCACTATTCTGACTAAATGATTTACCACAAACATCACATATATAAGGTTTTTCTCCAGTATGAGTTCTCATGTGGTACTGTAGTTTACAGTTTGTAATGAATGATTTACCACAAACATCACATTTATAAGGTCTTTCTCCGGTATGAATTCTCAGGTGTGACTGTAAACTACTGTTTGTAAAAAGTGTCTGACCACAAAAATGACACATGTGAGTTTTTTCTTCAATATGCATTTTCATGTGATAACGCAGATAGCTAGGCATAGTAAATAATTTACCACAAACCTCACATTTATATGATTTTTCTCCAGTATGCATCAACATGTGCCTTTGAAGTTGACGTGTATTTCCAAATGATTTACAACAAACATCACATTTATAAGGTTTTTCTCCAGTATGAATTCTTATATGTTTCTTTAGATTACTATTCTGAGTAAATGACTTATTACAAACATCACATTTATAAGGTTTTTCTCCAGTATGAAGGGTCATGTGTTTCGTCTTACAACTACCCCTGATGAAGGATTCACTACAAACATCACATTTATAAGGTTTTTCTCCAGTATGAATTCTAACATGTTTCTTTAGATCACTATTCTGACTAAATGATTTACTACAAACATCACATTTATACGGTTTTTCTCCAGTATGAGTTTTCATGTGCTGCTTTAGGCTACTAATCCTGGTCAATGATTTACTACAAACATCACATTGATAAGGTTTTTCTCCAGTATGAGTTTTCATGTGCTGCTTTAGGCTACTAATCCTGGTCAATGATTTACTACAAACATCACATTTATAAGGTTTTTCTCCAGTATGAGTTTTAATATGTTTGTTTAGACTATCATTCCTGGTGAATGATTTACTACAAACATCACATTTATAAGGTTTTTCTCCAGTATGAAGGGTCATGTGCTTCTTTAGGCTACTATTCCAGGTGAATGATTTACTACAAACATCACATTTATTAGGTTTTTCTCCAGTATGTATTTTAATATGTTTGTTTAGACTATCAATCCTGGTGAATGATTTACTACAAACATCACATTTATAAGGTTTTTCTTCAAGATGCTGAAGTTGACAATCTGCTACGTATGATTTACTACAACAGTTTTCTCGAGAATGAGTTTTCATGTGTTGCTGTAGACCACTACTATAAACAAATGATTTACCACAAATATCACATTTACAAGTTCTCTCACCAGTATGAATTCTCATATGAATTTGTAAGCAATAACTTTTAACAAAGCATTTACCACAAATGTGACATTTCTTAGATCCATCTACATCATCAGTTTTCTCTTCTTTAGCATGACAATATTCATCTGCATCATCAGTTTTCTCTTCTTTAATATGACAATATTCATCTACATCATCAGTTTTCTCATCATTTTTTTTCTCTTCTTTAACATGTACTTTGGAATGTTTTTCTAAATCATCATATTCTTTATAAATCTCATCACAAACAACACACTGATGGACAGTTATAACATCATTAGTTTCCTGTAATATATAAAATTAATAACATCATCAGTTTCCTGTAATATATAAAAGTTATAATATCATTAGTTTCCTGTAATATATAAAATTTATAATATCATTAGTTTCCTGTAATATATAAAAGTTATAATATCATTAGTTTCCTGTAATATATAAAATTTATAACATCATTAGTTTCCTGTAATATATAAAATTTATAACATTATTAGTTTCCTGTAATATATAAAATTTATAACATCATTAGTTTCCTGTAATATATAAAAGTTATAACATTAGTTTCCTGTAATATATAAAAGTTATAACAACATTAGTTTCTTGTAATATATAAAAATTATAATATCATTAGTTTCCTGTAATATATAAAAGTTATAACATTATTAGTTTCTTGTAATATATAAAAGATATAACATCATTAGTTTCCTGTAATATATAAAATTTATAACAACATTAGTTTCTTGTAATATATAAATGTTTTAAGTTTCCTGCAATATTTTTTGCAGGATTAGCACAGAGTTACATCCTATACCGAATACCGTATTTTTCGGTGTATAAGGCGCACTTTTTTTACCAGATATTTTTATTTACAGAAGGGTTGCGCCTTATAGATAGTAATAAGCAAATCTGCGCTTTTCCCCCGTGTCAACATTGGCGTCTGTCTGAAGTTGATGATGTCGGCATTCCCCGTGCAATAAAGATGGCAGCCATTTTACAGACCACAATTCAGTATACTGTTATTCATAAACGACAGTGCTAACAGTATGGGCCTATAGCTGTTTAATGTTAGCCATATCAAAATATCTGCAAAATTATTGTTGATATGCTATTTCAACATTTTTCATGACGTCCACTACAATCGACTATTTCAAACTCATTCAAATTACGAAAATTTCAAAGTTACACACATAGTCTTACCGTGGGCGAAAATTTTGTCCACCGAAATAGCCATTTCCATTCTGATAAATAAGTAACAAGTACATGTATCGGGTGTAAATCACAAATGAATTAAATGCCTTCATGTTGGGATTTGAAGTCACCTTCAACCTTGCTTTTCACATGTACATTAACACTACCAGTGGGGTAATACTATGATGGCCTTCATTTCGGCACAAAAAAGTCTGGCTTAATGCTACAAACTGTCAGTCAAGATTACTAATTAATTACTGGATTCACACGTGTCAACAAAAGGAATTGATAATGCACGATTTCCTTCACACAAGTACCCTTTGATTTTAGCTCTTTGATGTGAATAATTCTCACCTAAGTTAGTATAATCTAAATTCTGTCGGGACTAGATTTCATTCACAAGAACTTGTTGTTCAGTGAAAGTGTCCATGGAAAATATGCAAATTAATATTTGTTTCTGTGATAATTTTTGGAAAACGAACAGGATTATTATTTAGGATATTTATCGTCTAATGTATAAATACGGTAGGCAGTTTGTTCGTTGCATTTATATGTTCAAGTATAAAAAAAGAGATATATTTAAAGGGGTGATTGTGATGGGGCTATTTCAGACATGATGAATGTTCACTCATATTTTATACATGTATACACCGGGTGTTTTCTTTGCGCAATACTGTCTTATAATTTGAACATATAACCGTTTTAAGTTACCGACAGTTTTGTATTCAACATGGATTCAGTGATTGGCCCATTGTTATAAATTACCGCTATAGTTAGTGATCAACCAGTGAGTTGTTACAGTTTTCTTTACGAAGTTGTTTGTAGTTAACAAAATCATTGTTTCCTTGATAGGTATTAAAAATTATAATGTATTATTTTACTGATAGATCTAAATGGCTACAATCTGGGTATTGTCATGACGCGTGTAGGTGGCGGGGCAACTGACGCTATCGATTGTTTGTCAGTTGTTTTTATAACTTACGAGTAAACATGGATTTGTTGTTTCTCTTTTACCGGTAGTCAAGATTTAAGTCGTGAGTAGCTGATCATGAGAAATTATTTCTATAGTTAACAGACGTACCGTTAAAAGTTATGAAATAATCAATTGTATGTTATAATTAATAGAAACAAATGTAACAAAAGCAATTTATTTCATAAATATATAGCTTGATACGGCTAAACATTGGTAATTATTATAACTGTAAGCAGTGGATTTGAGTCATGTATGATATGGCACGAGTTTCATGGGGCGCTGGGAAAGGGGTGCGCCTAAACCACGCATATTTTTTTTCCCCTGAAACACCCCTGCCAAAGTCGCCCTGCGCCTTATCTACGCATGCGCCTTATACACCGGAAAATACGGTTCCCCTATATATCAGCTGCCCTAAAGGTAAGGATGTAAACGGTCACTCGGTTGACCGGTTACGGTTAAGTTTGGCAAGCTGACCGGTTCGATATTCCCCTGACCGATACTCGTTCTATATAAAAAAAAAACGTCAGTGTATATCGACTAGTAGTTAACTAGCATTAGCCCACTCTCTCTACTCTTGTTCATATTACACGTTGATACAAAACTTTCCCGGTAATAATACGGCCGTATTCACTGATCGAAAACGTAGTACTAAAATTATGCCGTGAACAAATCGTCCCTCTGGCACATGGGCAAATGGTATAATCTTTTCGTCGTTTCTTATTGCGTTGTATCTTCGGGCTGGATAATCTTGACTACAGGACACTACAGGTTGACTATTGACTGCTGGTATTGCGTATGAAAATGAAAGTAATGCTGTGCGCGCGAATAAATGGAATACATGGATTATAACACTGCATATTGAGGTTGAGGTAGGGGGCCGTAGAATATTCCTATATTTTTAACGGGTCGAACACTTATAATATTTAAGCAATTTTCCGATCTGTCACACAACGGCATGTGATACCTGCGCGAGTGACGACCACGTGGTAGGATACCATATTGTACTACCTCCGGTTGAGAGAGAGAGAGAAGAGAGAGAGAGAGCGGTTTCGAGTGTTTAAAATGTTTAAATACGGATCTTAATACGAAATTCCAGTCACCGTGTCACACATCACTGGAAAGTATGTTTCTATCGCTCTTTGTATCTATCAGTTATTTCCTGGGACATTCTTGATTACGTACTTTAGAAGAGAAAAATGCTTGTCGTTTGCGAAAGAAATAGGTTGCTGTCCAACAGTATGAGTAACCTAATTACTCAAAATAGACTATATTTTCAGTTTATCTTATTTGTCGAAGGCACGGATTAGCTGTACCTACCACGTGATTTCATTGCAGTCACGGTCGTCAAGCTAATTTCTTATAGTTGGCTAGCTTGAATCTGCTTATCGTTGGGACGTTGGCTACAGAATTCTTATCGTTGGCCAGGTTGATCTCGGCAGATAACCGGTCACGGTCGGTTTTTAGTCCATCAGTTAACCGGTTCAAATTTTTTTGACCCGTCACATCCTTACCTAAAGGCTTTGCGCAAAAATCAATGTATACGAAAATTATAATGACTCTGACAGTAATTATCGCTGAAAAGCAATAGGCTTCTTCGTCTAGTGACCTTAAACATCGTGCATAAAGTTAAACAGTTAATAGCTTCAGCCGCTAGAGCGTTCACAAGATTTTTTGAAGTGATCACGGGTAATAACTCTGGCAGTTATTATTGGATATTGCTGAAAATCAATGAGCTTCTTTGCCGCGTGACCTCTAACACTGTGTATAAATTTAAAGTCAATCGGATATTTACTTTAACCGCTAAAGTGTTCACAAGATTTTTTTCAAAGTGATTAAGGGCCATAACTCCGGCAGTAATTATCAGATATCGCTGAAAATCAATAGGATACTATGTCTCATGATCTTAAACACTGTGCATAAATTTAAAATCAAACGGGTTTTCACTTCAGCCTCTAGAGCGTTCACAAGAAATTGTGGACGACGGATGGACGGAGCGACGGACGGCCTGTCGGGGGCAATGGCAATATACATCAAAATTTCAATGTGGGCGTATAATTAAAATATATGAAACTTATTATTATTATTATGAAATGCAGCACTAGGCACAGAGTGCCGAGTGTTGGAGTTCGTATGAGTGTCTGTTTTATTCGAGTCTTGAATCACCAAATGCAAATGGCATCAAACGGATAAATTTTTTCTCACGTTGGAAGCTTAAGTGCCTACGACTACGGGAACTGGTAGAGGTATAAAAGTGCAGTAGCGCCTATACATGAATCCCCCATTTGGAAAACAATGTGCATTGTGGGAGGGAGCTTAGAGAACTTACAGGGAGCGACCATTGCGTTACATGGGATTTCTCTGACCAAATTTTGAAAAACTTAGATTTTATGTTAATTTTAGTGCATCAACCATCTGTGTGTCTATCACATCATATAAAATATAACCCATCACTAAAATTAACATAAAATCGGTGTTTTTCAAAATTTGGTCAGAGACATCCCATGCAAAGCAATGGTCGCTCCTCGTAAGTTTTAACCACCTCTCTCCCACAATGCACACTGTTTTACAAATTTGCAATTCATGTATTGCTCACATCTTACCATTTTAATTTTGTCACCGTCAATTGTTGATGTTTACGTGTAAGGTCTAAATATACAAGTTGATTTAACGTTTTACAACAAGGTCACTCATCTGGTAAATAATACTAGCCAGTGGTTAGAGTTTAACAATGTCAACTTTCACAGAAGAGAAGTGACATGGCATAAAGAAAACCGCCTTTTGTCGGAGTCCCACGATCATTTCCGGAACAACATGGAGATAGCTGTATATTGAAAGACGATGTGGATCTATTCTACTCGAATAACTCATAATAGTAAATTTTCGTCACATGAAGTCAAAGAGGCGAGGTTAAATGACTACGACATTTAAGTACTAACATATATTATGCTACAAAAATATTTTAAACAATTACTTGAGCATAGGGGCAGGGCAGTATCAGTGGACAGAAAGAAATCTGAGTAATTCGAGAAAACCCAGAAAGTTGGACAGGCATTCCTGCTTCAGTATCAATTTATACTTTATTTAAACTTTTAAAGATACACTTCCCATATAAACAGGATGATGCGATGATATATTTGGACTAAACATATTCAAATTTATTTATGATAATTTTGCTTCAAATCCTTCTCAAAGCATTGTAAATACCCAGGATTATACCTTTGCTATAAATTTTTTTTTAAAAATGTCACGTGGCATACATTTCTTTACCTTTAATTTAAACATACAATGTGTACGAGCTAAATCTGTCTATTGCAGGTCTTTAACTTATTCAGACCATAATCAACTCCAGATGGCACCGCTAGCGTGTGGTATTTACTGGATTAGAACCCTGTCTGTTGCTGCTGATTAAATCCAAAAATGGCTAATCAAAACTGTTTTTTTTATCCTACTGACTTTAGTAATGTTTTTGAGGTCAGACCCAAAATCAAAATGTTAATTTCTCAGTTCAGGGAGGATCGATTTAAATGAAATTCTCAGCGAATTCCTGTACATTATCTAGTGAGAACTGACAACTCCTCACCTAATTTACCATGATGTATCTTTAATTTTGGCATGATCAATCATTTCAAGAACAGGATTGTATCACACCAAACTTCTGGCGGCAGAACCACAACTTATTTTTGTGTTTGTGGTAGTGTCGGCCAATGTTATTATAGAGAGAGAGGGGAAAGGGATTAAACGTCAACTCAACACAAACTAGGTCATTTCGGGACTAACATTGTTCAATTTTATTTCAATAATTAGCTTAACATCTTCCTAGGTAACACAACCTTATCATAACCCAGAGGCACAGACCTGTTGTCAGAGTCGATAATCGCCACATATTAACCAGATTGTGTTGATTTTCATTTCTTTCATACTTAGGCTAGAATGTTTGAGCACATTTTCTTACTCCTAGATATAATAGTTCTGATTTAGTTGGAAAAAGTATAATATTTATCTGCTTGTCTCTTCACTGAATCGATCCACGTACTTAACAATATCGGAATTTGGTCACTTGATTCGCGGGGAAGAATTCGGTGATTTTGTTTTTAATTGTAGGTTAATGGCTGTACAGGATCGATGAATCGATTCACCACAGTGGGCTAATTCAATCCGTTGTTTGAGAAATAGACTTTGGCGTATAAATTTCATGATTTCTGTTTAGTATTTTGGGCAAATCAATCATTCGAGACATTTAAGGGCGCACGTCAAATTTCCAGAATCCATTGTCATTTATAATAAAGTATCAAATTATATCTTGTTTGTTTCATGACATTAGCTGCTGCTACATCCAGTATCCGAACCCTGTCCTACTACATGTTTATTGTTTACAGACTGGAATTCTGAAGGGATCGGGGGGGGGGGGGTGTTGGTTGGCTAAATGGTTAGCGTGCACGCACTGTATCATAAAGATGGTCATTGAGTCAACTGGCGTGGTTTCAAATCCCCGGTTATACATGGCAAGGGGTAGGGTCACCTGTCCAACCTCGTGGGTTTTCTTCAGAACCTCTGGTTTCCTCCTGCGGCTAAAGACCCTTACGTGCAGCGAATAATAGAAATAAAATTGAACCAATTTTAGTCCCGAAATGACCTAGTTTGTGACAAGTCGACATTAATCCCCATTTTTCTCTCTCTCTCTCCCTGAAGGGATCATCATGGATCTTGGGGTAATTATGTCTTATACCATATGGCTAGCAACTATTGATTTTTTGAATGCCCTGACACACCGGGGCTGTGATGTACTCATTTTGTAAAAATAATTATGTTTGTAAATCTTCAACAGGTCGGCATTCTTCACAAAATGCTAGGTTGACTGGATTTCCATGTTTCTCAGCTGGATGTCTGCCTGTTATTCGGAAATATTTATAGTCACATGAAGTTCTAAGAAAATATTTTAATCCATTTTCTATCTTATAATAATAATAATACTTTACTGCCCTTATCCTTTGACGAAGCCTTCAATCTCAGTGTCCAGTTGTTAGGATAGGGAAAAAAGAAAATGAGCAGACCCCTTTTGTGGAGTGGCTTATGCACAATACAAGACTCTTTATTTTTATTATTACTAGTTTATCAATTTCTATTACTCTTATATAAAAGGAATGGTGCATGCCCATCTTTACTCTCATATTAAAGGAATGGTGCATGCCCATCTTTACTCTCATTGCAAAAAAGTCATGACATATGCCCATCTTTATTAGCCCAGTGTGGGGAGACCAGAAGGACGTTAAACAAGATTTTTATTTTATTTCAATGGAAAAGGAGAGGAGAGGGCTTTGCTCCCAATTCCTTTTGTACTTGTTTGTTTAACTGTTTATAGTGTTATTTATGATAGAACCACCTTGAATAAAGGATTTACTACCAATATTACATTTATAAGATTTTTCTCCTGTAAGTCTTCTAATGTAAGTTTGTACTTTAAAACACTCCCACCAGAATCATACATTTATTCTTTTTTTATAAAACATGATTTTATTCATAAAGGGATTGAGGAACATCCATAGCCTATATGACCTCTCTCCTAATACAAGAATTAATATGGATATGTCGAAGAAATAAGTGAGTAAACAACAAAACAATAAAATAAATACAACATTTTTTATATATACATATTAACACATTTTCTACGCAGTAGTTTCATGTTCGCATTTTGGTCGATATAGATGTTACACTAATCTTAAAACCATCTGCACATGTCAAAAATCATGTCGACCTTTTCAAAAATGGCTAATGAACTATGACTGCTGCTGACAGTGTGCATGAATAAAATTCAATTTCAAAAGATTTATCGATATTTTGTGTGCATCAGAATCATCTGTTTATTCCTCCTGTATGAGATCTTACGTGTTGTTGTAGAGGATTACTACTAACATTTCAAAGGTTTTTCTCCAGTATGCCTTCTCATGTGTATTTGTAGGTTTGTATTACCAGTAAATGATTTACCACAAACATCACATTTATACGGTTTTTCTCCAGTATGAGTTCTCATGTGTGACTGTAGACTACTATTTTGACTGAATGATTTACTACAAACATCACATTTATAAGGTTTCTCTCCAGTATGAGTTCTCATGTGTATTTGTAGGTTTGTATTACCAGTAAATGATTTACCACAAACATCACATTTATAAGGTTTCTCTCCAGTATGAATTCTCATGTGCCTCGGTAGGTAATTTTTCCGTGTAAATGATTTACTACAAACATCACACTTAAATGGTTTTTCTCCAGTATGAGTTCTCATGTGTGCATGAAGTTTACCAATGTTAAGAAATGATTTACTACAAACATCACATTGAAATGGATTTTCTCCAGTATGAGTTCTGATGTGTAACTTTAGAGAATAACTATGTGTGAATGATTTCCAACAACTATTACATTTATATGGTTTTTCTCCAGTATGAATTCTCATGTGTGTTTGTAGAGAACCACTCACAGTAAATGATTTACCACAAACATCACATTTAAAAGGTTTTTCTCCAGTATGAATTCCCATGTGTCTCTGTAGGTGAATATTCTTTGCAAATGATTTACTACAAACATCACATTTAAAAGGTTTTTCTATAGTATGAGTTTTTATGTGTGCTTTTAGATAACAGCTCTTGGTGAATGATTTATTACAAACATCACATTTATAAGGGTTTTCACCAGTATGAATTCTCATGTGTGCTTTTAGATAACTAGTCTTACTAAATGAAATATTGCAAACATCACATTTACCACTTTGTAAAACAGAATTCTCTTCTTTAACATGTATTTTACAGTTTTTTTCTAAATCAGTTTCTAATCTTAACTCTGTATCACACAAATTACACTGAGAAACAGTTTCAACATCATCTTCAGTTTGACAATAACCATCCACAAGATCAGGTTTCTCTTCTTTAAAATGACAATATTCATCTACATCATCAGTTTTCTCTTCATTAAAATGAACATGGCAGTATCCATCTACATCATTAGTTTTCTCTTCTTTAACATGACAATATTCATCTACTTCATCAGTTTTCTCTTCTTTAAAATGAACATGACAATATTCATCTACATCATCAGTTTGCTCTACTTTAACATGACAATAATCATCTACATCAGTTTTCTCTTTTTTAACCTGACAATATCCATCTACATCATTAGTTTTCTCTTCTTTAACATGACAATATTCATCTACATCATCAGTTTTCTCTTCTTTAACATGTACTTTTGTGTGTTTTTCCAAATCATCGTATTGTTGAAAAATCTCATCACATACAACACACTGATGACAAGTTTTAACATCATTAGTTTCCTGTAATATACAAAAGTTTTAACATCAATAGTTTTCAGCAATATATAAAAGTTTTAACATCATAAGATTTCTGCAATATTTGAAAGCAAAATTGTAAATAAATGTGTTTTATTGGTTTGGTATTATTATGTTCTATGCCGAATAGTGTTTAGATGCCGGGTGATTTTATATTGTATTTCATATAGTGTTCTGATGGAGTTGTCGATTAATCTAACCTTCCTTCATAACAAATGATAATTGGAATAAGATTCTGATTATATACAAGTTTTTGATAGTGTCATATAGAACTCAAACACGGCCTAAGAAAAAGGAAAATATAAGTGGTTGGAGTGCCCAAGTTTAGATTTGTCATTGATTCCATTAAGTAGCTAGGTTTTAGAACGCTAAATACTGTGTAATTCAACATGGCGCCCGTGGGGTTTAATATGATACTGTATTATATAGGTACGAAATAGTACCAAATGGTTAATTTATATAAGAGTCAAGATTTGGACTATAATGCCTTGGAAATCGGAAGTAGAAGGCGACTGGTATGTGTCTTTCCTTTATGGACCGATGTGTGAAATGTCCGTTGTATTAACTGGACGGGTAGGCCTATTCACCTTCGGTCAAGTTTCAATGTGAAAAGAGCGGCTTCTTATCAACAAAATCGGCTCTGAACCGGTTTGATTCTATGTATCTCTCGTAACTGAAAGAATAATGATTTATTGGCCGAGAGAATATCTTCCGTCAAAGTGGTGGTTGATTCCGAGGTAAAAAGGAATCATGACCGATCGAATTGATCAACAACATTTGCAATAATGAGATCGTAAGCAGAGGGTATGATAATATAAGAGATAAAGTGGCTTTGGAGACCTTGTTATCCCGAATGTCAGTGACTAGTTTCGTTCGTATTGAACTCTTCAGACTGGTTGGACTCACGTGTTGGGCGATTTTATTTATACTATATACCATATTTTAACACTATTAGCGTACAACAGCGGCCATTTTGTCTGGTAATTAAGGTCTGATTTTCTAGAAATTCAAACTCAACCTTCTGTATGGTGTAACGGTGATAGAGTCAAACGTTTTTTTAAATCGGATAATAATCGTGACCTCCAGAGGGACCATAGGCGATTTTTCGGACAATCAGGGGCCATAATTCATGAAGTTATGATCTGATATGTGCAAATAACGAAATGAACCAATATCTTCGGGTTATAACCATGCATTTTAAGTTTCATCAAAATCAAATCAAAATTATGACCTCTACAGGGTCCACAACCTTGATATACCATTTTTTAACAGTATTTGCGTGCGAACGGCGGCCATTTTGTATGGTAATTTTGGTCCAATTTTTTTCGAAATTCGATCTCAACCTTCCAAAGGGTGTATCGGTGATAAAATCGAACAGTTTTGCAAATCGGATAAGAATTGTGACCTGCAGAGGGACCACAAGCTAAAATAGGTGATTTTTCGGGACAATCAAGGGCCATTATTCAGGAAATTACGTTCCGATAGGTGCAAATATCGAAAGGAACCAAGATCTTTGGGTAATAAACATGCATGTCAAGTTTCATCAAAATCAGTTCAAAATTGTGACCTCTATAGGGTCCACAAGCTAAAAACATGATTTTTCGTACAATCAGGGGCCATAATCCATGAAGTTTTGATCTGATACATGCCCATATCGGAAGCAGCTGAGATCTTTTGGGGATAAACCTATATGTCAAGTTTCGTCAAAATCGGACAAGAATTGTGACCTGTAGAGAGTCCACAAACAATTGTGGACGGACGTCCAGACAGACGGACATCGGCGACGACATCATACGTCCACATGAAAATGAGGGCGTATAAAAACTGGCTATGTTTCGGATAAGCTCGCACCCCTTTAATATGATTGTGCCAACTTTTACCTATAAGATTTGGAAAGCTTATTCAATTACCTTTCAGAATATTTATAGCTGGATGCTCAGAATTTTGTACAATGGTCCGAATTTGGACTTTGGAAAAATTACGGGCCTATCGCTAGTTACAATTAGAATAATGAACAAATTGGCTATGTTTAGGAAGAGTGCGCACCCCTTTAATATCACTGTGCCAACTTTTACTAATAATATTTGGAAAGCTTATTCAATTACCTTTCAGAATATATATAGCTGGGTTCTCTGAATTTTGTACGATGGTCCGAATTTTGACTTCGAATACATTACAGGCCTATCTTCATATTTAAAATAGTAAAAAGTCGGCGTAGTTTAGGATGAGAGGGCACCCCTTTAATATGATTGTGCCAACTTTTACTAATACTATGCAGAAAGCTGATTCAATTACCTTTCAGAATATATATACCTGGATGCTCAGAATTTTGTACGGTGACCCGAATTTTGACTCGGAATATTAACGTTCTTTCACTTTAAAATAACAATATATTCTACTTTCGTTTGATAGACTTTACGATGGATTTTATTGGTTGATAAAAATAGATGAGTTTGGGCGACCTTTGAATTTATTCTGAATAGGTTGCCAGCTGGATTGATCGAATAGCTGGCTAGGCGAATAGCTCGCCAAATTGTGTACGGTGTGGGAGAGGAGGGATGCGAAAGTGAAATAAATAGCGTCTCGAATAGCTGACAAACTTACCATTTTATGCTGTTATAACCAGTGCTTGATGTTTACAGCTAAACTCTACAGATACAAGTTGATTTAACTTCTAAAAACAAGGTCACTCATCTGGTAAACTATAAAAGCCAGTTGGGGTTGGGGGGTTAACAATGTCAACTTCCACAAAGTGAGATGGCAAAAAGAAAACGGTCACCTTTTTTCGCTAGCCCACATTCATTTCCGGAACAACGTGGGGCAAGTTGTATATTGAAAGAAGAAGTGGATCCATCCTACGCGAATAACTCATATTAGGAATGTTCGTAACATTAACGTCAAACAGAAGTAGGAAAATGAGATTATAATCTCCATTCAACAAAAACAAAGACATTTGAATTCTAACATAGTATGTATGTTATGGTACAAATATATTTCAAAAATTGGCTTGAGCATAGGAGTCTGTAAGTTGGACAGGCATGTTTAAAGATACATTATGCGGGATTAGATATAAAGAGCTGACAGTTCTCACTATAATAGTTAGATAATATAAAGGGAATATGCCGAACTTTTCAGTCAAATTGATCAACCAGAACTGAGGTTTACAGGTTGTTTTTTCGACCGAGACTCGATCATCATTAGTAAAGTCGGTACGGTACAATAAAAACGTAGTCTCGATGGGGGTTGGGATGGCCTAGTGGTCTAGAGTGCCAGGCTTCGACCCTTAGCTGACCGGCCACCTCTGGCTTGTGGCTGTGGTTTCGAGCCCTGGTGTGATCGTATGTGGCATGGAAATAGGGGCGCCTTCTCAACCTTGTAGGTTGCCTCCAGGCGCTCCGGTTTCCTCCCACTGCTAAAGGCATCTGCGAGCAAGCAAATTATTGAAATAAAATTAAACCATGGGTTAGTCCCGAAATGACCTAGTTGTGTTGAGTGGATGTGAATCTCTCTCTCTCTCTCTCTCTCTCTATCTATCTCTCTCAATGGTCCATTTTTTTATTACCTCATAAGTAAATCAGGCCTAAAGAAAGACCAGCAACTGGCAGATTTAGCTTTTGCATAATGTATGTTTAAAAAAGATGTATAATAATCTTCACCATTTTATAACCGTATCTGTTTTAAAAAAAAACAACTTTCAGTGTCAAATTCTATTTTACCTTCCCATAAACCGTTAACTTTTCTGATCTGTTTAAATATATTTTTAAGAAACTCATGAAGACACAATTTGTTCATATAAATTTAAATTATCCAGGCACGTTTCCAAGGGTTGCAGCCCCCCCCCCACTTCTCCTCTCCTTGTCACATAGATTCCAGAAGGAAAAGTTGTTGCAAACTATCTACACAACGTGAACGAACAAGAAGCAAAGAAGACAATTCCAAATACCGTATTTTTCGGTGTATAAGGCGCACTTTTTTTACCAGATATTTTTATTTACAGAAGGGGTGCGCCTTATAGATAGTAATAAGCAAATCTGGGCTTTTCCCCCCGTGTCAAAATTGGCGTCTGTCTGAAGTTGATGATGTCGGCATTCCCCGTGCAATAAAGATGGCAGCCATTTTACAGACCACAATTCAGTATACTGTTAGTCATAAACGACAGTGCTAACAGTATGGGCCTATAGCTGTTTAATGTTAGCCATATCAAAATATCTGCAAAATTATTGTTGATATGCTATTTCAACATTTTTCATGACGTCCACTACAATCGACTATTTCAAACTCATTCAAATTACGAAAATTTCAAAGTAACACACATAGTCTTACCGTGGGCGAAAATTTTGTCCACCGAAATAGCCATTTCCATTCTGATAAATAAGTAACAAGTATCGGGTGTAAATCACAAATGAATTAAATGCCTTCATGTTGGGATTTGAAGTCACCTTCAACCTTGCTTTTCACATGTACATTAACACTACCAGTGGGGTAATACTATGATGGCCTTCATTTCGGCACAAAAAAGTCTGGCTTAATGCTACAAACTGTCAGTCAAGATTACTAATTAATTACTGGATTCACACGTGTCAACAAAAGGAATTGATAATGCACGATTTCCTTCACACAAGTACCCTTTGATGTTAGCTCTTTGATGTGAATAATTCTCACCTCAGTTACTATAATCTAAATTCTGTCGTGACTAGATTTCATTCACAAGAACTTGTTGTTCAGTGAAAGTGTCCACGGAAAATATGCAAATTAATATTTGTTTCTGTGATAATTATTGGAAAACGAACAGGATTATTATTTAGGATATTTATCGTCTAATGTATAAATACGGTAGGCAGTTTGTTCATTGCATTTATATGTTCAAGTATAAAAAAAGAGATATATTTAAAGGGGTGATTGTGATGGGGCTATTTCAGACATGATGAATGTTCACTCATATTTTATACATGTATACACCGGGTGTTTTCTTTGCGCAATACTGTCTTATAATTTAAACATATAACTGTTTTAAGTTACCGACAGTTTTGTATTCAACATGGATTCAGTGATTGGCCCATTGTTATAAATTACCAGTATAGTTAGTGATCAACCAGTGAGTTATTACAGTTTTCTTTACGAAGTTGTTTGTAGTTAACAAAATCATTGTTTCCTTGATAGGTATTAAAAATTATAATGTATTATTTTACTGATAGATCTAAATGGCTACAATCTGGGTATTGTCATGACGCGTGTAGTTGGCGGGGCAACGGACGCTATCGATTGTTTGTCAGTTGTTTTCATAACTTACGAGTAAACATGGATTTGTTGTTTCTCTTTTACCGGTAGTCAAGATTTAAGTCGTGAGTAGCTGATCATGAGAAATTATTTCTATAGTTAACAGACGTACCGTTAAAAGTTATGAAATAATCAATTGTATGTTATAATTAATAGAAACAAATGTAACAAAAGCAATTTATTTCATAAATATATAGCTTGATACGGCTAAACATTGGTAATTATTATAACTGTAAACAATGGAGTTTGACCCAGTTTCGGGAGATCGCAGTGGATTTGAGTCATGTATGGTATGGCACGAGTTTCATGGGGCGCTGGGAAAGGGGTGCGCCTAAACCATGCATATTTTTTTCCCCTGAAACACCCCTGCCAAAATTCGCCCTGCGCCTTATCTACGCATGCGCCTTATACACCGGAAAAAAACGGTACTAGACAATTAAGGACTGTTCCAAAATATGACGCCATCCATAAAGTACGTACGCTTGAAGGGGGAGGGGGGGGTCACGCCAAAAACGTACAGGTGCGTAAATTCATTGGGAAAACGTTTGCGCAGGAGCGTACAGGGGGGGTCTGAATTTTACCCATTTTGAGCGTACATACTTTATGGATGGCCCCTGTGTAGTAATGGGTCATACGTAGGATGTGGCGACCAAGGTGTGACAAAAGACCCATGGTGCCACATATTTTTTTAGGTTCTTTGTCATCACACAACAATTTGTACCTTTAACCATCTTCCTTTATTATACATTACACAATGTTTCAATAATTCACCAAAGGCTTAGGTTTTTCTAACATATTTCTAACATATAATCAAAATTTATTCATATCAATTGATACCTATCAATGATACCTATCATAAGCTAACAAAATTTTAACTTTTTTAACAAAAGAAACTATGTGTTACTACAAAAATATATGTAACTGGTAACATCGAACTAATAACAAACATGATGATGTGCATAAAGAAGAAAACGATGTTTGCTGGATAAACAAAGATACAAATTCAGAGGAATATTACTGACATGAATTTGAAGTAGGTACGGGTCGGCATGCTCTCAATGTATCGTATTATGAAAACATATCATTTTGTAGCAATATTACCAACATAAATTTGAATACTACACAAGAATTAAAAAGCCTATAGCGAGGCTGATGCCCGCCGCGGTAATCCAAAAATAAATAGATGACACATATCTATTAATCCCACATTTATTTTTTTCAAAAGTATCAAGCACTCAACTATACGCTACGTTTCATCACTCTCTCTATCGATAGAATCAGACAATGTTCATCATCGAACTCCATCTAAGTATTCACCTAATGAACGCCTAAGACAGGTTTGAACATTCTATCTTGGGGCCATCCATAAAGTACGTACGCTTGAAGGGGGGATCACGCCAAAAACGTACAGGTGCGTAAATTCATTGGCAAAACGTACGTACAGGAGCATACAGGGGGGGAGGGGGGGTCTGAATTTTACCCATTTTGAGCGTACGTACTTTATGGATGGCCCCCTTCTTCAAACTCCATTGAGGCATTCAAGACATCTAAGACAAGTTATAACATTCTACTTTAATTGTGTTCCAAAATCTAAACCTATCAAATTGCTTATCACTCTGCTTGTCCTCGTCAGAAAATGCTAATTATCGAACTTAATCAAGATATTGATGTAAAGAGCTACATGTATACAACATGTGTGCTCACTCACACTTCATTAAACTAAAGTTATTGTGTCCCAAAGCATCAACCAATCAAATTGCTTATCTCTGCTTACCCTACGCAGGAAATGCTTATCTTTAAACTCCATCAAGGTATTGGCCCCATATAAACACCAACATGTACACCATATTTGAATATTCTAGCTCAATTAGAAAGGGCTGGAGTTATTGTTTCCCAAAAAGTGTGACAGTCAGACAGAGAGACGGACAAACTCATTTTTAGTCCAATGCTTTCTTCGAAGGGCTGGAGACATATATAAAACATAGTAAGGTTGCAGGTTCGAGACCCGAATTGTTCGCCGAGTTCTTGTGTCCTTGGATATGACACTTTCTCCCTGAATTCCAGTCTACCCAGCTGTAAATGGGTACCGGTAGGATGGTGTATGTATTACACAAAAAACTGTTGCGCTCCTTGAAACTTCAAGTTGTAGCTGCATATGTTGTAAAGGGAGGTAATCAGGCTTACCTGTATCCTAGAGACCGGGATAGTAATTCTGTCGCGCTATGAGCACGCTTTGTGGATTTGGCGCAATATAAATGGAAATATTATTATAAGGTGCATCTATTTTTATTTCATATCTAATGGACACATGATTTTCAATTGTCATCTGAATCTGTCCGCCATTTTATTTTTGGTAAAATGTCCGACAAGAGATATAAATAATTTACCACAAATATCACATTAATAAGGTTTTTAACGAGTATTAATTCTAAAGTGGTTCTACAGATAAACAGTCGGTTAGTCTTTTGTGAGAATGATTGACCACAAACATCACATTTATAAGAGAGAGAGAAATGGGGCCTAATGTCCGCTCGACACAAACTAGGTCATTTCGGGACTAACATATGGGGTCTTTAGCAGTGGGAGGAACGCATTTATAAGGGAGAGAGAGAGAAATGGGGTTTAACGTCCACTCAACACAACTAGGTCATTTCGGGACTAACGCATGGTTTAATTTTATTTCAATAATCCGCTTGCGCGTAGGGGTCTTTAGCCGTGGGAGGAAACCGGAGTGCCTGGAGGAAACCCACGAGGTTGAGAAGGCGCCCCTATCTCCATGTCACATACGCTCACACCAGGGCTCGAAACCACAGCCACAAGCCAGAGGTGACCGGCCAGCTAAAGATCGAAGCGTGACACTCTAGACCATTTGGCCATCCCAACCCCCCCGCATTTATAAGGACTATTCGGATGTTGTTTTTTTTAATACCAGTATGAGTTCTTATGTGTTTTGTCTAATGATGGTGAATGATTCACCACAAACATCAGATTTATAAGGGTTTCACCAGTATGTATTTGTCTCCGCAGGTGACCCTTATCAGTGAATGATTTACCACAAACATCACATTTAAAAGGTTGTCCTCCAGTGTAAAGACCACCACTACTAGTGAAGGATTAACTGCAAATATTACATTTATAGTGGGTTTATACCAGTATGAGTTTTCATTTGTACTACCATGAATAAATGATTTACTACAAACATCACATTTAAAAGGTTTTTCTCAAGTATGACTTGTCATGTGTCTCTGTAGAGTAAATGGTCTAACGTAGGATTTACAACAAACATCACATTTATAAGGCTTTTCTCCTGTATGAGTTCTCATGTGCAAATGTAGAGCACTACTATTGGTAAATGATTTACCACAAACATCACATTTAAAAGGTTTTTCGCCTGTATGAATTCTGGTGTGAATTTTAAGGCGAGATGTGGTCCTAAATGATTTGTTACAAACATCACATTTATAAGGTTTTTCACCAGTATGAATTCGCATGTGGTTCTGCCAGTTACCAGTGGTGGCAAATGATTTACCACAAATATCACACTTATAAGGTTTTTCACCAGTATGAATTTGCATGTGTATCTGTAGGTTACGATTTTCTGCGAATGATTTACCGCACACATCACATTGAAAAGATTGCTCTCCAGTATGAGTTCTCATGTGCTTCACCAGGCCACTCCTATAAGTGAAGGATTTACTACAAAAATCACATTTATAAGATTTTTCAGCGGTATGAATTATAATGTGTTTTTGTAGAGTACAATTATTAGTAAAGGATTTACTACAAACATCACAATTATAAAACTTTTCTTTGGTATGAATTCTAATGTGTGCTTGTAGATTACTACTAGAAGAAAACGATTTACTACAAACATCACATTGATAAGGTTTTACTCCAGTATGAGTTCTCATGTGCCTTTGTAGATCACTGCTCTTGGTGAATGATTTACTACAAACATCACATTTATAAGGTTTTACTCCTGTATGGGTTCTCTTGTGACACTGTAAACTACCAGTAGTTGTGAATGATTTACTACAAACATCACATTGAAAAGGTTTTTCTCCTGTATGAATTCTTATATGTCTCTGTAATAGATAACTCTCAGTGAATGATTTACCACAAACATCACATTGATAAGGATTTTCGCCTGTATGACTTAACATGTGTCTCTGTAGACCACCTTTCCTTAAGTATGATTTCCCACAAACATCACATCTAAATGGGTTCTCTCCAGTATGAGTTCTCATGTGCCTTTGTAGATCACCTTTCCTGAAGTATGATTTACTACAAACATCACATTTAAAAGGTTTTTCTCCTGCATGAATTCTCCTGTGAATTTGAAGCCAATGTTCGTTAATAAATGATTCAGTGCAAACATCACATTTCTTAGACTCTTGTGAATTGTGTTTTTCTTCTTCGTTATTCTGGCTAAAACTTGTCTCTGAATTTTGTAAAACAGAATTTTCTTCTTTATCATGTATTTCACAGTGTTTTTCTAAATCAGTTTCTAGAATAAATTCTTTATCACATAAATTACACTGACAGCATGTTTCAATGTCTTCAGTTTTCTCGTCTTTAACATGACAATATTCATCTACATCATCTGTTTTCTCTTCTTTAACATGACAATATTCATCTACATCATCTGTTTTCTCTTCTTTAACATGACAATATTCATCTACATCATCAGTTTTCTCGTCTTCAACATGACAATATTCATCTACATCATCAGTTTTCTCGTCTTCAACATGACAATATTCATCTACATCATCAGTTTTCTCGTCTTCAACATGACAATATTCATCTACATCATCAGTTTTCTCTTCTTTAACATGACAATATTCATCTACATCATCTGTTTTCTCTTCTGTAACATGCACTTTGTAGTGGTGTTCTAAGTCATCAACACGTTGAAAAAATTTTGTACACTGATAAAAAGTTTCCTGTAATATATAAAAGTTATAACATCATTAGTTGCCTGTAATATATAAAAGTTATAACATCATTAGTTGCCTGTAATATATAAAAGTTATAACATCATTAGTTTCCTGTAATATATAAAAGTTTTAACATCATTAGTTTCCTGTAACAAAGTTTAAACATCATTAGTATCCTGTTTTATAATAAAGATATGACATATGAAATGCTGTGAAAAAAGGGAGGGGGTGATGATGGAACAAGATAAATAGGTACATATGGAAAATAGGTCGGGACGATTTACCCAATACTACCCAATACCACTCCAATACCACCACATACTACCCAGATCGAGTTTAGCGTGTTGTCGTAATTTGGATAAGTCTAATGTGAAACATTTAATGACAAAAAGTTGATGTCAATTTACATGATATGTTTGTCAGTATTACAGGATTTTTCAATTTTAACTTAGTCCAATTTACACCTAACATTTAACATTTGCAACATTGGACATTTAATAGCCCTAGCAACATAGCACTGACTTTTGACTCAAAACCCCCATCATACTATACCAGTCAATGCGTGGCATAGCGCAAAATAAGGGTTTTTCAGTCATGTCTGAGTAAAGTAATAAGCGGTATTTTCCCTTCAGAATAGCCAGTACCAATTTTAAAACTCAAATCCTCAATTTATTGTCAGCTAAGATAACCAATTGTTATAATTTAAATGATAATATGTCAAATATTTATAATCTGGATGATACTACAAAAAAGTAGGCTAGTTTTAGTCAAAATTGATCAAATTTCATTCACAAAAACAGATAAATTCCGTTTTCTACAGCTGTAATTGTTGGATCTAAGGGTATCATGCGCAATAATGATCACAAAATTGGTTTTTCTTATTTGATTGGTTCTATATCAAAAATCTACCAAAAACTAAAGGAGCGGATTCACTTACGCAGTGTGTCTTAACAATGGAAAAAGCATTTTCCTGGTGAGTATTAAACTATTACAATACAGTAATACATATAAATAAAATAGTAATTCAGAATTTTAAATCGAAGTTGGCTATATTTCACGCTAAAGTCACATGAGAGAGAAATGGGGTTTAAAGTCCACTCGACACAAACTAGGTCATTTCGGGACTAACATATGGTTCAATTTTTATTTGAAAACCCATGAGGTTGGACAGGCGACCCTTCTCCTTGCCACATACAACAGAGGATTCACAGGATCTGAAACCTCTAATACTGGTACATGTATATATATATATATGTATACCTGTATGTTTTTGTAGAGTACATTGTATGGGAGGCTGCCACAAAAATCAAGGACGTCATGTAATCATTTGCCAACATTTCATAAAGTAAAAGGGAAAGCTGCTAGTGACCAGCAGGGGCGCCGGAACCCGGGTACCAGGGTATTCATTTTTAAATGATAGATATGTAATTGCCCTCATTATCATGTTTTTTAAAGGGTTTTATATTGGAATTTGGAATGCTAGAGGCACTCTAAACAGCGTTCTCGGAATTGACATATTTCAAAATTTTCTAGAGGAACCAACGTCCCCTTATCCTTTGGTACCCTGGCCCTCACACCGTTCCGGCGCCCCTGGTGACCAGACAAACTGTATGAAACATAGATGACCAATCATATTATTCAAAGAATGATTGAAATGGGGTTTAACGTCCTACTGTTATGCACTTAACTTGAGCTAATTGAAGACGGGCCTACGCCATACAGTGTGCTATAAGGGAAATTTTGCCCGGGCAGCGGCGCTACAGCCTACTCTTATATCGAATTCCAACTGCCAGGGGATCTTTTATGTGCACTCCAATGTGTACACAGGGCGTCGGTTTTACATCCCATCTGAACAACTAGGCAGCTGTCCTTTCAGGCCCTCCTTCTGTATCACTGACAAGGGGAAATCACGCATATTGTTCAAAGTGGATGCTGGTCAGTTCATCCAACAACCTTTTCATCCCAACCTATTTTTTTATCGGGCTGTTTCATCCCCCTCGTTATCATAATAGTAGTAAATTAACAGAGTTGTAGTTATTGTTAAATAAACCCTTAAACACTTACTCATTACCAAATAAACAATAGTGTTTTTTATAAAATGCAACTAAACGCCATTTCTATATACAGGTATATGGTTTACCAACTGATGCCAGAAATTGATATTTACAAAAACTTCATTATAGGAGAGATACGGCAAGTTGAAAAAGTTTACCAGACCGGTAAATGGCCGTTTGCAATTGAGGAAACAAGTGGTTGACTGATCCGTGGTCATAGTCAAATCTATTACCCATTTTACGGCCAAACAGATGTTGTATATTAATTACAGGACTATTAAACACAAAAGATTTAAAAGGTTGATATATGGTTTGCTACAGCGCTGCATGCTACCCAACTCCATACAAAACACAGTACTACACATGTATGTTGGTCTCTGAGGCTGTCCAATTGAAAATAACTCCAGCTACCCTACTCGACACAAAACACAGTACTATGATACTATAAATAGAATGCAATATGCAAATAAGACTGTTTATGTGTGCCGTTAGCCTTTCAACTTCTAAATCGTGTAGTTTGGATCCAATTCCAACCACTTTTCTTAAGAAATGTTTAAAGACGATTCTACCAGCTATGACAAACATAATTAACAGTGCCATTGAGGAAAATACAGTCCCAAACACATTTAAATCTGCAATTGTATTTCCCCTTCTTAAAAAATCAAATTTAGATCCCAACCTTGAAAAAAACTATCGTCCAGTATCCAATCTAAGTTTCCTGTCCAAAACCTTGGAGAGAGTAATTGCCACTCAACTCACAGATCATATCTATGATAATAACACCGTGGAAAAATTTCAGAGTGCCTACAGAAAGTTCCACAGTACAGAAACTGCTTTGGTTCGCGTGCACAACGATATTCAACTGTGTCTGGACAACCGAGAGTGTGCCTTGCTAATTTTGTTGGATTTATCAGCAGCATTTGACACTGTTGACCATAATATCCTTTTAAACTGTTTAGAATCTGTATTTGGAATCTCTGGTGACGCCTTAGCACTCCTGAAATCTTACATCACCAACAGATCACAGAAAGTGAATGTAAATGGAGTGTATTCGTCTCTACAGAACATATCATCTGGGGTACCCCAAGGCTCAGTCCTTGGTCCCATTCTGTTTAGCCTTTATACCAAACCACTTGGTGATATTGTTAGACATCATGGGCTTTGTTTTCATCTCTATGCTGATGACACGCAATTGTATATTTCTTTTAAGCCAACAGATGGCCATTTCGATCAATCTAAACAAAATATTGAATCTTGTATATTAGATATTAAGAACTGGATGAGTAAAAACTTTTTAAAGCTTAATGACGATAAAACGGAATACTTGTTGCTTGGATCAAATATTAACATAAACAAATTAAATGATGTGTCTGTTCAAGTTGGTAATTCTAACATTAATCCATCTAGATCTGCTAGAAATATTGGTGTTATTTTTGATTGTCAATTATCTATGGAATCTCAAATTAATAATATATGTAAAACTGGTTATTTTAATTTACGTAATATATCTAAAATTAAGAAATATATGTCTCCTGAAGCTACCAAAACCTTAATTAATTCTCTTGTTACATCTCGCATTGATTGTTTTAACTCCTTACTGTACGGTACTCCTGCCAAACATCTTGACAAGCTTCAAAAACTTCAGAACTCTGCTGCTAGACTAATATCAGGTACTTCCTATCGAGACCACATTACACCTGTCCTCTACAACTTACATTGGTTACCGGTTGTATATAGAATAGAATATAAGATTTTACTTTTAACTTTTAAATGTTTAAATAATATAGGCCCTTCTTATTTGTCAGATATTTTACAATTTTATAAACCAAGTCGGTGTTTACGTTCTGCTTCTGATGAATATCTACTTGTTGAAAAAAGGGCTAATTTGGAGTCTCACGGTGAGAAAGCCTTTTCAGTCGCCTCTCCGAAACTCTGGAATAAACTCTCATACACTATGCGCAGTTGTCAGTCCCTATCCCAGTTTAAATGTCTGCTTAAGACCCATCTTTTTAAAAGAGCTTGTAGTTAGATATATAAGCCTGTGATATATTTACATGCTCATTTTTTATTATTATTATTTTATTTGTCATTGTATTTTATTTGTCTTTATATTTTATCTGTCTTTTTATTTTATTTGTCTTTATATTTTATATGTCTTTACATTCTATTTATCTTTATATTATATTTGTCAGTCAATTTATATTTCACTTATATTTCATATTATCATTTTATGTTTTATTTGACTTGTTGCAATTATTGTAAAGCGCTACTGAACACTTCTAGTGAAAGCAGCGCTATATAAATTCATGTATAATAATAATAATAATAGCTATTGTAAATTTTCACATGTTTAGACGTCTCTTACCTATGATAAAATAGTTTTTTGGAGCACAGAGTAAATCTTTAGACATTTTATTTTATATAAATTTTCATTTGATGGAATGTGAATAACAGAAAGATTAAAACGATGATCAACCAAGAATGAACAACGATACATTTGTGTCCATTTGATCAATTTCTAATTCAGTATTTGACTAAGAAATATGTAACTGGACTCATTGAATTCTATACAGAATTATTAATTCCATTCAGAATAAATTTTTACTTTTACAGCGTGATTATTATTTGTGAGAGAAATGGTGTTTAACGTCCATTCAACACAAACTAGGTCATCCCAGGACTAAAATATGGTTTAATTTTATTTCATTAATTCGCTTGCGCGTAGGAGTCTTTAGCAATGGGAGGAAACGGGAGTGCCCAAAGGAAACCCACGAGGTTAAGAAGGCGCCTCTATCTCCTTGCCACAGACACTCACACCAGGGCGAGAAACAGCAGCCGCGAGCCAGAGGTCGAAGCGCGACACTCTAGTCCACTAGGCCATCCCAACTCCCGGTTTTTCTTTGTATATTTTTTAGACATGCTACGGTCGTGCTTAAATTTAATATCGTGTTGAATAATTATTTTGTGAGAAGGTCAACACACCGCTCTAACCCATTCTATTGTTTACTCTAGACCACTAGGCCATCCTGACCTAGTTTTGCATAGTTTTTAGGCATGCTACAGTCATGCCTAAATTCAATATCGTGTTGAATAATTATTTTGTGGAACTGCAGGTCACCACGTAACCCATTCTATTATTATTTTCATGCTCTATTTCATGGCATTTTACAACCAAACAGGTGTTATCTTTTAATTGTTTGCAGTAATATTAAAACAAAACATATAAATCGGCTTCATACAGCAACGCATCTGTCTTTGTAATGTTATTGCGTACTGTGGTCAACTGGACCATATGCGAGCTTGACACATTTCGGCTGCTACAACGTAGTATATCGTCGTAAACACAACAAAAAAAAAATTTAGACATGATTTGAAATCGGTAATTTATTACGAATGCTAAAAACAACTGACAATATTTGTATAAAGAGAAAAAGAGGAAAACCCCCATTTTACCTAGGATTTACCAAGACACGAAACAAAAAGGCCAGGCTAAAAATAGACACACGTAAAACTAAAACCTCCTATATTTACTGCTGATAATTTTGAATATGCAGATTTAACAGTATCACATCATTTGGGACTCGCGTCATTTGGGACTCAACATAAACGACATTTGGGACTCGGTTGACGACGTTTGACATAGAAGGCAATACCAATCGATAAACTTGTGCGTACAAATCAATTTTTTTTTTCAGGAAAATGTAAGAAATGGCAATAATGATCACAGCGGGATAATTAAAGCAGATTAACCAATAATCCTGATGTTATTGTAGTATGTGCAAAGAAACCTAGCGGTTCTTTTGGGGGATAGGGGAAAACATGAGTTAACAATCATCCAGTATGTCGGCCGTGTGTTGATTGTGTACCAATTACAGGTTTTTTTGTCAGGAAAATATAAGAAATGGCAATGACCACAGCGGGATAATTAAAGCAGATTAAACGATAATCCCAATGTTATTGTAGTATGTGCAAAGAAACCTAGCGGTTCTTTTGGGGGATAGGGGAAAACGTGAGTTGTCAATCATTGAGAATGGAGGCTGTGTGTTAATTTCAATTATCCCTTTTCATGAAAAACATTAGCAGTGATCGGTCAATCAAGCTCGTTTACTATTTGAGAAAGAAAAACAACGAAGTGCTACCAATTTTACCTGAGTCCCAAACGACGTATACCAAAGTCCCAAACATCGCGGTCATATTTTTTTAAGTCCCAAATGACGCGAGTCCCAAATGACAAGTAATCGATTTAACCGGTGTTGAATTAGCCTGGTGTAGAATACGTCTGCTTCCATAATTTTAGGCCCAAAAGATCAACTTACCATTCTGCTATTTTTGTTGAAGTTCACATCTGAGCTGATTCAACGAGGTCAATTGATAGTGCCTCGTAATAGAATTGTCTTGAGTGGTCGTATAATCTCAACTTACACAGGGTATATCACATGAAACGAGATGGAATAAAGAAACCCGCCTTTTTTCTCTGTTCTACATGTATATATGTTCATTTCCGGAACAACTTGGAGATAGTTTTATCCGGAAAGAAGACGTGGATCTATCCAACACGAATAACTCATGTTAGAAGATTGGACATTCACCGTATAAGACCATTTCGTTAACACAAGACGGAAAGTTATAAGATTTCCATTTGCTTATGTATGTGGAACCTGCATGACAGGGAATAGTTACATTTATATCTGAAGCAACTCATAATGTCTTTGGACTATACATTTCTTGGGACTATACATGTATTTTGCCATTATAAATGTATTTTAAACAAATAAAATCTACAGAGATTAAAATGTTGAGAAACAATCTAAGTAAAGTAGTTCTGGGTTGGCCCCCATAGGCGTAGGAGACGGGGGGGGGGGGCAGGGGGGCATATGCCCCCCTAAAAATTTATTTTCGGGCAATGAAAAATCCGACGACCTTTTTTTTCTATTAACGGTTAGAGAAAAAATATAACTAACTTATTTCTATGAGATCCAAACTGCCCGAAAATTATTTTTTCGCCTTTTTTTGTCCACTGCATGCCCGAGAAAATGTCAGAAGCTCTCTTTAATAGGTATGCCAAAAACACGGTATTGCCCGAAAATAGGTATTGCCCGAAAAACGGGCATCGAGCCAGAAGATGGAAGAGAAAACTAGCAGTAAAACGCGTTGGCAACCGTCAAATAATCCAAAATTCTCTTGGGGGTCATTCGCCCCTCAAAGAACACCGCCGCCGCTGTCTATAAACCCGAAATTTTCGGGCATTTCTAGTTTTGCTTCCCTAACTGTCATCGAGCCCTAATAAAACACTAATTTTACTTTTCTTGTAATTGAATATAACGAATTTGTACTGAGTTGACTATGGATTAAAACATTTTGGCTGGAGTCACTCGACTTTGTGCGACATTTTTTTTGGGCGTCGATTAATATTTGTGAATACAGATGCAACAGTCTGATTGGATGGTTGGAATTCAGAGTAGAATTTCGGTTACAAAACCATTGAATATTTTTGTAGTTGTTAACACGGGCTAGAATAGCAGAAAACGCATTTCGGTGATTAAACTTTCCATACTGCGCGACGATTGCTTTGTTGTTTGGAATTCGGGTCAGCCATACTGGACCACATTGAAGTTGCTGTATTCACAGACTGGAATAGCAGGAAAACGCGTTTGCAGCAGTTACATTTTCAAAATTTTCTCCTAAAGATCCCGTCTTCGTGGACTGTAAACGATTGATTAGAATTCGAGTAAGCCACCTTAAAAATGTTATATTTGACCATTTTGGAGTTGCTTTGTTCACCGACTGAAATAGCAGGAAAACGCGTTTGCTACAGTTAAATTTTCAAAATTTTCTGCTAACGGTCCCGTCTTCGAGGACTGTAAACGATTGATTGGAATTCGAGTCAGCCACCTTAATTAGGCTATATTAGACCACTTTGAAGTTGCTTTGTTCACCGGTCGCAATAGCAGGAAAAGGTGTTTGCAGCCTTAAAATATTCCAAAATTTGCTTGGGGAGATACATGGTCGTTGCTGTCTTTAAACCCGACATTTAGGGTTCTGCCCCCCCCCCCCAACTGTCATCGAGCTCCTACGCCTATGGCCCTACCATACAAATATCTCCACAGAGAGAGGGGAAGAGAGCGAGGGGGGGGGGGGGGGCGGGGGAGAAAGGGATCAGAGAGAGATTTTATGATATTCTATTTTTTTTTATGATTTTCAAATTTTACAAAATTTTATGATTTTCAATTTTATCTTAAGTGTGCTATTTTACCAAATTTGATGACATTCTAAACTAGAGTCCAAAAGAAACGATACCACCTGTTTGCAACGACAGAAAAGAAAAACCAAACAAAGCCGAAGTTTATGATTAGTGTTATTCTTTTGAGAAATCCTTTCACAACATCTGTACACAAAATCATTTGAATCATTTGAATCATTTGAATGAAATCTGTACAATCAATATGACAAGCCGTTATGACATTTTGTTAGAACACTGATCACAGAAACAACGGGAAATGACAAACCACATGTCTAAAAGTCAAGTCAGTAGCGGGTATGTCAACCGTGAGCATCAATACATGCCAGAACACGCCTGCGGACTGATGATGTCAAACGTCTGATGACGTTGGGAGTGATTTGTTGCCATTCCTCGAGGAGACATTGTTCGAAGTCCTGCACGTTGACTGGAGGCACAGGGCGACGTCGGGTTTGCCGATCGAGGTGGTCCCATTAGTGCTCGATGGGATTCAAGTCCGGTGAACATGCGGGTCATGGCTAAACGTGTACGTTGGCGTTGGCAAGGAAGTTTTGTGTCAATCTTGCTGTGTGTGGCCTCGCATTGTCATGTTGGAAAATGACACCACAACAGGTCGTAAGATGTCATCACGATAATGCTGTGCATTCAGGTTTCCACGAATTACGACAAGCCTCGCTGTGACGTCACCGCATATGCCACCCCAAACCATTAACCCTCCACCTTCAAATGGCCGGACCTGTAGGACACAGTTAGGCGCCAAACGTTAACCAACTCTTCGGTATACAAGCTGTCGTCCATTGTTTCGGAACATGAGGGATCTGCTCTCGTCAGATAATATAACACGTGCCCAGTCCCGCCGTTGCCAACGTCGAACTTGCCTGGCCCATATCAGTCTGTCGTGCCGGTGTGGAAGCGTCATGTAGGGTCCGCGGCAGGGATGACGTGACCGGATACCATACTGCCGTAGTCTCCTGTAGACGATTTGTCAACTGATCTTGATCCCTGTGCTGTCGCTGCCGTGGATGTCGCTGTTACGGTGTGGTTTCTCAGGTGTAATACCCGGATGAAACGATCTTCACGAGGCGTGGTTACTCGTGGTCTTCCACTCCTGGGCCTGTCTGACGTATGACCTGTCAGACGAAACCACTGCATCAACCTGGTGATAGTGATGCGTGCGCAGCCAAACCTCCTGGCGACGGCGACACGTGACACTCCTGGCTGTCAGACGTGGTATATCTTGTGTTCTTTTTGTTGCTGTGATCAGCCGTTTTATACAATTTTCATGCACGTGCAGATCATGCTAAAGAGGGAAATGTCCCTTTCACGAAATCTACGTTCTTTCCCTGAAGTGATCAATTGTTCCCGGTATTTTTATGGACTATACTGTGTTGGGGATGTACAATACGAATTGGCATGCTTTTATACTAAAAATTAATTGGCATGTTTTATACTAAAAATTTTACTTAGAAAAAAATTAATTGGAAAGAAAGTTGGTATCGTTTCTTTTGGACACTAGTTTATATAAGTATATGGGGATGGGGTCACAGTGGGTAAGACGCTGGCTAGCTAGTCTGGGGGCAGGGTGTTCAATCCCTGCATTTGCCTAGAAAGTTCATCCAGATTTTCCGGCGTGGTTCTCCCTTGTCAGTGATGAAGCATGGACAGCTGTCTAGTCCTTTGGGTGGGATGGAAAACCAAGATCCCATATACACATTGGTGTGCACGTAAAATATCCCCTGACAGTTTGAATTCGATATAAGAGTAGGCCATGGTGATGCTGCCAAGGCAAAATTTTCCTCATAGCACACTGTATGTTGTATGCTCGTCTTCATTAGCAAAGTCAGATCACAATAGTAGGACGTCAAACCCAAGATCCCCTGACAGTTGGAATTCGATATAAGAGTAGGCCATGGTGATGCTGCGCAGGCAAAACTTCCCTCATAGCACACTGTATGTTGTATGCTCGTCTTCATTAGCCCAGTCAGAGCAGAATAGTAGGACGTTAAACCCCATTTCATTCTACTTTATATACATTTGTGGCTCAGTCAGTGGGTGTGACAATTATCGGATGAAGAAGTTCTCCTGCTAGTCAATTGATTATAAATTGTTTGTTGTGTGGATAAATCTTAAAGTGGGCAAGATTGGGGACTTATGTGTCAGCGGTGCGTGATGGAGGGTCTAGGGTGTCAATGGTGCACAATGGAGGGTCTGGGTAGTCATATGGGGGGTCTTGAGGGTCAGTGGGGAAGATGGGGGACCTGGTGTGTCAGAGGTGCCAGGTAGAGGGTCTTGGGTGTCAGTGGGAGACCTGGTGTATCAGTGGTGCAAGATTGAGGTCCTGGGTTTCAGTGATGCTAGATGAAGTTTTAGAAATAACGGTAGCCAATTAGAGATACAGTATTCACTAACTCAGGGCCAGATTAATTGAATTGGACCCCCCCCCCCCCAATGGTAGATTTCAGTCGGGACCTTTCATCAACATTGAAAAGGGGACACAGCCTGTTTACGGTCTGTTACACTGACAAAAACAAATGGAGAGAGAGAGAGAGAGAAATGGGGTTTAACGTCCACTCGACACAAACTAGGTCATTTTGGAACGAACATATGGTTTAATTTTATTTCAATAATTCTCTTGCATGTAGGGGTGTTTAGCAGTGGGAGGAAACCGGAGGCCCCGGAAAAAAACACAAGGCTAGACAGGCGACCCTACTCCTTGCCACGTACAATCGGGGATTCGAAACCACGCCAGTTGACACAATGACAGGCTTTATGATACAGCCTGCGCACGCTAACCATTCAGCCATCCAGCTCCCCCAATTGGCCAATGGAATTAGAGGTCAGTACATGGAGATAAATGGCATAAACATTACAAACAGGTTCCCACACACACTGATCCCTAGTCCCGAAATGATCTAGTTGTGTTGAGTGGACGTTAAACCCCATTTCTCTCTCACACACACTGATCCCCTGTCTGTTCTCCTGACCGAACACAATTTGGCGAGCTATTCGGCTAGCGAGCTATTCGATCAATCCAGCTGGCAACCTATTCGTTGGCAACCTATTCAGAATAAATTCAAAAAACGCCCGAACTCATCTATTTTTATCAACCAATAAAATCCATCGTAACGTCTATCAAACGAAAGTAGAATATATTGTTATTTTAAAAGGAAAGAACGTTAATATTCCGAGTCAAAATTCGGGTCATCGTACAAAATTCATAGCATCCAGCTATATATATTCTGAAAGGTAATTGGATCAGCTTTCTGCATAGTATTAGTAAAAGTTGGCACAATCATATGAAAGGGGTGCGCTCTCATCCTAAACATAGCCAATTTTTCAATATTCTAAAGGTTAAGAATGGTAATGTCCAGAGTCAAAATTCGGACCATCGTACAAAATTCAGAGCATCCGGCTATATATATTCTAAAAGGTGATAAGATAAGTTTAACAAATATTATTAGTAAAAGTTGGCACAATCATATTAAAGGGGTGCGCTCTCATCCTAAACATTGCCAATTTTTCAATATTCTAAATGTAGAGAAAAACCCTGCACTTTTTTCAAAGTCAGAATCCGGACCATCGTACAAAATTCAGAGCACCAAGCTATATATATTCGGAAAGGTAATTAAAAAAGCTTTCTAAATATTATTAGTAATAGTTGGCACAATCATATTAAAGGGGTGCACACTCATCCTAAAGATAGCCAATTTTTCAATATTCTAAAGGTAAAGAACGATAATGTCCGGAGTCAAAATTCGGACCATCGTACAAAATTCAGAGCATCCGGCTATATATATTCTAAAAGGTGATAAGATAAGCTTTACAAATATTATTAGTAAAAGTTGGCACAATCATATTAAAGGGGTGCGCTCTCATCCTAAACATTGCCAATTTTTCAATATTCTAAATGTAAAGAAAAACCCTGCACTTTTTTCAAAGTCAGAATCCGGACCATCGTACAAAATTCAGAGCACCAAGCTATATATATTCGAAAAGGTAATTAAAAAAGCTTTCTAAATATTATTAGTAATAGTTGGCACAATCATATTAAAGGGGTGCACACTCATCCTAAAGATAGCCAATTTTTCAATATTCTAAAGGTAAAGAACGGTAATGTCCGGAGTCAACATCCGGACCATCGTACAAAATTCAGAGCATCCGGTCATATATATTATGAGAGGTAATTGAATAAGCTTTCCAAATATTATTAGTAAAAGTTGCCACAATCATATTAAAGGGGTGCGCGCTCACCCTAAACATAGCCAATTTTTCAATATTCTAAATATAAAGATAAACCTGTACTTTTTTCAAAGTCAAAAGTCGGACCATCGTACAAAATTCAGAGCATCCGGCTATATATATTCTAAAAGGTGATAAGATAAGCTCACGAAATATTATTAGTAAAAGTTGTCACAATCATATTAAAGGGGTGCGCTCTCATCCTAAACATTGCCAATATTTCAATATTCTAAATGTAAAGAACGGTAATGTCCGGAGTCAAAATTCGGACCATCGTACAAAATTCAGAGCATCCGGCTATATATATTCTAAAAGGTGATAAGATAAGATTTCCAAATATTATTAGTAAAAGTTGGCACAATCATATTAAAGGGGTGCGCTCTCATCCTAAACATTGCCAATTTTTCAATATTCTAAATATAAAGATAAACCTGTACTTTTTTCAAAGTAAAAATTCGGACCATCGTACAAAATTCAGAGCATCCGGCTATATATATTCTAAAAGATGGTAAGATAAGCTTTCCAAATATTATTAGTAAAAGTTGGCACCATCATATTAAAGGGGTGCGCTCTCATCCTAAACATAGCCAATTTTTCAATATTCTAAAGGTAAAGAACGGTAATGTCCGGAGTCAAAATACGGACCATCGTACAAAATTCAGAGCACCCAGCTATATATATTCGGAAAGGTAATTGAATAAGCTTTCTAAATATTATTAGTAAAAGTTGGCACAATCATATAAAAGGGGTGCGCTCTCATCCTAAACATTGCCAATTTTTCAATATTCGAAATGTAAAGAACGGTAATGTCCGGAGTCAAAATTCGGACCATCGTACAAAATTCAGAGCATTCGGCTATATATATTCTAAAAGGTGATAAGATAAGCTTTCCAAATATTATTAGTAAAAGTTGGCACAATCATATTAAAGGGGTGCGCTCTCATCCTAAACATTGCCAATTTTTCAATATTCTAAATATAAAGATAAACCTGTTCTTTTTTAAAAGTAAAAATTCGGACCATCGTACAAAATTCAGAGCACCGAACTATATATATTATGAAAGGTAATTGAATAAGCTTTCCAAATATTATTAGTAAAAGTTGGCACAATCATATTAAAGGGGTGCCCTCTCATCCTAAACATATCCAATTTTTCAATATTCTAAATGTAAAGAAAAACCCTTCACTTTTTTCAAATTCAGAATTCGGACCATCGTACAAAATTCAGAGCACCGAGCTATTAAAATTATGAACGGTATTTTAATAAGCTTTCCAAATAATATTAGTAAAAGTTGGCACAATGATATTAAAGGGGTGCGCTCTCATCCTAAACATAGCCAATTTTTCAATATTCTAAAGGTAAAGAACGGTAATGTCCGGAGTCAAAATTTGGACCATCGTACAAAATTCAGAGCATCAAAATTTTATCACCTTTTAGAATATTTATAGCCGGATGCTATGAATTTTGTACGATGGTCCGAATTTTGACTCCGGACATTACCGTTCTTTACATTTCGAATATTTAAAAATTGGCAATGTTTAGGATGAGAGCGCACCCCTTTAATATGATTGTGCCAACTTTTACTAATAATATTTAGAAAGCTTATTCAATTACCTTTCCGAATATATATAGCTGGGTGCTCTGAATTTTGTACGATGGTTCGAATTTTGACTCCGGACATTACCGTTCTTTACCTTTAGAATATTGAAAAATTGGCTATGTTTAGGATGAGAGCGCACCTCTTTAATATGATTATGCCAACCTTTACTAATAATATTTGGAAAGCTTATCTTACCATCTTTAAGAATATATATAGCCGGATGCTCTGAATTTTGTACAATGGTCGGAATTTTTACTTTGAAAAAAGTACAGGTTTATCTTTATATTTAGAATATTGAAAAATTGGCAATGTTTAGAATGAGAGCGCACCCCTTTAATATGATTGTGCCAACTTTTACTAATAATATTTGGAAAGCTTATCTTACCATCTTTTAGAATATATATAGTCGGATGCTCTGAATTTTGTACGATGGTCCGAATTTTGACTCCGGACATTACCGTTCTTTACATTTCGAATATTGAAAAATTGGCAATGTTTAGGATGAGAGCGCACCCCTTTTATATGATTGTGCCAACTTTTACTAATAATATTTAGAAAGCTTATTCAATTACCTTTCCGAATATATATAGCTGGGTGCTCTGAATTTTGTACGATGGTCCGAATTTTGACTCCGGACATTACCGTTCTTTACCTTTAGAATATTGAAAAATTGGCTATGTTTAGGATGAGAGCGCACCCCTTTAATATGATGGTGCCAACTTTTACTAATAATATTTGGAAAGCTTATCTTACCATCTTTTAGAATATATATAGCCGGATGCTCTGAATTTTGTACGATGGTCCGAATTTTTACTTTGAAAAAAGTACAGGTTTATCTTTATATTTAGAATATTGAAAAATTGGCAATGTTTAGGATGAGAGCGCACCCCTTTAATATGATTGTGCCAACTTTTACTAGTAATATTTGGAAATCTTATCTTATCACCTTTTAGAATATATATAGCCGGATGCTCTGAATTTTGTACGATGGTCCGAATTTTTACTTTGAAAAAAGTACAGGTTTATCTTTATATTTAGAATATTGAAAAATTGGCTATGTTTAGGATGAAAGCACACCCCTTTAAAATGATTTTGCCAACTTTTACTAATAATATTTAGAAAGCTTATCTTATCACCTTTTAGAATATATATAGCCGGATGCTCTGAATTTTGTACGATGGTCCGAATTTTGACTCCGGACATTACAGTTCTTTACCTGTAGAATATTGAAAAATTGGCTATGTTTAGGATGAGAGCGCACCCCTTTAATATGATTGTGCCAACTTTTACTAATGATATTTGGAAATCTTATTGAATCAACTTTTCGAATATATACAACCAGGTGCTCTGAATTTTGTACGATGGTCCGAATTTTGATTACCGTTCTTTACATTTAGAATATTGAAAAATTGGCTATGTTTAGGATACGTGCGCACCCCTTTAATATGATTTTGCCAACTTTTACTAATAATATTTTGAAAGCTTATCTTATCACCTTTTAGAATATATATAGCCGGATGCTCTGAATTTTGTACGATGGTCCGAATTTTGACTCCGGACATTACCGTTCTTTACATTTCGAATATTTTAAAATTGGCAATGTTTAGGATGAGAGCGCACCCCTTTAATATGATTGTGCCAACTTTTACTAATAATATTTAGAAAGCTTATTCAATTACCTTTCCGAATATAGATAGCTGGGTGCTCTGAATTTTGTACGATGGTCCGAATTTTGACTCCGGACATTACCGTTCTTAACCTTTAGGATATTGAAAAATTGGATATGTTTAGGATGAGAGCGCACCCCTTTAATATGATTGTGCCAACTTTTACTAATAATATTTGGAAAGCTTATTAGTCACCTTTTCGAATATATACAGCCAGGTGCTCTGAATTTTGTACGATGGTCCGAAATTTGACTCCGGACATTACCGTTCTTTACATTTAGAATATTGAAAAATTGGCCATGTTTCGGATAAGCCGGACCCCTTCAATATGATTGTGCCAACTTTTACTTATAAGATTTGGAAAACTTATTCAATTACCTTTCAGAATATTTATAGCTAGATGCTCAGAATTTTGTACGATGGTCCTTATTTAGAATTTGGAAAAATTACCGGCCTGTCGTTAGTTACAATTAGAAAAATGAACAAATTGGCTATGTTTAGGAAGAGTGCGCACCCCTTTAATATGATTTTGCCAACCTTTACTAATAATATTTGGAAAGCTTATTCAATTACCTTTCAGAATATATATAACTGGGTTCTCTGAATTTTGTAAAATGGTCCGAATTTCGACTTCGAAAACATTACCGGCCTATCTTTATATTTAAAATATTGAAAAGTCGGCGTAGTTTAGGATGAGAGCGCACCCCTTTAATATGATTGTGCCAACTTTTACTAATACTATGCAGAAAGCTGATTCAATTACCTTTCTGAATATATATAGCTGGATGCTATGAATTTTGTACGATGACCCGAATTTTGACTCGGAATATTAACTTTGTTTCCTTTTAAAATAACAATATATTCTACTTTCGTTTGATAGACGTTACGATGGATTTTATTGGTTGATAAAAATAGATGAGTTTGGGCGTTTTTTTAATTTATTCTGAATAGGTTGCCAACGAATAGGTTGCCAGCTGGATTGATCGAATAGCTCGCTAGCCGAATAGCTCGCCAAATTGTGTTCGGTGTTCTCCTGGGTGTCTTGAAATATGTGAGGACTAAAACGATCGCAGTTTTTATTTGTGAGTCCTTAGTGCTGGACAGATCCACGTCCATATTCAATAATCCCTATTGCTACCGGAAACGGAAATCAATCAGATCACGCGACGTACAAATGCTTCCGGTTCATTTGTTACAATAGTCGGGCTAGCAAATGTCCAAATTTCGCTCGTTGTTTGGGTTTTTTAACGAGTTACCGGATTGTAGTATAGTTGGCTATCTTGAATTCTGCTTATCGTTGGCTAGAATCGTTAATGACGGCTAGCTCTTGTCTTACAGACGGCTAGCTTGGTCTCGGCTTACCAGATTGCATTGAGTGAGGTCGTTTTGAAATGGATTCAGCAAGGCTAAAATATGCTACGGGAAAATTATGCGTAGCTGCAGGATGCTCTAACACCAATAACGACGGCTGTTCAATGCACGCATTTCCGAAAACAAACGATCCAGTTCGTCGTACATGGATCAACTTTGTAAAGACGAAACGGGCTCATTGGAAAGGCCCATCAGTACATTCACACTTGTGTTCAGCCCATTTTACGGCCGATTCCTTTCCCTTCCGAACCAGATTCGAAATGAATGTAATGGGGGTGAAACCGCCAAAGATGACCCTTGTAAAAGGTTCTTACCCAACCATTCACAGCCCGTCAGCCACTGTGTCATCTGGTAGTACTAGTGTTTCACGAACACGGACTCCTGTTAAAAAGAGAAAGACTTTCTTGAAAAGAGAACTTGCCAGGGTAGGTATCGTACGGTTATACAGACAACTCATCCCAAAGACAACTCATCCTAACTTTAAAACATGGGTCGAGATATAAGACAACTCATCCCAACATACACACATGCCAGTTATGAATACAACTCAGACCAGTCGCTAGAGATTGCCATTTGATTGAGACTTCTGGTGTACTTCTCCGAACATAGACTAATTTGAAATTTGAGTAAAACGGAAACGATTGAATGTAAATCAGTTTATATACATTCATATTACATTGTTATTTGTGTTGCAACCCATTTGTGTCAATTTCTAGGTCCCAAATATTAGCGATTTAGCTCCTTTAAGCCTGTCGATGAACATGACACCGTACATGTAGGTGATAGGTAAAGTAGGCTAGAATACATTATTATATGTGTTCTAATCGTGAACTGTAGTGTCCACTTAGCTGTTTAACGTTATGGTGACTATAGTCGACCGTGACCAGTAGTGTCCACTTAGCTGTATATCGTTATGGTGACTATAGTCGACCGTGACCAATTAGCTGTTTAACGTTATGGTGACTATAGTCGACCGTGACCAATTAGCTGTTTAACGTTATGGTGACTATAGTCGACCGTGACCACTTCGCTGTTTAACGTTATGGTGACTATAGTCGACCGTGACCAATTAGCTGTTTAACGTTATGGTGACTATAGTCGACCGTGACCACTTCGCTGTTTAACGTTATGGTGACTATAGTCGACCGTGACCAATTAGCTGTTTAACGTTATGGTGACTATAGTCGACCGTGACCACTTAGCTGTTTAACGTTATGGTGACTATAGTCGACCGTGACCACTTAGCTGTATATCGTTATGGTGACTATAGCCGACCGTGACCACTTAGCTGTATATCGTTATGGTGACTATAGCCGACCGTGACCACTTAGCTGTATATCATTATGGTGACTATAGTCGATCGTGACCACTTAGCTGTATAACGTTATGGTGACTATAGTCAATCGTGACCAATTAGCTGTATATCGTTATGGTGACTATAGTCGACCGTGACCACTTAGCTGTATAACGTTATTGTGACTTTAGTCGACCGTGACCACTTAGCTGTATAACGTTATGGTGACTAGTCGACCGTGACCACTTAGCTGTATAACGCTATGGTGACTATAGTCGACCGTGACCACTTAGCTGTGTAACGTTATGGTGACTAGTCGACCATGACCACTTAGCTGTATAACGCTATTGTGACTATAGTCGACCGTGACCACTTAGCTGTATAACGTTATGGTGACTAGTCGACCGTGACCACTTAGCTGTTTAACGTTATGGTGACTATAGTCGACCGTGACCACTTAGCTGTTTAACGTTATGGTGACCAGAGTCGACAAAGAGCAGTTAAGGTTTAATGACGCAGGCGTCAACACCACTTCATTTCATTTATAAAAAATAAGTTAAATTCCACATAATGCAAGTCACCATTTTGTTTCCAAAGTGAATAGATTACAGTAATGTATCATTCATTATTCATAGGTCACAACAATGTGCTGTAACCAGAATTCAAGTTTATGCTCAAAGGGCTACACAATTACTATCCTGGTCTCTAGGATACAAGTAAAGCCTGATTACCTCCCTTTACCGCTGAAATCTTTAAATCTTAGAAAGAGCCCCAACATATAATATTTCATGACAAGAATTCTACTTGTATTTAGATTATGGCTGAAAATGAAAGTAGGCCTATAATATTTCATGACAAGAATTCTCCTTTTTTTAAGATTATGGCTGAAAATGAAAGTAGGCCTATTACAGTACCTGTAGAAGATGTGACAAACAGCTCACCAACATTTGAACTTGGTACTGAAGTAAGTTACACCGGTTTTATCATTTCTAAATTATACTTTGTCAACAATAATCCCGACATTAAACTTTCTTTGCGCTTGCCTTGCCCAAAGACCACTCTTACTTGATTGCATCAGTTAAATTAAATGCCGATTTTTGTCTTTACGTAATTAAAATTCCAATATTTTCCTAATGCACAGAGCAGACTAATGATGGTTCCGTAAAAATAGCCACGGGGCCATCCATAAAGTACGTACGCTCAAAATGGGTAAAATTCAGACCCCCCCTCCCCACCTGTACGCTCCTGTACAACCGTTTTGCCATTGAATTTAAGCACCTGGCGTGCCCCCCCCTACCCCCCCCTACCCCCCTTCAAGCGTACATACTTTATGGATGGCCCCCACTTTGTCAGGAAGAGACCTTGCACCGACAATGACTGCGGACAATCATTTAAAACACCAAAGACAAAATAAGAACAACCTCAGTTCAGTGTTGTGTGGTTTTTAAATTTTCTTTCGGTTTTTCGGATTTTCTGGGGCAAAAAAACTCGGTTTCGGTTTTTGTATTCATTTAAAAACTGTATTATAAATGTACTGATTTATAGTTATCTTATATGGATACTTGGAAGCTAGAAAAGATATCAAACATATTGATGTAAATTGTAAACAACAAGTTTTTTTTACATGACTTTAATAATGACTAGTAAAAACAAAGTTACTGTAAAAAAAAGATCTGACAAACTTATTTTAGGTGCACCTTCAAGTTGGATGTGTTTCCGAATTCAGCAGAATTTTTTTTCAGAAAGATTGCATTATATTTAGTACTGTCCATAGAAATGTACTGTCATCCAATCATTCGTAGTGAGAAAGCCATGGATTTGGAAGACATTTTACTTCTCGAGGAAGCCATCAGGCCTAACTATTGACAACCGGCTAAGGGTGGCATAAAAGTTTGGATTATAAACCGAACCAAATTGAGAAAATAAATAGTCTAGGCCATCCAGACTTATTAAACTATTAAACACTCTATACATAGGGGACCTGGTTGATCTAAAATAAAAACGAAAGTGGTGGTTACATTTAATTTTGGAATTTCTCAAACATTTCCGAAACGAAAAACGGGTTAATTAAAATTTAGGAAATAGGAAAAATAACCGAAACGCACTGTTATTTTTTGTTTTATCGGTCCGGTTTTCGGTTTAATGTAAAAAAAACACGATTATTCGGTTAAACCGAAAAAACACACATTACTAAAAACTAGGAAATATAAAATAATTATGATCATTTCACCACAAAAATGACTTACAGTGTAACAATCATATCACTTAAAATGGTTTTTATTTTAGCGCTAGAAAGTATGTATATAGTTTACTTTTTAAAAAAATGGTTTACGAATTAAAACAATGGTATCGTTTAAATCATTTGATAATTGGAAACACGAAGACGGGATACGGCAACACTCCCTTGAAAAAGTAATTAGAGATGGACAGGCTTGTACATCTGTGTCGACTCTGGATCAATAAATGATGCAGACGGGGCAAAGTAGTAGAATAGAATAAATTTAAGGATCCCCCTCAAACAGAACCACAAACAGACTTGTAGAGTTTAAAGGTTGTTAAATTTATTCAATGTTTCGGGTTAAATACCCTTTATCAAGAATGATTTATAGAAATCCTGCGATGCCTTATGTACAAATTGTTTATGAATTATAAAGAATGGTTTAGTAAGTACTATGACTTAGTTTATAGTAACAGGTTTAATTTCACTGAGAGGCCTTTATAAATGGACGACCCGTTCACTTATCTACCACATTTATTAATTAGATGTGGGGGAGTTGGATGGCTGAGTGTTTAGCATGTGCTTGCTGGGTAGTTGGATGGCTGTCATTGAGTCAACTGGCATGGTTTTGATTCCTCGGTTGTATGTGACAAGGAGTAGGGTTGCCTGTCCAACCTCGTTGGTTTTCACCGGGTCCTCCAGTTTCCTCCCACTGCTAAAGACCCCTACGCGCAAGCGACTTATTGAAAGAAAAATAAACCATATGTTAGTCCTGAAATGACAGTTTGTGTAGAGTGGACGTTAAACCCCATTTCTCTCTCTATATCGTTTAATTTCCCAAACACTTTAAGTATAAAGACAGTAGGGTACATGTAGAGTATAAAGATGGTAGGGTACATAATTACAAAGTTGTAGATACCGGTTAATTCATAATTTTTAAAATGAAAAAAAAGAAAAAGTTTTAGAATTGTATTTCTTTGTCGATTATCTTTTTAAAGCGATTTATAACTTTTATATATTGCAGGATACTAATTATGTTATAACTTTTGTATTTTACAGGAAACTAATGATGTTATAACTTTTATATTTTACAGGAAACTAATAATGTTATAACTTTTATGATCTACAGGAAACTAATGATGTCATAACTTTTATATATTACAGGAAACTAATGATGTAAGAATACTTCATAAGTGTGTTGTATGTGATGAGATTTTTCAACAATATGACGATTTAGAACAACATAATAAAATGCATGTTAAAGAAGAGAAAACTGATGATGTAGATGTATATTGTCATGTTAAAGAAGAGAAAACTGATGATGTAGATGAATATTGTCATGTTAAAGAAGAGAAAACTGATGATGTAGATGAATATTGTCATGTTAAAGAAGAGAAAACTGATTATGAAGATAAATATTGCCATGTGAAAGAAGAGAAAACTGATGATGTAGATGAATATTGTCATGTTAAAGAAGAGAAAACTGATGATGTAGATGAATATTGTAATGTTAAAGAAGAGAAAACTGATGATGTAGATGAATATTGTCATGTTAAAATAGGGAAAACTGGTGATGTAGATGAATATTGCTATGTTAAAGATGAGAAAACTGATGATATTGAAACCGTTTATCAGTGTAATTTGTGTGACAAACAATTTAAATTAGAAGGTGACTTAGAAAAACACTGTGAAATACATGTAAAAGAGGAGAAGACTGATGATATTGAAACAGTTTATCAGTGTAATTTGTGTGATGAAGAATTTAAATCTTACACTGATTTAGAAAAACACAGCGAAAATCATGTTAAAAAAGAGGATTCTGTTTTACAACATGGTAAAAATTGGGAGACGAGTTTTAGCCAGTATAATGAATCGGGTTGTGGAACAAGGCATAAATGTGATGTTTGTAGTAAATCATTTCTGAAGAAATATAACCTTCAGACACACAAGAGAATTCATTCTGGAGAGAATCCATTTAAATGTGATGTTTGTAGTAAAACATTTAGTCTGAAATGTCATCTAATATCTCATGCAATTATTCATTCTACCAAGAAAGATTATAAATGTGGTGTTTGTGGTAAATCATTCAGTCAGAATAGTGAACTACAGAACCACATGATAATTCATACTGGCGAAATACATTATAAATGTGATGTTTGTAGTAAATCATTTCTAAAGAAACATAACCTTCAGGCACACATGAGAATTCATTCTGGAGAAAATCCATTTAAATGTGATGTTTGTAGTAAAACATTTAGTCAGAAAGGTCATCTAATATCTCATGCAATTATTCATTCCGCCAAGAAAGATTATAGATGTGATATTTGTGATAAACAATTTACTCGTAGTAGTAATCTACAATCACACATGGGAACTCATACTGGCGAAATACCTTATAAATGTGATATTTGTAGTAAATCATTTCTTAAAATTGGTCACCTTCAGGCACACAAGAGATTTCATACTGGAGAAAAACCATTTAAATGTGATGTTTGTAGTAAAACATTTAGTTTGCAAGGTCATCTGACATCTCATGCGATTATTCATTCATTGGGCGAAGTACCTTATAAATGTGATATTTGTAGTAAATCATTTCTAAAGAATGGTAATCTTCAGGCACACAAGAGAATTCATACTGGAGAAGAGCTATTTAAATGTGATGTTTGTAGTAAAACATTTAGTCAGAAAGGTCACCTGATATCGCATGCGGTTATTCATTCGGGCGAAAAGGCTAATAAATGTGGTGTTTGTGCAAAATTATTCACACGGAATACTAATCTACAATCACACATGAGAATTCATACAGGGGAGGCCCCTTATAAATGTGATGTTTGTAGTGAAACTTTCATTAGCAGATATCGACTTAAATCCCATGTCATAATTCATACCGGAGGGAAATCATGAACTTGTGACATTTGTAATAAATGATTTATACAAAATTTGTGAGAACTCATACTGGTAAAAAAAACTTTAAATGTGATGTTTGCAGGAAAACATTTGGTAAAATTGATTGTAAAACCGAAAGTACGACACCATTTATGACATCCAAACCCTTAAAATTGGATGGTCTATTTATGGCAAATATACAAATTTAAAGACCATAGAATTGTAAAATGAATACATCCACACAACTTCTAAATACATGTATAAATAAACAAAATACCAATACTTCTTTCTTTAAACTAATTTGGGATGATTTGGTCTACTACGGTACACAATAAACAATTATCGGCTTTTACCAGGGGTTTGTCGTAGTATTTCGAGTGCTGAGGTTGTGTACAGAGAAAGACGAAGGAGTTTAAATACTACTGGGTGGCTTTCTTCGATTTATTTATCGTGCTGGGAGGCAAAAAATAGTGGCGTGGGCAGTGGGCACAACTCTGACTTCATACAGGAGAAAGTTACTAGCAGAATTGATTTAAGAATATTCTAACATTCATTATTGACCATTTCTGCATGTAATAAACCAATAAGTAGTAATTCCATAAAGTACTGTTATTACGAATACTCTATCATTAAAATTGAAGAGGGGAGTTGGATGGCCGAATGGTTAGCATGTGCGTGCTGTATCATAAAGCCTGTCATAGAGTCAACTGGCGTTTCAAATCCCCAGTTGTACGTGACAAGCAGTAGGCCACACAAGGTTGGACAGGTGACCCTGCTCTTGTCACAGGGAATCAAATTCGCTTTAGAAGTGGGAGGATAATGGAGGACCCAGAGAAAACCCACAAGTTTGGGCAGGTGACCCTTCTCCTTGTCACGTACAACAGAGGGAATCGGAACCATACCAGTTGATTCAATGACAGACCAAAAATGAAACAGGGTTCTGCTAATAAGAGTAGGAAAACTTGAATGTGATAAGTTTGATTGAATTACTAAGAAGTGTAGGCAGATTGTATTGCCCCAAATTACTGAGAGGGGTTACCCGAGAGATGACCCACCAGCGCTGTGATATAAATGAAATGGAGTTTAACGTCCTACTGTTCTGCTCCAACTGGGCTAATGAATACAGTTGCTGTTATACAGAACAAGATGCTATACTAAACCTTCTTAACCCGTCAAGGTCATTAGATCGTTGCCGAGGGTTAGGGTAAGGGCTATATCTTGGGTTAGGCCTTGGCACTCTCCCTGTTTACATCTCGTGACCTTGGCAAAATCTGTAGGTAGCTTTGAAATTTAGATCAAACCTGGTTATTACATGCGTTTAGGGCGCCTTTGTCAGGCAGCTGAGTCGGATTTTCAGGAAATGTGAACTCAACCGTAATTATGGTATAACGATGATATATTCGAAAGCCTTTGAAATTGGATAAATATTGTAACCAGCACAAGCTAAAAACACGACTTTTCGTACAACCAGGGGCTATATTCCAGGAAGTTTCAATCCAATATACGCGGATTTGGAAAGGATGAAAATTGGGACCTCTAGCTCTAGAGTGTGTGTCTGTAATCTAAAAACCGTTTTTTTTTTTCATACAATCAGAGGTCATAAAACCTTTTCTCAGCGGTGTAAATATTTTCTCCGCGGTGGAAAGGTTTATCATGTTTATTATATTTATCGCAATTTTCACTGCGATTTCTCATATGCAGTAAATTTCAAGAAAAATGTACAAAATAGTGTATGGCCCTAAAAGGCCACCGTAATAATCCAGCTCTAAACGTCGGTCTCATTACACTCACCCTGAACGTTCAGGGATTGTCCCATTACGGCTGTTTGTCTGAGCTCCGAAAACTTTCCGATTTATTTCAAATTCTTGATAAAATACGTTATGAAATCAAGTTACAAAATAGGTAGTATATCACTATGAAGTGATATAGACCTATTTCGTAGGAAAGTTATAACGTGCGGTCTTTATATAGGCTAAAATCAACAAAAAAAGTTCAGTGAGTCACAGGCGCCATTTTTGTATGTTATAAAATTCGATGCTTACAGATATCTGTATCTTCTTCTGAAATTAAGTAGGCCCTATTGTGTGAGATATAGTTGTATAGCAACAAAGCAGCACGAAAAGGCCACCTGTAGCGAAGACTACTTATTTTGAGCATGTCAGAGACAGAAGATAGAGAAATCGTAGAAGTAAACAAGGATACGGCAGATGACGACATTCAAAATGGCGGACAAAATTCACAGCAAACGGCAACAGAAAATCAAGTCAGAAGTAAAACCAGGGCAAGTAAGAAACAAACAAAGTCAAATGAAAACGATGAAATTAATGAAGGTTGGGAATGTAACATTTGTAAAAATAACTTCACAAAAAAGTCAGACAAAGTCATAGAATGTGAGTTCTGCACAAAGCACTTCTGCATACAATGCCTAGAAATGCCAGTCAAATTATATAATTCATTAACCAGTAGGATGGATATTAAATGGTTCTGCCCAAACTGCAACGAGAAAGTAGAAAAAAACTTGAAAGCGGATAGAGAAATAGAGGAACGGTGTAGAAATTTTCTCACTACATTTGAAAATAGACTGAAAAAATTAGAAGATAAATCTGAGAGTTTCGTCACCGCGGACGAAGTAAAACAAATAGTGGCAAATGAAATTAATGTGCCTGATAAAATAAAAACAAACAATGATAATGTGCATGAACTAGGAGAAGAAATAATAAAAGAAATGAATGACAGAGAAAGTAGGAAAAATAATATTATAATATTTAGGGCACCAGAGTTAAACACTAATGTAAAACAAGAGCGAGCATCAAATGACTTAAAAACGATACAAGAAATCGGGAGTCAAATAAACTTAGAAATATCTGATGAAGACATTGTCAAGACGGCACGGTTGGGTAAAAAACCAGAAGATGAAACTAGCGAACTAAGGCGACCCTTGTTAGTCTCTTTTAGCAACGAAAAAGTGAAAAAACAATTGTTTAAAAACATTTCCAAATTACGGGAGGCTACAAATGAGCTTAAAGAAGTGTCAGTGGACCATGATATGACACCCAAAGAAAGAGAAGAACTTAAAACTCTAAAGGCGGAAGCGAAGAATAGAGAGGATGAATCCGCGGGGAAATTCATATACAGAGTAAGAGGCCCCCCCTGGAACCGCTATATAAAGAAAATGCCAAAGAAAGAGCAACCATAAGTGGAAACATTAAAACTGTGAATAATGTAAATATGTTCAAGCACAAAACAGTTTATAGTTTACCTCACAGCGAAATGCTAAAAAAAGGAAAACCTGAAATAGGTATAAATAATAAAACTGTGAAAAATATAGAGACGTTGAAGTTAAAGCACGAATCGTTTAATTGTTCCTCACAAAGTTTAAACAAATTAAGTTGTTTTTATACAAACGCAGACTGCCTTACAAATAAAATAACCGAACTCAGACTTTTTGCTGAAAACACAAAACCACACATAATTGGAATCACAGAAGTTAAACCTAAGAACCATAGATACCAGTTGATTGACTCCGAGATTGCTTTAGATGGATATGAAATGTTTGGAAGTAACTTACAAAATAAAACCGAAAGAGGTGTATGCTTATACACGCACAATATATTACAGGCGAATCCAGTTGAATTCAAAACAGTTTTTGTAGAGTCTGTATGGGCCAGCATCAAACTGATAGACGGTGATGAACTGCTAGTAGGATGTATATACCGTAGCAGCAATGGAAGTGATGAAAACAATGAGAATCTATTAAACCTAATTCTGGAAATACACAACGCAAACTACAGCCATGTGCTCATCATGGGAGACTTTAACCTAGAGAGGATAAATTGGGACACGTGGACCACCCCTTCGAGTGAATCCTGTATAGACTTTAAATTCATTGAGTGTATTAGAGATACCTTTCTATTCCAGCATATAATGAAACCGACTAGAGCACGGAGAAACCATGAACCTCATATTCTAGACCTTCTACTCACAAATGAAGAAGGAATGATATCTGATATAGAACACCTAAGCCCACTCAGGAAAAGCAACCATTCAATTATACAGTGGAACTTCAACTGTTACATCCAACAAGAAAATAACGATAGAGTAAAATACTATTACGACAAGGCAAATCTCAGTGAAATTAAAATTGAACTCTCAGAAATGAAGTGGGAGGACATATTAAATAGAGAAAATATAAATGACCAGTGGAATATCTTTAAGGAGATTATAATGAAAACCCAGGACAAACACGTACCTAAACGCATAGGTAGAAAGACAGACGCAAAAAAGGGGAAAACTAACCTAGACCATAAAACGCTGGCGGCAATAAGAAAGAAACACAGATGTTGGAAAAGATTCATGGAAACCAGAGACGGTAAAAGATATGAAGAATACAGTAAAACAAGAAACAAAGTGAAAAGCCTCACGCGCAAGGCAGTAAAAAATAAAGAAATAGAAATAGCTAGAGAAGTAAAGAAGAATCCCAAGAAATTCTGGCAATATACACAGTCTAAAACGAAGACACGCATAGGTATATCTGATTTAAAAATGGAACCACAAAATGGGACAGAGAGACTTACAATAAATGATAGAGAAAAGGCAAACACCCTATCCAGTTTCTTCTCAAGTGTCTACACCATCGAAAACTCTGAAAACATCCCAACATTAGAGAAAAAAGAAGCAAACATACACATGGATGATATAAAAATAACAGAGGAAATGGTTAAAAAAAGGCTTTCTAACCTCAAAATCTGCAAATCACCTGGTCCAGATAACATGCACCCAAGATTTCTACATGATTTATGTGATGAGATCGCAAGACCAATAACAATTATCTTTAATAATTCGATTAGAGTGATGGACATCCCAAACGAGTGGCGCGAAGGCTGCATCACAGCACTGTTTAAAAAAGGAAATAGGAAATTGGCAGAAAACTATAGACCAGTAAGCCTTACTTGCATCTTATGTAAAGTATTGGAACAATTCATTAGGGACCATGTAGTAAACCACATGAAAACTAACCTGCTCTTTTCACCAAAACAATTCGGCTTTATCTCCGGTAGATCAACAACACTGCAGCTGTTACACGTACTAGACAGGTGGACCGAAATACTGGATAATGGAGGTAGTCTAGATTGTGTATACCTAGATTTCATGAAGGCGTTTGATAAAGTGCCCCACCAGCGTCTACTGTTGAAGCTGTCGAGTTATGGAATCTCAAGTGATATAGTAAAATGGATTAACTCGTTCCTCCAGAACAGAAGACAACGGGTAAGAGTCATGAATAGTTTCTCTGAGTGGACACCAGTAACCAGCGGAATCCCTCAAGGCAGTGTCCTCGGACCGATATTATTTGTCATATACATTAATGATCTACCAGACAACATACAGTCAGAATGCTACATGTTTGCTGATGACACAAAAATCTTCAAAGAAATAGATGAAGTAAAGGATTTTGAAACTCTACAACAAGATATGCAGGAATTAGAAAACTGGTCGAACAAATGGTTACTCAAATTCCATCCGGATAAATGTAAGGTACTGACTACAGGAAGGAGAACTTTACCACCATACGACTACAAGCTGTGTGACACCAAACTAAAATATACAGAGAAGGAAAAGGATATTGGGGTAATTATTGACAATAAATTAAACTTTGAAGACCACATAAGTGAAAAAATAAATAAAGCCAATAGCATAATGGGATTAATACGCCGGTCCTTCACATATCTAGACCAAACAACATTTCTACTATTGTACAAAGCACTAGTCCGCCCACAACTTGAATATGCAAACCCGGTATGGAACCCCTATAAACTTAAACATATTACAGCGATAGAAAATGTACAGAGAAGAGCAACAAAGCTTATTCCAGGATTCAAAGACATAGGTTACAGTGATAGACTGAGGAAGCTGAAACTCCCAACGCTAGCATATAGACGTACTCGGGGCGACATGATCGAGACCTATAAATTAACATCTGGAATATATGACAGCAGTCTGCCACAATTATGTCAACTACACCCAGATACAGACACAAGTAAAACAAGAGGACACGCTAAAAAGTTATACTTAAGAAGATCAAACAAAAATATCAGGAAGAACTTTTTCACAAATAGAGTAGTACAAATATGGAACAATCTACCGGACAGTGTAATAATAGCAAAAAATACAAAAACATTTGAAAAACGTCTGGACAAACACTGGATAAATCAAGAACTTCTGTATGACTTTAAATCAAACCGGATTACCCAAAATAAAATAAGCGAGAACGACGATATGGATCTGAGTATAGTGGCCGACGGCTAGCGCTCAGAAGAGGATCTGTAAGTATCTGTAAGTATAAAGTAATGGTCCGATTTATGCCGATAGAGAAAGTAACAAAACCAAGAGTTGTGGGAGATAGACCTATATTTCAAGTTTCGTCGATATCCGATAAAAATTGTAACCTGATATAATAATTCATACAAACATGGGCCATAATCAATGTGACAGACCTACTTGTATCTGCGACAATATCGCAAGGAACCAAGATCTTTCTGTCCACAACCAGGATATTAATATGCATTTTTTCACAAGATTAAACCACCCTCCCATAAGGACCTAGGATGGTAGCCCCCTCCCAATCAAGACTTAGGATGGTAGCCCCTCCTCCCCCTCCCATAAGGACCTAGGATGGTAGCCCCCTCTCCCCCTCCCAATCAAGACCTAGGATGGTAGCCCCTCCTCCCCCTCCCATAAGGACCTAGGACGGTAGCCCCCCTCCCCCTCCCAATCAAGACCTAGGATGGTAGTCCCCTCTTACCGGCATGATAGTACGTTTAAAAGCCTGAGGTACAGTGCCATTCTTTAGGCTAGTATTAACAATTATAGTTACTACAGGAAGAAGAACATCCAACACTTGAAGCAGAAGATTGGTTGGAATGGGATCCAAACTAAAATGTATGTAACATGGGTTTAGACTTTTCAAACATTTAAGATCATGTTCACTGACTGGTTAAAAAAATTCAAAGTTTTCACCCATCAGCAATAATTCTATCAAATATTGAGGGGATCAAAGTTGAGTTCGAATTTAAAATATGGTATATCAAGGTTGTGGACCCTGTATAGGTCACAATTTTAATCCGTTTATGATGAAAGTTGACATGCATGTTTATAACCAAAAGATCTTGGTGCCTTTCGATATTTGCGCATATCAAATTGTAACTTAATAAATTATGGCCTTTGATTGTAGGAAAAATCACTTTCGGTATTGGTTGTTGTCTATCCATCTCTCGAACATGTGGGCATTTCTGGCCTGGCAGTCCCGGCCTATCGTTAAAGCGAGAATTTCATATTTTCTAAGAAAGTTAAAACATAATTATTTCTATGTATTTTGCTCAATAGGTTATCAACTCACTATTATACTCTCATGGGCATGATTATGACACATATAAAATCATTCACACCGGAAATAAAAACATAAATGTTTTCCTATTCCCTCCATAGAATAGCTATCTTCAAACGTTGTAATTTCAAGTTGAAAATGATATTTTTGCCAATTTCTAAACTGGCAATAGAGAACTATAAGATTAATGGGATTATTCATTAACAAGGTAGGACTGAACATGGATACCATCTATTTTAAGGCTTTATTTTAATAAATTTTAAAAATATAACTTAAAAATATGAAATTGTAGCTCTAACTATTATAGCGAGAACTGTCAGCTCTTTATCTAATCTCCCATAATGTCATGCTAGCGAGGCAGGGTAAGCTTACTCTTTCGGACACCTGTTACCACTGTTTGTCGTGTACTTTGTACACGGGGAGCAGTCCATTTGCTGATTACACTATTTTGCTTGAATATACTATTTTGCCTATAACTTTTTTTAGGACTTCGAATTCCGTCTTACGGTTTGGAGTGTTCGTACTTGGTTTTATTTTATTTTAACAAATCTATTCACATAAAATAATTGATGCATTTTAAATATTAATGAAATTACGACCTGTAACATAAAAATAAAATAAAACCAAATTAATTACCTGGTCTGGATCATTCTGTTACAGCAGTATTGATTGCAGACGATTTAACAAAAGAGTAATTAATTTCGAGTGCGAGTTGATCGGGCAGGATGGATCCGCGTTTCTGTTTCATATACAACCGGATAAAGATAAGTTTTAGTGACTTGCGCAGTGAGGTGAACCAACAATTTTGCATTGTTGCGGACAAAATCAAAGACAGACCAGCTACATGTTCACCTGGATAAAAAGCTTAATGAAAGTAATGGTGGGTTGTTTTTGGTTGAAATAGTAGAACAGTTCATTACTATGGCGGGTAGTTCAGCTCGGCGCTACTGCACTTTCGTACCTCTACCAGTTCCCAAGGTCGTAGGAACTTGAAATTTGCAGGGGATGTTTAGGATGACTAACTATGATCACACACCAAATTTCAGCCGAATCGATCAATAACTTTTTATTTTACCGACCTTTTAATTTCTGCCGAGAGAGAACTTCATCCCCTTTCGCCATTTGTATTGTTTACATTTTAGACTCGCATAACAAGACACTCCGACGGAAACCGACACACTTTGGACTTGAATAACAAGACACTCCGACGGAAACTGACTAGATGCACTAGCTGCTTAACACTGTAGTTCATAAAAATTAAGATTATTTTTATATACTTTAATTTTTGCGCTAAGCCACCATTTTCTATAAATACTATTTGGTGTTGATCAGTGGATTGGCCTTTAGGTTTGAATATTACCATGACTTTGATTTTGACCTTGAGTCAAAACCTCCCATCCATCTCGGGCCCTTTGCATTTATGCTTGCCGTGGCCTTATTTCTTACCGTATTATCAAAGTTAAGGTTCGAGGTGAAAGCAGAGACCACGTCCTTCAAAAAAGATAATTGGGTCAAGGTCGTAGGTCAAAGTCATCTTACAGAAAACTAAACTCAAACTTTTCAAAGTCATTTTTGGGACATTTGACCTTGACTTACGACCTTGACCCCATGACATTTTTTAAAGCCTATCATCTTGGCTTCAACCACCTACGATCAACTCTGCCCTGTCGCACACTGCTCTGTCACAAAACGATCAAACGCAAGGGTCCCGTGTCCGAAAGGAAGTATATGGGCGGGGTCAATGTGAAAGGTCGTAGTGACCTCCACTAGTCACCTTCAACCACCCGTGACCTTGACTTTGACCTTGAGTCTAAACTTCCTATCCATCTCGGGTCCTTTGCGTTTATGCTTGCAGTGGCCTTATTTCTTACCGTATTATCAAAGTTAAGGTTCGAGGTGAAAGCAGAGACCATGTCCTTCAAAAAAGATAATTGGGTCAAGGTCGTAGGTCAAGGTCATCTTACAGAAAACTAAACTCAAACTTTTCAAAGTCATTTTTGGGACATTTGACCTTGACTTACGACCTTGACCCCATAACATTTTTTAAAGCCTATCATCTTGGCTTCAACCACCTACGATCAACTCTGCCCTGTCGCACACTGCTCGGTCACAAAACGATCAAACGCAAGGGTCCCGTGTCCGAAAGGAAGTATATGGGCGGGGTCAATGTGAAAGGTCGTGGTGACCTCCACTAGTCACCTTTAACCACCCGTGACCTTGACTTTGACCTTGAGTCTAAACTTCCCATCCATCTCGGGCCCTTCGCGTTTATGCTTGCAGTGGCCTTATTTCTTACCGTATTATCAAAGTTAAGGTTCGAGGTGAAAGCAGAGACCATGTCCTTCAAAAAAGATAATTGGGTCAAGGTCGTAGGTCAAGGTCATCTTACAGAAAACTAAACTCAAACTTTTCAAAGTCATTTTTGGGACATGTGACCTTGACTAACGACCTTGACCCCATAACACTTTTTAAAGCCTAGCATCTTGGCTTCAACCACCTACGTATAACTTTGCCCTGTCGCACACTACTCGGTCACAAATCGGTCAAATGCAGAGGGTCCGTGTCCGAAAGGAAGTCAATGGGCGTGGCCAATGTGAAAGGTCGTGGTGACCTTCACTAGTCAAGGCTTACCAACCGTTAGTCCAAACTTCCCATCGATCTCGGGGCCCTTGCGTTTGACCGTTTTGTGACCGAGCAGTGTGCGACAGGGCAAAGTTAAACGTAGATGGTTGAAGCCAAGATGATAGGCTGTAAAAATTGTTATGGGGTCAAGGTCGTAAGTCAAGGTCAAATGTCCCAAAATTGACTTTGAAAAGTTTGAGCTCAGTTTTCTGTACAATGACCTTGACCTACGACCTTGACCCAGTTATCTTTTCTGAAGAACTTCGTCTCTGCTTTCACGTCGAACCTTAACTTTGATAATACGGCAAGAAATAAGGCCACGGCAAGCATAAACGCAAAGGCCCCGATATGGATTGGAAGTTTTGACTCGAGGTCAATATCAGGTCAAGGCAATAGTAACACCTAAAGGCCAATCCACTGATCAACACCAAATAGTATTTATAGAAACTGATGACTTTGCGCAAAAATTAAAGTTTACGAAAATAATATTAATTTTTATGAACTGCAGTGTTAGGGAGCTAGTTCAGTGTGTCAGTTTCCGTTTTAGTGTCTTGTTATTCGAGTCTAAAGTGTGTCGGTTTCCGTCGAAATAGTAAACAATACAAATGGCGAAAGGGGATGAAGTTCTCTCTCGGCAGAAATTAAAAGGTCGGTTAAAAAAAAAAAGTTATTGATCGATTTCGGCTGAAATTTGGTGTGTGATCTTAGTTAGTCATCCTTAACATCCCCTGCAAATTTCAAGTTCCTACGACCACGGGAACTGGTAGAGGTACGAAAGTGCAGTAGCGCCGTTCAGCTCTGAACGTCGGTCTCATTACACTCACCCTGAGCGTTCAGGGATTGTCCCATTCAATCAATGTCGAAAATAATTGAAACCCCAGTCAATTTTACTGGGCAACTTTTCACTGCCAAACGATGGGGTGTCAGTCCATGTGGGCGCCTGTACAATGTAAACGAACATCTTAGGGAGAAAATAAGACCTTGCTTACTTCGCTGGAGACAGTATGAGCGACACAACACGCTGTTAAAAATACCTCCCCTCCAATCAAGTTACATTTCCCCGCCATGGCACTTTAACTCCAGGTCAACGTCCATATTCAGGAATGTCGGTCATACAAGACGAAACGCAATGTACAGGCGTTACATTGTACAGGCTTTCACACGGATTGACACCCCGTCGGTTAGCAGTGAAAAGTTGTCCAGCAAAATTGACTGTTCTCCAATTTTTTTTCGACATTGATTGAATGGGACAATCCCTGAACATTCAGGGTGAGTGTAATGAGACCGACGTTTAGAGCTGAACTACTATGGCAGGGTATCGGGTTCAAATTGCGATCTAGAGTAAAAAGTAGTAAGTCAATAGAGAAAATTTTCATGTGGGAAACATACATGTAGGCCCTATACCGCTCTAGTCCAGCTCCAGTCCAGACGGGCGCTACTGCACTTTCGTACCTCTTCCAGTTCCCGTGGTCGTAGGAACTTGAAATATTCAGGGGATGTTAAGGATGACTTACAATGACCTCACGCCAAATTTCAGTCGAATCGATCAATAACTGTTTATTTCACCAAACTTTTAATTTCTGCCGAGAGAGAACCTTATCTGTTTGACGCCATATGCATTGTGTACTATTTAGACTAGAGTATCAAGACACTAAGACGGAAACTGACACACTTTAGACTCGCATAACAAGACACTAACAGAGTCCGACACACTGCGCTAGCTGTCGATGACTGCAGTTCATAAAATTTAATAATGATTTTCGTATATTTTAGATTTTGCGCTAAGCCACCAATATCTACAAAATATTATTTGGAGTTGACCAGATGGATTAGCCGTTACGTGTGAATAGTGACGTGACCTTGATGCTGACCTCGAGTCAAAACTTCCCATCCATATCGGGGCATTTGCGTTTATGCTTGCCGTGGCCTTATTTCTTACTCTATTATCAAAGTTAATGTTCAATGTGAAAGCAGAGACTACGTCCTTCTAAAAAAAAAAATTGGGTCAAAGTCGTAGGTCAAGGTCATCTTACAGAAAACTAAAGTCAAACTTTTCAAAGTCATTTTTTCTTCACATCCCCAGACAATACCAATAATATTGAAATACACATACCTGAATAAGATCAATGAAGATTTGACCAAAAAGTAACTTCCGTAACTTACACACTTCGAGCGCTAAATACAAGTTTACGATCAGAAGGTAATCTTATAGGTATGACACACTCAAAGTCCAAAGTAAAACTGAATTAGATTGTTATTACTGTAACCCAGGAAGTTGGGTTTGTTAGAAAAAGTATCCAAGGAGATGATGAGATGATAGTCAATGATGTTATTACAAAGGCTTATGCAGAAGCTGAACATCCAGTGACTTTCAAAGATCAGATGAAAGTGAAAGTTTGTTATTGTTTATTAGGCTGCTATGTGTGAAGTGCAGTGTAGACTAAAACCTATTTTATTTAATTAAAACACCCAAAATTCTACACTATCACAAATGAATGACATTAGGATCAGGCCCGTAGTCAGCTTGTTGGCTGAGAGGGGGGGGGGACAGCTCAGCTGATAGGGGGGGGTTGGTTCTCTTCCCCCGGCCATATGGTCGACAACCTTTTGTCAGGGGGGGGGGGGGGGGGGGCAAGATTATTTCTAGGCTACAGGCCTGATTAGGATTATGTGAAAGCAATATTTTATTTACAAGTATACATGTTATCAGTGATATACTTATTGTGAATAAAATTTAGTAGACTGACAATCAATTAATTAATATTGTTGTCTTCAGTTGCTAATCTTATTGCCCAAACGCAAACGATCGAAAATGTTGTGCGCTGCTTAGATAGTAACGCACGTGATTGTCAAATTTTGTCAATCTTTATCCCTTATTACAATGGTTGAACTCATCCAGGGACAGGTGCAATGTTGTGATGGAGAATGTTGAAATTACAAGCAAGACATTGACTTTTAAAGAGAGAACTTTTTTTTTCGTGGGAATATTTAATTGTGCAATGGATTTTATTCAACCAGAGGTGATTTCAAACACATAGGCAAGTTTTTAATAACAATTATTCAGTAGTTTGTTCACAATCGAAGAAATCTGTTTATAATTTACCATGGTTCAAACAGTAAATTATAAACAAAAACACTTATAAAAAACATTAGGTCAAGTTTTCTTATGGGAAAAAAAATCTACCTGTTACATGTTTAAAGAAAAACTTTCAGAAGAATAACCCCTAATTCCCCTGTTTATATCCTCAACCACCCTCAACTTTGAGACCTCAAGTTATTTTGGGCATAGATAGAATATACCCCAACGGTGAAAGAAATTAATTGTTACAGGTTTATAAGTGTATATAAAATTAGTACCATACCAGTATCTCGACAGACAGACGTTCCTGTAATATAGTGTACATGAACTAATAATGTTATAACTTTTATATATTACAGGAAACTAATAATGTTATAACTTTTATATATTACAGGCAACTTATGATGTTATAACTCTTATATATTACAGGAAGCTAATGATGTTATAACTTTTATATATTACAGGCAACTAATGATGTTATAACCTTTATATATTACAGGAAACTAATGATGTTATAACTTTTATGTATTATAGGCAACTAATGATGTTATAACTTTTATATATTACAGGAAACTAATAATGTTAACTTTTATATATTACAGGAAACTAATGATTTTATAACTAGTACATATTACAGGAAACTAATACAATAATGCTATAACTTTTTTATATTACAGGAAACTGATGATTTTATAACGTTTCATCAATGTACTGTGTGTGATGAGATCTTTCAACAATACAATGATTTAGAAAAACACAATAAAATACATGTTAAAGAAGAGAAAACTGATGATGTAGATGAATATTGCCATGTGAAAGAAGAGAAAACAGATGATGTAGATGAATATTGTCATGTTAAAGAAGAGAAAACTGATGATTTTGAAACATGCTATCAGTGTAATCTGTGTGGAGAAGAATTTAATTTTGAATTTGATTTAGAAAAACATTGTGAAATACATGTTAGTCAGAAAGGGCACACCAGAGAGGAAGAGAAGAAAAGTAATGATGTCGATGGGAAGTCTATTGTTAAACATAGAAGGAAAACTATTGAATGTGATGTTTGTAGTAAATCATTCTCCAGTAAGACTACTTTGTTGCTCCACAAGAGAATTCATACTGAAGAGAAACCTTATAAATGTGATATTTGTAGTAAATCATTTACTGAGAGTGGTAGTCTACGGTTACACATAAGAATTCATACTGGAGAAAAACCTTATAAATGTGATGTTTGTGGTAAATCATTCAGTCAGAATAATAATCTACAGAGACATATCAGAACTCATACTGGAGTAAAACCTTATCAATGTGATGTTTGTGGTAAAGCATTCACCAGTAAGTCTTCTTCGTTGCTCCACAAAAGAATTCATACTGGTGAAAGACCTTATATATGTGATGTTTGTGGTAAATCATTTACTCAAAGTAGTAATGTACAGAAACACATGAAAATTCATACTGGAGAAAAACCTCATAAATGTGATATTTGTAGTAAATCATTTAGAGTGAATCGAAATCTACACACACACATGCGAATTCATACTGGAGAAAAACCTTATAAATGTGATGTGTGCAGTAAATCATTCAGTCAGAGTAGTCATCATCAGAGACACATGAAAACTCATTTTGGGGGACACCCTTATAAATGTGATGTTTGTAGTAAATCATTTACTGAAAGACAAAATCTAACAGTACACACAAAAACTCATACAGGAGAAACACCTTATACATGTGATGTTTGTAGTAAATCGTTTAAACAGAATGGAAATCTTAAGGAACACATGCGAATTCATACAGGAGAAAAACCTTATAAATGTGATGATTGTGGTAAGTCATTCTGTCAGAAAAGTCAACTACAGAACCATATCAGAACTCATACAGGAAAAAAACCTTATAAATGTAATGTTTGGAGAAAGTCATATGGCCGAAATAGTGATCTACAAAAACACACACAAATTCATACAGGAGAAAACCCTTAAAAATGTGATATTTCTGGTGAATCGTTTGCAGTGAGTCAAAGTCTTAAAGAACACATGCGAATTCATGAAGGAGAAAAATTTTATAGATGTGATGTTTGTAGAAAATCATTCATTCAGAACCACATTATAATTCATACCGGAGTAATGAATGAATGAAATGGGGTTTAACATCCTACGCTTCATACTGGAGAAAAACCTATAAATATGATGTTTGTAGTAAATCATATGCTTGAAATAGTGATCTATAAAAACACATAAGAACTCCTACAGATGCGAAACCTAAATAAATTTTATATTATAGGGTCAGATCAGTTTTCATGTCCACTAAATTCTAAGATTTGCTGATCTTGCATTGTTTTGGATGATAAATAATTAATCTCGGGGATCACATGGTTAAGAGGGTAAGGTGCTGGCTCGCTAGCCTGGAGATCAGGTGTTCGATCCCTGCATTGGCCAAGGGTTCATCTCGATTTTCTGGCGTGGTTCCCCCTTGTCAGTGATGCAGACAGAGGGCCTGACAAGGACAGCTGTCTAGTCGTTCGGATGGGACGAAAAACCAAGGTCCTGTGTACACTAGGGCTGAAACCATACGCTTAGCCACGATACGATACACTGTTTTTTAACCACCTTACGATGTGAATGCATCACGATACACGTCATTTTCTGTGGAGGTCACAATTATTATCGGATTTGAAAAACTGTTTGATTATATCACCGTTACACCCTAAGGAAGGTTCAGTTCGAATTTCGGGGAAATCGGACCAAAATTGTCATACAAAATTGCCGCCGTTTGTACGCGAATACTGTTAAAAAATGGTATATCAAGGTTGTGCCCTGTATCGAAAGGAACGGAGATCTTATGGTGATAAACCTAGATTTCATATTTCATTGAAATCTGATAAAAATTGTGAACTGTAGACTGTTCACAAACAATTGTGGACGGACAGAGGTGATGACAATATACCTCCACATGAAAATGTGGGCGTATAAAAAAATATGTGACAACGCTTGTTGGCTGCCAGGACGACTAAGCTGCTGTGTTTTCCCTTTTGTGCTAATAGGTTGATTGGCTCCGTCCTTTGCAATTCCTTTTGTTAAAAGGTTCTATGGCACCTCTAAAGATAGGTTGCCAGGCAAGGAAACATACACCAACAGCAGCTAAGTTGTTCGGGCAGTTGTTGCAATTTTTTACTTTTTTCGGTAATGTAGCAATTACAATACACTAAAATCTGATTAAGAGTAACAACTCATAAAGTAATTATCAGAAAATCATTAAAATTTGTTTTGCTTTGATGAATTTCTCCTCCATACTAAAATTCTCCTCCATGCTAACGTGTAGTATACGAAACATTTAATATCATGGATTTTACTGTTCAAGTTATCAAAATTCATTGAAAATTAAAATACTTGTTCGGCTCATGACCTTAAACACTGTGTATCAATTTAAAGTCAATCAGATATTAACTTTAGCTTCTATAGTATCCACAAGATTTTTTGAAGTGATCAAGGACCGTAACTCTGACAGTAATTAAGGGAAATGGCTGAAAATCAATAGGCATCTTCGTTTCATGACCTTAAAGCTGAACTCCGATTACAAAACTTCAGAAATAATTAAATAAAAAAAAATTACCACCATACTTGTTTTAGTTTGATAGAACAAGTATGGCGATTTACGACAGGCCACGCCCACATTCAGTGTATACTTTGTCAACCACACTATCAACATCCGGCTAGAAATATTTCAACCTCCCGACTGATTGAGGGTTTTTCACTATCGGTTTACTGAAAATACTATTGTTACACAATTATTATCTCTGATCAGGTACATATCATTTTACTAATTTTACTAATGCAGTCTAAGCTGACCAGTTTGTCCAAATAACCTATTACATACATGTACGACACATTGAAAAGGTTTTTCTCCTGTATGAGTTCTTTTGTGAATTTGTAGATAGCTTTCCTTGCGAATGATGCACTACAAACATGGAGTTATCTACGGCACCATAAATATCACTAAAAAAAATTTATCTGTACCAAAATCCAAATTTAGGTGCAGATTCACCAATGATATGCTCTCATGAGTCTTAGCAATTTGCGTGGATAGAAAATCTCTGGACGCATGATATCAGAGGAGCGTCTCCAATACATAAACAGTAATTTGGCCACATTTTAATAATAATTATTGAGTCTGACTCTTTGCAGATTGATATTAATTGCTAGAAATACATTTAAATAAAAAATTAAATCAGAATTGTAGATTGAATTGGGCTGTATTTCACCTGCTGCCTGTCAGATGTCACGCTAAAGTCACATGACCTGAAACCCCTATCAAAAGTCATAAGTCAGGAACTTCGCTGGACTGAAATTTCATGTTATCAATCTGTAAACAAACAGAAAAAAGTCATAAAATATGGGGGGGGGGGTTAACCAAAATACAAAAAAAAACCTTTTTTAAAGGTAAATTTGGACCTTCATTAAAGGCCCAATAAAATGTGTTTTTTTTTTAACCAAAATATAGAAAAAAAACTTATTTTAGGTAAATCTGGAACGCTCATTAAAGGCCCAATAGCACTCTTGTTGTAACTGAATAATATGACCCAATCATTATTCTGGTCAACAAATTGTACTATTTTACAATATTCCAATTAATTGATAATAAAAATTCATCTTAACGCACCTAATTTAAAAAATGGAAAAATTTAACTATACAAGGTTTAAAAAACTTTACGTAAACCTTCTTAAATGTAACTTAGATTATAAAATATTTTTAAACCCTTTGCACAATTAAAATGGGATGTAATGGATAATTTACACAACAGGTAGGACACTTGAACACCTAGTAGTTAGAATAAGGCTATTTTTTTCTGGTCCTGTCAAGCCAGCAAAAGTGTTATTGCCTCTTTAATTAGATGATAATAAAAATCAAATAACTCACCATTTATGTTATCGGTATCGCTGTTATTTGACATTGGTTGGTCATTCAAATGGAGTTAACTTTTCAAAACAAGGTCCCTCATCTGGTTAACAATATTGGCCTGTCTTCAAATTTAATGTCTACAGTGAGATCGAATATCGAGGTGTATTGAATGAAGCGACACCGAATAAAGAAAACATCAAAACAGCCATAGTTCGATATCCCATGTTCATTTCCGGAATAAATTTTTGGATAGTTGTATATTGAAATACACCATGGATTTACCCACATGAATAACTCATAATATATATAATAATCCATTCACGTCGTGTCACCATTACCACATGACGTCAGATACCTCTTGTAAGTAATGATTCAGCTCAGCTTAATTTCACTGCCATGTATTATTGTGTCAGATACAAAATAAAATGAAATGAAACGGGGGTTTAACATCCTACTATTCTACTCCTAAACTGGGATAATGAAGACGGGCATAAAGTGTGCTAGGAGGGAAATTTTGCCCGGGCAGTGGTATGGCCTACTCTTATATCAAGTTCCAACTGACAAGGTATCTTTTACATGTGTACAAAGGACCTTGATTATCCGTCCCATCCGAACGACTAGACAGCTGTCCTTGCCAGGCCCTCCGTCCTGCATCACTGACAAGGGGAAACCACACCAGAAAATCTAGATGAACTTTCTCGGCAACGCTGGGATCGAACGATCTCAGACACAGCTAAACTAAAGTGAATTAAAAGCAGACGTTGCCCAATTGAGATTCCGTACCAAATAGCTAACTTGCTGTATCCATATTATAGCAACTTTTTTAGGGTCCTAATAGTTAGTGCAGGGGGACTGCGCCAAAACAACAAACAAAACAAACAAAAAAACAATTCAAAAAAGAGGGAATGGATCCGGTGGCTAGCCGTAAGCGTCCACTGCGCTGTACAGTCCCGGGTCTGAAGTAACACAGACTTCACTCAAAATTGAAAATGATCAGGAAAAACATTATGTAGTGTCTGCATGAGTCATGGTCTGCCATATGCTACAAGCAATAGGAATGTAAGCATATTGTGGTAAAAATAATTTAACTATAGGCCTACAAGTAACCATTGGTGAAATGTGTAAAAATAAAAAGTAGTCTAAAAACATAAAAGAAGTGTTTAAATAAAATATTCAATTAAATAGATGTATAGTGAATGTATTGAGGGAACATATTACGCACAAACAACTGAATACAAAGAAGCAAAGAAAATGTAGACTGCCTCAGGAGGCAGTTGTCTGCTAACTGAATGGTGTGACGTAAATACGTCGTAATGTTATCAATGACGTCAATAGAATATATTAACAAAAAGGGCGATAATCAAGATTGAATAATGCTAAAAGTAAGTTTAAACAACCAATCAGACCACGACCATACTCTGCAACTTGGGTATCATTTAATGTGTTGTTTTAGCAGGAGTTTCTATAGTTAATGTTTAGTTTCAAACCTGACTTGATCTCACGCACGCATGCTTAACACACAATTAAACGGACTGTAATACAAGGAATTATTACATACGAAATCTATTCAATTCCAAATGGCATACAAGTCTTGAAGTGCTCAATCTCTCGCGCCACTAGATCAATTTCTGTGAAACTTTCATCTGGAATTTGAATTTTTTTTCTTATTGTCATGAATGGCAGGGCCCTGGGCCCAGGCCTGAGCCAGGGGGTGGCACAGGGGGGGGGGGGGCAAGTGCCCTCCCAATACTGAGTCTTGCTCCCCCAATATCACAAGAAAATTGGCCTTTACCGCAAAATTCATGCAGATGCCCATGCTAGTTGGCCCTCCCGAAAACATCTTTGCCCCCGCCCCAAAACAACTTCCTGGCTACGGGCCTGCCTGTGCCTAGGCCCTTTTAGAGTAACCATGTCCTGCCATTCAGTTTGAATATAGCTCTCATAGAAAAAGACCTGGCTGTTCTTCCTGTAACAGATCAAAAGTTTTTATTCAAGTTATCGCCATTTGAAGATTTGGCAAGATGTGGCATACATGTTCATTGTTTATCATCGTAACAATGGTACTTGTTATTCGAGACTTGGCCTTGATTTGCCATATTTATATCAAATCATTAAATGGCGACTGTTTCAATCTATTTAAATCACCACCATCCGATGACCTCGAGACACCTAACACAATTTGGCGACCTATTCGGCTAGCGGGCTATTCGACCAATCCAGCTGGCAACCTATTCATTGGCAACCTATTAAGAATAAATTCAAAGTTCGCACAAACTCATCTATTTTTATCAACAAATAAAATACATCTTCGGTCAGGTCTATCTATTTCACATATACACAATGAATTCTGCTAATGTTTTTAGCATGGGGATTGACTTATAGTTTTTTGTTTCAGTTCTAACCCAAAAAAAAAACTTCAACACAATTTTGAAAAATAGCTAAATTCTGGCTTGGATTACTGCGCAAATGGCCATTCACTGTGTACGTGGGAAAAAAAAGCCAGCTACCATTTAATTTTTGTCACATTAGTTACGTACAATGGAACAGTAGAAGGTTGATTTGGCACATGCTTCAAAAGGAACTGTAGAAAGGAGATCAAACCATATAATTACTATTTTCCCTGGAACACCTCTACCAAACTCGTCCTGCTACTTATGTACGCATGGGCCTATATAATCATGTCAAAAACACGGCACTCTAGACCACTAGGCCATCCATGATCCCCCGCCCCCTCCTGTAGAAAGGAGATCAAACCATGAAATTATTATTTTCCCTGGAACACCTCTACCAAACTCGTCCTGCTACTTATGTACGCATGGGCCTATATAATCATGTCACAAACATGGCACTCTAGACCACTAGGCCATTGATCCCCCCCCCCCCTCCTGTAGAAAGGAGATCAAACCATGAAATTATTATTTTCCCTGGAACACCTGTACCAAACTCGGCCTGCATCTTATCCACCTAACCCTGCCAAATACACAATTCTATAACTTATCGATCATATCAGGTAAATCTAAATATTTTATAATATACAATGGGATCTACTCAATACATGTAATTTATTTTTAAAATTTTATTCACAAATCAAACAGCCTTATACTTACAAACATCGCAAAGTATATAGTATATATGGATACAAAACACAGAGAGAGAGAAATGGGGTTTAAAAACCACTCAACACAAGTGCGGCACTCTAGACCACTAGGCCATCCTAACCCCCCTTGTATATATGGATACAAAACAGAGAGAGAGAATTTGATAATTACACTACAATATTTATATATATACCAAGGCTTAAACCAGTTTAACACAATTATAGTCACTAAATAAACCATCATGTTGTACTTAATAAGCTTTGATCATTTAACCATCAATAAATAATAGACTGAAGAATTGTGACTGAGTAAAAAAAGGTTACATGTTCTTGTTTTGTAATTAGTCTTGCTTAACCAGTTGACCGATAGTTCTCCATCTTATTGACAGGTTGATCAAGACTACGTTTTTTTAAAACATAGCAGAAAGCTGGAACAAGAAACTGAATTTAGAAACACCTTTTACTGCTACAGTGTAGTATCATGTTCTTGTCTGACCTTAGTGTTTCAGAAATAACGATATAGTTAATGATAAAGCTATTTAAAGATTGGTTGCCAGGCAACGAAACATACGCCAACAGCAGCTAAATCGTCCGTAACAACTCATTAAGGGCGTTGGGCAGTCTAAAATGCAAATTTTAAGGCTAGCACTGTAATTTTTGTTGATAAGATATGACGTTTTTTGTTATTTGGGGTGATAAACTACATATTATTCACCAAATAAATACAAATTTTATTTACCAACTATGTTCCAAACTTAGCCCAAAAGCATATTAAAAAGGGGTATTGATGACAACAGAAGTAGACTTTTTTCAGTTATGCCTGCATTTATTTTCATCAAATTTGGCATGAACAATGCTGATAGCAAGTCAAAAAGAAACACTGATCAATTTTCGGCTATAGGTTGTGGTTTGTCTGGTATCCATGGAAACGCAAAAAAACAATGTGTTTTCTTGGAAATTCTATAAGTACAAGCTTAATAGATATATCGATAACCCCATCAGTAGATCAAAAGTAGAGGTTTTAAGCTACATTTCGACACCAAAAACGTTAACAGATACCAACTCAAACGAGATTTTGTGATTTTGGGTTAATTCTTTGAATACATCCACACCAAGTTTTAAAATACACCGATTCGGACGTATAAAGTAAATATCTACTTTAGGCACAATTTTATACATTAAAAAATGACAGTCTTTGACCATCAAAAATATAAATTCAGCCACGTTCCAATCGCGATAGACGGTAGAGGGAATTCCTTCTGACCTCATACCTAGATAGGCGTGAATGATCCAGTGTCAACTGCTACTGGACACAGCCATGATTGTTTACAGTGGATGACGTGAACTGTGTATATGACGTCATAATTTATTCAAGAACTGATCTCTAGGTCGGGGAAAACCTTCTCGTTTGCTATAAATAGTTTTTCTTTCTCGGCTTGTACCTCAATTATAACACATCAAACAGTCAGACTGTTACGTGTCCTCTGGGTTATTTTACATATGGAACACGTGTGCAAAGTCTGAATAAGATTGGTGTTGAAAAGTTAGTGCGTATCTTATACTACTCAACGCCCTTAAGTAATTAACATTAGCCTCTAGAGCTTTCACAAGAAATTGTGGACGACGGATGGGGGCGACGACAACATATGACCACATTTTCATGTGGGCGTATAAAAAATAATATGAAGGTAATTTTTACGGCTGTTATAGTTGATTGATGTGTGCTATTTATAAACTTATATATTCTGTTATCGTACCGCGGGACTAGTCTGAAACCAATTCAAGACAAGCCACTGAAGCATGCACATTCGCCGTGCCAAATTCAACTTTCAGTAGAGAAAATCTTTCGCTGCACGGGGTTCCCCACCACAGAAAACATTTTTCATCGGTATGAGTTTGTACATGTGCTATTATTAACATGGGGTCATTGTGGCTTAGTGGGTAAGACGCTGGCTCGCTAGTCTGGATGTCGGGTGTTTGCTGGCCTGGAGGTCGGGTGTTTGCTAGCCTGAAGGTCGGGTATTTGATCCCTGCATTGGCCAAGAAAGTTCATCCAGATTTTCAGGCGTGGTTCACCTTGTCAGTGATGCAGGATGGCGTATGCCCATCTTTATTTACCATATTCAGTGCAGAACAGTAGGATGTTAAATCCCATTTCATTTATTATAAACATCACATTATTCTTCAGTATGAGAGAGACAGATAAACAGGGTTTAACGTCCACTCAAGACAAACTAGGCCATTTTGGGACCAACATATGGTTCAAATTTATTTCCATAACTCGCTTGCGCGTAGCGGTCTTTAGCAGTGGGAGGAAACCGTTGGACAGCGACCCTACTCTTTGTCAAGTACAACCAGGAACTGAAACCACCCCAGTTGAATCAATGACAGTCTATATGATACAGCCACACATGATCTACAGTAGGAGTTCTCAGTTCTCATGTGTCTTTTTTTGAAGGAGTAGTACCTGCAAATGATTTACCACAAACATAAGGTTTTTCCCCGGTATAAGTTCTCACAATGTACAGTTGAAGATGACTAGTTTGTGTGGATTTGTAGATAGCTACTCTTTGCGAAAGATGCACTACAAACATCACATTCATAAGGTTTCTCTCCGGTATGAATTCTCATGTGTTTCTGTAGGGTACCTACAAATATCATATTTAAATGGCTTCTCTCAAGTATGAGTTTTTATGCGGTTTGCAAGATCATTATTTTGGCTAAATGATTTACTACAAACATTGCATTCATAAGGTTTCTCTCCAGTATGAGTTCTCTTGTGTAGATGAAGCTGACCTGCTTGTCGAAATGATTTACCACAAACATCACATTTGTAAGTTTTTGCTCCAGTATGAGTTTTCATGTGTTGTTTTAGTTTGCCTTTTTCACCAAATAATTTATTACAAACATCACATTGATAAGGTTTTTCGCCTGCATGAAATCTTAAGTGTCTCTTTAGATTAAAGTTCCTATTGAATAATTTACCACAAACATCACATTTATAAGGTTTTTTTTCAGTATGAATTCTCATGTGCATAAGCAGTCGATATTTGTGTCGAAATGATTTACTACAAATGTCACATTTATATGTTATTTCTCCAATATGAATTCTCATGTGTTGTTTTAGTTTGCCATTTTCACCAAATAATTTATTACAAACATCACATTGATAAGGTTTTTCGCCTGTATGAATTCTTATGTGTCTCTGCAGATTAAACTTCCTAGGGAATAATTTACCACAAACATCACATTTATAAGTTTCTTCTTCAGTATGAATTTTCATGTGCATAAGCAGTCGATATGCGTGTCGAAATGATTCACTACAAATGTCACATTTATAAGGTTTTTCTCCAGTATGAATTCTTTTGTGCAGCTGTAGTTGTCTTCTGCGTTCAAATGATTCTGAACAAACATCACAATTATATGTTTTTTCTTCAGTATGAATTCTCATGTGTTGTTTAAGTTTGCCCTTTTCACCAAATAATTTATTACAAACATCACATTGATAAGGTTTTTCGCCTGCATGAAATCTTAAGTGTCTCTGTAGATTAAAGTTCCTAGTAAATGATTTACCACAAACATCACATATATAAGGTTTTTCTTCAGTATGAATTCTCATGTGCATAAGCAGTCGATATTTGTGTCGAAATAATTTACTACAAACATCACATATATAAGATTTTTCTCCAGTATGAATTCTCATGTGTCTGTTTAGATCAGACCTTCTAGTGAATGATTTACTACAAACATCACATTTATAAGGTTTTTCACTAGATTTACCTTGCTGAATAACATGTTTTTCACAGTGTTTTTCTAAATCAGTTTCTAAATTAAATTCTTCATCACACAAATTACACTGATAAACAGTATCAACATCATTAGTTTTCTCTTCTTTAACATGACAATATTCATCTACATCATCAATTTTCTCTTCTTTAACATGTATTTTTGTGTGTTTTTCCAAATCATCGTATTGTTGAAAAATCGCATCACATACAACACACTGATGAAAGGTTTTAACATCATTAGTTTCCTGTAATATATAAAAGTTATAACATCATTACTATCCTGAAATATATAAAAGTTATAACATCATTAGTATCCTGAAATATATAAAAGTTATTATATCATTAGTTTCCTGTATTATATAAAAGTTATAACATCATTAGTTGCCTGTATTATATAAAAGTTATAACATATATAAAAGTTATAACATATATAAAAGTTATAACATCATTAGTTTCCAGTAATATATAAATATATATATTTATGAGGGATGGTCAACTTCAAGGCAGTATGCTCAGGTCCGTTTTCTTAAAGTAGGGGTTTCAGGTAAAAGTTTTAAATGACAGAAAAAAAATTTGGAAACATTTTGTGAAAATAAACATAAAATGCTACCCCAAAATTTTTATTTCATCAAAATGTTCTAATTAGATCCAGAGTTATGGAATTTTAAAATCTGAAATAAAATAAGTAATTTTCAGTCAGCAAAACAGATAAATCCCTGCTGTAATTTATCTTACATGTAGCTTGGGAGTATCACACGCCATAAAATAATCACTAAAAAGTTATCTATCGTTTGATTGATTCTATTTTAAAATCCCCCTGAAATTAAGGCGTGGATTCACGAATGATATAAGTTGCTAGATTTTCGTGCTGACGGAAAATCCCCGACCGCGTGACGTCAGAGGGCTATTTTTCTGCGAGCGTCACCAATACATAAACGGTTATTTACATTTGAATAAAATATTTTAGATTGAAGTGGGCTATATTTCACCCGCAGGCTGTCAGATTTCATGGAAAAATTACATGACCTGAAACCCCTACAAAAAGACATAAGGTCAGAAACGGATGCTGGACCAAAATGTCATGTTATCAATTTGTAAACAGTAAGTAAATTACAGGGAAAAATTTGTATTAGGTAAATCGTTGGACAGCTGTGAGCTGATCACAGTGATAGATAGATAAAAATAATCATAATAATAATCGCGTCATTTTACAAGGGTAGCAAATTAGGCCTGAGGCCTTTTTCCAATTTGGCCCTTGGCACAGATCGTGAAGATTTCGATCATTACTGCAGGAAGAAAACGAAGAACTCGGGGGGGGGGAGCCTGGCTGATCAGACGGGAGACCGAATATCCCTCTCACTTACAATGATAAAGTTCATGCCCTGAGCTGTAATTGAACCCTTTTTGCATTGGTGAGAAGCCGCCTCTCTATAGCCATGGCTATGAAATTATGAATAGTATGATGATAAAAATCAACTCACCATTTATTTATGTTACCAGTATCACTATCATTTGTTGATATTTACAGCTGAGCTCGACAGATACAAGCTGATTTAACGCTTCAAAATACGGCCACTCGTCCGATATAAACAATCATAGCCTGTGTTCAGTGAGACCGAATATAGAGGTGTATCGCGATACTGAATAAACAAAACAAACGGCCATAATTCGCTATCCCATGTTCATTTCCGGAAAAAATTTGTGGATAGTTGTATATTGAAATACACCATGGATCTACCCAACACAAATAACTCATAATTTAGATAATATCCCATTTACGTCGTATCCCCATTACCATATGACGCCAATCTAGATCATTTCGTGTAGTATTTATATTTTTATGAAAATAACCCAGTGAAGTCTGCAATCCTGTAGAATCATCAGCCAAATTGGTATTCCATGTTTTGTTTTATAATGCCTATATATTATCTCATTTAGACTTTTGTAATATTGTTTGGGGTAATGCTTACCAGAATAAAATTAACTTCCTATTTAAGCTTCAAAAACGTGCAGCGCGGAGTATCCTTGACGCGAAATATGATGCAAGATCGGCTTACTCTTGAACAACGAATTAAATATAACACTGGGATACTGACTTATAAAATTATGAATGGAAAATGTCCACATTACTTTCAAAATTATTTATGTTTACAATCTTCTATGTCCACTAAAACTCTCTGTCTACGTTCGGAAACAAAAAACTCATTACATCTTCCAAAATGTCGTATCAAGGCCATGGAAAGAAATTTTAAATACAAGGCTAGCTTACTCTGGAATTCGAATTACCTCGGGTACTCAAACAATCTAACGATATATTGAGTTTTAGGACGGGACTGAAAAGGGAACTATTCGTTACTCCTCGGTTTTATGGAAAATACGACAAACGAGTTGGTAAATAGCGTTCGTAACTACAAAAACTGGCTCGGAAGTCGTAATTTCTACTGGAGAACTGGGGTAGCTAAATGTATATCGAGTTCACGACATATGACGTAACAAGATGGCAGCCAAAGTTACAAAAATAAAAGTTTTGAACGATAATATACCATTTTTATAGTTATATGTTTGTCGTGGATGTACATTAGGGTTGTCCACTTTGCAAAAAAGTTACGGAAATCTTCCCGGCTATGTTTTTTACGTTTCTATATAAGGCTAAGAGGAAGCATGCAACTTTCCAGAATTTTCACGTCCAAACTGTAGTTTTGCCGATATTTACCAGAATCAGTATTCTAGTTATCCCGAGTGTACACCACTCCATCCTGTGATATATCGTTTTATAGGTTTTTGGGGGTCGCTGAGTTCAAATATACATTGTGTTAACAATAACTATAGTGTCGATAAGTGTAGATGACATGCTTATTTAGCAGGATAATTTGTGTGAAATCTAGTGTAAAATGCTGCTGACAATCTTTTTTTTCAGAACACTGGAACTACATCATTTATTATGATTTTGAGTACCAAGGAAGAAGAAGATTACCTAAATCATCTTCTTCCCTGATACCACAAACAAACAAACTCTGTCCATGACCTGTTAGATTAGACAATAAAGAATAATATGATGTATATGATAATATTATGAATTATTACTCTAACAATGTTTCAAAAACGGATGATGTTATATCTACCCACCTTTCCAATAAATACTGTAAAAACATTGCTAAATTTATTCAAAATAAAATCCTTCTGTATGTACAGATATACACAAATATCTAAAAATGCTCAATTCAAGTACGGCTACTTGTATTGCCCTATAGGACCAAAAATTCTAAGGATGTCGGCAGAGTGTAGATTTATCTTTTTAATCAATAATTAACTTCATCATCAATTTATGCGTCTCAAACAGTATTTTCCCTAAACAATAACGGTTTGTTCATCGTATCCCAGAAACAAAACGGAAGACAAAGATCTTCCCAATAAATATAAACCTATTTAAATCTTAACCACACTATCAAAATATTTGAAAAACACATAAGTTTGCAAATTACAGAATATTTCTATCTGGTTATAGAAGAGATCATTGATGTGCGTCCTATTTGGTTTCTCGAAAGCAGCAAGTAGTTATGAGACATGACATTCAACTGTTACTAATGTAAATGTGGTATCTCACAAGGATCGAGGCCAGTATAATTCTGATACTTTTCTGTATCTTATGATGATCAACCAATTTACGAAGTGGGTTGAGATGGCAGCCCTACCAGAGCAAACCGCAACGGCAGTAGCGCCGAAATTCCTGGTGCTTTTTTTCGTCACCTTTGGTTGTCCGGTAGAGGTCCACACCGATCAAGGACGGAAGTTTGACAGTTCGTTGTTTCGATCTTTTTGTCAGCAGTTGGAGATTGCCAAAACTCAGACAACGCCCTATCATCCTAGTTCCAATGGACAAGTGGAGAGGTACAACAGAACAGTTCTTCAGATGGTTCGTTGCTATCTAAATGGACAAAACAACACCTGGAACGAAGAGCTGCCATTTTTGGCCATGGCATTTCATTCTATGGTGAACAAAACTACAGGATTCACTCCGAATATGCTCATGCTTGGACGTGAGGTGCTTCTCCCTGTGGACATCTTGATGGGAACCTATAGAGCAGAGCCTGAGGAGGTATCTTCGGATGTTTGGGTCCGTCGTCAGATAGGGATTCTCTCGTCCGCACATGATCAAGCTCGGTTTAACATCCAACAGGCCCAAAGACGACAGAAGCAGTTATATGACCTTCGTCTTAACATCGCCAAGTTCGAGCCTGGTGATGTGGTCTATGTCCTGGATTCGTCATCCAAGATTGGACAGAGTAAGAAATTGTTGCCTCCCTGGAAGGGTCCATACCTGGTACTCGCCGCAGATCATCCGCTTTACCGTCTTGACACCCGGAAAAGGCAGGTTATTATCCACCATGACAGAATTAAGCTGTGTCTTGACAGAGACTTTCCACTATGGTTGAAACGTCGTAGGCATGCCTTTTTAGGATTAGATGATCCGGGAGCTGAAACATAGTGACAACGAGGGGTCAAGTCCGGAAAATAGTCCTCCAAGCAGTTACAGATTGCCTGATGGGTGTGTTACGCCGGAGTCTAATGATGACACAGTGTGTGGTCTGCTGGCGGAGCGGTGGTACTTTTTACCGCCGACCACCGCCGACCAAATGCTTTTTACCGCCGACTACCGCCGACCAAATACTTTTTACCGCCGACCGTCGTGAAATTACCGCCGACCAAATACTTTTTACCGCCGACCGCATTGTAATGACTTTCGAAGTGGGACATAAGAGAAAAAAGAGGTTTTAAATACTCAAATTGTCGTTTTGCTCTTCGCTGAGGGATCACGGTGGCTAAGTGGTTAAGGCGCTGGTTAGCTAGCCTGGAGGTCTTGTGTTCGATCCCTGCATTGGCCGAGAAAGTTCATCTCGATTTTCCGGCTTGATTTCCCCTTGTCAGTGATGCAGAAGGAGGGCCTGGCACTTTTTACCGCCGACCACTGCGTGCAAAGGTGAAGTCCCCTCGGTAATGTGTTATACGAATGAACAAATTGTAGATATGAACCACTTTTTAAAAAGCTCGAAGTCTCCAATTTTGGGAATAGACCGGACGTTCAACATGGGAACATACTGCGTGACCGCGATTGTTTACAAGACTGAACGTGTAATCAGGAAAAAACCCAAAGATTATCCAATTATAGTCGGTCCTATCTTACTCCACAAGGATGCAACGACTGCAACATATAAACAATTTTTGTCACATATCGCGGATCAGTTAGGGGTGGTTAATGAAATTGAACTTAACATGCCTAGTAGTTTTGAATTCGGTAGTGTCGACGAAAAAGCCTTAACTAACGCCATAGAGCAAGTATTCCCCAACGCATCAAGAAGATTGTGTAGTAAACACATAAAAGACAACATGCAATTCCACCTACAAAACAAAGTCGGACTAAATATAAGTGAGAGAACTGAAATAATAGAGAAATTCTTTGGAAATGAAGGACTTGCTTGTGCAAACGACACGTTCGATTTTGAAAAAAGGAAACATGCACTTTCGACCCTGTACGAAAAATATCCGGATTCAAAGGAATACCTTGAGACTGTTGTAAGCCTTATCTTCGTTTTACGACACGGAAAAGCGAGGCTACTTCCTTTTTTATGAGGTTAGCCAGTCGTAAGGGGAAAGACCATGTGCGCCTTACGACCGAGTCTGACTTTTCGCACTTTTAGGACCACGGAGGCACACAAATTCGGTAACTACAACTGTATAATCCTTTTTATATATTTATAAGCATTTTGTAGCATATTTGGTTCTTTATTATTAAGAAAATGTGAGTTTTTGTTGTGCACGCTGGTTTGTATTGTATTTCTTCAACTAGCCAGCCCGCTCGCCATTTGCATATCATATGATTAGGTACCCGTTATTCAACCTAGTATTTGCATAGCAACCTTTAGTAATAAGTAATTGCCCTTTATTTAGTTTATACGCATTTATATTTAGACAGTATGCATGTTAGGCCCTATATTTACCATGCATGTTTGAGATTTTGGTTCTGTTGAATCTCTCACAAAACAAGAGTTGTCTCCCTCTAGTCACTTTACCATTGATTCACACTGTACGAATCTTACAGACTATTTTACGTTTTATAATTTTATTCTGTATTTTAATTCTTTAAACATATTTGTATTTTTTAGTAAATCATCATCATCATCATCATCGTTCATCATTAGTAGTAGTAATAAAGATATGAATATACATACGAAATAGTATACGAGTTATTAGTATTAATAGTGATGATATGGCATAAAGGAATTTGAAGATGTTGCATTGACGAGAAGCCCCTCCAGTGTCCGTATAGGCATATACGACATTTGAGCCTATATTTCATTTACGAATTTGTTTTAAAATGGCTTCTTCCTATACGAGTGAAGATAGAATCCTACCATCAGACAGTGTTTCACAAGTTGATCCGCCACCTCATACGAGTTCGAAATTAGAAGAGGAATGCCACAATCAACGAGTGTTACGTGAAAAGAAAAGACAGTTAGAATTACGTAATAAATTAGATCGTGAAAGGTTAGAGTTACGAATAAAGGAAGAACAGTTTGAAATTGATTCAGAATTAGCATTTTGTGATATGAAAATAACTTCATATAAAGATGAAGTTGAGAAAAGTTCTTCAGTTTCCTCAACCTTCATACAAGCGCCACAGACTAATGCGGAGCAGTCAATTTTCACACCAGAGCCACAGACTTATCAGTACGTTAATAGACATTCGACTAATCCATTTCTAGAGGACAACAATGTACCACTATCTCCGTTAAATCCGTTCGCGTCAAGTTCACTCGCAAATAGGGCCGATTATACTCCGCCTAACATCAACGAAGCTGTTATTCGTCAACTTAAAATGCCAACGGTAGAAATCAAAAAATTTGGTGGCGACCCCATCGAGTACAGACGTTTCTTAAGGCAATTTCGCACTAAAATTTTGCAGTACACATGGAATCCAGATGAAAAAATGAACTATTTAGAACAATATACGTTCGACCAACCCAACAGAATTGTTAGGGGATACAGCTATATAGATGCAGAAAATGGTTTCGAGTCAGTAATGCGAGAGTTCGAATACAAATATGGTGATCCAGAAATCCTAGCTTGCGCATATGTCAATAAGGCCCTAAGTTGGCCCTGGATAAGTCAAGATGATGGCAAAGCTTTGGAAGACTACGGTATTTTTCTCGCTGAATGTGAATTTGCTGTGCTGGAAATAGACACTCTGAAGGTTTTAGATTATTCGGAAAACATGAAGAAATTAGTTAAAAAACTTCCATCTGCTTTATACGAACGTTGGCGTGGTATTGTTCAAAATATAAAAGATCATAACAAACACCCATCATTTCATGACTTGGTTGAGTTCGTGAAGCGTGAAGCGCGAAAAGCTATGGACCCAACATATGGTAAATCCGCCCTTTCTTTTTCTAGTGATCATAGAAAACAAAGGGATCAACACTTTGACAAGGCTACTACTAATAAAAGATATAATCACCAAGCATTCACAACTACTGCAAATAATACGTGTGGACATTGTAATGGTTATCATGATTTAAATGACTGTTCAAAATTAAACAGACTTCCACGTGAGGGTAGATTGGAAGTGTTGAAAACATTAGGACTTTGTTTTGCTTGCTTTAAACCCGGACATTTTAGTCCTGGTTGTACCAATAGATTACAGTGCCGCATATGTAAACGTACCCATGCGACACTACTTCACGATGATAACTGGAACGCTTCAAGTAGGGAGTCTCATGGTAATAAGGCCAGTGCAGTGAAAGCCCCAGAAATTTCCAATGCGACTCAGATACACGGAGACCTAACGAGGGCCGGTATCTGCACCATGCCAATCATTCCTGTCTGCGTGAAGAGTCATGCTGGTTTAACGACAATTCGTACCTTAGCTTTGATGGACCAAGGTAGTAGCCTTTCGTTTTGCACAGAAAGTCTAATGCACCAATTAGGCATTTCCGCACCTAAATTTAAACTTTCAATAGAAACTATGCATGGTATAGAAGATAAGCCCACACACATTATCCAAAATCTAGAAGTTTATTCGAGAGATCATTCGGACAGTGTTAAAATACCAACTTGTTTCACTACGGTTAAAGTGCCCGTATCAAAGACATGTATTCCCTCTTATGCGGATATTAAACAGTGGAATCATTTGTCGGACATAAGTATGGAATTCTTTAATGGTGAAGTGGGTATGCTTATTGGGAATAACGTCCCAGATGCTTACACACCAACTGATTTTAGGACCGGACCCAGGGGTAGTCCGCATGCCTCTCATACACCCCTTGGGTGGATAATTTGGAACTTAGTGAGACCTATTGATAATTCGGAACCACAGTGTGTTTTCACAGTTAACAGAATTGAGGCAAAACTATTGCGAGATGCTGAACATTTAAAATCACTAGAAATTCTCTTACAGAAGAGTTTCGATTTAGACTTTCCGGAAAATTCTGCAAACGATGAAAGAGAATACTCGATTCTAGATAAACAATTTCTTAATAGTGTGGAAAATTCAACTATTTTGAAAGACAATCATTATGAGATCGGTCTACCAATTAAGAACAAAAACATTGTCTTGCCTAATAACTTTAGTTTGGTAAATAATAGACTCTCTAATTTACGAAAGAAATTTGTTAGAGATCCTGTATTTCATAAGGAATACACTGACATAGTTAATTCTCTCCTATCAAATGGTTATGCTGAGAAAGCTGATGTAAGCAGGGGAGATAACTCCAAGTTATGGTTAATCCCTCATCATGCAGTTCAACATAAAAAAAAGAAGAAATATCGCGTAGTTTTCGATTGTTCAAGTCAATTTCAAGGCATATCTTTAAATAATGTTTTGCTACAGGGGCCAGATTTAACAAACACATTAGTTGGCGTCCTACTACGTTTCCGTTTAGGAAAGATAGCCTTCATAGCAGACATAGAAGCTATGTTCCATCAGGTTCGAGTCCCTGAGCAAGACCGGGACCTATTAAGTTTTCTATGGTGGCCTGAAGGAAACATCAACATTAAACCACAACAATACAGAATGACGTCTCATTTGTTTGGTGCGGTTTCGTCCCCAAGTGTTGCAAATTACGCCGTACGCCGCGTAGCACTGGACAACCGTCAAAACTTTAGTCAGCGAGTCAGTTCGATTGTGTTACAAGACTTTTATGTAGACGACTGTCTACATTCGACAGATGATGAGAAAGAAGCGGTTAATATGGTAGAACAGTTAACTAAACTTTGTAGCTTAGGTGGATTTCACTTACACAAGTGGGTCTCAAACAATTTAAATGTTCTATCCTCAATTCCAGAGCATGAACGTGTGATTGATAACCCATTTCTTGACGGTGATGACACAATAGAGCGAGCTCTTGGAGTTCAATGGAATGTTTCGTCCGATACGATTACATATAAGATAAATATATCTGACCAACCCACAACGCGTCGAGGGCTGCTATCGATTGTTAGCTCGATATTCGATCCTTTAGGGTTAGTGGCACCCACATTACTGCCGGCTAAGCGTATAATTCAACAATTATGTTCATCGGGATATTCCTGGGATAAGGAGATCGAGGAACCGTTACTTGGGCAGTGGACTAAGTGGTTGAGAGAACTTCCTAAATTGGAAGCACTGGAAGTTAAAAGGTGTGTTAAAATTAAACATCAACTTAAAATCAAACGTACGGAAATTCATCACTTCTCCGATGCGTCCGAGATTGGTTTTGGAACTGCGTCATACATTCGATTAACAGATGAAGCAGATGTTATTAGTTGTACGTTAATATTAGGAAAATCTAGGGTTTGTCCGCTTAAAATTGTCACAATACCTAGGTTGGAACTTACTGCTGGGTACATCGCTGCGAAATTAAATAAGAAAATTATGTCCGAACTACAGATACCTGTGGACAAAGTTTGCTTCTGGACAGACAGTTCTACAGTGCTAGGTTATATTCGTAACGAATCCTCAAGATTCAAAACTTTCGTGGCGAATAGAGTTTCCTTTATTCATGAGGCTACAGATGTTCATCAATGGCGTCATGTCAGTGGCTCAGATAATCCTGCAGATATAGCTAGTAGGGGAGCGAATATTCAGAACCTACTCGAAAGTAAGAAGTGGTTTGAGGGACCTGATTTTCTATCAAAACCGGAAAGTGATTGGCCTACATCCGAATGCGACTTTCATATTGCCGAAACTGACCCAGATGTCAAGAGGTCAGTTTGTTTAATTGCTCAACGAAATCATCCGTTAGAAAGTTTAATCGACTATTATTCAGATTATGATAGACTTATAAAAGCTGTTGCTTTATTGAGACTTTTGATAAAGTGTGTTAAGTCCAAGAACAAACTTGACTTAAACCTTTCAGTTAGTGACATTACGAATGCTGAAAATTTTATAATTAATTATGAACAAGAGAAACATTGGAATATTAATATAAAAGACAATAAAATTGATATTCCTCAAGTATCAAAGTTAGACCCCATAGTGCGAAGTGGTATGATATGTGTTGGAGGACGGTTAAAATCAGCAGAAATGGTATTAGATGCTAAGCATCAAATTATTGTGCCAAAACAATCAAAGCTTGCTGAACTTTTGGTTATTAAATCACACCGAAAAATTGGACACTTAGGTAAAAATTCCATTTTATCTAACTTGCGAACAAAGTATTGGATTTTGGGTGTCAGTAAGACTATAAAGTCTATAACATCAAAGTGTGTTACGTGTAGGAGGTATCGTGCGCATACTATGAATCAAAAAATGTCCGATCTGCCTGTAGAGAGACTCACGTCAAACTATCCTCCCTTTTATCATACAGGCATGGATTACTTTGGACCTTTCGAGCTGCGCCATAAACGTTCGACCGTAAAACGATATGGTGTTATTTTTACGTGTTTGAATTCGAGAGCCGTACACCTTGAAGTTGCCAATTCATTAGATACAAACTCCTGTATAAATGCGATTCGTCGGTTTGTTGCTCGCAGAGGCAAACCTAACTCCATTAGATCCGATAATGGAAGTAATTTAGTTAGTGCAGACAAGGAGCTGAAAGCAAGTATTCTACAAGTGAATGAAGCTCAAATTAACTCGGAATTGACTAATATTGGTATCCAGTGGTATTTTAATCCTCCGTCTGCCTCACATTTCGGTGGTGCATGGGAGAGACTTATACGTCAAGTTCGGAAAGTGCTACACTCTCTTAAACATGACCAGTTAAACCGTATGGATGATGAAGGTTTCACAACCTTATTTTGTGAGGTTGAGTCTATTTTAAATAATAGGCCTATTACAAAAGCTTCAGATTCGCCTGATGATTTGGATGCCTTGACCCCAAATCATTTACTTGGAGTTAATACACAGAGCGATTATTCAATAACTATTCCTGACAAATCTGATAATTACATTAGAAAACGTTGGCGCCAAGTCCAATATATGTGCGATTTATTTTGGAAACGGTGGCTTAAAGAATATTTGCCATTGTTACAGCTGCGACAGAAATGGCTGAAACCCAAGAAAAATGTTGAAATCGGTGACATTGTTCTTATTGCTGATGGAAATATGAAACATTCGTGGACATTAGCTAAAGTTGTTGATACCAAATTAGATAAGCAAGGTTTAGTGCGTGTTGTTACTGTTAAGACAAAGACAAATACTTTGACACGCCCTATCCATAAATTGTGTTTATTATTAGAAGCTGACAATGGTTAATAATTGTATTTGTTTATTTGTAGATTGTCATTTTGATATACAGACTATTTGCCTTGTTAGTATGTTAGACTTTAAATTCTCACAGGGTTTTCATCATTATGATAATCAATTAGCCTACTTGTGTCAAGATGATCAAAGTATATAGTGTTTTATCTGTTGTTCAATTTGTATGATTTGAAACTGATATTCAGTTTATGTTATAACTTTCGATTACATGTATTTGGGTTAAATATTTTGAATAATCAGTGTGTATAAATTATAACTATTCTTAGTATATTGACTAATTTGTTTGTACATGTACCATCATTTCGATTTTTAGTATCGTGCTGTATGTATGACTTATATTGCTTATTTCAATTGATGTTCATTTCGTTTTGCGGATTATCAGACACATTGCGTATTGTTTCGAATAGATGTATTACGTATAGCTATCCAATTAGGTGTTTCGTATTTCGTCCTTTTATGGATTTGCTTTATATTGTACTTCGTTTATGTCAATTAATTATAAGATAATACAATTGAGAGGGCCGGTGTAAGCCTTATCTTCGTTTTACGACACGGAAAAGCGAGGCTACTTCCTTTTTTATGAGGTTAGCCAGTCGTAAGGGGAAAGACCATGTGCGCCTTACGACCGAGTCTGACTTTTCGCACTTTTAGGACCACGGAGGCACACAAATTCGGTAACTACAACTGTATAATCCTTTTTATATATTTATAAGCATTTTGTAGCATATTTGGTTCTTTATTATTAAGAAAATGTGAGTTTTTGTTGTGCACGCTGGTTTGTATTGTATTTCTTCAACTAGCCAGCCCGCTCGCCATTTGCATATCATATGATTAGGTACCCGTTATTCAACCTAGTATTTGCATAGCAACCTTTAGTAATAAGTAATTGCCCTTTATTTAGTTTATACGCATTTATATTTAGACAGTATGCATGTTAGGCCCTATATTTACCATGCATGTTTGAGATTTTGGTTCTGTTGAATCTCTCACAAAACAAGAGTTGTCTCCCTCTAGTCACTTTACCATTGATTCACACTGTACGAATCTTACAGACTATTTTACGTTTTATAATTTTATTCTGTATTTTAATTCTTTAAACATATTTGTATTTTTTAGTAAATCATCATCATCATCATCATCGTTCATCATTAGTAGTAGTAATAAAGATATGAATATACATACGAAATAGTATACGAGTTATTAGTATTAATAGTGATGATATGGCATAAAGGAATTTGAAGATGTTGCATTGACGAGAAGCCCCTCCAGTGTCCGTATAGGCATATACGACATTTGAGCCTATAACTGTTACCAACAGAATAAACAAATTCGTTTACACTCCAAAAAGAAATAAATGATGAAGTTAAATTGTGGACAAACAATAACGCGGAATCCGCAATTCATATTTTTAAATGTGCAATTGACTGGAAACCAAAAAAGGCCCCGGAATTGGTTGAAAAACTATACATGTGTATTAATTACCAGTTCATTAATTTAAAATCATCCCTGTATTTTTCCGGAGAATACGAACTCTGTGGCAGATACAAGGCATATTCAGTCTCGGAACAGAAGTGGTGTTGTTTCGGGGAAGAACAAAAAGACAAATGTTTTAAAAAATTTCTTAAAGATTCGAAAAGAAAAAGGGAAGAGGATGAAATGATATGCTCAAAAAATAAAAAATTCAGTTTAGTGAAAAAAGCAAAATTACCGACCAAAAAACCGCATCAAATAAAACGTGCACGAAGCGTTCGTTCAACGCGAAGATAAAGTATATGGGATTCAAGATGGCTACCTGAGGGTTGCACTGTGTTTTGTCTCTCACTTTTACTGATATTTTAGTGTGTTTTACTGAAGTTTTTCTATCTAGATTTTAACTAGAGTTGTGTCTTATATTTTGGAATTGGTTTTACTGTCAACTGTGTTATTTTATTTAGTGATTTACAAGATATATCAAGATATATCAATTTCTTTAAGTTGGTTGAACAATATATGACAATGATCACATATAGTAGAGAAAAACTACTACATCAGAACACTGGAACTACATCATTTATTATGATTTTGAGTACCAAGGAAGAAGAAGATTACCTAAATCATCTTCTTCCCTGATACCACAAACAAACAAACTCTGTTCATGACCTGTTAGATTAGACAATAAAGAATAATATGATGTATATGATAATATTATGAATTATTACTCTTAACAATGTTTCAAAAACGGATGATATTATATCTACCCACCTTTCCAATAAATACTGTGAAAACATTGCTAAATTTATTCAAAATAAAATCCTTCTGTATGTACAGATATACACAAATATCTAAAAATGCTCAATTCAAGTACGGCTACTTGTATTGCCCTATAGGACCCAAAATTCTAAGGATGTCGGCAGCGTGTAGATTTGTCTTTTTAATCAATAATTAACTTCATCATCAATTTATGCGTCTCAAACAATATTTTCCCTAAACAATAACGGTTTGTTAATCGTATCCCATAAACAAAACAAATCTTAACCACACTATCAAAATATTTGAAAAACACAGAAGTTTGCAAATTACAGAATAATTCTATCTGGTTATAGAAGAGATCATTGATGTGCGTCCTATTTGGTTTCTCCAAAGCAGCATTTTTTCAAAATTCGAATTCAACCTTCCTTAGGGTGTAATGGTGATATAATCAAACGATTTTTTTAAATCGGATAATAATTGTGACCTCTAGAGGAACCACAAGCTAAACAAAGGCGATTTTGCGTATAATCAGGGGCCATAATTCAGGAAGTTACGATCCGATATGCGCAAATATCGAAAGGAACCAAGATCTTTGGGTTATATCCATGCATTTCAAGTTTCATCAAAATCAAATTAAAATTGTGACCTCTACAGGGTCCACAACATTGATATACCATTTTAAACAGTATTCGCGTACGATCGGCGCCTATTTTATATGGCAATTTTGGTCTGATTTTTCCGAAATCCAAACTCAACCTTCTTTAGGGTTTAACGCTGACATAATGAACGATTTTTTAAATCAGATAATAATTGTGACCTTCAGAGGGACCACAAGCTAAACAAAGGCGATTTTTCGTATAATCAGGGGCATTAATTCAGGAAGTTACGATCCGATATGCGCAAATATCAAAAGGACCCAAGATCTTTGGGTAATATCCATGCATTTCAAGTTTCGTCATAATCGAATTAAAAATGGGACCTCTACAGGGTCGACGAGTTTGATATACCATTTTTCAACAGTATTCGCATACATAATCAGGGGCCATAATTCAGGACGTTACGATCTGATATGCGCAAATATCGAAAGGAACCAAGATCTTTGGGTTATATCCATGCATTTCAAGTTACATCAAAATCAAATTAAAATTGTAACCTCTAAGGGTCCACAACATTGATATACCATTTTAAACAGTATTCGCGTACGATCGGCGGCCATTTTGTATGGCAATTTTGGGTCCGATTTTTCCGAAATTCAAACTCGACCTTCTTTAGGGTGTAACGGTGATATAATCAAACGATTTTTTAAATCAGATAATAATTGTGACCTCCAGAGGGACCACAAGCTAAACAAAGGCGATTTTGCATATAATCAGGGGCCACAATTCAGGAAGTTACGATCCGACATGCGCAAATATCGAAAGGAACCAAGATCTATGGATTATAACCATGCATTTCAAGTTTCATTAAAATTAAATTAAAATTGTGACCTCTACAGGGTCAACAACCTTGATATACCATTTTTTAACAGTATTCGCGTTCGAACGGCGGCCATTTTGTATGGTAATTTTAGCCCGATTTTTCCGAAATTTGAACTCGACCTTCCTTAGGGTGTAACGGTTATATATACGAACGGTTTTTTAAATCGGATAATAATTGTGACCTCCAGAGGTACCAGAAGCTAAAATAGGTGATTTTTCGGACAGTCAGGGGCAATAATTCAGGAAATTACGTTCCGATAGGCGCAAATATCGAAAGGCACCAAGATCTTAGGGTTATAAACATGAATGTAAAGTTTCATCAAAATCGGTTCAAAATTGTGACCTCTAAAGGGTCCACAAGCTAAAAACATGATTTTTCGTACAATCAGGGGCCAATAATCCATGAAGTTTTGATCCGATACATGCCAATATCGAAAGCAGCTGAGATCTTTGGGGGATAAACCTATATTTCAAGTTTCGTCAAAATCGGGTAAGAATTGTCATGCAGGGCATTGAGATTTTCAACAATGCTAACATCATTGAAAATAGACTTAGGCCTAGTGTCAACTGACAAACGTTGCCTGTATATTCTTCGTTTAAGTAAACGACTGATCGACTTAGTCCAATCAGAGAGAGTATCCGAGATAACATCTTCCCTCTTAGTCCATGATCTAGCATAGTCCTCTACGGCATCCATAATAAGTTTGAAATTTTGATCCCATGAAAATGGTTGCGGTTCCCGGTATTTGGTTCCTTTGGACAAAATTTCACGTAACTTATTATTCTGGACTATGTTCAAATCACTAGTGACCACATGTCCAGCTGGCGGGTAGAGGAAGGACGACGTAGAGCAAGAACATGGTAGAGGGTTATTATATAAGTCTTTTGCATTGATGTCAGATAATGCGTTTCTGTAATTAAATATTTTGGATGCAATGGGTTTACTATAAGTATAAGAAATCCTAGGAACAGTAACAGTTTTGAAGTAAGGCGGAATGCGCGCTGTGGCTTGCTTATGGTGTAATATTTGGCTTAATCCGATAGCGTCAATGCCTTTATTAGCAAATTTTAATTTTAGAAATGAACTGTTGGTGGTGTGCGACGCATCAGACTCAGTTGCAATACGACTGAAATAACCTATTATGTTTAAACAATTATATGGTCTTTAGCTTTAGAAAATCCCCGTGAACCGAATTCCTGTTAATCCAATTGAAACATATTACTAATTTATCAACAAAATTATCTTGTTTCATTAAATTACATTGTTGCTCACTTGTCTAATATTGTCAATAAAAATTGTAGTAAAATGGAAGAAGGCTGAATATGTGAGTGTCCCCGGGACTTTACTGGCACAAATTGCGATGGTAAGGGACACATTATTGTTATATGCCTACTTGCGGTGTATAAGTGGACACTTTTGTCGTACCTGACCACAACTTTGTATATTGATAAAGGTCCACAAATTGGCACACAGAATATTTTTCTTTGTAACTTGTCGGCTTTCGTCAAAGCTATTTTCTAAATATGTAAAGCTTGTTTAATTCTACTAGATTTCACAGCTTCATTGCTCGCGTTGGAAGAAAGTCAGTTTTTTCCGATTTTTAATCTCTTTTCAACTTACGTCACACAGTCCCTAATTTGAAGTAGCTAAGTCTCTAACCCAATATCGTCCAAAGTCTTTAACATTGAAAACATTAATTGTGATCGTGTACCATAATGCGTTTCAGGCCCACTTTTAACAAGGGACTTTAAGAACGAGGCTAGACGGTGACGCATATTCTTATACGGAGATATAGAACATGTAGATTGGAATAACCAGACGCTTGAGATTTACTTACGATCCAGACATCAGGCGTATTTCGTCGAACTAACTGGTTTGAACTGAGAGTAAAGACGGGAATGATTTAATGTAAATCAGTGTATATATATTCATATTACAATATTATATGCGTTGTGACCCATTTGTGTCAATTTGTAGGTCCCAAATATTAGCGATAGCTCCTTTAATTTTTAAAACAGATTATGAAAGCTGATATCTTATTCTTTTGTTTGATTTTTATTTCATAAACGTAAGTGGAAAAACTTCAATTTGTATGTTTTGACCTGCCGGTAAAAGAAATTGTCGCGTTATTAAACGGGAGTGCCCCACTTAAAGTGCTCGGCGATAGTTCTTATCATTTATTTTTTTGATACCGTTAGAAAGATAATTGAACGAACATTCGATCGGTCGGTTATTGATTGTTGGCATTTCAAATAAGCAAGTATTTTTTGTAAGTTGAAAAAAGAATAAACGCTCACTTTTTATGAGGCAATTTGTTAAAATTCCATAACGAGCCGATCTAAAGTTCATTTTCTTGTCTTTCCGGTGATAATAAAATCAATAAAATTGAAGCATGTTAAATTTACAATTTCAAATTTTCTAAGAAAGTCAAAACATAATTATTTCTATGTATTTTGCTCAATAGGTTGCAGGCCCGAAGCCAGAAACCAAAATTTAGCCGACATAGAGGGGCGAGGAAGATAAATTTCAGACGACAAAAAATCAATGAACGAAGGTCATCGCCTAGTGCCGTAAGCAGGAGGAGGGAAGAGCACGAAAATATAAATCTGAGAGAGTGAATTTAGGCCTCTATGACATGCAAGTGACGAATGTGTCGGAAAGTTAAGAGTTTTCAGCCGACATTAACTATCTCTCGGCCAAATTTGAGAGGATAGGTCGTACTAAAACTCTCTCCCGGCGACAATGCAAGATAGCTAACCAGCGATTTTTTTCTGACGCAGACAGAAACATTCCGACAGGAACGGCCATGGGGGGGCGGCTCTCCCCCAGCCCCCCCCCCACTAGCCTCGGGCCTGATAGGTTGTCAACTCACTATTATAGTAAGTGCAGGGGGACTGCGCCACATATGGTTTTCACAAAAGACAAATATAACGACAAGACATCATTCTCAGAAACCCCAAACAAACAAACAGTTTAAAAAGAGTGAATAATAATAATAATAATAATTACTTTTTTATCGAGGACAACACATTTAGTGAAGAACACTAATCTTCCCTGCGTTCCTCCTACTCACTACATACTATATACATTATTTACAGTACAATACAAGACAATATGACAAAATGGTTATATAACAAAATATGGGATTTATATAAACATGTTAAAAACTGGGCAAATATCTTAAAAATAACAATTGAAAATATCAATGGAGCATACAATGTACATTTAAAAACAGGCTAATTTGTATGAATAATAGTAATACAATATATGTGAAAACCTTATTGAACCTTTTTGAAGATGTATCTTCACACGTTCCTTAAATATATTAATTAATGGAGATTGTTTCACAGTTTGTGGTAAGGAATTCCAGAGCAAACAAGCAGTATAATGAAATGTTCGTGTCATTGCATGACGTTTGGCCTTAGGAATAGATAGGGTATTTTTTGTTTCTGGACGAAGTTTGAGGGATGTAGTAGTCGTTTGACATTGAGGCTTGAGGTATTTAAACAAATAAGCTGGACTTTCGTTTTGTAGGGTTTTATAAGTGAGAACAGCTTTGCTATGAGTAATTCGATCAAAAATATTTAACCAGTCTAGTTTTGAAAAAAGGGTAGCTGAAGGTGTGTCAAAATTTTCATCAAGAATGGATCTGGCTGCTCTTTTTTGTAGTTTATGGATAACTTCTAATTTACCTTTGCATGCATTATCCCAAACTGTGCTACAATAATCAAAGAATGGTAGAATATAACTGTTAAAAAAGAGTTTTCTAATTTCAAAAGGAAGGTGTTTTTTTTTATTTTATTTAACAAATAAATTTTACTTGAGATTTTGGAGCATATTTTGATCAATTGTTTATCCCAGTGCAGACAGCAATCAACAGTGACTCCAAGAACCACTGCCTCAGTAGCACTTTCAGTATTTTGGTTGTTAATATTGAAAACTATAGTTTCAGTGGATGGCTGCATCTTTTTATTGTGACAAATAATCATAGATTTGGTCTTTTTGATATTGATGACCATGCCATTTTCAAGACACCACTGGTTTACATTGTCAAGGTCATCCTGTAAATTTGTTTGCAACTCAGTTACGTTATTGCTTGAGTGATGAAGGGTTATATCATCAGCAAACAGATCAGTTGCACATGACTTAACATTCAGTGGGAGGTCATTTATGAAGATTAAAAATAACAGTGGTCCTAGAATAGAACCCTGTGGGACACCACACTTAACTTTAAGAAAATCAGAGTGTGTTGTTCCAAGGCACACTCTTTGTGTTCTATTATGTAGATAAGATGTTAATAAAGCAATAGCATTAAGGTTAAATTTATACATTTTTAGTTTTTGCAGGAGTAAATTGTGGTCAATCAGGTCAAATGCTTTACTAAAATCAAGAAAGATAATACCAGTTTCTTTTCCTTCATCAATAGCTTTTAGCCATAAGTCGGTTATTCTTATAAGAGCTGTTGCGCATGAGTGATTTTCTCTAAAACCTGACTGATTTTCGTGAAAAAGTTGAAATGTTTTGAAAAAGGATTTAATCTGTTTAGAAATATGTTTTTCGAATATTTGTGAGATAGTTGGTAATATTGAAATAGGTCTATAGTTATTTGCAATCGATTTTGATTCTGACTTGTGTATTGGTAGTACTTTTGCTACTTTTAATATGTCAGGAAATGTATTTGTTGATATACAAAGGTTAATAATATATTGATGAGCAAATATATTCAGACATCATCTTTAATAATTTAGGTCCAATTCCATCATCTCCTGTACCTTTCGTTATATTTAAACTGTTTAGTTCGAGAAAAACTTGGTTACATGTAATAAAATCTATTGATAAAAATGTGTCCCTAGGAAGTTTAGTTTCGATAAAGTTATCAATAATTGTTTTAGAATGGGAAGTCAATGGTGAATATGGTGGTTTGATGTCATCAGTAATGTTGGTAAAAAAATCATTCATAATATTTGCAATGGTTGGTAGATGCTCAATAATGCACTTTTCATTATTTTCTATTATCATTGGGTATGGACATTGATTAGTTCGAGATTGTAAAGTATTGAACAATTTCCATATATTTTTCGATTCAGTTTTATTTTCTATAGCTTGTTTTATATATGAAGCTTTTGACTTATCAATTAACTGTTTTGTTTTATTTCTCCATATTTTATACTGTTTATTATTTTCTTTATCTTTCTTATAGTGATCCCGTTTGTTCCTGGCATTTTTTATTTCTTCATTAAACCACAGTGGCTGAATATGTTTTTTGATACGCTTTCGTTTCTTTGGAGCATGTTTCTCAAGGACAGTATTAATTACATTAAACCAGGATTCAAGGGCTTCATTTGGATCATCTATTTGTTCAATATAATGGAACGGTAGTGTTTGAACTTCATTCAAAAAATTATTTTGATCAAAGTTTTTAAAGTTACGATATTCAATTTCCATGTGGCTATTTTGTTTATCATGTTCAACTGAGTTGTTTAGAATAAAAATTATAGGATAGTGATCACTCAACCCATAACATGACACTTTAACTTCAATAATACTCTCGCTTGTGTTTGTATATATATGATCAATTATAGTAGATGTTTTCTGTGTGCACCGGGTGGGAATTGTGACTACCTGTTCAAGTCCATAAGTTAAAATTAGATTTTCCCAACGTTTTGATAAATTAGTGCAGTAATCAATATTAAAATCACCCATAATGTACATTTGTTGATGACAATTTGAAGCAAAAGCAATTTGTTTTTCGAAACATTCGTACCATTCAATGAGGGAGGATGGCGGTCTATATGTTAATGATAAGAGAAAGGATTGTTCATATTTTGGAAAGATTTCAATCCATATTGTTTCAATATGGGTATTTTCAATATCCAATCTTCGCTTAATCTTTAATGTTTCTTTAGCAAAAATTATTAGACCTCCTCCTAATTTGTTGCTTCGATCTTTGCGTATTGTTTGATATGATGGTATACTCAGAAGGTTGTCCTCCATACATGGATTTATGAAAGTTTCTGTAAAGCCAATAATATCAATGTTATTTTCTGTGGTGAGAATAAAATCTTGAATCTCATCCATCTTTGCATAAAATCTATTTATGTTCAGGTGAACTATTTTTAAGCCAGCCTTTTGTGTAGAAAAGGGATTTACATGTACCTGAGGAAAGCTCTCGGTATCAAGCTCACTATTTGTTAACTCTGAAACATTTGATTCTGATGTTGAGTCAATTGTACATAAAGAATATTCATCAACTATTTGAGGGTCTCCTGAGACAGATGACAAAAAATTTAGGTAGTCTCTTTTATCTTGGGCATAGCAGTTTGGTAAGGGAAGCATGTTATTGATAGACATTTCGGCGATATCTTTGCCATTATCCTAGTAAAAACGATTATTTTTATACCTATTTTTATGGTCATAGCAATGCCTAACATTATACGAATTATACTCGGGCTTATAATAATCAAAGTACATGTCATATTTAGGATAGCCACACATGTTGGATTTATGACCTTCTATCCCACAATTAAAACATGTAATAGATTTAAAGAGTTTACAGGTACTAACATTATGACCGGTCTCACCACAGTTAAAACATCTGTTATTATTGTTATCCCTGGGTACTGTCTTAAGAATTGGAACAACTGTTTCATATATATGTAACAGTTTAGATGTTCCCTTGTCACTTAAGTGAATCCTGTCATGCCAAAAATATTCAGGGTTACTTGGTAGTTCTTTATTATTTTGAATAATGTTCATTTGTCCGTCACATGTTACACAAATGTCCTGAAGTAAGTGTGGTAGTGTATATTTGTATATAATTGTTATTTATAGTATATTTGGTGTTTGTTGTATTGTCCCTTTAAAGTACATCTTTAATCTGGTCAGAAGTCTCTTTTCAATAACAAGTCTAAACTCTACTCACTTTAACTCACTAAAATAACCACATCTCAGCTTCTATTTCAAACCTCACTCTTATCCTAACCTTGTTACAAGAAGGAACACATTATTGCACTTGGTAAGTTTTATATTTATTTGACTGACTTTAATATTCTATCTATTTAAGAAGGTACTATAATTGGTATATATTTTATATAAGAAGTAATTAAGTATTTAGTATATTTCAATAAATATTTCTATAAGTATTTCTATAAGTATTTGTATAAGTATTTGTATAATTGTGTATTTTTAGAATATTTCACTTACCGGTAGTTTAATCTTTTCATATTGTTATTTTCAGTCTTGTATTAGTGTATCTGCTAGTGCTAAATAATCAGCCTTTTTATAAAACTCCTATTTCATAGGGTATGTATTGATTACTGAAAGATTTCTTATTGTAATAAACATTTTTCATTTATATGTTTTCATTCAATGATTTCCCGCCTTTATTTTAAATGTGTATATATTAATTATTATTATTCCAATACCTATTCCTGTTATGTCAAGAGTTTTAAGGTCGCATTCAAATAAAGTTGTCACTCCAGTTAAGAAGTCTGTTATTCCTATTCCAGTCAAACGACCACAACGCATAAAACGTCCCCCAGATTGGTTGGAGTCAGATATTTATGATTTAAAGTAGTTTTATTGTAGTGAAGGTTATAGTTATATTTTCCGTGTTTTGGGGTGGTTGTTATATGTCAGTGTCGGGACGCCACTTCTCCTGGTGGGGGGATAATGTGGTAGTGTATATTTGTATATAATTGTTATTTATAGTATATTTGGTGTTTGTTGTATTGTCCCTTTAAAGTACATCTTTAATCTGGTCAGAAGTCTCTTTTCAATAACAAGTCTAAACTCTACTCACTTTAACTCACTAAAATAACCACATCTCAGCTTCTATTTCAAACCTCACTCTTATCCTAACCTTGTTACAAGAAGGAACACATTATTGCACTTGGTAAGTTTTATATTTATTTGACTGACTTTAATATTCTATCTATTTAAGAAGGTACTATAATTGGTATATATTTTATATAAGAAGTAATTAAGTATTTAGTATATTTCAATAAATATTTGTATAAGTATTTGTATAAGTATTTGTATAATTGTGTATTTTTAGAATATTTCACTTACCGGTAGTTTAATCTTTTCATATTGTTATTTTCAGTCTTGTATTAGTGTATCTGCTAGTGCTAAATAATCAGCCTTTTTATAAAACTCCTATTTCATAGGGTATGTATTGATTACTGAAAGATTTCTTATTGTAATAAACATTTTTCATTTATATGTTTTCATTCAATGATTTCCCGCCTTTATTTTAAATGTGTATATATTAATTATTATTATTGCAATACCTTTCTTTATGTATTTCAGAGTTTTTGATATATATTAATTCACAATAAAGAACCTGAATCCATGACCTGGTGTTTTGTTCTTAAATGAATAGGAACCCTGCTACATAAGTTATTGAGGGGGTCAACATTGACGTCCCAACGAGGTGTGACCTCTGAAAAATAAATGTTAGTGGTAGGGGAAGCAGTTTTAATTGTTCTGATAATATTCCTAATATCTTCTTCACCCCTGTCTTTTGGCCTGTCCGCACTAATGTCATTTCCATCTGCTTGGATAATAATATTACTGAAGTCTTGTATATCTAACATTTTAATTTCATACAATATTTTAGGTAGTTTAGCTCCTCTGTGTGTACGAACAATTACAGATTTGTTCAGTCCTCTCGTTTTTATTCGTTGGAGAATAGAGCTTCCTATGACTAAAGTCCTGTTTGTGCTTGCTGTAGATTGATCCATTTTTACTGTCTTTGGTGGTTTGGTTAGTGGACCAGGGTTTCTATTACTAATAATAGTCGGGATTGGGGCAACATTTGGATATGTCTCATTGTTTTCATCACTAATAATTTTTTGGGGGGCTTCAGGATTTATAAGTTTAGTGCCACTACACTTAATTCCATTTTCTTCACAGGTTAATGAATTCTGAATACTGGGTGTTGTAAATATATCATCTGTTTGAGTCCCAATACTAATATAGTTAATAGATGGGGTCTGTGAGCTATTGTCTAGCATTTCCTTACTTTTGCTGTCCAGTATAGTAGTTAATGACTTACCAGTTCCTTCAAGTCATGAACTTCTTGTTGCAATTCATCACATGTCTCATCTAGATCACTTGGTACATTTATGACTTCTCTTGGGGTTGATGAAAGTAGTGGCTGGGTTGACATAACACAGTGTTCGTCTGTGAGTTATCTATGGAATTTATGGATGTGTTTATAGGGGTTAACATCTGGTTTTCATAATTTCCTTCATTCAGTGAATTATCCATATATTTCATCTCATCATGTAGCTGTTTGCCAAATATTTTGAAATTTCTCTGGAACCATGTTTGGAATCCTTTGCCTTGAACATGGAACATGGACCCATTCTATATGTAGGTCCCAAATAATAGCGATTAAGCTCATTCAATGAAACAATATCATCAATATGTTATATTGTCATATTACCACTGTTTGTGGTGTATTTTGTACACGGGAAGCAGTCCATTTGCTGATTACACTGCTGTAAAACATGAAATTATTGCGACAATTGCGAGCGAGGCCCTCTCGCAATAATTTCATGTTCGCAATATTTTCGTGAAAATTTGTTAAAATGTCGGCCATATTGAATTATCCCCCCTTCATTACTCTTCACAAGAAAGACTCCCAATAAGTACCAATGCCTGCGTCGTAAAAGAAAATAAAAATAAAGATTTTAATACCAGTATCATGTGTTTATTATATTTTATAATGTAGTATCATGTGTTTATTATATTTTATAATGTATATACCATCAATAACAATAACAATTATCATCATACATCAAGTTTATTCTATAACAATCCCGATTTTTTCCAGCCAAGTAAAACTGTGTCCTTTCTTTCTTTAATTTTATCAAAGGCTTGAACAGTCTTCATTGTTGACAGCTTTAGGTCTACAGTCTTCGTGTTATCCTTGGCAATTTGGTCTGCATACCACTCTGTAAACTGGTCCTTCGATATTTTTTTTAAAATCGTCAGATTGGAGTTAATAGTCAAGGGATTAAATTTAACAATAATTATTTAAAAATGAAGTTTGATAACAGGTATTTCATTTTCTTTGATCTGTTGAATACAGACTCGAAGCCATAATCCTCAATAGTTGTTTATTTACTGTTACTAATGATCACCAATCAACCGATGTTGATTCGCAATAATTTTTTCCCCACTATAGAAATTCGCAATAATTACATTTCGCAATTATGTTTCACCACCCCAACTCGCAATAATTTCATGTCGCAATAATTTAGTGTTTTACAGTATTTTGCTTGAATATACTATATATTTTGCCTATAACGTTTTTTAGGACTTCGAATTCCATCTTACGGTTTGGATTGTTCGTACTTGGTTTTTATTTTATATCTTAATGTTACAAAATCAAAATTATATACTCATAATATGAGAAAAATTAGGGCGCCTACATGTACACATGGCATGTCTCTAAATATTGCTTTACACAACATCCAATCAATGTGAGAGAGAGAAAAATGGAGCGTATAGTCAACTGGACACAACCTAGGACATTTTGAGACTAACATATTGATAGTGTGGATCTATAGTGGGGAAACTAGCCATAATGTATTTATATTGTACGGTCTCTGCTGGTTGATTGGTTGTCCGACATTGTGGCTTTTCTCAAGGTCCGATTTTCTCAATGAAATAAAATTAAATCATACAGCGTCAGCGTGTACACGCTGTATCATAAGGCCTGTCATTGAGTCAAATGCTGTTGTTTCAATTCTCTGGCTGAACGGTCAGCGTGTTCATGCTGTATCATAAGGTCTGTCGATGAGTCAACTTGAGTGCTTTTGAATCCTCGGTTGTACGTGACAAGGAGTAGGGGTGCCCGTCCAAGCTCCTTGGTTTTCTTCGGTTCCTTCGGCTTCCTCCCACTGCCAAAGAAGCCTTATTGTGAAAGACACCAAAATGACCAGATACTTTATGAATAGATCAAAACTAGACATCAAGATGAACACTAATCTTATAATCCAAATGTGATGACAGAATCCAGACCATGAGTGTTGATGTGACATGTACATGTATAGGGAAAGTACAACACATACTTCGTTAAGTAAAAGATTTGCCAACCAATATCTGATTAAAACTAACTGATTAAAATTTTAACTACAAAGTACCGTTAATAAAAAAAAATGTGACTGGTCAATGCTCCACTACATACAAATAAAAATTCGTGACTGCTCTATGCCCCACCCCATACAAAAAGCAATTCGTAATTTGAATAGTATTGTCGGTCGCGCCCCAAACAAACAGTTCAAAACACCAATAAGGCCATGTGGATAGGGGAACCACAAGAGAATTTCTAATAAAGTTATTTGGTGGCGGCACCCCCAAGAACCGATGAGGTATCAAATGTGGATAAGGCGACCACAACAAACCCTTTGTAGTTATGTGGTGACGCAGATCAAGAAAAGGGTGATAGGTCGGGCAGTTGGTAGTGGCACCCATTCCTGGGGTCCGCCCTCAGACAATTTCGAAAAATTTGTTCACCAGAGAGAGTTATCACATGTACCATGTGTCTTTGTTGTGTTTGAGAAAATAATTCACAACAAATAAAGCTTGTCTCTGGTATGAATTCTCATGTGTGTTTGGAGATTACATTCTGCAAAATAGGATTTACTACAAACATCACATTTAAAAAGTTTTTCTCCAGTATGGATTGTCATGTGACTCTGTAGACCATTACTCTGCATCTTTACTTCAGTACTTGTATGAGTTGTCTTGTGGATTTGGAGCTCAGATTCTGTAAAATATGACTGATCACAAACATCACATTCATACGGTTGCTCTCTTCTATGAGATCTCATGTGTCTCTGTAGAATGGATTTCGAACTAAATGCTTTAATACAAACATCACATTTAAAAGGTCTTTCACCCGTATGAGTTCTCATGTGTTGGAGTCGACCATTAGACTTGGTAAATGATTTACTACAAACATCACATTTATAAGGTCTATCACCAGTATGTATTGTCATGTGTGAGCGTAGTTTAGTATTAGTACCAAATGATTTACTACAAACATCACATTTATAAGGTTTTTCAGCCATATGGACTGTCATGTGTGAGAGTAGATTACCATTACTACTAAATGAGTTACTACACACATCACATTTATACGGTTTCTCACCAGTATGAATTCTCATGTGTGATTTTAGATTACTAATACGATCAAATGATTTACTACACACATCACATTGATGTAGTTTCTTTCCAGTATGAATTTTCACATGTATTTGTAAATTAACATTAGCTGTAAATGATTTACCACAAATATCACATTTATAAGGTTTTTCACCAGTATGAATCCTCAAATGTGACTGTAGAATACTATCATATGTAAATGATTTATTACAAACATCACATTTATAAGGTTTTTCTCCCGTATGAATTTTCATGTGTTTGTTTAGATTGCTACTAGAGGTAAAAGATTTACTACAAACATCACATTTATATGGGTTTTCTCTGGTATGAAGTTTCATGTGTTTCTTTAGAACACTGATATGTCTGAATGATTTACTACATACATCACAATTAGTTTCTTCAATATGTATTTCACAGTGTTTTTCTAAATCACTTTCTACAGTAAATTCTTCATCACACAAATTACACTGATAAATGGTTTCAATATCATCACTTTTCTCTTCTTTAACATGACAATATTCATCTTTATCATCAGTTTTCTCCTCTTTAACATGACAATATCCATGTTCATCATCAATTTTTTCTTCTCTAACATGACAATATCCATGTACACCATTAGTTTTATCGTCTTTAAAATGAATATGGCAATATTCATCTACATAATCAGCTTTCTCTTCTTTAATATGTATTTTAATGTGTTTTTCAAAATCATCATATTGCTTGAAAATCTCATCACATACAACACACTGATGAAATGTTATAACACTATTAGTTGCCTGCAATATATAAATGTTATATTATCATTAGTATCCTGTAATATATAAATGTTATATCATCATTAGTTTCCTGTAATTTATAAAAGTTATAACATCATTAGTTTCCTGTAATATATAAAAGTTATAACACCATTAGTTGCCTGCAATATATAAATGTTACATCATCATTAGTTTCCTGTAATATATGGAAGTTATAACATCATTCACTAGGGATCTGGTATCCTTTAACTTGGTTGTTTTGCAGTTTAAATAATATAATAGCCTTTAATTTCAAACATCCTTTTATAATTGATAATAACCTTTAAATTTCAAAAATGGTTTTATTAGTACTATGGCTTAATTTAATGGTACACCATTTAATTTCTGCTCAGCTTGTAATTGAAGGCTTTAGATAATTAAATGGGTCATCCATTTCTAAACCCCTCTCTATAAAATTAAATGGTGTGCCATAAAATTAAGCCATAATACTAATTAAACCATTTTTGAAATTTAAAGGGTTATTATCAATTATCAAAGGATGCTTTGAAATTAAAAGGCTAATATATTAATTAAACTGCAAAACAACCAAGTTAAAGGATACCAGATCCCTAGTGATTAGTATACTGTAATATATAAAAGTTACAATTTTTGGGACAATCAGGGGCCATAATTCAGGAAGTTACGTTACGATGGTTCCAAATATCGAAAGGAACCAAGATCTTTGGGTTATAAACATGCATGTCAAGTTTCATCAAAATCGGTTCAAAATTGTGACCTCTATAGGGTCCACAAGCTTAAAAACGTGATTTTTCGTAAAAAAAAAGGGGCCATAATCTATGAAGTTACGGTCCAATACATGCCAATATCAAAAGGAACCGAGATCTTGGGTAGATAAAGTTTCGTTGAAATCGGATAAAAATTGTGACCTGTAGAGTGTCCACAAACAAATTGTGGATGGACAGAGAGACGGACATCTGGACGGACCAACAGGGACAACGACATAATACGTCTACATGAAAATGTGGGCGTATAAAAATTATAACATAATTAGTTTCATGTAATATATAAAAGTTATAACATCATTTGTTTCCTGTAATATTTTAAAGTTATAACATCATTTTTATCCTGTAATATACAAATGTTATAACATCATTAGTTTCCTGTAATATATATATATATAAATAAGTCATTAGTTTCCTGTAATATATAAAAGTTATATATAAGTCATTTGCTTGATAAAGACAAGAGTATCATCGTCGAAGCGTTGCATGTTACTAAACCAGTGATTGTTATTCCATAAATAGTGTTATTGTGTTACTGTTCAATTCCTAAATGCCACTTAAAGAAGAACTTTAAACACATATAAATTCACTTCGAATAGTGTAATTTGAATATTAGTTTGGTGTGAAATCAGGAACCATTGACTGAAAAATAATCGTGAAAACAGGTGTGTAAAAATTTATTCGACTTTCCACTCAGAAGATTCTTTATGGTTCATGTTATTGACCGATCCAAGACTTATGATTAGAGGGATTTTTATTTCGCACCAATCAAACTATCGATATCAGTTTTCTGATTATTTTCAGGGTTGATACCATGATCTATGCCAATTACAGTCTTAGAAAACTGGATTTATCTGTTTTGCTGACTCAAATTTGCAAATTTTCACTAAATGAAGCCTGTTCGTTTCTATTTTGTATTCTAAATATTTGTATATTATCACCCCAGTCTCAAATTGGTAGAGAGAGAGAGAAATGGGGTTTAACGTCGTACACACTGACTACTGACTCTAGGTAAGCAGGGTCTTATTTTGGTGCGCGGAAAAAAAGTCACAGTAATGAAGTCACAAATTTACCTAGGTAAAAAAACACAGGAAAAAAAGTCGAAAAATTTACCTAGGTAAAAAAAAACACAGGAAAAAAAATTACAGTTTTTTTATTACATCTTAAAATTCAATATAAACAATATTTAACATGAAATGAGATCTATGTTCAGAGCTGAACAATGTGTCAGACTTTTACCATGTGTGCTAAATAATGTTCTCTGTTTTTTTTGGTCTCTTTTATGGATTAATGTGTTGTGATTGTTGTAATTTTATAGTAGTTGTACCGTACTTATTTTTTCCCGCCGAAGTCCGGCCTTTGTCTTATGTACGGATTAAGAAAAAAAAATGACATCTCCCAAAAAAATTTCAGTTACCGTCTCTTCACGATGCCGGACAAAACTACATGTACTATAAGTTACACCATTCCAATCAAAATTTGTAGACGTTTCTTTGTTTGTTTATTTCTTTATTTAAAAACATCTTCCTGTCTATTCAAAATATTATCAACCCGATAATATGCATTCAAAATATAATGTCCCATTTCCGTTTCTCATAATTTCACACGTCTCGCGAGATTTCTACTTTTAATTCTCAGTTTAAACTAACTAATCATACTAAACTGCATTGTTTTATTCTATTTTTAGTAACATATTTTATGAAGAGAGAGAGAGAGAATTGAGTTTAAGTGTCTACTCGACACAAACTAGGTCATTTCTGGACTAACATATGGTTTAATTTTATATCAATAATTCATTTGAACGTATAGGTCTTTAGCAGTGGGATAAAAACAGAGGACCCAAAGAAAAACCAAGAGGTTGGACAGGCCACCCTATCCTTGTCACGTACAACCGTGGATTCGAAACCACAAACATATTTTATAAACACATGTGATTAATAACAGAGTCTGCATTATCTTATAGTTATTGGATATATTGAAATAAAAAATAGTTGAAATGAATCAAGACCACAACATGGAATATTAAAGGGACAATAACACTCTGGCTGGCTTGACGGGTCCAGAAATTTTTTTAGCCTTATTCTAACTACGAAATGTTTAAGTGTCCTACCTGTTGCATAAATTATCCATTACATCATATTTCACTTGTCCAGAGGGTTCGAAAATATGTTTAAATCCAAGTTACATTTGAAAGTGCTTACGTAAGGCCTTTAAAATCATACAGTTAAATTTTCCATTTTTTTCAATTAGTCGAGTTAAGATGAAATTTGTATTATAAATTAATTTTTATATTGTAAAATAGTACGATTTGTTGATCAGAATAAATGTGGGAGGGAGGTTTTTATTTTTTTTAATGAATATATATATACAGAACAAGCAATTATACTTCAGGAATATTAACCTTTCATGTCAAAACACAACTCATCTGCATATAAAGGATCTCCATTTGCATAGGCTATATTGTACAGATTAAATATTTAAACTTTAGATATTCCAGAAGGGATTCGATCAGATAATATAATTAAGAGATTTATAATTGAACACTTAGGCCTATAGGTAGTGCCGACTGGTTTATTTAATGTTGCAGGATATCAAATGTTACAAAATGTTTCAATTCATATCATGTTTAGATCGATATTCTTTTTAGACATCAACTTTCATAATAATATTGTAGGTTGCGAATAGTAAGATCACCAGAAGAATCCGTAAATAACCCTCCCAAAAAACCCACAACGATTTGCATAAAGACTAACGATCACTAATAATTGGTTGATTTAGTCATTCGAGAGACTGTTCCATGTAATTCAGAATCGGCAAGATCTATTCCCATCTAAATATTATAGTTCCAGGTTGTATTGTATTCCAAATATTGTATTTGGTGTTGTACGCATGCCAACGAAAATGTCGGCCATTGCTGCCGTTAACGGGTCGCAATTTGTTAAATGTCATTCAGTCCAAAGCATTTTAAGAGTATTGGAACACGTGTCAATTATTATATCCGCTCGTTTCATTAGAAATTTCGTAGCCTGGCTACTTTTTGGAACTTTTAGCATTGGTTTTAAAGGTAATAGGGTAAATTTTGAAAATAAATAATAAAAAAAAATTCTGGTCGGGTAGAATTTTCTGGGCGGGCGAGGACGATCACCAGCTTATTTTTTTTATGTCGCCTTATGAAAGTTTCATTTATTTGACAACAATCAGCAGGTCTCTCTACTCAGTTAATGCTAGAAATGGTTCCACTACTGCTGTCTTCCGTCTTACTCCAGTCGCAGTAGTGGTTTTTTCTACAGAGTTCCTTTGCGCAAGTTTTTTAGTCAAACGACTAATTTACAACTAAACTGGCCCAAAACTGTACTGCATGTAGCTTAACATATAATAAATCAATTCTTATTTAAATAAAAGTGAGGCCTTATCGCAAAATTATATGATTTGATGAAACCTGTCTCCTACGCGAAATTTCAACTGGCCGACCGTCATGGCCGCAAATTGCGTAATACGTCATTAGTGACATTAGGCCTACAACCTAAACCGCGCTATGCAGAGAAAAACTGTTCGGTAACTATTTTAATGGTCCAGTCGTCACTATTTGTGATAGAATTACATATTTTAATACAAACTGTAATGATGTGTGTTGACAGTTGTGCGTTTGAACCTATTTGAACTTGCGTAAGGGGTCTTGGACTGTACCAATTGTTACCTTAAACACAGTTTAAGGTAACAAGTATAGTTACTAAGTTAATGCCTGTTATTGATTTGTGAAGTTCTGCTAATAATAACACATTTCTCTCAACTCACCATAATTTTGTTAGAAACGTTTATTGTTTATTATAGTTATTCAGTTTGAATGACGATTCCTGGAACTATTCCGATCGTAGGAGCACCAAACAACCATCGATTACATCCACTATACCAGTGGAGAACGTCTTGACCAAATTCTTCGGCCTTTATCTCTATTTCCGGTATAGCAAAGGTGGTTGTATATAGATTTCAGAAGAGGACCCATCAACACGAAAAACTCATTAACGTGAAATTCATATGTACTGATTTTATCTGATTTTTTGTAATTGTGGGTTAGGTTTAGGGTAAGACATATTGGGTTTGGAGATATGGGGTTCAATATTGGTCTTGGATGAGAATGTAGACAAAGATTTTCCAGCTTTGTTTCCCCATGTCTGCAGTAAAGGAACAGAGAGAGAGAGAGAGAAATTGGGTTAAACGTCCACTCAACACAACTAGGTCATTTCGGGACTAACATATGGTTTAATTTTATTTCAATAATTCACTTGTGTGTAGGGGTCTTTAGCAGTGAGAGGAAACCGGAATGCCCGGTGGAAACCCACATACGCTCACACTAGGGCTAGAAACCACAGCCGCAAGTAAGCTAGGTGACCGGCCAACTACAGGTCAAGGCGCAGCACTCTAGACCAGTAGGCCATCCCAACTCCCCTGTATCGAAGACAGTAGTAGGTCAATTGATAATCCAGATAAGTCAAAAGTTTCAATAAACTACCAGTTTAGGAACTGATCGCTATTATTCAGCTATTTAATTGATCAGTAATACACCTGTCAAGTATGGTGTATGCCGGTCTTATTAGCCTCACGATGTTAAATCACCTGTAAGGTATGGTGTATGTCTTATTAGCATCACAATGTTAAATCACCAGTTCATTCATACATGTTAAATTTTAATAGCAGCCATCGCAATGAGTGTATCCAGAGCAAAATTCTTTGCCAATGCAGTGGGTGAAAGGGGGCTTAGCACAGTGAACAGAGAGAGATAGAGAAATTGGGTTTAACATTCACTCAACACAACTACGTCATTCCCAAAGTTAACAAACTTTTTTTCTATGGTGAACGCCAATTCCAAATTATCCATTGTAAATTGCGTAATAATAAAAGTGATTTAAGATACCATAAGTTCCTTATGCATATATATGACAATCCTCGAAGTGATTGTGACCTCGACCTTGAAACCACTGAACACTTTTTACTCTACTGTCCTTATAACACACTTCAGCGAAATAATACCATTGACTTATTACCAATGTATTTTAGAAATATCACTTGTCTGCTCTACGGTAATGCCGAATTATCTCTAGACGTAAACAGCGAGATTTTTAAAAGTGTTTACAAATATATTAAAGATACAAAACGTTTTACTCCATAAAATACAACCTTGGGTTGAGGATTTATTTATTTTATTTTTTTTTTTTTTTTTCTATTTTATTTATACGTTTTTTAATTTTTTTTTAAATTTTTTTTTTTTTTTTTTAAATTTATTTATTTATTTTTTTCATTTTTCTTGTCTATCTTCTTTTTTTTTTTTTATTTCTTATTTATTTATGTAATTTAAAATTCAAAATTATTCATCTGTTTATTTGTACCATAACCAAAATTATGTAATTAATTTTTGCCTGTACCATATATTATTCGACATTGTACATATATTATACACCCAAACCAGAAGGAAGCAAATTAATATAAGCCTACTTGGCTTGTTTTTGTATCCTATTATCTATGCTTTTCTATAATGTATAATATTCTCGAAATAAATACTGTTTAAACCAACTACGTCATTCAGGACTAACATATGGTTTAATTTTATTTCAATAATTCGTTTGCGCCTAGGGATCTTTAGCAGTGGGAGGAAACCCGACTGTCCGGAGGAAACCCACAAAGTTAAGAAGGCACCCCTATCTCCATGCCACATACGCTCACACCAGGGCTCGAAACCACAGCCGCATGCCAGAGGTGGCCGGCCAGCTAGAGGTCGAAGCGTGGCACTCTAGACCACTAGGCCATCCCACCCACCCCTCATTTCTTTTACCTGACCAAATAAGCTTAGTCTAGGAGGTTGTCTTTCTTTTTTATTAAAACTGTGTGGGATTCTGTCTTATCATTCCTGGAGCTGCTGTGATTCAGATAGTAACATGGTGACTGTATAACCTGAAGGTCTTGCCATTGGTGTAGGATAGAGGGTCTCACACAGACAGTTGTCTAGTCATTCGGAGAGTTAAAAAAATCTGAAGTCTTGTGTATACACTGACATGCATGTAAAGATCCTCGGCAGTTGGAATTCGATATAAGACACAGTGTTTTGATCTGCCCCTTCCTCCCTCGTAAGACACAGTGTTTTGATCTTCCCCCACCCTTGTAAGACACAGTGTTTTGATCTTGATTTGGCTATATTAATAGTGTATTCCCACAATGGCACAGTTACAGAGCGTGACCAGAATGAATCCTTCCGATGAAGGCGAAGATATGGATTTGTTGGCTTTCGTTTGAAGAAATTTTATTCACCAGTTGGCAACTAATGATGGATATCATCAAATCATCCAAGAAGTGTTCACCTCTTCGCTCACTCTCAATAAGGACTATTTCTACCAGTATGCCATGGACAGGGGCCATCAAGGAAGAGACATAAATATGCCCAAATCCAACTCCAGGAATTAAAAAAAAGACATGAAAAAGAGGAGTGTCTTATTTGGGGAAATTAAATTAATTTGTTTTATAGTACATGTACATGTATAGTTATGTTTTTATTTCTTAACGTCATCATACATGTATATGCCCAACATGTAGCTTAAAATGTTAGTTAAATAGTCACACTTGGTATTATTAAAATGTAAATTCTTATCATAACAATCTATAACACAATTGTTACATTTTTAATCCATTTGAATCCCTAAAAGCTGGATTCCCATGAAGGCGTTGAAAAAGACCTCCTTTAATAATAATAATATCTTTATTAGGGTAAGAAATTAGGCCAGGCCTTTTTACAATTCTGCCCTTGAAACATAACAAAACAATATAAGAACAACAAGAACAACAATGAGATCAAATAAAGAGATACAAAATTAAATTACAATATTAAAATATAAAATTGCAGTAAGGTTAACTACCTTCTCTATTATGAATTAAAATTATGTACATAAGGTTTACAGAGGTTGGAATTTATGTGTAAAAGGATATTCGCTTTAAAGTTTGATAATACAGGTGTGTTTTTAATTGAGGTAGGTAGATTATTCCAGAGACAAGGTCCAATGTATGTTAAGCTATTTTTATATATTGATTTATTAGGTTTAGGAATATTTAATCGAAGATTAATATTAGTATAAGGTGTATTTTTAAAAACGAGAATATTAGTTAAGTAGTTTGGGCATTTTTTATGAACTAATTTGAACAGAAAGATGTATTTATTGAAGGTGAACCGATTTTGAATGGTTAAAATATTTAATGATGTAGCCAAGGTTTCATAAGTAGATAAGGTTGAATTTTTCGGTAGCGGTTTATCACTAATTAATTTAAAAGCCAATTTTTGCACACGCTGTAAGTAATTCAAAGATGTTTTACTACAGGTATCCCATATGGTGGAGCAATAATCTAGATGTGACTGAAAATGGCCAAAATAGAATAATTTTAACAAGTTTGACGGAAGAAGTGATTTTATCTTTTTTAGTTGATACAGTTTTTTATTTAGTGTTTTACACATGTATTCAGTATGTTTATTCCAAGACAATTTACTATCAATGATTACTCCTAAGAGTTTAAATTCAGAAACATTTTCAATTTGATTATTATTGATTTGAATGTCAAGTTTATTTAATGGATTTTTAAGTTGATAATTTGTAGCTATTAACATTGATTTAGTTTTTGGTTCATTGATAATCATAGCATTATTTTGACACCATTGTTTTATTTTATTGCTTTCTAATTGGAGTTTATTATTAAGAGATGTTATATCCGGAGAAGAGGTATAAACGGTGGTGTCATCTGCAAACAGATCGCAATTTACAGAAAGAGAAAACGGTAGATCATTTATAAAGAGATTAAAAAGTAAAGGTCCAAGGATTGATCCTTGGGGTACACCAGAAGTTATATTTTGAAATGAAGATTTATTTTGTCCAATTGATATACACTGTTTTCGATTATTAAGGTATGATTTCAATAATGAAAGTAAGTTTTCGGAAAAATTATACAGCTGGAGTTTTTGTAGAAGAAGATTATGATTTACCATGTCAAAAGCTTTTCTGAAATCAAAAAATATTAATCCTGTTAGCATATTATCATTTAGAGCGTTATAAACATTTTCAGTGATATTTACCAGGGCTGTATGACAGGAGCTATTTGAGCGGAAGCCAGATTGATTTAAATATAAAAGATTATTTTTATTTAAATAATTAGTAATATTTAAATTTATATGTTTTTCAAGGGGTTTAGAGAGAGTTTGCAAAATAGATATTGGCCTATAATTACCGGTAAGGCTTTTATCGCCTGATTTGAAGAATGGTAGTACCTTTGCCTGTTTTAAAATGTCAGGAAATATGTTCTTTTCAATGCAAAGGTTAAATACATATGTTAGAGAGGTATTTAAAATTGAGGATCCGGTTTTGAGAAAATACGAGCTAACACCATCAATTCCTACAGATTTTGATGTATCTAAATTTGAAAGATATTTGTATACATCACAAGTAGAAATAAAGGGTATTTTACATTGAGGAGTACAAGATGAAATTTGATGGTTTACAAAATTAGAAATACTATTAGAATCATTTTTGCTTAACGAAGTTGGGACATTGTTGAGTAAGTTATTTGCAACATTTATAAAATAATCATTGAAAGTGTCAGGATCTATTTGAGTAGGTTGCGATGAAGTTTTATGAAAAGTATTATTTGCCAGTTTTATCGCATCCCAAATATTTTTACTGTTTTTTCGGTCAGATATCAAGGATTCTAAGTATTTTCGTTTACTTGCTCTAATAGCTGTTTTAACTTCATTTCTTACTTTTTTATAATTAGTAACATCACCTTTTTTCTTTAAATAGTCTCGTTTATGAATAAGTTGAAATATGTCATGAGTTAACCAAACTGGTTTATCAACGTTTCTTACTCTCTTAGTTTTTAAGGGGGCATGTTTATTTATTATTGGAGTAATAATTGAATACCAGACAGATAAAGCTAAATTTGGATCAGAATAATTATAAATATAGTCAAAGGGAGCTGTATGCAATTCATATAAAAATTGATCTTCATTAAAGTTTTTAAAAGACCTATATTTAATTGTCACATGTTTATTTTTAGGAAAAGAAGCACCCTTTTTCTGCCAGGTAAAACATACTGGGTAATGGTCCGAGGCAGCATAACAAGGAATTTTGATTTCTTTGACATGATCAGGGTCTGAAACAATGAGATGGTCTATTAATGTTTTCGTTTTATCAGTAACTCTTGTAGGTGATTTAATAAGTTGACTGAGGCCAAAAGTTTGTAACAAATCGGTCCAATATTTATTTTGATTTTTGTAAAGATCTATGTTTAAATCTCCAATCATAAGAATTTCATTTTGATTATTCCATACAGATTCCATCATTTCCGAAAAAGAATCAATCCATAGTTTAGTTGAGGCTGGATTACGGTATATACAGCATATGAGAATTGACTTTGACTTCTTTAAATTTAGTTCTATCCAGATCGATTCAATATTTGGATGTTCCAGATCTGGGCGATGTTTATAAATGAAGTTATCTTTTATGTAGAGCAATGTTCCAGAAGAACTTAATTGAGACTTATCTTTTCTTAACGGTTTATGAAATCCAGTAATATGTAATTGATCATCATCTATAGAAGTAGTTAAGTGTGATTCGGAAATAGCAAATATATCAAAGTTTTGGATGAAAAGACTAAGTTCTGGAATTTTGTTAAAAAAATATTGAACATTTAGATGACCTACATGTAAACCTTTTTTACTTAAAACTGGGTTCATCTATTATATAATTGTAATATATGATGAAAGGAATAAACTAGGTATCTTTGTAAATAATACAAAGTAAGAATTAATTATAACAAATAATAATAATGTGAATATTTATAATGCGCTATATCCACAAACTAAGTTTATGCTCAAAGCGCGACACAACAATAACACTTTTAATGTTAAAACCGTTACACTAATATATTATAATGGTGTGGTGTGGATGGAAAAACAAGTGCAAGTATAAGCTGTCTTTGTGAGGGAGGTGGTTGCAAACCACAGCATGACAGGAAATGTAAATTTCTGGAAAATAATGATACCGGGTATCCTAATTTGGCATGCTTGGGGAGATAATATGCTTCCTAATTAGTTTGCTTAAACAGGTATAACCATAAGAATTAAGATGTACAGAATCATGATATAAATTCTGTCTGATTTTACTTAGGTGATAATTATAAAATACGTTTCCATGATCAATAGGTATGTCGATTCCACAATCCTCACATACATCATATAGTATGTCATTAATTCGATTTATAATGATATTTGAAGAGCGAGAAAATCTTGGCAATAATCTAATGAATTTAACAGATGCATAAGGGAATTTAGAGAAACACAATTCTATTAAAGTTTTATAATAATTACGAGTATAGTCTACATACGGGCCATATTTTGAGTCATTAGATCCAATTAGAAATATTATATTGCGGACATTATTTGATGAGGTACAATTATCAACATAGGTGATGACATCTTGTATAGTCGCCCCTGGCAGAGTTCTCACTTCTGTGGATTTGGTTTTATCCAATCCGTTTGGGTTGATACCTTTAAGTATGGATGATCCTATAACAATGTTACGTTTATATTCCAGTTTTTTCACATTGGAGAATTTTTTATGAATTGGGCCTAATTTACATGACAATGTATGGTCTTCTGTAACAAGTGGTTTAAATGATTCCTGACTGTTTAGATTTTTTAGCAATGTAGTAATAGATTGAATTTCAGAGTCAAGCTTCTTAATTTTGTCTGTCAAAAGTAACACGTCACAATTTAGTTTTTCAATAGAGGCTTTATATTTATCATTGTTGTAACAGGTGTTATCAGGATCCCCAGCGAAAAATAGTTCTTTGGCTATGGTTTGATCATTATCAGAGGAATCATTTTTTGTGTTTTTGATATTACGGTCAGTACCAAAAGATGTATCTAAAAAAGACCCAGAATGAATGGTGTCCACCTGGATATTCACAGGTGTAAGGTAAACTACAGGTAGATGGGTTTCACATTCAGACAGAGTTAACATCGTACTGCTATTATGAGAGTGGTAGGGGGTACTGCAATTTCTTGGAGTCAGAGTGGTTTTAATACTTTGATTAGGCGAGAGAGGTTGCAATATAGAATCATTTTTACTTAGCAATAGCGGAACTGAATAGTCTTCTTTGGCGTTACTTCTTACAGCGCTTTTGAATGATTCACGGACATGAATGTTGAGTTCGCTAGCCTCCTCGCAGTTTATCAGATCAAACATGGAGTTAAAATGTTCACTTAAAAATAAAGTTTGCAGTTCTCCATTTATTAGTGCTGTGCACGTTGTGTGATACAGATTGAGAGTGTATGACTTTGTCTTCATCTTTGTTGACATTTGAACTCTTGTTATAGAACCGGTCTCTCTTTTCGATTTATCAAGTGTTAATTTTACATTAGTATTTACATTTTCCTGATGACTTAGATTTTTGTAAAACAAATTGGCACATCTTTTAAAAACTTGATAATATCCACAGTTAAACTTGATTACAATGCCACCTTTTGTTATGTTTATATTAATATTGTTTCTATAAGAAGCGGCGATTTGCTTTCTCAGACATTCCAAGATATTAAGGGAATACTTTTTTATTAGGGTGTCATTTTGTGTGGGTTCGTTGTCAATTACAGCCAGTTCGGTAGATTTTATGGAGGCAGCCATCGCTGTAAGTTTGTTTACGTTAGGGTCAAGGTCACAAAACGTCCGCTCATCATAACAACGTACATTAGGGTCAAGGTCACAAAACGTCCGCTCATCATAGTAACGTCCACTGACTTTAGCTCAGCAAAATACATATCAAAGTTTTAAGTAAAAGTTCAGCCGTCACTCGTAAAATTAAAATTCCCGATTTGATTTTTCCATCGTTTTCTCTAGATTCTAGGTTTCTTTTCCCAATAGAAAACACAAGTTTTTCCATCCATTATTTTGAGTAGATCTATTAGTTAGCACATTGTGGTGTTGTTTTCTTGTGACGTCGAGGCCTTGTTGCTTCACGATTCACGGCGGGAAGTTGTTGAGCGAAAAAGTTCTCTTCTTAAAAAAAACGTTATTAGTTTTTATTACTCACGTTGAAGTAACTAAACAGATTCACTGAGCCATAATACACATTTTACACCACATTGGATTACATTTTCACTTGATATTTATGCGTATTTATAGGTATTTCATCAAAAAATCTAGCTAGTCATTTTTTCACTTCTCTACGCTCACGCATGCGCACCTGTTACGGTCAACAACTTCGCCTTCTCGGGAATAAACCGTATTAATGATGTGTATAATCTTTTATTATGTAGGTTCTTATATTAACACAATTATACATATAAGGTAATGATAAAACTAATGAATATTAATGATGTCTATAAGATTATACATATACATGTATGGTCATGTTGGAACGAATGAATATTAATGATGTGTATAGACTTTTTAAATATTCATATAGGCTTTTGAATATTAATGTGTCTTTAGTATGAAGGTTATTCATAGTAACACAATTATAAGGTATGGAGCAGAACTGCTGTCATATTAAACTTGACCTGAATATACCAGTCTCTAAAATTATAAATTATATAAATACACAGCTAAACCAACACGGTAATTAATATTCACAGTTAGTCCCAATATACCAGTCTCTCGCAGATTTACAACAAACATTACACTTGAAACTCTTTTCTCCTGTATAAATTTGAATGTAACTTTGTAGACCGCAAATTTGACTAATCGATTTACAATAAACATCACATTTATATGTTTTTTTCTCGGGTATGTATTCTTGTATGGCTTTGTAGTTCGGCTGGCCTAGAAAATGATTTACTACAAATATCACATTTATAAGGTTTTTCTTCACTATGACTTCTCATGTGAGTCTGTAGTGTTCCACTCTGACTAAATGATTTACTACAAACATCACATTTATAAGGTTTTTCTCCAGTATGAGTTCTCATGTGTGACTTTAGAGTACTACTATTAGTAAATGATTTACTACAAACATAACACTTATAAGGTTTCACACCAGTATGAATTCTTGTGTGTTTATGTAGATGAGAATTCTGAGTAAATAATTTACCACAAAAATCACATTTATATGGTTTTTCTCCTGTATGGATTCTCTTGTGGTTCTGAAGATCACTAATCTGAACAAAGGATTTTCCACAAAAATCACATTTAAACGGTTTCTCTCCAGTATGAATTATTGTGTGTTTTTGTAGATGAGCTTGCTGAGTGAACGATTTACTACAAACATCACATCTATAAAGTTTTACTCCAGTATGAGTTCTCTTGTGGTTCTGTAGATGACTAGTTTGACTAAATGTTTTACCACAAACATCACATTTATAAGGTTTCTCTCCCGTATGAGTTCTTGTGTGTGACTGTAGAGTACTACTATAAGTAAATGATTTACCACAAACATCACATTTAAAAGGTTTCTCTCCGGTATGAATTATAATGTGTCTCTGTAGACTACCATTGGAAGTGTATGATTTACCACAAACATCACATTCAAAAGGTCGGTCTCCTGTTTGCCTCTCAGATTTATAAAGTATTTCTCCAGTATGATTTCTTGTATATGCTTGAAATTGATTTTTCCACATAAATGACTTACTACAAACATCACCTGTATGAGTTTTTGTATCTGCTTGAAGCTGGCCTTTCCGGGCGAAACTCTTCTCCAAAATTTTATCAACTTGTAAAACAGAATCTTCTTCTTCAACATGTAGTTCACAGTGTTTTTCTAAATCAGATTCTTCATTAAATTCTTCATTACATAAATTACACTGATAAATAGTTTCAATGTCATCCGTTTTCTCTTCTTTAACATGACAATATTCATCTACATCATCAGTTTTCTCTTCTTTAACATTAAATTGAACATGACAATATTCATCTATGTCATCAGCTTTCTCTTCTTTAACATGTAATTTATTGTGTTTTTCTAAATCATCGTATTGTTGAAAAACCTCATCACATACAAGACACTGATGAAAGGTTATAACATCATTAGTTTCCTGCAATATATAAATGTTATAACAACATTAGAACTGAAAAGTTAATTGGACATTTATTAACAAAACAAGACTATAATCAACTTTCGAAGGCATCAGCTACTCAATATTTTAACTAGATTAGAAGAATGTACCATTTAATTGTGAAAGCGAAGCGAAGTCTGGAATATACCAGTGCATTAAGCAGCCACCCAAGGGAATTTTCACGAATGACCGCTTAACGGGAGTAGCCTCTTAATAAAATCTTGGTAAATTTGACCGTTGCTGAGTCTTGCTGCTGAATGAAAAGTCTTTACGGGAGTGGCATCTTAATAAAATCTCGGTAAATTTGACCGTCGCTGAATCTTGTTGCCGAACGAAAATTCTTCACGGGTGTGGCCTTTTAATAAAATCTTTTTGTGTCGACATAAATTAAATATTACGCTTTGGAAGTGAACATCAATACTGCATCGGTAAATTTGACCATCGCTGAATCTTGCTGCTGAACGAAAATTCTGTACTCAAATCTCGGACATAACTTCTGTAAACTTGTCATTTTGTACCAACCTTCGATACTACTGTCTACAATTGTGATGCATTCGATAATATTTATCCATTATTGTGAATTTTATCAAAAAAGCACACAAACGCTCATTTTATCACCGATTTGCAGGGGCACAACTCTGTTGTATGTAATATTATAGGAGGTGCTGATCGTGACAAAACTCGGTACTTTTATTTTATTCAATCAGTATCAAATAGTGAAAGCAATGATCAGGTTAGTTGTTTAATAAAACAAAAGATTAATTAACAGATAATCCCGGATTGATTGTTATTTTTACCTGATCAGTGGGGGTCCAGTTAATTAACTACTACTCACGGGATTAGAGGGGATGTTACAAAGAACGACACGGTGGTATCTCAATCAACAATGGCCATTGAATGAGCGATGTTTTGTTGAATTTATTAGTAAAATAGTGACCGCTGGCTTCATTAGAGGAGTGACCGTTGAATAAAGAGATGAAACAATAGAATGTTGCTGGATAGGAGTGGCTGCTCATGCAGATTCTGCTGTACTTTATTAATTAATAATAAGTTCACATTAAATGTTTTATTTTTAACAAAAGTTCTAAAAATGACGGTAAAATGACACGTGCTATCGCTTTGATGTATACTACATGGACTAATGATACACATACAGACATACAGCTGCTGTCCGTGACATTTACTTTTAGGAATTATAGATCAGGCTTCCCACGAGATGCTAGCTGTTGCTCACGCTCACGCTGTGCTCTACAAAGGTTTTTTGGTCAATAATGTCATAAATTCGTCTGTCAAACTGAGATTCATCCAGCATTTACTCCTTAAATTTGATTGGCTAATGAAGTTGGATATAAACTGACAATGACTATAATACAACAAAACACTTTAATATCAATTAATACATTCTATATACGCTATTGCACGCAAGATACACTCCAATATATATTAACACATTCAATCTACGGTATAACTACGCTATAGCACGCGAGAGAGAAATGGACACGTCCAATCGACACAAACTAGATCGTTTCAGGACTAAAACATGTAATTCGTTTGCATGCGCTAACCAGTTGCGGTTAACAAGTACCGTTGTTATGAGTATAAACTATCTATCTGATTAATTGTTGGAATTTTATTTGACACTTGGGGGGGGGGGGGGGGTGGCGATCTATATAAGTAGTCAAGTTAAGGCAACCCATTCATGCGTCGAGTTTGGTAGAGCTAAACCTACTCAACGCTAGACACCTGTCAAGTTCGGTAAAACTGATATCTGCCATATCGGCCAATAACTACACACAGATACCATATTTTAAGGACTTCGAGTTGTGTCTAATGGTTTGGATTATTAATTCGTACATTTTATTTATAATATCCAAATTAAGTAGTTTGTTCAAAATCGAAGAAATCCTGTTAAATATTTTCGATGTCGATGGTTAGACATTAGGTTGTGAATTTCAGTTGACGTCATAAAAAAATTGTGATAATTAATTTCTTTCAACTCACCATAATTATGTTAGCAGCGTTTTTGTTTATTTATAGTTATTCAGATTGGATGACGATTCTTGGAACTGTTCCGATTGACAAGCGTCAAAAAACCACCTATTACACTCACGACTGAGCACGACATCATAAGATTACATGTAAGATGATTATTGCACGGGTATTGGACTAATTTTCCGACCTTTGTCATTTCCATTTCCGGTACAGCAGAGATGGTTGTATAATGATTTAAGACGCGGATCCCTCAACACGAAAAACTCATTAACGTTGAATCCATGTGTACTGATTTTATCGGAGTCGTTTAAATCATAATTAAAAACGTGTCTACAGGGGGTTGTAAATTTTAATATGTAAATAAATGTCTAATTTTATCACTTCAGCTTCTTCTACACATGTAAAATTTTTAACGTCCTCCAATGTCAGGGCCACTGTTCAGCCTCACTTCGTATCTCAAATTGATTCGTATCTCAAATTGAGACGTATCTCAAATTGATTCGTATCTCAAATTGATTCGTACCTTTTCCTATGTTGTTGAAATCCGTTGAAAGAAATTGGATATGCCCAACCAGAATGAGAATAAGTTATCTTTCCTAAATCCGACGGCTGTGCTAAATTTATAAAAGAAAAGTGGCTGCGGAACGATTTGTACCTCAAATTGATTCATATGTTATTGGAATAAATTGAAAGAAATTAAAATAAATATACTATGTTGAAAGAAATTGAAATAATAAACGATTACCTGCCCCTTTTTAATCCTTGTCGGTGCACATAGGATCTCCATGGACCCCATGCACATGTTTTATAGTGTTTTGAAATAAGTACTGGATACTGCTTTCTTACATTTAGTGACTTTGTCTCCTAGACATTTTTACATGTAGTTCAGTGTCAGTATTCAGCTTCCCACATGCAAGGTTCTGTTACATGCAGGGGCCGCGGAGCCGGGGGGCTAAGGGGGCTTTAGCCCCGGCAATAATTTTTAATAGTGAAAATAAAATGTCGCCAAAAGCTCAAAAAAGCTCAAAAAAAGGTTATGGGGGAGGGGGTATGGCAAATCATGACCAACGCTTGTAGATAGGACGGCTAACTTACAACTCACAGTAGGGAGTTTGCTAGTGTGTTTGCTTCTTGTTATTGTGTATGCCAGAATATTCCCTCTTTTAACACCTGCATGTTACAAATACCCCAACTTAAATGATTAATTTCAAACTAGTCAATGGTTTTTGTATCAAGCGTGAATTGCCATTTAAAGGGACAGTCCCGAATAGAACAGAGCCTCAAAAATAAAAGTCCGAGTACGTATGAAATTTAAACGCCAAAATATAGAAGACTGGTGTATATACTCTAACTCAAAATTTCAGCTCAAAATATTGAGTCGTTTGGACGTGAGCGTTAAAACACCTTATCCGGGCACGTAACCCTTTTAAGATTTCGGGTCAATTCTTTCATTTGGTGACCCGATAATCGATTCCCGTTCCTTTGGAGGTCTACACGGTGAATGGTCCATGTGCTGTACTTGATAACAAAAGGTAAATTTCACCGACACATTATTTTTATAAAATAAAACTCTGGTTTTATCAAATCACCGCATAATACAGTTTGGCACACCGGACTCCATTTCAAGATGAAGACTGTGGGTTTAAGTTGTTTGAAAACGTATCACATATATTGAGTTAGTTGCTCGGCCCTAAGGTATGGGATTTTAACACAAAATTAAAGAGTTTTATTCTCAAAAACATTATCGGGATTGACCCTTTAACATCTTTATCACATAGTAGGCCTACACAAAGAAGCAATTTGTGAGAATTATTAAATCTTTTCCAAATTTCACTAATTCTCGTTCGGCGTTCTGCTTTCAACAAGATGGGAAAAGGTACGAATCAATATGGGGTAGGGCCTACGAAGTAAAGTACGAAAAGGCTCATGTGGGGTGCGAATAAACTATGTACGAAACAGCCAGGTTACGAAACAGCTGACATCCTTTTTTTTAACTACTCTGGACAATTCCAATAGCAACACAGATCTTGAATAAATTTCAGACGTTAATACACTTTAAAACATATGATCTATAATCGATCTTCTCCAATTTCTTTGCTACAAGATCAAAACTGCTATGACAAAATTAAATATGAATTGTGTTCAATCAGTTCATTGTGTGTAAGCAGGCATCTATATTTCCTCGCACATGCGCAGGCACATTTGCTTTTAAATAAAATTTGCAGGCACATTAAAAAAAAAAAAAAAATATTTTTTAAAAAACTATTACTGTCACGTAAAGCATGTACAATAAAGAATTTTTAGAAAAAGATTGTTTGATGGGGGTGGAGATCTGTCTAACCTTGTTCATTCTCTCCGTAGGGTCACATAGCTAAGTGGGTAAGACATTGATTCGCTAGCCTTGAGGTCGGGTGTTTGACAGAGAGAAAGTTCATCCAGATTTTCCGGCGTGGTTTCGTGTCCTGACAAGGAGAGCTGTTTAGTCGTTTGGATGGAATTAAAAGCCGAGGTCCCATGTACACAGTGGCGTGCATGTAAAAGATCCCATTGCAGTTGAAATATTATACAAGAGTAGGCCGTAGTGCTGCTGCCCAGACAAAATTTCCCTCCTAGCACACTGTATGGCGTATGCCCGTCTTCATTAGTCCAGTTTAGGAGCAGAATAGTAAGCCCATTTCATTTTATTTGTTTGTTCTCTCCTGGAGGCCTCCCACTGCTGAAGACTCACATGCGCATGCAAATTATTGAAATAATTGGCCGTTGCAGGTTTACTTCACACTTCTCGAACTTATAGCTACATTATCTGCAGACACGTAAACAGTAGCGTCCAATCAGAGATTGTGACATAGCGGCCTCCACGGCAACCTTGACATTGGACAGACCTTGAACTTCGCAACGCGATTATAACAGGTAGACATTTAAACTTAAAAGTGCGAGACTTGGCATTCGCCAAGGAATTTGATAGGCTCAAAAGCTGGACTTATACCCAATCAAACTTAGTGCCGAAATATGCAGGGTGTTACGTGAAGGGCTAGATAAGATGTATGTAGTTAAGAGAGATGAAGCCTTCTATTGAAGATGAGTTGGGATTAGCCCTAGCCCTGTTTACATCTGATGACTTTTGGATCAAGCCTTCTTTTGAGGATGAGTTGGGATCAGCCCTGGCTCTGTTTACATCTTATGACTTCTATGACTCAACACAAACTAGGTCATTTTGGGACTTACATATGGTTCAGTTTTATTTCCATAATTCGCTTGCAGTGGGAGGAGACTGGAGGACCCGGAAAATACCTGTGATGTTGGACAGTTGACCCTACTCATTGTCACATATACCCGAAGAATTGAAACCGTGGCAGTGGACTCAATGACAGACCTTATGATACACTGCTATTCCCTAGCTGTCTTGGGCTATGTCCTTCTTAGATCATAGGCCACACCCCTAGCTGTCATGTCCCAACCACTGTCACTGACCACACCCCTAGCTGTCATGGGCTAGGCCACAGCCCTACATTGTAGCTGTCATGGGCTAGGCCACACCCCTAGCTGTCATGGGCTAGGCCACAGCCCTATCCAAACAGCAGTACAATAACAGGTCGAAAGAAGAGGTGGTTTATTTAACTTCATAATGTTACAACACCCCCGCCGTCCATGTTGGTTAAAAGACCAGACTTTACATCAAATAAACACAATCATTATAAATTCAAACAGTTTTATCGCGATGAGTTCTCATGTGCCTTTGTAAATTACAGCTATTAACAAAACATTTATCACAAACACTACATTTATAAGGTTTTTCTCCTGTATGAATTCTGATATGTCTCTGTAGATGACTACTATTAGTAAACGATTTACCACAAACATAACATTCAAATGGTTTTTCACCAGTATGAGTTCTTATATGTTCTAGTAAAGTACTATGCTGTATAAAGGATTTACTACACGCACCACATTTATAGGGTTTTTCCCCTGTATGAGTTTTCGTGTGTCTGTCAAGGTCACTATTATATTTAAATGATTTAGTGCAAATACAGCAGAAATATGGTTTTTCACCAGTACCCATTTTGGTGTGTTGCAGTAGACTGTCACTTCCAGAAAATGATTTTCCACAAACATCACATCCCTGGGTTTTTTCTCCCGTATGAACCCTGACATCTGTTGTTAAACAGGAATAACTATTACCGTCACATTCAAACGGTGTCTCCGATACTCCCAGATGAATTTCCATATGTCGTTGTAGATTTCCACCTTTAGCGAATGATTTACTACAAACACCACATGTAAAGGGTTTATCTCTCGTTATATTTCTCGTGTCCTTGTCAGTCCATGTTTCATCATTTTTCTTAGACACATCTTGACTTTGTATGTGTGGTTCATTATACTGACTAAGCCCAAGTTGTAAAGACAGCTCCTCTTCAACATGTATTTTACAGTGTTTTTCTAAATCAGTTTCTAACTTAAATTCTTCATAACACATTTTACACTGATAGCATGCTTCAGTTTTCTTTCTTTTAACATGTGTTTTACTGTGTTTTTCTAAATCATCGTATTTATGGAAAATTTCATCACATACAACACACCGATGAAAAGTCTTCATGTCATTAGTTTCCTGTAATATATAAAAGTTATAACAGCCTTAGTATCCTGTAATATATAAAAGTTATAACATCATCAGTTTCCTGTAATATATAAAAGTTATAACATCATCAGTTTCCTGTAATATTTAAAAGTTTAACAGAAAGGTGCCTTTTACTCAATTTACATACCCATATCAGAATCCATGACTTCTCGGACCAAAGACCACTCGAACCAAGACCAGTCTGACCAATAATGTTGTTTTAATATGACTACTCTCTTAACGTCCACTCAACACAACTAGGTCATTTCAGGACTAACATATGGTTTAATTTTATTTTAATAATTCGCTTGCGCGTAGGGGTCTTTAGCTGTGGGAGGAAATCAGAGTGCCCGGAGGAAACCCATGAGGTTGAGAAGGCGCCCCTATCTCCATGCCACATACGCTCACACCAGGGCTCGAAACCACAGCGGCAAGCCAGAGGTGGTCGGCCAGCTAGAGGTTGAAACGGGGTACTCTAGACCATCCCAAAACCCCTATGACTACTCGAACCAGTAATAAAGTTTTATTTTAATAAATGGATAATTGTGCTTGTTTTAATATGCATCGGTTTTCTTTGAAATAATGAAGTGTTATGTTCTTACCTTTTGTATTATTTCATAGTGAAGCACATCAAAGAAAATCAGTTAACAAAACAACGTTAACTGAGTGAGTAGTGATTAATTTATGTATCTGTACTCACCTGTGTTACATGCTAATCCAATTGATGAAGCACATCTAAGTAAAACAATTTAATTGTTGATGTAATAAAGATGAATATTTGCTGTTATGTAATAACCTGTAGCTCACATCTAACAAAGACATTGTTAATAAGTTTTGTAAATACTCACCTATAAATTATTTGTCTCTTTGTATTGTGATTTAATAATAAATAAATCACATAATGTCTGTATTTTATTTTTAAAATGGATAAGTCAAGCCGAGTAGCAAAAAATAAACATAATCCGAGTGGTCTTTCTTTTTTATTGTTTGTTAGTTTGTTTATTGTTTCTGAGAATGATGTCTTGTCGATAAGTTTGTCTTTGTGTAAATCGTGTGTGGTACAGTCCCCCCTGCACTTACAATTACAATATAAATTAATTGGTTTGAGTGGTCTTTTGGTTTGGACCGAGTGGTCTTTGGTCCTTGTTTTTGATATTTTATTCTATATTGATATTACCAAGATATAATACAATAATAAATTTTTGAAAGATATCTAACGTTAGATATCTATAAAGAGCTAACAGTTCTCATTATAATAACATTAAAACTAGAGATAATGATAAAGAAAATTAGATCCAAGATCGGTATCTGTTACAGGCACTGAGATATAGGCTCCCGCGGTAAATAATAATAATAAATAATAATAATTTTAACAAAACCAACAGTCTGAAAGCCTAATAATAATTTTAACAAAAACAATAGTGTTTCACACAAGCTTCGCAGTGTGAAACCCTAATAAAATTTTAACAAAAACAATAGTGTTTCATACAAGCTTCGCAGTGTGAAACCCTAATTAATTGGTTCGAGTGGTCTTTTGGTTTGGTCTGAGTGGTCTTTGGTCCTTGGATACCCCATATTATAAACTCACCTTTACAGATAATTATCCCAGCGAATAAAAAAGTTCTCTCTTGTAAAATTTAACTCATCACAAACTTAGACATCGAAAAATACAATCAATGAAGCTAAATACGTCACTTATCGGGATAGATTTTATTCAACTGATTCCAAACACATAGTCAAATTTTTAATAACATTTATTCACTATTCAGTAGTTTGTTCACAATCGAAGAAATTCGTTTATAATTTACCACGGTTCAGACGGTGACAGTCCCAGTTTTAAATCTTTCCTCAAGATGGCCAGGACACAATTGTTCTACTGTTTCAACCAAAATATCAACCTACCATTATCTTTACTTCAGCTTTTATCAAGGTGTAGATGGTCTGTCGATATTTTTGTCAGTAACAATGATCGCGTTCGATTACTTACTCCGGGCTTACTCGACAAGGTTACCCGAGTATGTTTCGACATGCGCAGTTGGAACGGGTAATCAAACGGCGCGGTGCTTTTCTTCGGGTATCAAAATGGGAGATAACACCGCAAAACAATTATGCTCAATAACGACGAGCTGGGGCCTGTTTCGTGGGATTTTAACTAAGATATTATAGGCTAAGCACTAAACCAATCTAATATTATCCAATCAAATTACTAAAATTTGGATTTTTTCTTTAGTTAAGATTTCGAGAAACTGGGCCCAGACAATAATCCACCAATAAACATTAATATATACATGTACTGGCTTTTTCGTTAAATCCGGATAAGCGAAATAAAGCCCCAAGGATGGAATTTTTATGCATAATAGAAGACTTTAAATTTTGTTGAATATTGTAAATTTCCCGGAACAAACGGGGCTGTCTAGTTAAGGCGCCCAAGATAAAGGACAATCAGGCCAGGGTTAAAAATATTTCAGTTTGCACAAACCTGACTCATGATGATTAGATATGGGTAGGTAGGTAGGCAAATCCTTTTGGGGGGGGGCAGGGGGCAGACTTTGACGATAAATAACGAGATTTTACGAAATCAGTGTCGTGTTTGGTGTTACTATGTATAGACATGACAGCGGCTGTTCAATCTCCCGACCGATTATTTCGCGTTTGGGTGTCATTGTCAAGCGTAAAAATAATGCTGTTTAAAAAAAAAATCTTCAAAAACGGCAATAAAAGAATTTGAGTAGGCAGCTTTTTTGGGGGTAGGTAGCGTTTGGGCAAACAAACAATCTTTTAATTATGGCCTAGATATCATACACCGACCGCAAAAAGTTCACTGGGTCATACTCCAGGCTGTAGTATGTGATCATCGAATTCGATTTACGCTGGTCTGGGTGTATACATGGCGCTGGGTTTTGAAGAATTCTTGTATTTTCCTTTAACTAGATACCAAATTTCAAGAGGGGGAATTCCTAATTGTTGGGGGCCCAGTATGTTCTCTTTAGCCATGGCTTATGACTCCACACAATGATTTGGGAAATTGACCAGTAATAAAAAAAAATAGTTAATAAACAGTTAATCAGTTCTACGATAAAACGTGCATTTGGGCAATTGAAAGGACGCTGAGTAGTCCGTTTCTAACATCTAGAATCGTTGCACCAAGATGTAGAATCACTAAAATAAAAACAAAAATACTGTGAAATTGAAACACGATATTTTTAATCAGAGAAAAGTGTCAACAATAATTCTTCCGTCAACTAAACTTAAACTGCAAATAATAACTTCGATCAAAAATTTTATTTGCTGCCATATTGAATAATTGGATTATGGGATACTTCCCGAAGTAACCGGCTCCTTGGGCAGGTTACTTCGGCCTGGCGCGAGTAAGCCGTTTAAATGACGTCATCGGTAACCCGAACGCACTCGTGGAGGCTCGAGGAAGCGCGGTGCCAGTAATCGAACGCACGGAATGTCAACTTCCACATTCATTTCCGGAACAACATGGAGCAAGTTGTATATTGAAAGAAGAAGCGGATCCATCCTACGCGAGTAACTCATATTAGGCCATTTTCGTCACATAAACTTCTACAGTTAACGTCCAACAGAATAGTGGGATGTTTAATGTAAATCTGTCGGTTTTTCGGGTAGAAATCATGGAATTAGCTTTATTTTGTAGGTTTTGATGTTTGATGACAAAAAACCAATGTTGACATTTTTTCTGAGTAGGTCTTCATAATATGGTAGGCTATTATTTGAGGGTAGCCATTTTGCGATAATATTCAAAATTATGTTTAAATTTTCACCTTATTTATAATGTTATCGACATATCAACTGTGATTTGGCAATGCATTAACATTGGAAGGGTTCATGACTATATTTCAGATTGTTTTCCATCATTTCATGATGATATTTCCAAGATGGCGACCCTTTTAGCGGGAAAATTGATCGATGTTCTGAATTTGATTAAGTAGTAGTGTTTGGTGTCTACATACATGTTTTCGGGGTCACAGATTCCATTCCTAGCATTTACAACCTTGTAAAATAATCAAATATTCATATACTTAGCATATTACCAAGAGGGAGGGATTTGGCGCAACGGTTAGAGAGTAGGATTTGTAACCTAGCGGTTGCAGGTTCGAGACCCGAATTGTGCGCCGAGTTCTTGTGTCCTTGAAAAAGACACTTCATCCCTGCATTCCAGTCTACCCAGCTGTAAATGGGTACCGGTAGGATGGTGTATTTGACACAAAAAACTGTTGCGCTCCTTGAAACTTCAAGTTGAAGCTGCATATGTTGGAGCTCTTTCTAAGAGTTGTAAAGGGAGGTAATCAGGCTTACCTGAATCCTAGAGACCGGGATAGTAATTGTGTAGCGCTTTGAGCATAAACTTGGTTTGTGGATATAGCGCATTATAAATGTACATATTATTATTATTATTATTTTTGGCGGGAAAATGAGACGATGTGCAGATTTTGATTAAGTGGTAGTGTTTGGTGTCAATATATATACATGTACATGTATGTTTACAGGGGCACAGAATCCATTTCGGTCAGTAACAACAGTGTAAAATGATATTTATAAGATCGCAGCCATTTTTAGCAGGAAAATCGGTTGTGCTGATTTCGATTAGGTGGTAGTGTTTGGTGTCAATATATATGTTTACGAAGGTTCAGAATCAATTTCTGACATTAACAACCTTGTTAAATGATCACATGTTTACATATTTAGTACATTTCCAATATGGCTGCCACTGGTGGCGGGAAAATCGGACGATGGGTTGATTTCGATTAAGCAGTTGTCTTTGGTGACAATATATATGTTTTCGGGGAGGCAGATTCGATTTCTGTCATATACAACTGCGTAAAATGGTCGTATGTTCACCAATTTAGCATATATCCAAGATGGTGGAACGTTTTCTGCACACATTATTATTTATTTATCATCGATTTTCCTGGGAAAGCAAAGCCTAATCCTGACACAAAGGCAAACAGAGTATAGCGGCTGCATGGTGCTTACGTCACGTGCCCATCATGTGCCTGTCATGACCACGCCAAGCGCTTACTACACGATCTTACTCATGGCCAAGATCTGGCTGTGCGCGAAAAGTGTTCCCACCATGATCTAGCGGTTACCAGTCAGACCGGGATACGTTCTCACCGCACTCCAGTGACGTGCTTACCAGGCCTACAGAGACTGTGCCATGCTCACCCGTCCCCAGTCACTTTCAAAGCAGAGAACAACTAAAGTCAAGCAATAAAGAACATTTCATAGTTTACTTGATGTTTCCATTTTGGGGGCTCTGAACGATTCCTTCCACACGCATCTTGGGGTCAGTTGATAATATAACCCATGCTGTAAAGGTTTTTTATACCAAATATTGACACAAAAACAAATATTGACACAAAAACGAGACTACGTAATTAAAATCAGCACAGCGTCCGATTTTCGCCCAGACATGAAAGCCGTATTGGAAATATGCAAAATATGCAAACATGTGATATTTTTACACAGTTATAAACGGCAAAAATGGAATCTGCTCCCCGAAAAATATATCCTGGTACCCCAGACGACTACTTAATCAATATCCGCTCATCATTCCGTTTTACCGCCCAAAATGTCCGTCATATTGTACATTTTCAAAATAATTGAACTTATAATCATTTTACACAGTTTTTACCAACCTACATGGATTATGTGCCCATGAAAACATATATATTGATATCAACGACGACTACTTAATCAATATTAGTGCATCGTCATATTTTGCCGCCAAACATGACCGCCATCTTGGAAATATGCTTAATATATGAACATGCGATCATTTTACAAGGTTGTAAATGCCAGGAATGGAATCTGTGACCCCGAAAACATATATATTGACACCAAACACTACTACTAAATCGAAATCAACACTTTGACCGATTTTCCCGACAAAAATGGTCGCCATCTTGAAAATATCATCATGAAATGATTGAAAACAATCTAAATAAGGTGAAAATATAAACATAATTTTGAATATTATCGCAAAATGGCTACCCTCAAATAATGGCCTCCCATACTATGAAGACCTACTCAGAAAAAATGTCAACATTGGTTTTTTGTAATCAAACATCAAAACCTACAAAATAAAGCTTATTCCATAATTTCTACCCGAATAGCCGACGGATGGGAATTATGTTACAAACCCTAACCCACTTGAAGTAGGAAAATGGGATTATAATCTCAAAATAAAAACAAAAACAAAGACATTTGAAGACTAAGATATGTTATGGTACAAATATATTTCAAAAATTGGCTTGAGCATAGGGGTCTGTAAGTTGGACAGGCATGTTTAAAGATACATTATGGTATGGGGGATTAGATAAAAAAGCTTACAGTTCTTACTATCATAGTTACATAATATAAAGGGAATTTGCCGAACTTTTTAGTCAAATTGATCAACCCTGAACTGAGGTTTAGGGATTGTTTTTTCGGCCTAGACTCGGTCATCATTAGTAAAGTCGGAACGGTACAATAAAAAATGTAGTCTCGGTGGTCCATTTTTTTTTTCTGGATAAGTTAATCAGATAGAATTTCAAGCCCAAAGAAAGACCAGCAACAGGCAGATTTAGCTTTTGCATAATGTATTTTTAAAAAAGATGATGTATAATAATCTGCACCATTTTATAACCGTCTCCTTTTTTAAAAAACAAAACAAAACAACCTTTCAGTGTCAATTTATATTTTAAATATATTTTTAAGAAACTCATGAAGACACAACTTGTACATATAAATTTAAATTATCCAGGCACGTGTCCAGGAGTTGCAGTCCCCCCCCCCCCTCTCCCCTCCTTGTCACGTAGATTGCAGAAGGAACAAGAAGTAAAGAAGACAATTACAAATACCAGACAAATTGATCATCCATGATCGTGGACACTACCTGGTTAGAAGTAATGGGTCATACGTAGGATGTGGCGACCAAGGTGTGACAAAAGACCCATGGTGCCACATAATTTGTATGTTCTTTGTCATCACACAACAATTTGTATCTTTAAACCATCTTTCTTTATTATACATTACACAATGTTTCAATGATTCACCAAAAAGTTAGGGTTAGGGTTTTCTAACATATTTCTAACATATAAGCAAAATGTATCCATATCAATCGATACCTATCAATGATACCTATCATAAGCTAACAAATTTTTTACTTTTTTAACAAAAGAAACTATGTGTTACTACAAAAGAAACTATGTGTTACTACAAAAATATATGTAACCGGTCACATCAAACTAATAACAAACATAAAGAAGAAAACGATGTTTGCTGGATAAACAAAGATACAAATTCAGAGGAATATTACGGACGTGAATTTGAAGTAGGTACGGGTTGGCATGCTCTCAATCTATCATATTACGAAAACATATCATTTTGTAGCAATATTACCAACATAAATTTGAATACTACACAAGAATTGAAAAGCCTATAGCATATATTTATTAATCACACATTTATTTTTTTCAAAAGTCTCAAGCACTCAACTATACACTAAGTTTCATCACTCTCTCTATCAGATAGAATCAGACAATGTTCATCATCGAACTCCATCTAGGAATTCACCTAATGAACGCCTAAGACAAGTTTGAACATTCTACCTTCTTCAAACTCCATCGTGGCATTCAAGACATCTAAGGGGCCATCCATAAAGTACGGGGGGAGGGGGGTCACGCCAAACACGTACAGGTGCGTAAATTCATTGGCAAAACGTACGTACAGGGGGGGGGGGGGGGTCTGAATTTTACCCATTTTGAGTGTACGTACTTTATGGATGGCCCCATAGTTATTATGTTCCAAAATCTAAACCTATCAAATTGCTTATCGCTCTGCTTGCCCTCGGCAGAAAATGCTAATTATAAAATTAATCAAGATATTGATGTACAAACTGTAAACAGCTATAATAATAATAATATGGGCATTTAAAATGCGCTATATCCACAAACTAAGTTTATGCTCAAAGCGCTACACAATTATTATGCCGGTCTCTAGAATACAGGTAAAGCCTGATTACCTCCCTTTACCTCTGGACACTTTTAAGAGCCCCAACATATGCTGCTTCAAAGAGCGCAACAGTTTTTTGTGTAATACATACACCATCCTACCGGTACCCATTTACAGCTGGGTAGACTGGAATGCAGGGATAAAGTGTCTTATTCAAGGACACAAGAACTCGGCGCACAATTCAGGTCTCGAACCTGCAACCGTTAGGTCACAAATCCCTAATTATCGAACTTAATCAAGATATTGATGTAAAGAGCTATACAACAAGTGTCCTCACTCTCACTTCAGTAAACTAAAGTTATTGTGTCCCAAAGCATCAACCAATCAAATTGCTTATCTCTGCTTACCCTACGCAGGAAATGCTTATCGTTGAACTCCACCAAGCTATTGACCCCATAAACACCTACACCAAGTTTGAATATTCTAGCTCAATTAGAAAAAGGAGTTATTGTTTCCTAAAAAGTGTGACAGTCAGACAGAGAGACGGACAAACTGCTTTCTTCGATGGGCAAATATAAAACATCGTAAGGTGCATCTATTTTTATTTCATATCAAATGGACACATGATTTTCAATTGTCATCTGAATCTGTCCGCCATTTTATTTTTCGGTAAAAATGTTCGACAAGAGATATAAATAATTTACCACAAATATCACATTAATAAGGTTTTAAACCAGTATATGTTTGTAAGAGTGATTTACCACAAACATCACATTTATAAGAGAAAGAGAAATGGGGCTTAATGTCCAGATAATTTCGGGACCTACATATGGGGTCTTTAGCAGTGGGAGTAACGCATTTATAAGGACTATTCGGATATGTTGTTTTTTTACCAGTATGAGTTCTCGTGTGTTTTTGTCTAATGATGGTGAATGATTCACCACAAACATCATATTTATAAGGGTTTCACCAGTATGCATTTGTCTCCGTAGGTGACCCTTATCACTGAATGATTTACCACAAACATCACATTTAAAAGGTTGTCCTCCAGTGTAAAGACCACTACTACTAGTGAAGGATTAACTGCAAACATTACATTTATAGTGGGTTTTTACAAGTATAAGTTTTCTTGTGTTTCTGTAGGGTACTACCATGAATAAATGATTTACTACAAACATCACATTTAAAAGGTTTTTCTCAAGTATGACTTGTCATGTGTCTCTGTAGAGTAAATGGTCTAACGTAGGATTTACAACAAACATCACATTTATATGGCTTTTCTCCTGTATGAGTTCTCATGTGCAAATGTAGAGCAGTACTGGTGGTAAATGATTTACCACAAACATCACATTTAAAAGGTTTTTCGCCTGTATGAATTCTGGTGTGAATTTTAAGGCGAGATGTGGTCCTAAATGATTTGTTACAAACATCACATTTATAAGGTTTTTCACCAGTATGAATTCGCATGTGGTTCTGCCAGTTACCAGTGGTGGCAAATGATTTACCACAAATATCACACTTATAAGGTTTTTCACCAGTATGAATTTGCATGTGTATCTGTAGGTTACGATTTTCTGCGAATGATTTACCGCACACATCACATTGAAAAGATTGCTCTCCAGTATGAGTTCTCATGTGCTTCACCAGGCCACTCCTATAAGTGAAGGATTTACTACAAAAATCACATTTATAAGATTTTTCAGCGGTATGAATTATAATGTGTTTTTGTAGAGTACAATTATTAGTAAAGGATTTGCTACAAACATCACAATTATAAAACTTTTCTTTGGTATGAATTCTAATGTGTGTTTGTAGATTACTACTAGAAGAAAATGATTTACTACAAACATCACATTGATAAGGTTTTACTCCAGTATGAGTTCTCATGTGCCTTTGTAGATCACTGCTCTTGGTGAATGATTTACTACAAACATCACATTGATAAGGTTTTACTCCTGTATGGGTTCTCTTGTGACACTGTAAACTACCAGTAGTTGTGAATGATTTACTACAAACATCACATTGAAAAGGTTTTTCTCCTGTATGAATTCTGATATGTCTCTGCAATAGATAACTCTCAGTAAATGATTTACCACAAACATCACATTGATAAGGGTTTTCACCTGTATGACTCAACATGTGCCTTTGTAGATCACCTTTCCTGAAGTATGATTTACTACAAACATCACATTTAAAAGGTTTTTCTCCTGCATGAATTCTCCTGTGAATTTGAAGCCAATGTTAGTTAATAAATGATTCAGTGCAAACATCACATTTCTTAGACTCTTGTGAATTGTGTTTTTCTTCTTCGTTATTCTGGCTAAAACTTGTCTCTGAATTTTGTAAAACAGAATCTTCTTCTTTATCATGTATTTCACAGTGTTTTTCTAAATCAGTTTCTAGAATAAATTCTTTATCACATAAATTACACTGATAGCATGTTTTAATGTCTTCAGTTTTCTCTTCTTTAACATGACAATATTCTTCTACATCATCAGTTTTCTCGTCTTCAACATGACAATATTCATCTACATCATCTGTTTTCTCTTCTTTAACATGACAATATTCATCTACATCATCAGTTTTCTCGTCTTCAACATGACAATATTCATCTACATCATCAGTTTTCTCTTCTTTAACATGACAATATTCTTCTACATCATCAGTTTTCTCTTCTTCAACATGACAATATTCTTCTACATCATCACTTTTCTCTTCTTTAACATGACAATATCCATCTACATCATCAGTTTTCTCGTCTTCAACATGACAATATTCTTCTACATCATCACTTTTCTCTTCTTTAACATGACAATATTCATCTACATAATCAGTTTTCTCTTCTTTAACATGACAATATTCATCTACATCATCTGTTTTCTCTTCTGTAACATGCACTTTGTAGTGGTGTCCTAAGTCATCAACACGTTGAAAAAATTTTGTACACTGATAAAAAGTTTCCTGTAATATATACAAGTTATAACATCATTAGTTGCCTGTAATATATACAAGTTATAACATCATTAGTTGCCTGTAATATATAAAAGTTATAACATCATTAGTTTCCTGTAATATATAAAAGTTATAACATCATTAGTTTCCTGTAATATATAAAAGATATGACATATGAAATGCTGTGAAAAAAGGGAGGGGGTGATGATGGAACAAGATAAATAGGTACATATGGAAAATAGATCGGGACGATTTACCCAATACCACTCCAATACCACATCAATATCACCACATACTACCCAGATGGAGTTTAGCGTGTTGTGGTATTTTGGATAAGTCTAATGTGAAACATTTAATGACAAAAAGTTGTTGTCAATTTACACGATATGTTTGTCAGTATTACAGGATTTTCCAATTTACATCATTATATAACAATTGAAGCTCAATAGGTAGATTTAGCTTGAACATAATGCATCATTAATTTCTTTTTGCATAGAAACAAGCTGTTGTCATGCAAGATACGCCCAGATTGCAACATTGGACGTGTAATAGCCCCAGCAAATTAGCACTGATTTTTGACTCAAAACCCCCATCATACTATACCAGTCAATGCGTGGCATAGCGCAAAATAAGGGTTTTTCAGTCACGTCTGAGTAAAGTAATCAGCGGTATTTTCCATTCAGAATAGCCGGTACCAATTTTAAAACTCAAATCCTCAATTTATTGTCAGCTAAGATTACCAATTGTAATAATTTAAATGATAATATGTCATATATTTATAATCTGGATGATACTACAAAAAAGTAGGCTATTTTTAGTCAAAATTGATCAAATTTCATTGACAAAAACAGATAAATTCCGTTTTCTACAGCTGTAATTGTTGGATCTAAGGGTATCATGCGCAATAATGATCACAAAATTGGTTTTTCTTATTTGATTGGTTCTATATCAAAAATCTACCAGAAACTAAAGGAGCAGATTCACTTACGCAGTGTGTCTAAACAATGGAAAAAGTATTCTCCTGGTGAGTATTAAACAGTAATACATATAAATAAAATAGTAATTTCAGAATTTGAAATCGAAGTTGGCTATATTTCACGCTAAAGTCACATGAGAGAGAAATGGGGTTTAAAGTCCACTCGACACAAACTAGGTCATTTCAGGACTAACATATGGTTTAAATTTTATTTCAAAAATGTGCTTGAGCGTGAGGTCTTTAGCAGTCGGAGAAAACCAGAGGACCCGAAGAAAACCCAAAAGGGAAAGCTGCCAGTGACCAGACAAACTATATGAAACAATCATATTGTTCAAAGTGGATGCGGGTCAGTTCATCCCAACCTGTTTTGTTTATCGGGCTGTTTCATCCCCCTCGTTATCATTATAGCAGTTAATTATCAGAGTTGTAGTTATTGTTTAATAAACCCTTAAGTGTTTATAGCTTTTCATTTATATTCGGGTGATAGGTTATTTGGAATTCAGTTATTTGGACATCTCTTTAAAGTTCTAGATTATCCAAAATGCAGGGATGCATTTTCCTTAAAGTAGGGGAGAGTGTGACTGTGTGTATTGTCCCTTTAAGATTAAGTTCTCGTGCTGTGTTGCTTGCATGCTGACATTAGATCTATTGATAGCACAGCTAGTAGAGTCTGAGTGGATACAGCGAGCGAGTCAGTGAGAGAGCGAGAATGAGAGCTAACAGTCACCAGCATTGCTGCGCTGTCAAATCTCTGTTCTGTAACCGTTTATGAATAAAGATAGTTTTAAGACAAATAAACTTTGTCACATATATAAAAAAGTTACTGATGAATTTATTAGAAATAGACCAAGTCGAAACATGAGAGAAAATATTTATTAACATGAACTACACGTGGTTAGTAAAAGGCTCAACCAAACGATAAAACATTAGTTGCACTTACGGTTCTTTGATAATCATCGTTTCCCATAAAAGTTGTATAAATTAAATTTTGTTAAAAACCAAAAATATGCTGGTGAATTTATTTTGAAATGAAAAACACAAAAACAAGCCCCTAGAAATTGTTAACGATAATCCGTAAGCTATGCGTTGACATGCATTCCTCGACAAGCTTGTCGTAGAGGGCAATACCAATCGATAAACTTGTGCGTACAAATCAAGTTTTTTTTCAGGAAAATGTAAGAAATGGCAATGATCACAGCGGGATAATTAAAGCAGATTAACAAATAATCCCAATGTTATTGTGGTATGTGCAAAGAAACTTAGCGGTTCTTTGGGGGATGGGGGGAAAACACGAGTTAACAATCATCCGGTATGTAATATAGGCCGTGTGTTGATTGTGTACCAATTACGGAGTTCTTTTCTCAGGAAAATATAAGAAATGACAATGACCACAGTGGGATAATTAAAGCAGATTAACCGATAATCCCAATGTTATTGTAGTATGTGCAAAGAAACCTAGCGGTTCTTTGGTGGATGAGGGAAAACGCAAGTTGTCAACCATCGAGAATCGAGGCTGTGTGTTATTTGCAATTATCCTGTTTCAAGAAAAACATTAGCAGTAATCGATCAATCAAACTCGTTTATTATTTGAGAAAGAAAAACAACGAAGTACTACTAAATTTAGTAGGCCTACCGAGTCCCAAAAGACTTATACCAAAGTCCCAAGCGACGTATACCAAAGTTCCAAACGACGTATACCAAAGTTCCAAACATCGCAGTCATATGACATGTAATCGATTTAACAGGTGTTGAATTAGCCTGGTGTTGAATTAGTTCCTTCATGAACTGTCTCTGAGCGAACGATGTCTCGCTAACAGTTCCTCACGGGCCTTATTATCAACTAGTATGAAAATAAAGCTTTACCCCATCTCGGTTCTAAGGCTATTTTAGATCCTTACCGTCTATTTTGCACCGTGAAACTTTTTTGATCACCAAAAGAAATCATTTTCTGACACAACCGAGACAAATTTATAATAAACCAACAATATTTTCGTGTAGAATTCGATGTTAGAAAAAGACCGGTCTGCGCTGACGTCAGTTAACAAACATGGCGGCCAGATTTGAACGATTTTGTTTATCTTTTTCTAACGTCGAATTCTACATGAAAATAGTCACAATAGTGTTGAATTATTATAAATTTGTGTCGGTTGTGTCAGGAAATGTTTCTTTTGGCGATTAAAGAAGAATCACGGTGCAAAGTAGACGGTAAGGATCTAAAATAGCCTTAGAACCGAGATGGAGAAAAGCCTTATTTTCATACTAGTTGATAATAAGGCTTGTGAGGAACTGTTAGCGAGACATCGTTCGCTCAGAGACAGTTCATAAAGGAACTAGTGTTGAATACGAATGTCAGCTGTTTCGTAACCTGGCTGTTTCGTACTTAGTTCATTCGTACCTCACGTAAGCTGTTTCGTACCTTTGAAAATTTCAACTTTTACATGTGCTTAAACTTAAGCGTCCTCACATGAGCTGTTTCGTACCTTCGTATCAAGAAAGAATAGAAATACTGAATGAATGCTTGCTGTATCACTGAAGTATACTAAAAGTATGCTAAATCATGTCTGTGTGAAGGTTTATATCAACATTTTTGAGTATGGTAGCTTTGGAATTGGGTTGTCACGATATATCGGTTGAGTCATAGTCGATTCGCCGCCTTCCATATTAAGCATGGCTATACTACGAAATGTGTAAAAGTGTTGTTTTTGGTTCGAAATAGCTGTCAACAGCCACGTATTTATATAGGACATGGTAATATCACGGACCTTATAATACATGGACTGAATGCGGGAAGTTGGCGATGCCTTTTTAATACGAGCGATACAATTTCTCAGAACGCAGGAATGCTTCAATGCCTTACTCAGCCCAAACGCTTAACAAAATATCAAAACTATACTATAATCTTTAGTACATATTGTTTATTGCCAACCGTTTGTGCCGCCTGACCCTCTGAAGTTAATAATCGCCGATCAATAAAATTATTGACAATAATCTCAACTCATAGTCAATAATCACAGCCCATCCATCAGAATATGTACTCAATAATTAACACCAGATTAAAAAAATTTAAATCCCTATTTAACTTCAACTTCAACTACTTTATGCTCCAAAACTTCATATACATAGTTATTGAGATAATGCAAATTTATATACAAAGGTTGAAACTTAAATCGCTAAATGGGTTTTTTTGCCAACTATATTTTTAAATATTGCAGACATTTGTATAAAATTCCCGTAGTGGTTGGATATTATTAAGTCGTCGTGTTTCAACATTATTTCAACATGTAGGAAAAGGTGCGAATCATGTTTCAACTTTAGTTCAACATGTAGGAAAAGGTACGAATCGTGTTTCAACTTTAGAAAAGGGTACTAACCATGTTTCAACTTTATTTCAACAACACATAGGAAAAGGTACGAATCAATCTGAGGTACGAAACGAGGTACGAAAGAACTAGGTACGAAACAGCCTACACCCGTTGAATACGCCTGCTACCATAATTTTAGGTGCAAAAGATCAACTTACCATTTCTGCTATTTTTGTTAAAGTTTACATCTAAGCTGATTCAACACGGTCAATTGTTGTTGCCTCGTGATAGAATTGTCTTCAGTGGTCGTATAATCTCAACTTACACAGGGTATATCAAATGAAACAAGATGGAATAATGAAACACGCCCTTTTTCTCTGTTCTACATCTTCCGTGCGTTCGATTACTGGCGCCGCGCTTCCTCGAGCCTCCACGAGTGCGTTCGGGTTACTGATGACGTCATTTAAACGGCTTACTCGCGCCAGGCCGAAGTAACCTGCCCAAGGAGCCGGTTACTTCGGGAAGTATCCCATAATCCAATTATTCAATATGGCAGCAAATAAATTTTTTGATCGAAGTTATTATTTGCAGTTTAAGTATAGTCGACGGAAGAATTATTGTTGACACTTTTCTCTGATTAAAAATATCGTGTTTCAATTTCACAGTATTTTTGTTTTTATTTTAGTGATTCTACATCTTGGTGCAACGATTCTAGGAGTTAGAAACGGACTACTCAGCGTCCTTTCAATTGCCCAAATGCACGTTTTATCGTAGAACTGATTAACTGTTTATTAACTATTTTTTTTTATTACTGGTCAATTTCCCAATTCATTGTGTGGAGTCATAAGCCATGGCTAAAGAGAACATACTGGGCTCCCAACAAGTAGGAATTCCCTTTCTTGAAATTTGGTATCTAGTTGAAGGAAAATACAAGAATTCTTCAAAACCCAGCGCCATGTATCCACCCAGACCAGCGTAAATCGAATTCGATGATCACATACTACAGCCTGGAGGTGACCCAGTGAACTTTTTGCGGTCGGTGTATGATATCTAGGCCATAATTAAAAGATTGTTTGTTTGCCCAAGCGCTACCTTTTTAAAACAGCATTATTTTTACGCTTGACAATGACACCCAAACAAGAAATAATCGGTCGGGAGATTAAACAGCCACTGTCATGTCTATACATAGTAACACCAAACACGACACTGATTTCGTAAAATCTCGCTATTTATCGTCAAAGTCTGCCCCCCCCCTCCAAAGAATTTGCCTACCTACCTACCCATATCTAATCATCATGAGTCAGGTTTGTGCAAACTGAAATATTTTTAACCCTGGCCTGATTGTCCTTTATCTTGGGCGCCTTAACTGGACAGCCCCGATTGTTCCGGGAAATTTACAATATTCAACAAAATTTAAAGTCTTCTATTATGCATAAAATTCTATCCTTGGGGCTTTATTTCGCTTATTATCCGGATTTAATAGTTCCAATAACATGCCAATGAAAATGTCCGCATATATTAATGTTTATTGGTTTGATTATTGTCTGGGCCCAGTTTCTCGAAATCTTAACTAAAGCTAAAATCCAAATTTTAGTAATTTGATTTGATAATATTAGATTGGTTTAGTGGTTTGCCAATAATATCTTAGTTAAAATCCCGTGAAACAGGCCCCAGCTCGCCGTTATTGAGCATAATTGTTTTGCGGTGTTATCTCCCATTTTTATACCCGAAGAAAGCACCGCGCCGTTCGATTACCCGTTCCAACTGCGCATGTCGAAACATACTCGGGGAACCTGGTCGAGTAAGCCCGGAGTAAGTAATCGAACGCGATAGTATATATGTTCATTTCCGGAACAACTTGGAGATAGTTTTATATTGAAAGAAGACGTGGATCTATCCAACACGAATAACTCATGTTAGAAGATTGGACATTCACCGTATAGGCCTAAGACAATTTCGTTAACACACGACGGAAAGTTATAAGATTTCCCTTTGCTTATATATGTGGAAGCTGCATGACAGGGAGTAGTAACATTTATATCTGAAGCAATTGATTATGTCTGCAGCTGTACATGTCTTTGGACTATACATGGATTTTGTCATTATTAATTTATTTTAAACAAATAAAATCTACAGAGATTAAAATGTTGAGAAACAATCTAAGTAAAATAGGTCTAGATTGCCCCACCATACAAATATCTCCACAGAGAGAGGGGGAGAGGGCGGGGGGGGGGAGAGAGAAAGGGGTCAGAGAGAGGGGAGAGAGAGTGGGGGGGGGGGAGAATGGGGGGGGGGGGAGGTAGTTTTATGATATTCTATTTTTTATGATTTTTAAATTTTACAAAATTTTATGATTTTCAATTTTATCTTAAGTGTGCTATTTTACCAAATTTTATGACATTCTAAACTAGTGTTCAAAAGAAACGATACCACCTATTTGCAACGACAGAAAAGAAAAACTAAACAAAGCCGAAGTTTATGATTAGTGTTATTCTTTTGAGAAATCCTTTCACAACATCTGTACACAAAATCATTTGAATCAAATCTGTACAATCAATATGACAAGCCGTTAAAGATCGGTGGGATTGAAAAATAAAGATTTCGTAAAACACTGATCACAGAAACAACGGGAAATGACACACCATATGTCTAAAAGTCAAGTCAGTAGCGGGTATGTCCACCTTCTGGCGACGTCGACATGTGACGCTCCTTGTTCAACCATTCCAACGGCCCCCTCTCTCTTGATATCCTGTGTTGTTTTTGTTGCTGTGATATCAACTTGTCTGATCAGCCGTTTTATACAATTTTCATGCACGTGCAGAGCATGCTAGAGAGGGAAATGTCACTTTCACGAAATTTACGTTTTTCCCTGAAGTGATCAAATGTTCCCGGTATTTTTATGGCCTATGCTGTGTTAGGGATGTACAATACGAATTGGCATGTTTTTATACTAAAAAAATCACTTAGAAAAAAATTAATTGGAAAGAAAGTTGGTATCGTTTCTTTTGGACACTAGTTTATATAAGTATATGGGGGTGGGGTCACAGTGGGTAAGACGCTGGCTAGCTAGTCTGGGGGCAGGGTGTTCAATCCCTGCATTTGCCGAGAAAGTTCATCCAGATTTTCCGGCGTGGTTCTCTCTTGTCAGTGATGAAGCATGGGCAGCTGTCTAGTCCTTTTGATGGGATGAAAAACCAGGATCCCATATACACATTGCTGTGCACGTAAAAGATCCTCTGACAGTTGGAATTCGGTATAAGAGTAGGCCTTGGTGATGCTGCCCAGGCAAAACTTCCCTCATAGCACACTGTATGTTGTATACTCGTCTTCATTAGCAAAGTCAGAGCAGAATAATAGTAGGACGTTAAACCCCATTTCATTCTACTTTATATACATTTAGGGCTCAGTCAGTGGGTGTGACAATTGTCTGATGAAGAAGTTCTCCCGCTAGTCAATAGATTATAAATTGTTTGTTGTGTGGATAAATCTTAAAGTGGGCAAGATTGAGGACCGGAGGGTCAGTGATGCAAGATGGAGGGCCCAGGGTGTCAGTGGTGCAAGATGGAGGTCCTGGGGTGTCAGTGGTGCAAGATGGAGGATCTAGGGTGTCAGTGGTGCAAGATGGAGGGCCTGGGGTGTCAGTGGTGCAAGATGGAGGGCCTGGGGTGTCAGTGGTGCAAGATGAAGGGTCTAGGGTGTCAGTGGTACAAGATGGAGGGCCTGGGGTGTCATTGGTGCAAGATGGAGGGCCTGGGGTGTCAGTGGTGCAAGATGGAGGGTCTGGCGTGTCAGTGGTGCAAGATGGAGGGCCTGGGGTGTCAGTGGTGCAAGATGAAGGGTCTAGGGTGTCAGTGGTACAAGATGGAGGTCCTGGGGTGTCATTGGTGCAAGATGGAGGGCCTGGGGTGTCAGTGGTACAAGATGAAGGGTCTAGGGTGTCAGTGGTACAAGATGGAGGGTCTGGCGTGTGTGTGGTGCAAGATGGAGGGTCTGGTGTGTGTGTGGTGCAAGATGGAGGGTCTTGGGTATCAGTGGTGCAAGATGGAGGGTCTGGCGTGTGTGTGGTGCGTGATGGGGGTCCCGGGGTGTCAGTGGTGCAAGATGGATGGTCTGGTTGTCAGTGGTGCAAGATGGAGGGTCTTGGGTGTCAGTTGTGCAAGATGGAGGGCCTGGTGTGTCAGTGGTGCAAGATGGGGGGTCTGGGTTGTGAGTGGTACAAGATGGAGGGTATAGGGTGTCAGTGGTGCAAGATGGAGGGTCTTGGGTGTCGGTGATGCACGTCTGAGGGCCTGGGAACTTCAGTGGTGCAACATGGGAGACCTGGTGTATCAGTGGTGAAGATGAAGTTTTAGAAATAACGGTAGCCAATTAGAGATACAGTACTCACTAACTCAGGGCCAGATTAATTGAATTGGACCCCCCCCCCCCCAAATGGAAGATTTCAGTCAGACCCTTTCATCAACATTGAAAAGGGGACGTAGCCTCTTTATGGTTTGTTACACTGACAAAAACAATTGGAATCAGAGAGAGAGAGAGAAATGGGGTTAAACGTCCACTCGACACAAACTAGGTTATTTTGGGACCAACATAATAATATGGTTTAATTTTATTTCAATAATTCACTTGCTCGTAGGAGTGTTTAGCAGTGGGAGGAAACCGGAGTACCTGGAGAAAACCCACGAGGCTGGACAGGCGAGCCTACTCCTTGCCACGTACATCCGGGGACTCGAAACCATGCCAGTTGACTCAATGACAAGCTTTATGACACAGCGTGCACACGCTAACCATTCAGCCATCCAACTCCCCCAATTGGCCAATGGAATTAGAGGTCAGTACATGGTGATAAATGGCATAAACATTACAAACAACATGGTCCCACACACACTGATCCCTAGTCCCCAAATGATCTAGTTGTGTTGAGTGGACGTTAAACCCCATTTCTCTCTCACCCACACTGATCCCCTGTCTATTCTACTGGGCGTCTATAAATATGTGAGGACTAAAACGATCGCAGTTTTTAATTTGTGAGTATTTAGTGTTGGACAGATCCACGTCTATATTCAATAATACCTAATGCTACAGGAAACGGAAATCAATCAGATCACGCGACGTACAATGGTTTCCGGTTCATTGTTTAGAATAGTCGCGTTCGCAAAGCCAAATGTCCAATTTCGCTTGTTTTGGGGTTTTTTTTATGGATTGAGATATAGTTGGCTATCTTGAATTCTGCTTATCGTTGGCTAGAATTGTTTTAGACGGCTAGCTCTTGTCTTATAGACGGCTAGCTTGGTCTCGGTTTACCAGATTGAGGTTCGTGTTGAAATGGATTCGGCAAGGCTAAAATATGCTACGGGAAAATTATGCGTAGCTGCAGGATGTTCTAACACCAATAATGACGGATGTTCAATGCACGCTTTTCCTAAAACAAATGATCCAGTTCGTCGGACATGGATCAACTTTGTTAAGACGAAACGGGCTCATTGGAAAGGCCCATCAGTACATTCACACTTGTGTTCAGCCCATTTTACGTCCGATTCCTTTCCCTTCCGAACCAGATTCGAAATGAATGTAATGGGGGTGAAACCGCCAAAGATGACCCTTGTAAAAGGTTCTTACCCAACCATTCACAGCCCGTCAGCCACTGTGCCATCTGGTAGTACTAGTGTTAGACGAACACAGACTCCTGTTAAAAAGAAAAAGACTTTCTTGAAAAGAGAACTTGCCAGGGTAGGTATCGTACGGTTATACAGACAACTCATCCCAAAGACAACTCATCCCACTATAGGACAACTCCAACTTTAAAACATGGGTCGAGATATAAGACAACTCATCCCAACGACAACTCATCCCACTATAAGACAACTCATCCCAACTTTAAAACATGGGTTGAGATATAAGACAACTCATCCCACCATACAAACATGCCAGTTATCTTTGTATGAATACAATTGCTATCTTTAACTCATTGGGTCCGTCTGCTTAAATATAAGGGCCAATTAAACCCCTCTCTAATACCGATTGCTTGAATATACGGTCCACTGCTTATTAGTGTCATATCCGAGAGACTTAAATTCGCGGTCCCGTCGATGCATTGTTTCCTCGAACCATAATTGTTAAATAAAAGCCAATTGGCTAACTAAAAGTAATTAATCCAATCAAATATAGTTTTGGCTAACGAATAACCAATAAAAAATGCGTAGGTCACAACAAAAGTTTAGGGGTTATAAGGTCATGAACTTTGTGGTAAAAATTTCTTTCACTGGTCGCCATATTGTTTTTGTTACGTATTATTATCGGTTATAACTGCGCTCCGTTTCTTACAATATCTTCATTATGAAAAGTAATACGGACTCGGAATTCGAAGGGTTTTTACCCGAAGATATTTTGGATTGTGATATCGATATTTATTAATGCCGTGGGAAGTGATTTTTCCGATATTTCGAGCGAAGAAGGCGAGGATCTTGATATAAACAACGGCCAGCGAGAACCAACATGGCGGCCCGTCTTGCAGTATAACGAGTTTGGCATTAAATCCAGTGACCAGTCGGTCATTTTTAGGGTCTGAGCATGGGTCAACAATATATTAGAAGAGGGGAAGAACGAGTTTGATTTATTTAGTTTGTTTGTCGGATTAAATTTATACACGTTAATCGCTGATGAAATGAATCGGTACCACGTGTGACGATGCTAAAAAAATGAAAATGAAAATGGAGAGAAGAATAGGAAAAAGGTGACCCCGGAAGAAATTCGAGAATTTTTGGCTTTACGTGTGTTTATGAGTATATCATCGCAGCCAAGAAGTAATATGTATTGGTCGCAAGACTATTATTTCGGTAATTACAAAATTGCTGGTATAATGACCAGAGACCAGTTTAATAAAACAACAGACAACTTGATTGATGAACTTTACTCAGTGCTAATCATTTATAATCTGTTGTGAACTAAAATCCCAAATGGCTAAATCCACACTGATATTCTTGTAAACCTATAATAATATTATATATATTTGGACTAACTTTTTTTTTTCAAATTGTTGACTTAAAAAGACCTTTGAGGAAGAATTATTGACTTGCCAAAATTTATAACCATGTAATGTCAATTAGCTGTTTAACGTTATGGTGACTAGTCGGCCGTGACCAGATAGCTGTATAACGGTATGGTGACTATAGTCGACCGTGACCACTTAGCTGTATATCGTTATACAGAATCCAAGTTTATGCTCATAGGGCTACACAATTACTTTCCTGGTCTCTAGGATACAAGTAAAGCCTGATTACCTCCCTTCACCCCTGAAATCTTTAAATCTTAGAAAGAGCCCCAACATATAATATTTCATGACAAGTATTCTACTTTTATTTAGATTATGGCTGAAAATGAAAGTATAACAGTACCTGTAGAAGATGAAAGTAGTACAGTACCTGTAGAAGATGAAAGTATTACAGAGTCTGTAGAAGATGTGACAAACAGCTCTTCAACATTTGAACTTAGTACTGAGGTAAGTTACACTGGTTTTATCGTTTCTAAATTATACTTTGTCACCAACAATCCTGACATTAAAAACTTTCTTTTGCGCTTGCCTTGCCCAAGACCACTCATGACTTGATTGCATCAGTTAAACTGAATGCTGATTTTTGTCTTTACGTAATTAAAATTCCAATATTTTCCTGATGCACAGAGCAGACTAATGATGGTTCCGGAAAAAAATAGCCACGGGGCCATCCATAAAGTACGTTTCTGAAAATGGGTAAAAAATTCAGACCCTCCCACCTGTACGTACGTTTTGCCATTGAATTTAAGCACCTGTACGTTTTTGGCGTGACCCCCCTACCCCCCTTCAAGCGTACGTACTTTATGGATGGCCGCCACTTTGTCAGGAAGAGACCTTGCTAGGACAATGACTGCGGACAAGCATTTTAAAACACCAGAGACAAAATAAGAACAACCTCTGTTAAGTGTTGTGCGGTTTTTAAATTTTCTTTCGGTTTTCGGTTTTTCTGGGACAAAAAAACCCGGTTTCGGTTTTTGTATTCATTTAAAAACTGTAATATAAATGTACTGATTTATAGTTATCTTATATGAATACTTGGAAGCTAGAAAAGATATCAAACATATTGATGTAATAAATTGTAAACAACAAGTTTTTTTTACTGTTATATGACTTTAATTAGGTACTAGTAAAAACAAAGTTACTGTAAACTTATTTTAGGTGCACCTTCAAGTTGGATGTGTTTCTGAATTCAGCAGAATTTTTTTTCACAAAGATTGCATTATTTTTAGTACTGTACATAGAAATGTACTGTCATACAATCTTTCGTACTGAGAAAGCCATGGACTTGGAAGACATTTTACTTCTCGAGGAAGCCATCGTGCCTTTCTATTGACAACCGGCTAAGGGTGGCATAAAATTTTGGATTATAAACCGAACCAAATTGAGAAAATAAATAGTCTAGGCCGTCCAGACTTATTATACTATTAAACACTATATACATAAGGGACCTGGTTGATCTAAAATAAAAACGAAAGTGGTTACATTAAAATTTTGGAATTTCTCAAACATTACCGAAACGAAAAATGGGTTAATTAAAATTTAGGAATTGGGAAAAATAACCAAAAAGCACGGTTATTTTTTGTTTTATCGGTTCGGTTTTCCGTTTAAATGTAAAAACCGCGGTTATTCGGTTAAACCAAAAAAACGCACATCCCTACCTCAGTTTAAAATTTAAAAACTAGGGAAATATAAAATAATTATGATCATTTCACCACAAAAAGAACTTACAGTGTAACAATCATATCACTTAAAATGGTTTTTATTTTAGCGCTAGAAAGTATGCATTTAGTTTACTTTTTAAAAAATTGATAAAAAATATTTACGAATTAAAACAATGGTATCGTTTAAATCGTTTGATAATCGGAAACAGGAAAACGGGATACGGCAACACTCCCTTGAAAAAGTAATTAAAGCTGGACAGGCTGGTACATCTGTGTCGACTCTGGATCAATAAATGATGCAGACTGGGCAGAGTAGTAGAATTGAATAAATTTAAAGGGACAATAACACTCTTGTTGGTTTGCCAGGTCCAGAAAAAAAAATTAGCCCTATTCCTACCTGCTGTTTAAATTATCCATTACAACCTATCTTACTTGTCCCGAAAAAAAAATTATCCTTATTCTAACTACAAGATGTTTAAGTGTCCTACCTGTTGTGTAAATTATCCATTACAATCTATCTTACTTGTCCAGAGTGTTCGAATATATGTTGAAATCCAAGTTGCATTTAAAAGTGCTTACGCAAGGCTTTTCAAACCATGTTACGGCATGTAGTTGAATTTTTCCAATTTTTAAAATTAGGTGTGTTAAGATGGAATTTGTATCATTTTTTAATTGAAATATTGTAAAATAGAACAATTTGTTGACCAGAATAAAGATTGGAACATATTATTCAGTTACAACAAGAGTGTTATTGGGGCTTTAAGGATCCCCGCCAAACAGAACCACAAACAGACTTGTAGAGTTTAAAGGTTGTTAAATTTATTCAACGTTTCGGGTTCGGGTTAAATACCCTTTATCAAGAATGATATTATAGAAATCCTGCGACGCCTTATATACAAATTGTTTATGAATTATAAAGAATGGTTTAGTTAGTACTATGACTTAGTTTAATGGTAACAGGTTTAATTTCTCCGAGAGGCATTTATAAATGGACGACCCGTTCACTTATCTACCACATTTATTAATTAGACGTGGAGGAGTTGGATGGCTGAATGTTTAGCATGTGCTTGCTGTATCATAAAGCCTGTCATTGAGTCAACTGGCATGGTTTTGATTCCTCGGTTGTATGTGACAAGGAGTAGGGTTGCCTGTCCAACCTCGTTGGTTTTCACCGGGTCCTCCAGTTTACTCCTACTGCTAAAGACCCCTACGCGCAAGCGACTTATTGAAGGAAATTAAACCATATGTTAGTCATGAATTGACAGTTTGTGTAGAATGGACGTTAAACCCCATTTCTCTCTCTATATCGTTTAATTTCCCGGGATACTTTAAGTATAAAGACGGTAGGGTACATGTAGAGTATAAAGATGGTAGAGTATAAAGATGGTAGGGTACATGTAGAGTATAAAGATGGTAGAGTATAAAGATGGTAGGGTTCATGTAGGGTATAAAGATGGTAGGGTACATGTAGAGTATAAAGATGGTAGGGTTCATGTAGAGTATAAAGATGGTAGGGTACATGTAGAGTATAAAGATGGTAGAGTATAAAGATGGTAGGGTCCATGTAGAGAATAAAGATGGTAGGGTACATGTAGAGTATAAAGATGGTAGAGTATAAAGATGGTAGGGTGCATGTAGAATATAAAGATGGTAGGGTTCATGTAGAGTATAAAGATGGTCGGGTGCATGTAGAGTATAAAGATGGTAGGGTACATGTAGAGTATAAAGATGGTAGGGTACATGTAGAGTAGAGTATAAAGATGGTAGGGTACATGTAGAGTATAAAGATTGTAGGGTACATGTAGAGTATAAAGATGGTAGGGTTCATGTGGAGTATAAAGATGGTCGGGTGCATGTACACTGTAAAAAAAAAATATAGGGTAAATTTTTAAAGAAATGGTACAATAAACTAAAACTTAGCCCAAATTCGATCAAACGTTTTATAAGCTTAATAAACCTGGCTGTTTATTATAATTACAAAGTTGTAGATACCGGTTAATTCATAATTTTTAAAATGAAAAAAATAAAAAGTTTTAGAATTGTATTTCTTTGTCGGTTAGGTTATCTTTTTAAAGCAATTTGTCATCTCTCTTAAGAGCATGAAGTGAAATTTCTTTTATCAATACTCTAAACTCCAAACCAAAATAATCATTTTTCTAAAAGCTAAAGAAAATGGATATGTAGCATTTTGAATCCAAACTTATCATGTATTACAGGATACTAATAATGTTATAACTTTTATATATTACAGGATACTAATGATGCCATAACTTTTGTAATTTACAGGAAACTAATTATGTTATAACTTTTATATTTTACAGGAATCTAATGATGTTATAACTTTTATGAACTACAGGAAACTAATGATGTTATAACTTTTATATATTACAGGAAACTAATGATGTAAAAATACTTCATAAGTGTGTTGTATGTGATGAGATTTTTCAACAATATGACGATTTAGAACAACATAATAAAATGCATGTTAAAGAAGAAAAAACTGATGACGTAGATGACTATTGTCATGTTAAAGAAGAGAAAACTGATGATGTAGATGAATATTGTCATGTTAAAGAAGAGAAAACTGATGATGTAGATGAATATTGTCATGTTAAAGAAGAGAAAACTGATGATGTAGATGAATATTGTCATGTGAAAGAAGAGAAAACTGATGATGTAGATGAATATTGTCATGTTAAAATAGGGAAAACTGGTGATGTAGATGAATATTGCTATGTTAAAGATGAGAAAACTGATGATATTGAAACCGTTTATCAGTGTAATTTGTGTGACAAACAATTTAAATTAGAAGGTGACTTAGAAAAACACTGTGAAATACATGTAAAAGAGGAGAAGACTGATGATATTGAAACAGTTTATCAGTGTAATTTGTGTGATGAAGAATTTAAATCTTACACTGATTTAGAAAAACACAGCGAAAATCATGTTAAAAAAGAGGATTCTGTTTTACAACATGGTAAAAATTGGGAGACGAGTTTAAGCCAGTATAATGACTCAGGATGTGGAACAAGGCATAAATGTGATGTTTGTAGTAAATCATTTCTGAAGAAATATAACCTTCAGACACACAAGAGAATTCATTCTGGAGAAAATCCATTTAAATGTGATGTTTGTAGTAAAACATTTAGTTTGAAATGTCATCTAATATCTCATGCAATTATTCATTCTACCAAGAAAGATTATAAATGTGGTGTTTGTGGTAAATCATTCAGTCAGAATAGTGAACTACAGAACCACATGATAATTCATACTGGTGAAATACATTATAAATGTGATGTTTGTAGTAAATCATTTCTAAAGAAACATAACCTTCAGGCACACATGAGAATTCATTCTGGAGAGAATCCATTTAAATGTGATGTTTGTAGTAAAACATTTAGTCAGAAAGGTCATCTAATATCTCATGCAATTATTCATTCCGCCAAGAAAGATTATAGATGTGATATTTGTGATAAACAATTTACTCGTAGTAGTAATCTACAATCACACATGGGAACTCATACTGGCGAAGTACCTTATAAATGTGATATTTGTAGTAAATCATTTCTTAAAATTGGTCACCTTCAGGCACACAAGAGATTTCATACTGGAGAAAAACCATTTAAATGTGATGTTTGTAGTAAAACATTTAGTTTGCAAGGTCATCTGACATCTCATGCGATTATTCATTCATTGGGCGAAGTACCTTATAAATGTGATATTTGTAGTAAATCATTTCTAAAGAATGGTAATCTTCAGGCACACATGAGAATTCATACTGGAGAAGAGCTATTTAAATGTGATGTTTGTAGTAAAACATTTAGTCAGAAAGGTCACCTGATATCTCATGCGGTTATTCATTCAGGCGAGAAGGCTAATAAATGTGGTGTTTGTGCTAAATTATTCACACGGAATACTAATCTACAATCACACATGAGAATTCATACAGGGGAGACCCCTTATAAATGTGATGTTTGTAGTGAAACTTTCATTAGCAGATATCGACTTAAAACCCATGTCATAATTCATACCGGAGGGAAACCATGAACTTGTGACATTTGTAATAATTGATTTATACAAAAATTGTGAGAACTCATACTGGTAAATAAAACCTTTTAAATGTGATGTTTGCGGTAAAACATTTGGTAAAATTGATTGTAAAACCGAAAGTACGATACCATTTATGACATCCAAACCTTTAACATTGGATGGTCTATTTATGGCAAATATACAAATTTATAGACCATAGAATTGTAAAATGAATAGATCTACACAACTTCTAAATATAAATAAACAAATACCAATACTTCTTTCTTTAAACTAATTTGGAATGATTTGGTCTACTACAGTACACAATAAACAATTATAGGCTTTTACCAGGGGTTTGTCGTGGTAAATTTCGAGTGCTGAGAATGTGTACTGAGAAAGACGAAGGAGTTTAAATACAACTGGGCGGCTTTCTTCGATTTATTTTTCGTGCTGGGAGGCAAAAAATAGTGGTGTGGGCAGTGGGCACATCTCTGACTTCATACAGGAGAAAGTTACTAGCAACTTGGCGGCTTTCTTCGATTTATTTTTCGTGCTGGGAGGCAAAAAATAGTGGTGTGGGCAGTGGGCACATCTCTGACTTCATACAGGAGAAAGTTACTAGCAGAATTGAATTAAAAATATTCTAATATTCATTATTGATCATTGCTTGATAAGAGTATTGAAACGTTGCATGTAATAAACCAATAAGTCGTAAATCCATAAAGTACTGTTATTATGAATACTCTATCATTAATATTGAAGAGGGGGGTTGGATGGCCGAATGGTTAGCATGTGTGTGCTGTATCATAAAGCCTGTCATTGAGTCAACTGGCGTTTCAAATCCCCAGTTTGGGCAGGTGACCCTACTCCTTGTCACGTACAACCAAGGAGTTACCCGAGAGATGACCCACCAGCGCTGTAATATAAATGAAATGGAGTTTAACGTCCTACTGTTCTGCTCCAACTGGGGTAATGAATACAGTTGCTGTTGTACAGAACAAGATGCTATACTAAACCTTAACCAGTCAAGGTCATTAGATCATTGCCGAGGGTTAGGGTAAGGGCTATATCTTGGGTTAGGGGTTTGGCACTCTCCCTGTTTACATTTCGTGGCCTTGGCAAAATCTGTAGGTAGCTTTGAAATTTAGATCAAACCTGGGTATTACATGCGTTTAGGGCGCCTTTGTCAGGCAGCTGGGTCGGATTTTCAGGAAATGTGAACTCAACCGTAATTATGGTATAACGATGATATATTCGAAAGCTTTTTAAATTGGATAAATATTGTTACCAGCACAAGCTAAAAACACGACTTTTCGTACAACCAGGGGCTATATTCCAGGAAGTTACAATCCAATGGGCAATATACGCGAATTTGGAAAGGATGAAAATTGGGACCTCTAGCTCTAGAGTGCGAGTCTGTTATCTAAAAACTTTTTTATTTTCATACAATCAGAGGTCATAATCTACGGTGGCCTTTTAGGGCCATACACTATTTTGTACATTTTTCTTGAAATTTACCGCATTTGAGAAATCGCAGTGAAACATGAAAAACCTTTCCATCGCGGTGTAAATATTTTCTCCACGGTGTCAATATTTTCTCCGCATTGTAAATATTTTCTCAGCGCTGCAAATATTTTCTCCGCGCTGTAAATATTTTCTCCGCGCTGTAGATATTTTCTCTGCGGTGTAAATATTTTCTCCCTGGTGTACACCGCGGAGAAAATATTTACACCGGCGCTGGAAAGGTTTTTCATGTTTTTTATATTTATCACAATTTTCACTGCGATTTCTCATATGCGGTAAATTTCAAGAAAAATGTACAAAATAGTGTATGGCCCTAAAAGGCCACCATAATAATCTATAAAGTAATGGTCCGATTTATGCCGATAACGAAAGTAACAAAACCAAGATTTGTGGGAGATAGTAGACCTATTTATCAAGTTTCATCGATATCTGATAAAAATTGTAACCTGATATAATAATTCCTACAAACAGGGGCCATAATCAATGTGACAGACCTATCTGCGCCAATATCGCAAGGAACCAAGATCTTTCTGTCCACAACCAGGATATTAATATGCATTTTTTCACAAGATTAAACCACCCTCCCATAAGGACCTAGGATGGTAGCCCCCCCTCCCCCTCCCAATCAAGACCTAGGATGGTAGCCCCCCCCTCCCCCTCCCATAAGGACCTAGGATGGTAGCCCCCTGTTCCCCTCCCATAAGGACCTAGGATGGTAGCCCCCCCTCCCCCTCAAATCAATCCAAATCAAGACCTAGGATGGTAGCCTCCCCTCTTACTGGCATGATAGTACGTTTAAAAACCTGAGGTACAGTGCCATTCTTCAGGCTAGTAGTAACAATTATAGTTACTACAGGAAGAAGAACATCCAATACTTGGAACAGAAGATTGGTTGGAATGGGATCCAAACTACATGTATGTAACATGGGTTTAGACTTTTCAATAATACATTTAAGATCATGTTCACTGACTGGTTCAAAAAATTAAAGTTTTCACCAATCAGCAATAATTCTATCAAATATTGAGGGGATCAAAGTCGAGTTCGAATTTAAAATATGGTATATCAAGGTTGTGGACCCTGTATAGGTCACAATTTTAATCCGATTATGATGAAAGTTGACATGCATGTTTATTACCAAAAGATCTTGGTGCCTTTTGATATTTGCGCATATTAAATTGTAACTTAATGAATTATGGCCTTTGATTGTAGGAAAAATCCTTTTCGGTATTGGTTGTTGTCTGTCCATCTATCGAATATGTGGGCATTTCCTGTCTGGCAGTGCCAGCCTATCGTTAAAGCGAGAATTTCATATTTTCTAAGAAAGTTAAAACATAATTATTTCTATGTATTTTGCTCAATAGGTTATCAACTCACTATTATACTCTCATGGGCATGATTATGACATGTATAAAATCATTCACACCGGAAATAATAACACAATTACCTCCCTTGTTTTCCTATTCCCTCCATGGAATAGCTATCTTCAAACGTTGTAATTTCAAGTTGAAAATGATATTTTTGCCAATTTCTCAACTGGCAATAGAAAATTATAAGATTAATGGGATTATTCATTAACAAGGTAGGACTGTTTATGGATATCATCTATTTTAAGGCTTTATTTTAATAAATTTTAAAAATATAACTTTAAAATATGAAATTGCAGCCCTAACTATTATAGCGAGAACTGTCAGCTCTTTATCTAATCACCCATAATGTGTGGCTAGCCAGGCAGGGTAAGCTTACTCTTTCTGACACCTGTTACCACTGTTTGTCGTGTATTTTGTACACGGGGAGCAGTCCATTTGCTGATTACACTATTTTGCTTGAATATAGTTCCTTTATGAACTGTCTCTGAGCGAACGATCATTCATGAAGGAACTAGCTTGAATATACTATTTTGCCTATAACGTTTTTTAGGACTTCGAATTCCGTCTTACGGTTTGGATTGTTCGTACTTGGTTTTATTTTATTTAAACAAATCTATTCACATAAAATAATTGATGCATTTTAAATATTAATGAAATTACGACCTGTAACATAAAAATAAAATAAACTCAAAAAAATTACCTAGGCTGGATCATTATGTTACAGCAGTATTGATTGCAGACGATTTAACAAAAGAGTAATTAATTTCGAGTGCGAGTTGATCGGGTTGGGTGGATCCACCTTTCTGTTGCATATACAACCGGATAAAGATAAGTTTTAGTGACTTGCGCAGTGAGGTTAACCAACAATTTTGCATTGTTGCGGACAAAATTAAAGACAGACCAGATACCTGTACACCTGGATAAGAAGCTTAATGAAAGTAATGGTGGGTTGTTTTGGGTTGAAATAGTAGAACAGTTCATTACTATGGCGGGTAGTTCAGCTCTGAACGTCGGTCTCATTACACTCACCCTGAGCGTTCAGAGACCTAGTTCCTTTATGAACTGTCTCTGAGCGAACGATGTCTCGCTTACAGTTCCTCACGGGCCTTATAATCAACGTATGAAAATAAGGCTTTTCTCCATCTCGGTTCTGAGGCTATTTTAGATCCTTACCGTCTACTTTTCACCGTGATTCTTCTTTGATCGCCAAAAGAAAACATTTCCTGACACAACCGACACAAATTTATAATAATTCAACACTATTTTCATGTAGAATTCGACGTTAGAAAATGATAAACAAAATCGTTCAAATCTGGCCGCCATGTTTGTTAACTGACGTCAGCGCAAACCGGTCTTTTTCTAACATCGAATTCTACACCAAAATAGTGTTGGACTATTATAAATTTGTCTCGGTTGTGTTCATGAACTATCAGAGACTGTCCCATTCAATCAATGTCGAAAATAATTGAAACCCCAGTCAATTTTACTGGGCAACTTTTCACTGCCAAACGATGGGGTGTCAGTCCATGTGGGCGCCTGTACAATGTAAACGAACATCTTAGTGAGAAAATAAGACAGTATGAGCGACACAACACGCTGTTAAAAATACCTCCCCTCCAATCAAGTTACATTTCCCTGCCATGGCACTTTAACTCTAGGTCAACGTCCATATTCAGGAATGTCGGTCATACAAGACGAAAGGCAATGTACAGGCGTTACATTGTACAGGCCTTCACATGGATTGACACCCTGTCGGTTAGCAGTGAAAAGTTGTCCAGCAAAATTGACTGTTCTCCAATTTTTTTTCGACACTGATTGAATGGGACAATCCCTGAACGTTCAGGGTGAGTGTAATGAGACCGACGTTTAGAGCTGAACTACTATGGCAGGGTATCGGGTTCAAATTGCGATTTAGAGTAAAAAGTAGTAAGTCAATAGAGAAAATTCTTATCCAAAATGGACATTTTCGTGTGGGAAACATACATGTAGGCCCTATACCGCTCTAGTCCAGCTCCAGTCCAGACGGGCGCTATTGCATTTTCGTCCCTCTACCAGTTCCTGTGGTCGTAGGAACTTGAAATGTTCAGGGGAGGTTAAGGATGACTTACAATGGCCACACACCAAATTTCAACCGAATCGATCAATAACTATTTATTTTACCGAACTTTTAATTTCTGCCGAGAGAGAACCTTATCTGTTTGACGCCATATGCATTGTGTACTATTTAGACTCGAGTATCAAGACACTAAGACGGAAACCGACACACTTTAGACTCGCATAACAAGACACTAACAGACTCCGACACACTGCGCTAGCTGTCGATGACTGCAGTTCATAAAATTTAATAATGATTTTCGTATATTTTAAATTTTGCGCTAAGCCACCAATACTTACAAAATATTATTTGGTGTTGACCAGATGGATTAGCCGTTACGTGTGAATAGTGACGTGACCTTGATGCTGACCTCGAGTCAAAACTTCCCATCCATATCGGGGCATTTGCGTTTATGCTTGCCGTGGCCTTATTGCTTACTCTATTATCAAAGTTAATTTTTCGAGGTGAAAGCAGAGACGACGTCCTTCAAAAAAGATAATTGGGTCAAAGTCGTAGGTCAAGGTCATATTACAGAAAACTAAAGTCAAACTTTTCAAGGTCATTTTTTCACCACATCCCCAGACAATACCAATAATATTGAAATACACATACCTGAATAAGATCAATGAAGATTTGACCAAAAAGTAACTTCCGTAACTTATACACTTCGAGCGCCAAATACAAGTTCAAGATTAGAAGGTAATCTTATAGGTATGACACACTCAAAGTCCAAAGTAAAACTGAATTAGATTGTTATTACTGTAACCCAGGAAGTTGGGTTTGTTAGAAAAAGTATCCAAGGAGATGATGAGATGATAGTCAATGATGTTATTACAAAGGCTTATCCAGAAGCTAAACATCCAGTGACTATGAATACAAAGGGTTCAAAGATCAGATGAAAGTGAAAGTTTGTTATTGTTTATTAGGCTGCTATGTGTGAAGTGCAGTGTAGACTAAAACCTATTATATAATTAAAACACCAAAATTCTACACTATCACAAATGAATGTCATTAGGATCAGGCCCGTAGCCAGCTTGCTGGCGGAGGGGGGCCAGCCCGGCTGATAAGGGGGGGGGGGTAGGTTCTCTTCTCCCGGCCATATGGTCGACCATTTTTTGTCGGGGGGGGGGGGGGGTAAGATTATTTCTATATTATATTTACAAGTACCAGTGATATACTTATTGTGAATAAAATTTAGTAGACTGACAATCAATTAATTAATATTGTAGTCTTCAGTTGCTAATGTTATTGCCCAAACCCAAACGATTGAAAATGTCGTGCGCCGCTTTGATAGTAACGCACGTGATTGTCAATCTTTATCCCCCTTCAAAATATTACAATGGTTTAGCTCATCAACGGTAGGATGCCCCGTGCTCTACAAAAAGTTGGTCTTGACACGGCCACGTGCACGCTTGGGTGGCTGTGTCTCGAACTATGATAATAGGTCAGCGCCGGAGTGTATGAGACTATAAATAGCCACGGCACGTGCATTTCTGTACAAATATTTCAGCTATTAGAGCCCTAAAAAATCTGTTGTTGACGATTTCGAATAGAAGTAAAATTAGCTTCTTTGTTATTACAGAAGCTTTAGAAATTACGTTCGTTTTATTTTTTAAATTGCTTTATTATTAACTGTACCGTTAGGAGTGCTATCGTTTGGTTTAGTAGAAATAATATCTCTGAAACGCTTGGTTTTGGCCGGAACATGATACTAGCAGCAGTTTCGATTTACTTTTACAAGTTTCTTAAAACAGGTGTTGAGTTGACAGACGTGCTAATTTTTAAATTCAATTTTTTGTTCCAGCTTTATTTAACGTTTCGTAAAAAATATAGTCTTGATTATCCCGACATGTCAATCAAACGTAGAATGATTGGTAGACTGGTTAAGCAAGACTAAGGTCAAAACAAGGGCAAGTAACCTGTCTTTTACTCAAAAAGTGCTGGATGTAATGGACAACACTTGGAACCAGTTTTCAGTCTACTATTTATATGATTAAATGATCATTAGCTTATTAACTACAGCATGGTCGTTTATTTAGTGACTATAATTGTGTGAAACTGATTTAAGGCTTGGTATATATATAAATATTGTGGAGTAATTGTCGAGATATTTGGAGATATTTATTTATGGTGGGGCACCCTATCAACGGACAGGTACAATGTTGTGATGGAGTATGTCGAAATTACAAGCAAGACGTTGACTTTTAAAGAGAGAACTTTTTTTTTTCATGGGGATATTTAATTGTGCAATGAATTTTATTCAACAAGAGGTGATTTCAAACTCATAGGCAAGTTTTTAATAACAATTATTCAGTAGTTTGTTCACAATCGAAGAAATCCGTTTATAATTTACCATAGTTCAAACAGTAAATTATAAACAAAAAAAACTTATAAAAAAACATTAGGTCAAGTTTTCTTATGGGAAAAAAATCTACCTGTTACATGTTTAAAGAAAATTTTTCAGAAGAATAACCCCAAATTCCCCTGTTTATATCCTCAACCACCCTCGACTTTGAAACCTCAAGTTTTTTTGGGCATAGATAGAATATACCCCAACGGTGAAAGAAATTAATTGTTACAGGTTGATAAGTGTATATAAAATTAGTACCATACCAGTATCTCGACAGACAGACGTTCCTGTAATATAGTGTACATGAACTAATAATGTTATAACTTTTATATATTACAGGCAACTAATGATGTTATAACTCTTATATATTACAGGAAGCTAATGATGTTATAACTTTTATATATTACAGGCAACTAATGATGTTATAACCTTTATATATTACAGGAAACTAATGATGTTATAACTTTAATGTATTATAGGCAACTAATGATGTTATAACTTTTATATATTACAAGAAACTAATGATGTTATAACTTTTATATATTACAGGATTCTAATTATGTTATAACCTTACATCAATGTACTGAATGTGATGAGATTTTTAAACAATGCGATGATTTAGAAAAACACACAAAAATACATGTTAAAAAAGAAAAAACTGATGATATAGATGAATATTGTCATGTTAAAGAAAAGAAAACTGATGATGAAGATGAATACTATCATGTTAAAAAAGAGAAAACTGATGATTTAGAAAAACACAATAAAATACATGTTAAAGAAGAGAAAACTGATGATAAAGATGAGTATTGTCATGTTAAAGAAGAGAAAACTGATGATATTGAAACCATTTATCAGTGTAATTTGTGCGATAAAGAATTTACTCTTGAGACTGATTTAGAAAAACATTGTGAAATACATGTTAGTCAGAAAGGGCAAACCAGAGAGGAAGAGAAGAAAAGTAATGATGTCGATGGGAAGTCTATTGTTAAACATAGAAGGAAAACTATTGAATGTGATGTTTGTAGTAAATCATTCTCCAGTAAGACTACTTTGTTGCTCCACAAGAGAATTCATACTGGAGAGAGACCTTATAAATGTGATATTTGTAGTAAATCATTTACTGAGAGTGGTAGTCTACGGTTACACATAAGAATTCATACTGGAGAAAAACCTTATAAATGTGATGTTTGTGGTAAATCATTCAGTCAGAATAATAATCTACAGAGACATATCAGAACTCATACTGGAGTAAAACCTTATCAATGTGATGTTTGTGGTAAAGCATTCACCAGTAAGTCTTCTTCGTTGCTCCACAAAAGAATTCATAGTGGTGAAAGACCTTATATATGTGATGTTTGTGGTAAATCATTTACTCAAAGTAGTAATGTACAGAAACACATGAAAATTCATACTGGAGAAAAACCTTATAAATGTGATATTTGTAGTAAATCATTTAGAGTGAATCGAAATCTACACACACACATGCGAATTCATACTGGAGAAAAACCTTATAAATGTGATGTTTGTAGTAAATCATTCAGTCAGAGTAGTCATCATCAGAGACACATGAAAACTCATTTTGGGGGACACCCTTATAAATGTGATGTTTGTAGTAAATCATTTACTGAAAGACAAAATCTAACAGAACACACAAAAACTCATACAGGAGAAAAACCTTATACATGTGATGTTTGTAGTAAATCGTTTAAACAGAATGGAAATCTTAAGGAACACATGCGAATTCATACAGGAGAAAAACCTTATAAATGTGATGATTGTGGTAAGTCATTCTGTCAGAAAAGTCAACTACAGAACCATATCAGAACTCATACAGGAGAAAAACCTTATAAATGTAATGTTTGGAGAAAGTCATATGCCCGAAATAGTGATCTACAAAAACACACACAAATTCATACAGGAGAAAACCCTTAAAAATGTGATATTTCTGGTGAATCGTTTGCAGTGAGTCAAAGTCTTAAAGAACACATGCGAATTCATGAAGGAGAAAAAATTTATAGATGTGATGTTTGTAGAAAATCATTCATTCAGAACCACATTATAATTCATACCGGAGTAATGAATGAATGAAATGGGGTTTAACATCCTACGCTTCATACTGGAGAAAAACCTATAAATATGATGTTTGTAGTAAATCATATGCTTGAAATAGTGATCTATAAAAACACATAAGAACTCCTACAGATGCAAAACCTAAATAAATTTTATATTATAGGGTCAGATCAGTTTTCATGTCCACTAAATTCTAAGATTTGCTGATCTTGCATTGTTTTGGATGATAAATAATTAATCTCGGGGATCACATGGTTAAGAGGGTAAGGTGCTGGCTCGCTAGCCTGGAGATCAGGTGTTCGATCCCTGCATTGGCCAAGGGTTCATCTCGATTTTCTGGCGTGGTTCCCCCTTGTCAGTGATGCAGAAAGAGGGCCTGACAAGGACAGCTGCCTAGTCGTTCGGATGTGACGAAAAACCAAGGTCCTGTGTACACTAGGGCTGAAACCATACGCTTAGCCACGATACGATACACTGTTTTTTAACCACCTTACGATGTGAATGCATCACGATACACGTCATTTTCTGTGGAGGTCACAATTATTATCGGATTTGAAAAACTGTTTGATTATATCACCGTTACACCCTAAGTAAGGTTCAGTTCTATTTCGGGGAAATCGGACCAAAATTGTCATACAAAATTGCCGCCGTTTGTACGTGAATACTGTTAAAAAATGGTATATCAAGGTTGTGCCCTGTATCGAAAGGAACGGAGATCTTATGGTGATAAACCTATATTTCATATTTCATTGAAATCTGATAAAAATTGTGAACTGTAGACTGTTCACAAACAATTGTGGACGGACAGAGGTGACGACAATATACCTCCACATGAAAATGTGGGCGTATAAAAAAATATGTGACAACGCTTGTTGGCTGCCAGGACAACTAAGCTGCTGTGTTTTCCCTTTTGTGCTAAGAGGTTGATTGGCTCCGTCCTTTGCAATTCCTTTTGTTAAAAGGTTCTATGGCACCTCTAAAGATAGGTTGCCAGGCAAGGAAACATACACCAACAGCAGCTAAGTTGTTCGGGCAGTTGTTGCAATTTTTTACTTTTTTCGGTAATGTAGCAATTACAATACACTAAAATCTGATTAAGAGTAACAACTCATAAAGTAATTATCAGAAAATCATTAAAATTTGTTTTGCTTTGATGAATTTCTCCTCCATACTAAAATTCTCCTCCATGCTAACGTGTAGTATACGAAACATTTAATATCATGGATTTTGCTGTTCAAGTTATCAAAATTCATTGAAAATTAAAATACTTGTTCGGCTCATATTGTCATGACCTTAAACACTGTGTATCAATTTAAAGTCAATCAGATATTAACTTTAGCTTCTATAGTGTCCACAAGATTTTTTGAAGTGATCAAGGACCATAACTCTGACAGTAATTAAGGGAAATCGCTGAAAATCAATAGGCATCTTCGTTTCATGACCTTAAAGCTGAACTCCGATTACAAAACTTCAGAAATAATTAAATAAAAAAAAATTACCACCATACTTGTTTTAGTTTGATTGAACAAGTATGGCGATTGTACGACGTATTATGAAAACAGAGATAGGCCACGCCCACATTCAGTGTATACTTTGTCAACCACAGTTACCACACTATCAACATCCGGCTAGAAATATTTCAACCTCCCGACTGATTGAGGGTTTTTCACTTACACTATCGGTTTGCTGAAAATACTATTGTTACACAATTATTATCTCTGATCAGGATCATATCATTTTACTAATTAGACGAAATAGGTAAACCACTGTGTACTTTTGCTCTAAAAATATGGGAAAAACTACCTTACCCCAAACAATAGCAATTCTTCTTACACCAACCATTTGTTTCTTTTTCTTGAAAAGTTTTGCACATCAGCGTATACACACCAAATAATTTCTAGTATTATAAAGTCTAGTATTATCGTTCCAAAATATATCCAAAGCAGCAATAAAACTGTTATTCTGTCCATCAAAGAAGTATGCTTTCACTTATTCTTCATCTTGTTATTTATGAGGATCAAGGGACATAGGTAGTTATGTCCCTTGATGTTGTGTCAACAGCATCCATTTGTTTGTTGTTCGTAGACTTGTAATTGTTTGGGGCGAAGCAGTTTTCTTTCATTTTTAGAGCAAAAAAAGTACACAGCGGTTTACTTATTTCGTCTAATTAGTAAAATGATATGTACCTGATCAGAGATAATAATTGCGTAACATTAGTATTTTCAGCAAACCGATAGTGTAAGTGAAAAACTCTCAATCAGTCGGGAGGTTGAAATATTTCTAGCCGGGTGTTGTTAGTGTGGTTGACAAAGTATACACTGAATGTGGGCGTGGCCTGTCTCTGTTTTCTTACGTCGTACAATCCCCATATTTGTTCTATCAAACTAAAACAAGTATGGCGGTTATTTTTTTTTTATTTAATCATTTCTGAAGTTTTTTAATCGGATTTCAGCTTTAAACACTGTATATAAATTTAAAGTCAATCGGATATTAACTTTAGCCTCTAGAGCGTCCACAAGCTTTTATGATATGATCAAGGGCTACAAATCTTGACAGTAATTATTGGAAATTGCTGAAAATCAATAGGCTTCTTCGTCTCATGACCTTAAACGATGTGTATAAATGTAAAGTCAACCGGATATTAACTTTAGCCTCTTGGACGTCCACAAGCTTTTTTGAAGTGATCAAGGGCCACAACTCTTGACAGTAATTATTGGAAATTGCTGAAAATCAATAGGGTTCTTCGTCTCACGACCTTAAACACTGTGTATAAATTTAAAGTCAATTGGATATTAACTTTAGCCTCTAGAGTGTCCACAAGCAGGGCGACGACAATATACGACCACATTTTAAATTTTTAGTACTACAATTTATATTATTATCAATTCTGGTATTTGAAAAAGTGAATTGAGTATTAAGAATCATATGTTGGCAACATTTACAAAGTAAGCTATGGCATTTAGAAGTAGTAAAAGTTCCATTACTAGAAGCTTGGAATTTAACTCTAGTAAGTAGCTTTTTAAGACTAGGGGGCTGGCGTTTACTATTAATTAATTCTATACCATGAAATTGATTAGTAAGATTATCATTAGAAAGGAGAACATTCTTAGTATCATAAATATGTTGTGTCGAGGATTAGGATTATATGTTGAAATAAAAGTAATACAAGAAGAGATATTCTTTTCTTTAGGCGTTCTTAATACTTCTGTAGTTAGACCCCTAGCTTTTTCAATACCTATATTAATAACCCCAAGTGGATAATCTTAATTCATCAAGTGGTCGATATTAATTAGCTTTATCACCCAAAAATACATTCTACAATAGATATTGCTTGTGTGATAAATGTTATAATCTACTTGAGATATATAGCAAAGAATAATATTTTTATTTATTTCTGCATGTAAGAAGGGATCGGGTGATAAATAAAATCTCCTACTCATCTTTTTTGATATCAAAAAATCTCAACACTTGTTGATAAAGTAAAAAAAAAACTCGGCAGAGCCTCGTTTTTTTACATTATCAACTTGTGTTGATATTTTTTGATATCAAAAAAGACTGGTAGGAGATTCTCTTTTCGTCCACTTAACCATCCATAAATAATAGACTTAAAAATGTTACGAGTGTCGCAGGGCCGTATGTAGGATTTTAAAAGTGGGGGTGCAGCAGAGAAGTGGGGCGCCATAGCCTCCACGTAACTGGGGTCCGCCATTAAAATCAACTGACTGATCAGTGCCTGAAGAGCATTACTGTGTGATCACAATCAACTGTATTATTTTATATTTGAAAGATAGGCTGGCACTGTCAGGCAGGATACGCCCACATTTTCGAAAGATGGATAGAGAACAGGACCATAATTCATTAAGTTACAATTTGATATGCGTAAATATCGAAAGGCACCAAGATCTTTGGGTTATAAACATACATGTTAAGTTTCATCATAATCAGATTAAAATTGTCACCTTAACAATTTTGTATGGCAATTTTGGTATGATTTTCATTAAATTCACAATCAACCTTCCTTACAGTGTAACGGTGATATAATCAAACGTTTTTTTCAATCGGATAATAATTGTGACCTCCAGAGGGACCACAAGCTAAAAATGGAATTTTTTTCGTATAATCAGGGGCCATAATTCAGGAAGTAACGTTCCGATAGACGCAAATATCAAAAGGAACCAAGATCTTGTGGTTATAAAAATGCATGACAAGATGTTTCAAAATCTGTTCAAAATCGTGCCTCCATAGGGTCCATAACCTTAATATACCATATTTTTTCGTGCAAATGGCGGCCATTTTGTCTGGCAGTTTTAGTTCGATTTTGAAGAAATTTGAACTCAACCTTCCTTAGGGTGTAACAGTAATATAAACCAATTTTTTTAAATCAGATAATAATTGTGACGTACAGAAAGGCAACTTTTTCGGACAATCAGGGGCAATAATTCAGGAAGCTACATTACGATAGGCGCAAATATCAAAAGGAGCCAAGATCTTTGGGTTATAACATGCATATCAAGTTTCATCAAAATCAGTTCAAAATTGTGACCTCTATAGGGTCCACAAGCCAAAAAACGTAATTTTTGTTCAATCAGGGGCTATAAACCATGAAGTTTTGATCTGATACATGCCAATATCGGCACAGCCGAGATCTTTCAGGGATAAACCTATATTTCTAGTTTCGTAAAAATTCAGATAAGAATTGTGACCTGTAGAGAGTCCACAATCCTTGATATATTATATTTTTACACAATTCGCGTACAATCATCGGCCATTTTGTCCGTCAATTTTGGTCCGAATTTCAGGAAATTAGAACTCAACCTTCCTTACGGTTTAACAGTGACATAATGAGACAGAATTTTAAAACGGATGATAATTGTGACCTCCAGAGGCACCACAAGCTAAAAAGATAGTAAGCTTGCACTGCAGGATACGCCCACAGAGATGGATAGAGAACAAGCAATACCGAAAGTGATTTTTTCTACGATCAAAGGCCATAAATCAGGAAGTTACAATCCGATATGCGCAAATATCAAAAGGAACCAAGATCTTTGTGTTATAATCATGCATTTCAAGTTTCATCAAAATCGAATTAAAATTGTGACCTCTACAGGGTTCACAACCTTGAAATAACATTTTTCACGTACAAACGGCAGCCATTTTGTATGGCAATTTGGGCCCAATTTTCACGAAATTCGAACTCAACCTTCCTTAGGGTGTAACGGTGATATAATCAAACGATTTATAAATCAGATAATAATTGTCACCTCCAGAGGGACCACAAGCTAAAATAGGTGATTTTTCAGACAATCAGGGGCCATAATTCAGGAAATAACGTTCCGATAGGCGCTTATATCAAAAGGAACCAAGATATTTGGGTTATAAACATGCGTTTCAAGTTACATCAAAATTTCTAGTGTGTCCACAAGCTTAAAATGTGACTTTTTGTACAATCAGGGGCCATAATCCATGAAGTTACTTTCAGATACAAGCCAATATCAAAGGAACGGAGATCTTAGGGAGATGAGCCTATATTTTAAGTGTCGTTGAAATCGGATAAAAATTGTGACCTGTAGACTGTCCACAAACAAATTGTGGACGGATGTCTGGACGGACAATCAGGGGCGACGACATAATACGTCAATGTGAAAATGTGAAATATCCGAATATAAAAAGTTGTACACAAAAACCAATCATGAAGATGTCAATGGTGATCTCAGTTCTGGAACTAGATACATATGGCAGGACCAATAGTGTTTAAAAAATTATAAAACGGCTGCCACTAAAACTCCCTGATGATGTACTGTTAAATTGACCTACGAAACGTTGGATTAAAATAATGATGGTTTTAGTGGCAGCCGTTTTATAATTTTTTAAACACATGAAAATGTGGGCGTATAAAAATTGTCCAATTATTTTGGGGGGAGTGTAGAGGGGGGGGGTGCCATTTCTTGGGCGCCTTATTTTTCTTGGAGTGTCAGCCAGAACATTCAAGCACTTTTAAGTAAAAAATACACGTAGGTTATATGCTCTCGTTTTAAAAATAGTCTTGCTTAACCAGTCATCCAACCATTCTCCCTCTGATTGACAGGCCGGGATAATCAAGACTACTTTTTCTTTTTTTGTCTAACATAATAGAAAAAAAACCAAGATATTGAATTTAGAAACATGCACATTAGTCAACTCAACAATTGGTTTAAGAATCTTGTAAAAGTAAAATGAAACTAAACCAAAAGATGCCTTTCCTAACGGTATAGGTAATGATAAAGCTATTTAAAAAATAAAACAAACATAATTTCTTAACCCTTGTACGTCGTCATTTTGGTAATTGATGTGCCATAGGGACGTACAATGTACGTCCCCATATTAAGCATCTACTAAGCCTGGGTCTAACGTTATTTCCAGTTATAAGGACGTTTCTCGTACGTCCGATAGGCACATCAGCAAATGTAAATTATGTTTACCTAAAATTTCGTCAGATGGCAGCACTGGGGTGACTTGAAACCAGGACGACCAACTGACAAATTTCACAACAATGGCGTCGTCACGTGCTAGCAAAGCAAGTTGGTTTTATGCCGTTTTTTTGCTTATTTCTTTACCAATTTCGTTGTAGTTTGAGTGAATAAAGGCTGTACACAATACACATCGGAGATCATTGTCATTATTTACTTGGGAGTCACATTTTGAGAGGTTGGGGTACTTGGGGGATGGTAAATTTTGGCGGCCATATTGGATTTTGTGACGTTTAAAAAAAAACGGCAAACGGGTTACACAAGTGGCCCGGCACTCAAATGGTTAAGCTGCTGTAATTACTAAAAAGTTAAATAATACTGCTATTCAAATTGTGAACAATACATTTTTTACGGTTGTAATAGTGGATACATGTAGATGTGCATAGAATTTATAGACTATGTTATCGTACCACAGGACTAGCTAGAAATCACTTTGAGACAGGCCATTGAAGTGTGCACGTTTCGCTGTATCGAGGGGGTTGGGTGACCGGAGGGTTAGCATGTGCTCGCTGTATCATAAGGTCCATCATTAAGTCAACTTGCGTGGTTTCAGTTGTACGTGACAAAGAGTGGGGTCGCCTGTCCAACATCCTGGGTTTCCTCCCACTGCTAAAGACCCCTACGCGCAAGTGATTTATTTAAATAAAATTAAACCATGTGACATGACCTCGTTTGTGTCGAGTGTACGTTAAATGCCATTTCTCTTTCTGTCGCCATGTCAAGTTCAACTTTCAGTAGAGAAAAAAATCGCTGCGCAGGGCTCCCTTCGACAGAAAATACATTTTCCATCAGTATGAGTTTTAATATTTGTGAGGTTTATCTGCAGTGTTTGTTTTAAAGGGGGGATCACGGTGGCTCAGTGGATAAGGCGCTGGTTCGCTAGCCTGGAGGTCGAGTGTTCGATCCCTGCATTGGCCGAGAAAGTTCATCTCGATTTTCCGACGTGATTTCCCCTTGTCAGTGATGCAGAAGGAGGGCCTGACAAGGAAAGCTGCCTAGTCGTTCGGATGGGACGAAAAACCGAGATCCCGTGTTCACATTCGAGTGCACGTAAAAGATCCCTTGGCAGTTGGAATTCGATACAAGAGTAGGCTGTAGCGCCCGTCTTCATAAAGCTCAGGTTAAGTGCATAACAGTAGGACTTTAAACCCCATTTCATTCATTCATTCATTGTTTTAAAGGAGTACTAGCAGCAAATGATTAACCACAAACATTTATAAGGTTTTTCACCTGTATGCAGTTCAGAGCAGAACAATAGAATGTTACACCCCATTTGATTTATTATAAATATCACATTTTTCATCAGTTTGAGTTTACACATTTGTACGATTTATGAATTTTCATGTGTTTCTTTAGAGGTGTACTACCAGCAAATGATTTACCACAAACATCACATTTATGAGGTTTCTCTCCTGTATGAATTCTCATATGCAGTCTAAGTTGACCAGTTTGTCCAAACAACCTATTACATACGACACATTGAAAAGGTTTTTCTCCTGTATGAGTTCTTTTGTGAATTTGTAGATAGCTACTTCTTGCGAATGATGCACTACAAACATCACATGCATAAGGTTTCTCTCCAGTATGAATTCGCAGGTGCTGCCGAAGCTGACCTGCTTGCCCAAATGATTTATTACAAACATCACATCTATATGGTTTTTCTCCAGTATGTGTTCTCATGTGCCTTTGTAGATCACTACTCTTGGCAAATGATTTACTACAAACATCACATTGATAAGGTTTTTCTCCAGTATGAATTCTCATGTGCATTCGCAGTCGACATGTGCGCCGAAATGATTTACTACAAATGTAACATTTATAAGGTTTTTCTCCGGTATGAATTCTCATGTGCAGCAGAAGTTGACCCGTTCGTCCAAATGATTCTAAACAAACATCACATTTATATGGTTTTTCTCCGGTATGAATTCTCATGTGTTGTTTAAGTTTGCCCTTTTCACCAAATAATTTATTACAAACATCACATTTATAAGGTTTCTCTCCAGAATGAATTCTTATGTGTCTCTGTAGACTACCACCTTGTGTGAATGATTTACTACAAATATCACATTTATAAGATTTTTCTCCTGTGTGACATTTGTTAGAATCTGTTTGCTTGTGCTGTGTTTCACAATGTTTTTCTAAATCAGTTTCTAATCTAAATTCTTCATCACACAAATTACATTGATAAATGGTTTCAACATCATCAGTTTTCTCTTTTTTAACATGACAATATCCATCTTCATCATCTGTTTTCACTTCTTTATTAAACTTAATATGACAAAATTCATCCACATCATCAGTTTTTTCATCTTTAACATGACAATATTCATCTAAATCATCAGTTTTCTCTTCTTCAACATGTATTTTTGTATGTTTTTCTAAATGATTGTATCGTTGAAATATCTCATCACACACAGTACACTGATGGAAAGTTATAACATCATTAGTTTCCTGTAAAATAAAATTTATAATATCATTAGTTTCTGTAATATATAAAAGTTATAATATCATTAGTTTCCTGTAATATATAAAAGTTATAATATCATTAGTTTCCTGTAATATATAAAAGTTATGACATCATTAGTTTCCGGTAATATATAAAAGTTATGACATCATTAGTTTCCTGTAATATATAAAAGTTATGACATCATTAGTTTCCTGTAATATATAGAAGTTATAACATCATTAGTTTCCTGTAATATATAAAAGTTATAACATCTTTAGTTTCTTGTAATATATAAAAGTTATAACATCATTAGTTATAACATCATTAGTTTCCTGTAATATATAAAAGTTATAATATCATTAGTTTCCTGTAATATATAAAAGTTATAATATCATTAGTTTCCTGTAATATATAAAAGTTATAACACCATTAGTTTCCTGTAATATATAAAAGTTATAATATCATTAGTTTCCTGTAATATATAAAAGTTATAATATCATTAGTTTCCTGTAATATATAAAAGTTATAACATCATTAGTTTCCTGTAATATATAACAGTTATAACATTATTAGTAGCCTGTAATATATAAAAGTTATGACATCATTAGATTCCTGTACAAAGGGATGACAATCTACAAAGACAGTATAAATGCTGAGGCCAGGTTTCCAAAAGTAGAGGTTTCAGGTCAAAGTTTTAAATGACAGAAAACAAATTTGGAAACTATTTTGTGAAAATATACATAAAATGACACCCAAAATTTTGTATTTTATAAAAATGCTCTAATTAGATCCAAAGTTATGGAATTTTAAAATCCGAGATCAACATCAATAATGTAATCAAAATGCTCTATACCAGTCTATTTCCTTTGCATGGCACCAAAATAAGAGCTTCTCAGTCACATCTGAGCGACGTTTAATATAAGCGGTATTTTCTCTTCAGAATCACTAATAAGCTATTAATTATAAAAAAGAAAATCAAAATAATTTGAATGATATGTAAAATATTTGCAATCTGTATAATACCACAAAAAAAGTAGGCTAACAAGTCGAAATTTAGAAAATTCCAGTCAGCAAAACTGATAAATCTTGTTATCTACGGCACCATAAATATCACTAAAAAAAATTATCTGTACCAAAATCCAAATTTAGGTGCAGATTCACCAATGATATGCTCTCATGAGTCTTAGCAATTTGCGTGGATAGAAAATCTCTGGACGCGTAATCAGAGGAGCGTCTGCAATACATAAACAGTAATTTTGGCCACATTTTAATAATAATTATTGAGTCTGACTCTTTGCAGATTGATATTAATTGCTAGAAATACATTTAAATAAAAAATTAAATCAGAATTGTAGATTGAATTGGGCTGTATTTCACCTGCTGCCTGTCAGATTTCACGCTAAAGTCACATGACCTGAAACCCCTACAAAGAGTCATAAGTCAGAAACTTCGCTAGACTGAAATTTCATGATATCAATCTGTAAACAAACAGAAAAAAGTCATAAAATATGGGGGAGGGGGGGGGTAACCAAAATACAAAAAAAACACCTATTTTTAAGGTAAATTTGGACCGCTCATTAAAGGCCCAATAAAATGTGTTTTTTTTTAAACCAAAATATAGAAAAAAACGTTTTTTTTTAAGGCAAATCTGGACTGCTTATAAAGGCCCAATAGCACTCTTGTTGTAACTGAATAATATGACCAAATCATTATTCTGGTCAACAAATTGTACTATTTTACAATATTTCAATTAATTGATAATAAAAATTTCATCTTAACGCACCTAATTTAAAAAATGGAAAAATTCAACTATACATGGTTTAAAAAACTTTACGTAAACCTTCTTAAATGTAACTTCGATTTTAAAATATTTTTGAACCCTTTGCACAAGTAAAATGGGATGTAATGGATAATTTACACTACAGGTAGAACACTTGAACACCTAGTAGTTAGAATAGGGCTATCTTTTTCAGGAAAAGTGTTATTGCCTCTTTAATTAATTAGATGATAATAAAAATGAAATAACTTACCATTTATCGCTGTTATTTGACATTTGTTGATACAAGTTGATTTAACTTTTCAAAACAAGGTCCCTCATCTGGTGAACAATATTTTTCTGGTCCTGTCAAGCCAGCAAATGCCAGCAAAAGTGTTATTGCCTCTTTAATTAGATAATAATAACTCACCATTTATGTGATCAGTATCGCTGTTATTTGACATTTATTGATACAAGTTGATTTAACTTTTCAAAACAAGATCCCTCGTACTGAACTATATTGGCCTGTCTTCAAATTTAATGTCTACAGTGAGCTCGAATATCGAGGTGTATTCAATGAAGCGACACTGAATAAAGAAAACATTAATACGGCCATAATTCGATATCCCATGTTCATTTCCGGAATAAATGTTTGGATAGTTGTATATTGAAATACGCCATGGATTTACCCACATGAATAACTCATAATCTATATAATGTCCCATTCACGTCGTGTGACCCTTACCACATGACGTCAGATACCTCTTGTAAGTAATGATTCAGCTCAGCTAAATTTCACTGCCATGTATTATAATGTCAGATACAAAATAAAATGAAATGAAACGGGGGTTTAACATCCTACTATTCTACTCCTAAACTGTGCTAAAGAAGACGGGCATACAGTGTGCTATGAGGGAAATTTTGCCCGGGCAGTGGCACTATGGCCTACTCTTATATCGAGTTCCAACTGCCAAGGTATCTTTTACATGTGTACAAAGGACCTTGATTTTCCGTCCCATCCGAACAACTAGACAGCTGTCCTTGTCAGGCCCTCCGTCCTGCATCACTGACAAGGGGAAACCACACCAGAAAATCTAGATGAACTTTCTCGGCAACGCTGGGATCGAACGATCTCAGACACAGCTAAACTAAAGTGAATTAAAAGCAGACGTGGCCCAATTGAGATTCCATACCAAATAGCTAACTTGCTGTATACATATTATAGCAACTTTTTTAGGGTCCTAATAGTTAGTGCAGGGGGACTGCGCCAAAACAACAAACAAAACAAACAAAAAAACAATTCAAAAAAGAGGGAATGGATCCGGTGGCTAGCCGTAAGCGGCCACTGCGCTGTACAGTCCCGGGTCTGAAGTAACACAGACTTCACTCAAAATTGAAAATGATCAGGAAAAACATTATGTAGTGTCTGCATGAGTCATGGTCTGCCATATGCTACAAGCAATAGGAATGTAAGCATATTGTGGTAAAAATATTTAACTATAGGTCTACAAGTAACCATTGGTGAAATGTGTAAAAATAAAAAGTAGTCTAAAAACATAAAAGAAGTGTTTAAATAAAATATTCAATTAAATAGATGTATAGTGAATGTATTGAGGGAACATATTACGCACAAACAACTGAATACAAAGAAGCAAAGAAAATGTAGACTGCCTCAGGAGGCAGTTGTCTGCTAACTAAATGGTGTGACGTAAATACGTTGTAATGTTATCAATGACGTCAATAGAATATATTAACAAAAAGGGCGATAATCAAGATTGAATAATGCTAAAAGTAAGTTTAAACAATCAATCAGACCTCGACCATACTCTGCAACTTGGGTATCATTTAATGTGTTGTTTTAGCAGGAGTTTCTATATTTAATATTTAGTTTCAAACCTGACTTGATCTCAGGGGCCCCTAATGAGGTGACGAAAAATATATTTCATATATCCTTTTGAATGGCACGCATGCGTAACACACAATTAAACGAACTGTAATACAAGGAATTATTACATATGAAATCTATTCAATTCCAAATGGCATACAAGTCTTGAAGCGCCCAATCTCTCGCGCCACTAGATCAATTACTGTGAAACTTTCATCTGTAATTTGAATTTTTTTTTCATATTGTCATGAATGGCAGGGCCCTGGGCCTAGCTAGGCCCTTATAGAGTAACCAAGTCCTCCCATTCAGTTTGAATATAGCACTCATAGAAAAAGAGCTGGCTGTTCTTCCCGTAACAGATCAAAAGTTTCATTCAAGTTATCACCCTTTTAAGATTTGGCAAGATGTGGCATACATGTAGATTGTTTATCATCGTAACAATGGTACTTGTTATTCGAGACTTGGCCTTGATTTGCCATATTTATATCAAATCATTAAATGGCGACTGTTTCAATCTATATAAATCTCCACCTTCTGATGATCTTGAGACACCTAACACAATTTGGCGACCTATTCGACTAGCGGGCTATTCGACCAATCCAGCTGGCAACCTATTCGTTGGCAAACTATTTAGAGTAAATTCAAAGTTCGCCCAAACTCATCTATTTTTATCAACCAATAAAATCCATCTTCGGTCAGGTCTATCTATTTCACATATACACAATGAATTCTGCTAATGTTTTTAGCGTGGGGATTGACTAATAGTTAATTTGTTTCAGTTCTAAAACAAAAAATAAAAACTTCAACGCAATTTTAAAAGATAGTAAGCTGGCACTGCCAGGCAGGATACGCCCACATTTTCAAGAGATGGTTAGAGAACAAGCAAAATCGAAAGTGATTTTTCCTACAATCAAAGGCTATAATTCATTAAATTACAATTTGATATGCGCAAATATCGAAAAGAATCAAGATCTTTAGGTTATAACCATGTATTTCAAGTTTCATCAAAATCGAATTAAAATTGTGACCTATACTGGGTCCACAACCTTGATATACCATATTTTAACACTATTAGCCTACAAAGGGTGGCCATTTTGTCTGGCAATTATGGTTCGATTTCCCTGAAATTCAAACTCAACCTTCAGTATGGTGTAACGGTGATAGAGTCAGGTTTTTTAAATCGGATAATAATCGTGACCCCCAGAGGGACCCTAGGCGATTTTTCGGACAATCAGGGGCCATAATTCAGGAAGTTATGAATTGATATGTGAAAATAACGAAAAGAACAGTATTCGCGTACAAACAGCAGCCATTTTGTATGTCAATTTTGTTCCGAATTTTCCCGAAATTCGAACTCAACATTCCTTAGGGTGTAACGGTGATATAATCAAACGATTTTTTAAATCAGATAATAATTGTGACCTCCAGAGGGACCACAAGCTAAACAAAGACGATTTTGCGTATAATCAGGGGCCGTAATTCAGGAAGTTACGATCCGATATGCGCAAATATCAAAGGAACCAAGATCTTTGGGTTATAACCGTGCATTTTAAGTTTCATCAAAATTGAATTAAAATTGTGATCTCTACAGGGTCCACAACCTTGATATACCATTTTTTAACAGTATTCGCGTACGAACGGCGGCTAATTTGTATGGTAATTTTGGTCCGATTTTTCTGAAATTTGAACTCAACCTTCCTTAGGGTGTAACGGTGATATAATCAAACAATTTTTTAAATCGGTTAATTATTGTAACCTCCAGAGGGACCACAAGCTAAACCAAGACGATTTTGCGTATAATCAGGGGCCATAATTCAGGAAGTTACAATCCGATATGCGCAAATATTGAAAGGAACCAAGACCTTTGGGTTATAACCATGCATTTTAAGTTTCATTAAAATCGAATTAAAATTTTGACCTCTACAGGATCCACAACCTTGATATACCATTTTTTAACAGTATTTGCGTACGAATGGCGGCCATTTTGTATGGCAATTTTGGTCCCATTTCTCTGAAATTCAAACTCAACCTTCCTTAGGGTGTAACGGTGATATAATCAAACGATTTTTTAAATCGGATAATTATTGTAACCTCCAGAGGGACCACAGGCTAAACCAAGACGATTTTGCGTATAATCAGGGGCCATAATTCAGGAAGTTACAATCCGATATGGGCAAATATAGAAAGGAACCAAGATCTTTGGGTTATAACCATGCATTTCAAGTTTCATCAAAATCGAATTAAAATTGTGATCTCTACAGGGTCCACAACCTTGATATACCATTTTTTAACAGTATTTGCGTACGAACGACGGCCATTTTGTATGGTAATTTTGGTCCGATTTTTCCGAAATTTGAACTCAACCTTCCTTAGGGTGTAACGGTGATATAATCAAACGTTTTTTCAAATCGGATAATAATTGTGCGAAAAAAAGCCAGCTACCATTTAATTGTCGTCACGCTAGTTAAGTACGTTGGAACAGTAGAAGGTTGATTTGGCACATGTTTCACTAGGAACTGTAGAAAGGAGATCAAACCATGAAATTATTATTTTCCCTTGAACACCTCCACCAAACTCGTCCTGCTATTAAAATCTACGCATGCGCCTATATAATCATGTCACAAACACGGCACTCTAGACCACTAGGCCATCCATGATCCCTCCTGTAGAAAGGAGATCAAACCATATAATTACTATTTTCCCTGGAACACCTCTACCAAACTCGTCCTGCCATTAAAATCTACGCATGCGCCTATATAATCCACTGCCGAATACATAAATCTATAACTTATCGATCATATCAGGTAAATCTAAATATTTTATAATATACAATGGGATCTACTCAATACATGTAATTTATTTTTAAAATTTTATTTACAAATCAAACAGCTTTATACTTACAAACATCGCAAAGTATATAGTATATATGGATACAAAACAGAGAGAGAGAGAAATGGGGTTTAAAGTCCACTCAACACAAGCGCGGCACTCTAGACCACTAGGCCATCCTAACCCCCCCTTGTATATATGGATACAAAACAGAGAGAGAGAATTTGATAATTACACTACAATATTTATATATATACCAAGGCTTAAACCAGTTTAACACAATTATAGTCACTAAATAAACCATCATGTTGTACTTAATAATCATTTAACCATCCATAAATACATGTAATAGACTGAAAAGTGGTAACTCAGTAAATAAGTTTTGTAATTAGTCTCGCTTAACCGGGATAATCATGACTACTTTTTTACGAAACATAGCAGAAAGCTCGAACAAGAAACTGAATTTAGAACCACCTTGTAAAGTAAAAATGAAACTACTGCTAGTATCATGTTCTTGCCTAACCAGAAAAATAGCGGTATACTTAATGATAAAGCTATTTAAAGATAGGTTGCCAGGCAACGAAACATACGCCAACAGCAGCTAAATCGTCCATAACAACTCATTAGGTAATTAACTTTAGCCTCTAGAGCGTCAACAAGTAATTGTGGACGACGGATGGGAGCGACGACAACATATGACCACATTTTCATGTGGGCGTATAAAAAATAATATGAAGGTAATTTTTACGGCTGTTATAGTTGATTGATGTGTGGAGAATTTTATTGATATTTATAAACTTATATATTCTGTTATCATACCGCGGGACTAGTCTGAAACCAATTCAAGACAAGCCACCGAATCATGCACATTCGCCGTGCCAAATTCAACTTTCAGTAGAGAAAATTTTTCGCTGCACGGGGTTCCCCACCACAGAAAGCATTTTTAATCGGTATGAGGTTGTACATGTGTTATTATTAACATGGGGTCATTGTGGCTAAGTGGGTAAGACGCTGGCTCGCTAGTCTGGATGTCGGGTGTTTGCTAGCCTGGAGGTCAGGTGTTTGCTAGCCTGAAGGTCGGGTATTTGATCCCTGCATTGGCCAAGAAAGTTCATCCAGATTTTCAGGCGTGGTTCACCTTGTCAGTGATGCAGGATGGCGTATGCCCATCTTTATTTACCATATTCAGTGCAGAACAGTAGGAAGTTAAATCCCATTTCATTTATTATAAACATCACATTATTTGCTGGCCTGGAGGTCAGGTGTTTGCTAGCCTGAAGGTCGGGTATTTGATCCCTGCATTGGCCAAGAAAGTTCATCCAGATTTTAGGGCGTGGTTCACCTTGTCAGTGATGCAGGATGGCGTATGCCCATCTTTATTTACCATATTCAGTGCAGAACAGTAGGATGTTAAATCCCATTTCATTTATTATAAACATCACATTATTCTTCAGTATGAGAGAGACAGATAAACAGGGTTTAACGTCCACTCAAGACAAACTAGGCCATTTTGGGACCAACATATGGTTCAAATTTATTTCCATAACTCGCTTGCGCGTAGCGGTCTTTAGCAGTGGGAGGAAACCGTTGGACAGCGACCCTACTCTTTGTCAAGTACAACCAGGAACTGAAACCACCCCAGTTGAATCAATGACAGTCTTTATGATACATAGCGCCATAGAGCAATCTAAGTATTGGATTATAGGCGCTCTATAAATAAATTATTATTATTATTATTATTATATACAGTCACACATGATCTTCAGTAGGAGTTCTCAGTTCTCATGTGTCTTTTTTAAAGGAGTAGTACCTGCAAATGATTTACCACAAACATAGGGTTTTTCCCCGGTATGAGTTCTCATCATGTACAGTTGAAGATGAGTAGTTGTGTGGATTTGTAGATAGCTACAGTACTCTTTGCGAAAGATGCACTACAAACATCACATTCATAAGGTTTCTCTCCGGTATGAATTCTCATGTGTTTCTGTAGGGTACCTACAAATATCATATTTAAATGGCTTCTCTCAAGTATGAGTTTTTATGTGGTTTGCAAGATCATTATTTTGGCTAAATGATTTACTACAAACATTGCACTCATAAGGTTTCTCTCCAGTATGAGTTCTCTTGTGTAGATGAAGCTGACCTGCTTGTCGAAATGATTTACCACAAACATCACATTTGTAAGTTTTTGCTCCAGTATGAGTTTTCATGTGTTGTTTTAGTTTGCCTTTTTCACCAAATAATTTATTACAAACATCACATTGATAAGGTTTTTCGCCTGCATGAAATCTTAAGTGTCTCTGTAGATTAAAGTTCCTATTGAATAATTTACCACAAACATCACATTTATAAGGGTTTTTTTCAGTATGAATTCTCATGTGCATAAGCAGTCGATATTTGTGTCGAAATGATTTACTACAAACATCACATTTATATGGTATTTCTTCAGTATGAATTCTCATGTGTTGTTTTAGTTTGCCATTTTCACCAAATAATTTATTACAAACATCACATTGATAAGGTTTTTCGCCTGTATGAATTCTTATGTGTCTCTGCAGATTAAACTTCCTAGGGAATAATTTACCACAAACATCACATTTATAAGGTTCTTCTTCAGTATGAATTTTCATGTGCATATGCAGTCGATATGCGTGTCGAAATGATTCACTACAAATGTCACATTTATAAGGTTTTTCTCCGGTATGAATTCTGTTGTGCAGCTGTAGTTGTCTTCTGCGTTCAAATGATTCTGAACAAACATCACAATTATATGTTTTTTCTTCAGTATGAATTCTCATGTGTTGTTTAAGTTTGCCTTTTTCACCAAATAATTTATTACAAACATCACATTGATAAGGTTTTTCGCCTGCATGAAATCTTAAGTGTCTCTGTAGATTAAAGTTCCTAGTAAATGATTTACCACAAACATCACATATATAAGGTTTTTCTTCAGTATGAACTCTCACATGCAGAAGCAGTCGATATTTGTGTCGAAATAATTTACCACAAACATCACATATATAAGATTTTTCTCCAGTATGAATTCTCATGTGTCTGTTTAGATCAGACCTTCTAGTGAATGATTTACTACAAACATCACATTTATAAGGTTTTTCACTTAATTTACCTTGCTGAATAACATGTTTTTCACAGTGTTTTTCTAAATCAGTTTCTAAATTAAATTCTTCATCACACAAATTACACTGATGAACAGTTTCAACATCATCAGTTTTCTCTTCTTTAACATGACAATATTCATCTACATCATCAATTTTCTCTTCTTTAACATGTATTTTTGTGTGTTTTTCCAAATCGTCGTATTGTTGAAAAATCGCATCACATACAACACACTGATGAAAGGTTTTAACATCATTAGTTTCCTGTAATATATAAAAGTTATAACATCATTCGTTTCCTGTAATATATAAAAGTTTTAACATCATTAGTTTCCTATAATATATAAAAGTTATAACATCATTAGTATCCTGAAATATATAAAAGTTATAACATATATAAAAGTTATAACATCATTAGTTTCCAGTAATATATAAATACTGTATATATATTTATGAGGGATTGTCAACTTCAAGGCAGTATGCTGAGGTCCGTTTTCTTAAAGTAGGGGTTTCAGGTAAAAGTTTTAAATGACAGAAAAACAATTTGGAAACATTTTGTGAAAATAAACATAAAATGCTACCCCAAAATTTTTATTTCATCAAAATGCTCTAATTAGATCCAGAGTTATGGAATTTTAAAATATGAAATAAAATAAGTGATTTTCAGTCATATTTGAGTGATGTCATAAGCGATATTTTCCCTTCGGAATCGCTAGTACAAATTTTAAAAATGTAATTCGACCTTATTACCATCAAAGATTTATTAAAATCATAATAATTTGAATGATAGCATGTCAAATATTTGTAAGCTGGAAGATAACATATACATGTAAAAAGTAGGCTATCTTCTTAAGTCGAATCGGAATTTAGTAATTTTCAGTCAGCAAAACAGATAAATCCCTACTGTATTTGTCTTACATGTAGCTTGGGGTATCCCGTGCCATAAAATAATCACTAAAAAGTTATCTATCGTTTGATTGATTCTATTTTAAAAAAACCCTGAAATTATGGCGTGGATTCACTAATGATATGATTTGTTGGATTTTCGTGCTTATGGAAAATCCCCGAGCGTGTGACGTCAGAGGGCTATTTTTCTGCGAGCGTCATCGATACATTAACGGTAATTTACATTTGAATACAATATTTTAGATTGAAGTGGGCTATATTTCACCCGAAGGCTGTCAGATTTCATGGAAAAATTACATGACCTGAAACCCCTACAAAAAGACATCAGGTCAGAAACGTCGCTGGACCAAAATGTCATGTTATCAATTTGTAAAATAAGTAATGACAGGGAAAAATTTGTATTAGGTAAATCGTTGGACGGCTGTGAGCTGATCAAAGTGATAGATAGATAGATAATAATAATAATAATCGCGTCATTTTACAAGGGTAGCAAATTAGGCCTGAGGCCTGTTTTCGATTTGGCCCTTGGCACAGATCGTGCGAAAGACTTCGATCATTACTGCAGGAAGAAACCGAAGAACTCTGGGGGAAACCTGGCTGATTGGACGGGAGACCGAATATCCCTCTCACTTACAACGATAAAGTTCATGCCCTGAGCTGTGATTGAACCCTCTTTGCATTGGTGAGAAGCCGCCTCTCTATCGCCATGGCTATGATGATAAAAATCAACTCACCATTTATTTATGTTACCAGTATCACTATCATTTGTTGATATTTACAGCTGAGCTCGACAGATACAAATGGATTTGACGCTTCAAAATACGGCCACTCGTCCGATATAAACAATCATAGCCTGTGTTTAGTGCGAGAATATAGAGGTGTATCGCGATACTGAATAAACAAAACAAACGGCCATAATTCGCTATCCCATGTTCATTTCCGGGAAAAAATTGTGGATAGTTGTATATTGAATTACACCATGGATCTACCCAACACAAATAACTCATAATTTAGATAATATCCCATTTACGTCGTATCCCTATTACCAGATGACGCCAATCTAGATCATTTCGTGTAGTATTTATATTTCTATGAAAATAACCCAGTGAAGTCTGCAATCCTGTAGAAACATCAGCCAAATTGGTATTCTATGTTTTGTTTTATAATGCCTATATATTGTCTCATTTAGACTTTTGTAATATTGTTTGGGGTAATGCTTTCCAGAATAAAATTGACTTCCTATTTAAGCTTCAAAAACGTGCAGGGCGGAGTATCATTGACGCGAAATATGATGCAAGATCGGCAGACTTGTTCTCTCAATTAAATTGGCTAACTCTTGAACAACGAATTAACACTGGGATATTGACTTATAAAATTATGAATGGAAAAAGTCCACATTACTTTCAAAATTATTTATGTTTACAATCTTCTATGTCTACTACAACTCTATGTCTACGTTCGGAAACAAAAAACTCGTTACATCTTCCAAAATGTCGTATCGAGGCCATGGAAAGAAATTTTAAATACAAGGCTAGCTTACTCTGGAACTATTCGTTACTCCTCGGTTTTATGGAAAATACGACAAACGAGTTGGTAAATAGCGTTCGTAACTACAAAATTTCTACTGGAGAACTGGGGTAGGTAAATGTATATCGAGTTCACGACATATGACGTAACAAGATGGCAGCCACAGTTACAAAAATAAAAGTTTTGAACGATAATATACTATTTTTATAGTTATATGTTTGTTGTGGGTGTACATTAGGCCGGTCCACTTTGCAAAAAAAGTTACGGAAATCTTCCCGGCTATGTTTCTTACGTTTCTATATATGGCTAAGAGGAAGCATGCAACTTTCCAGAATTTTCCCGTCCAAACTGTAGTTTTGCCGATATTTACCAGAATCAGTATTCTAGTAATCCCGAGTGTACATCACTCCATCGTGTGATATATCGTTTTATAGGTTTTGGGGGTCGCTGAATTCAAATATAAATTGAAAAATATGTTAACAATAACTAGTGTCGAGAAGTGTAGATGACATGCTTATTTAGCATGATAATTTGTGTGAAATCTAGTGTAAAATGCTGCTGACAAGCTTTTTTTTCAGAACACTGGAACTACATCATTTATTATGATTTTGAGTACCAAGGAAGAAGAAGATTACCTAAATCATCTTCTTCCCTGATACCACAAACAAACAAACTCTGTTCATGACCTGTTAGATTAGACAATAAAGAATAATATGATGTTTTTGATAATATTATGAATTATTACTCTTAACAATGTTTCAAAAACGGATGATATTATATCTACCCACCTTTCCAATAAATACTGTGAAAACATTGCTAAATTTATTCAAAATAAAATCCTTCTGTATGTACAGATATACACAAATATCTAAAAATGCTCAATTCAAGTACGGCTACTTGTATTGCCCTATAGGACCCAAAATTCTAAGGATGTCGGCAGCGTGTAGATTTGTCTTTTTAATCAATAATTAACTTCTTCATCAATTTATGCGTCTCAAACAATATTTTCCCTAAACAATAACGGTTTGTTAATCGTATCCCATAAACAAAACGGAAGACAAAGATCTTCCCAATAAATATAAACCTATTTAAATCTTAACCACACTATCAAAATATTTGAAAAAAACACATAAGTTTGCAAATTACAGAATATTTCTATCTGGTTATAGAAGAGATCATTGATGTGCGTCCTATTTGGTTTCTCGAAAGCAGCAAGTAGTTATGAGACATGACATTCAACTGTTACTAATGTAAATGTGGTATCTCACAAGGATCCAGGCCAGTATAGGTCTGATGAAATGAAATGGGGTTTTAACGTCCTACGCTTAAGCACCGTACCTGGGCCAATTGAAGACGGGCATACGCCATACAGTGTGCTATGAGGGAAATTTTTGCCCGGGCAGCGGCGCTACGGCCTACTCTTATATCGAATTCCAACTGCCAAGGGATCTTTTACGTGCACTCCAATTTGTACACGGGACCTCGGTTTTTCGTCCCACCCGAACGACTAGGCAGCTGTCCTTGTCAGGCCCTCCTTCTGCATCACTGACAAGGGGAAATCACGCCGGAAAATCGAGATGAACTTTCTCGGCCAATGCAGGGATCGAACACTCAACCTCCAGGCTAGCGAACCAGCGCCTTATCCACTTAGCCACCGTGATCCCCTATAATTCTGATACTTTTCTGCATCTTATGATGGTCAACCAATTTACGAAGTGGGTTGAGATGGCAGCCCTACCAGAGCAAACCGCAACGGCAGTAGCGCCGAAAATTCCTGGTGCATTTTGTCGTCACCTTTGGTTGTCCGGTAGAGGTCCTCACCGATCAAGGACGGAAGTTTAACAGTTCGTTGTTTCGATCTCTTTGTCAGCAGTTGGAGATTGCCAAAACTCGGACAACGCCCCATCATCCTAGTTCCAATGGACAAGTGGAGAGGTACAACAGAACAGTTCTTCAGATGGTTCGTTGCTATCTAAATGGACAAGACAACACCTGGGACAAAGAGCTGCCATTTTTGGCCATGGCATTTCATTCTATGGTGAAAAAAACTACAGGATTCACTCCGATTATGCTCATGCTTGGACGTGAGGTGCTTCTCCCTGTGGACATTTTGATGGGAACCTATAGAGCAGAGCCTGAGGAGGTATCTTCGGATGATTGGGTCCGTCGTCAGATAGGGATTCTCTCGTCCGCACATGATCAAGCTCGGTTTATCATCCAACAGGGCCAAAGACGACAGAAGCAGTTATATGACCTTCGTCTTAACATCGCCAAGTTCGAGCCTGGTGATGTGGTCTATGTCCTGGATTCGTCATCCAAGATTGGACCGAGTAAGAAATTGTTGCCTCCCTGGAAGGGTCCATACCTGGTACTCGCCGCAGATCCTCCGCTTTACCGTCTTGACACCCGGAAAAGGCAGGTTACTATCCACCATGACAGAATTAAGCTGTGTCTTGACAGAGACTTTCCACTATGGTTGAAACATCGTAGGCATTCCTTTTTGGGATTAGGTGATCAGGGAGCTGATGTCGGGTCGACCAGGAAACATAGTGACAACGAGGGGTCAAATCCGGAAAATAGTCCTCCAAACAGTTACAGATTGCCTGATGGGTGTGTTACGCCGGAGTCTAATGATGACACAGTGTGTGGTCTGCTGGCGGAGCGGTGGTACTTTTTACCGCCGACTACCGCCGACCAAATGCTTTTTACCGCCGACTACCGCCGACCAAATACTTTTTACCGCCGACCGTCGTGAAATTACCGCCGACCAAATACTTTTTACCGCCGACCGCATTGTAATGACTTTCGAAGTGGGACATAAGAGAAAAAAAGGTTTTAAATACTCAAATTGTCAACGAATTCTAAACGTCAATGAAATCGCTGCATAAATTGTCTCGACCCCCACAAGGTTAATCGGGCACTGCCACCAATTTACGTTTGGTTTTTTTTAAATAAAAAAAGAATACAACAAGTTGAACAAGAATGTTATTCTTTATTTTGAGGTGTAATCCCGTACAGCTGTCCAAAACATAGGCTACATATATATGGAAGGATATGTACGGACAATGGTACAGTTTAGATATTGAAGAGCAAAATATATCAGCTTCTGCTTATTAGGCCCATCTTCTATTAGTGTGAACACTTCTACACATTTTTCGTTTTGCTCTTCGCTGAGGGATCACGGTGGCTAAGTGGTTAAGGCGCTGGTTAGCTAGCCTGGAGCTCTTGTGTTCGATCCCTGCATTGGCCGAGAAAGTTCATCTCGATTTTCCGGCTTGATTTCCCCTTGTCAGTGATGCAGAAGGAGGGCCTTACACTTTTTACCACCGACCACTGCGTGAAAAGGTGAAGTCCCCTCGGTAATGTGTTATACGAATGAACAAATTGTAGATATGAACCACTTTTTAAAAAGCTCGAAGTCTCCAATTTTGGGAATAGACCGGACGTTCAACATGGGAACATACTGCGTGACCGCGATTGTTTACAAGACTGAACGTGTAATCAGGAAAAAACCCAAAGATTATCCAATTATAGTCGGTCGTATCTTACTCCACAAGGATGCAACGACTGCAACATATAAACAATTTTTGTCACATACTGCGGATCAGTTAGGGGTGGTTAATGAAATTGAACTTAACATGCCTAGTAGTTTTGAATTCGGTAGTGTCGAAGAAAAAGCCTTAACTAACGCCATAGAGCAAGTATTCCCCAACGCATCAAGAAGATTGTGTAGTAAACACATAAAAGACAACTTGCAATTCCACCTACAAAACAAAGTCGGACTAAATATAAGTGAGAGAACTGAATATAATAGAGAAATTCTTTGGAAATGAAGGACTTGCTTGTGCAAACGACACGTTCGATTTTGAAAAAAGGAAACATGCACTTTCGACCCTGTACGAAAAATATCCGGATTCAAAGAAATACCTTGAGACTGTTACCAACAGAATAAACAAATTCGTTTACACTCCAAAAAGAAAAAATGATGAAGTTAAATTGTGGACAAACAATAACGCGGAATCCGCAATTCATATTTTTAAATGTGCAATTGACTGGAAACCACAAAAGGCCCCGGAATTGGTTGAAAAACTATACATGTGTATTAATTACCAGTTCATTAATTTAAAATCATCCCTGTATTTTTCCGGAGAATACGAACTCTGTGGCAGATACAAGGCATATTCAGTCTCGGAACAGAAGTGGTGTTGTTTCGGGAAAGAACAAAAAGACAAATGTTTTAAAAATTTTCTTAAAGATTCGAAAAGAAAAAGGGAAGAGGATGAAATGATATGCTCAAAAAATATAAAATTCAGTTTAGTGAAAAAAGCAAAATTACCGACCAAAAAACCGCATCAAATAAAACGTGCACGAAGCGTTCGTTCAACGCGAAGATAAAGTATTTCATTTTTTGATTGTGAACAAAATGTGAAATGCCTTCGATATTTTGTATTATGTATTAAATGTATTAAAAACTTGTAAATATATTCCAAATGAATATCATTTTTGTTATGCTCTCCTAAAAAAATAATATCGTCAGATAAGACATTTAGTCGGCGGTAATTACGCCATGGTCGGCGGTAGTTTCGTTACGGTCGGCGGTAAAAAGTAGTTGGTCGGCGGTACTTATATGGCAGTCGGCGGTAAAAAGTATTGGTCACCGCCGACCACCGCCGACCAAATGCTTTTTACCGCCGACCGCATTGTCATAACTTTCAACCGTAATAATATAATTACCAATACCACCGACCAGTGCCGGATCTATGGGGGCAAAGTTAGAAATAAGAGAAAGAGTACGATTTAAATGCTCAAAGTGGAACATAAAGAGAAAGAGTATGTTTTAAATACTCATATTGTCAACGAATTCTAAACGTCAATGAAATCGCTGCCTAAATTGTCCCCCCCCCCCCCACACAAGGTTAATCGGGCACTGCCGCCGACCAAAATGCTTAATGATTCCTTGTTACCGCCCACCATTTTACGGTGCTACGGAGGATTTATCTGTCATGTTGCGGTAAAAGACATGTGTACAAATGTGTTTGGCCTATAATAAATACGAAAGACATGAAAACTTTCTGCTAGATTCTCCCGATTACGAAAAAATCTTGTCTTGACGCATCTAGTGTTGGTTCGTAGTCCTCGGTTAGGACGATGATGGCTACAGCTGATGTTATTAAAGCGCCAATTCATTCTGTACCCCCCCCCCCCCCCGCCCCAGTAAAAAAAAATTCAGACCCATCTTATAAGATCTTAGATTTGACATTCAATTCGGAATCAATTGGTGCCCCGTCTTCAATTCGCTACTGGTTACCAAACCATTTCGTGATACTTAAACCAATTCTTCCAGTAGAAATATTAGTTTTGACCCTTAGCTATACAGCTCAACAATATCAACAGACTCCTCAATAAATGTCCATTTGGGTGGCTATAATTACTCGAAGGTATTAAAATGCTATAACCAGTAGCTGAAACATTCTTTGCCCTTCAATATATTTGGGTGGCGGTAATTACTCGTAGTCTTGCCTCCCATATTCTTTAAAATATAATATGAATTTTTTTCGACAGTTGTACGTGATTACACCTCAAATAAAAAATAGCATTCTTGATGTATTCTTTTTTATAAAAAAAAACAACCGTAAAATAGGCAGCGGTGACAATAAAATAGTCGGCGGTAACAAGGAAGCATTAAGAAAGTCATTACAATGCGATCGGCGGTAAAAAGTATTTGGTCGGCGGTAATTACAGGACGGTCGTTGGTAAAAAGCATTTGGTCGGCGGTAATCGGCGGTAAAAAGCATTTGGTCGGCGTGTAATACTCAGCTATCGTAGCAATGCTCTCTGCGTTAAAAGTATATTTGGAATGTGTTTAACCCACTCTATCACATATGTGATCATGACTGGCACCAATATTGTCCTTTAACGAGTATCTGTATGTACTCGGCTTCGTACGAATAGTGAAACAGATCAGCAAGCAAAGGTGCACAGTTGGTGCCCATTGGGATGCCAACCACTTGCTGATATATCTCCCCTCCAAATTCAACAAAGATGTTATCAATTGAAAAATCCAACATCTGAATTATCTTGATGGCTGTGTATTTGTTTTTTGAATCACTTTGATACTAAACGAAATATGTGGAATTATAATTTACAACTAAATATTGATATCTAGTAGTACCCGATTTAGACGAAAAGACACTGTGAATAATGTCTTTCAACCGGGATTTTAGTTTACTATGGGGAATTTTAGTGTACAAAGTAGAAAAGTCAAAAGTTTTAATAGATGAGACTGAAGCAAGGGATCTGGATTTCAAACCGTCAAGTAATTCTTTGGAATTTTTTAAAATCCACATTTGATATATACCACTTCGAGAGTATACTTTGTCACAGTATTTTTGCATACCCTCTTTAACAGCCGTTAGTATAGATGTCAATACCTTTGAAAGTGGTTTTGTGGAACAACGGGATGAACCTGCTATTAACCGTTGCTTGTAGGGATTTTTATGTAATTTAGGTATCCAATACAACAGGGGCAAATCTGTATAGGTATTTCCACATGGAGTACCAAATGAAGTGAGTACAGATTTGTGGTTGGATATAATTTCATCCTTACTAAGAGTAGTTCGTTTATATGTAGCACTGTCGATTGATTTCCCGAAATAATGTCGTTTACATATAAACACTATGTTATAGCTGGAACAATGACATAATTGTCATGCAGGGCATTGAGATTTTCAACAATGCTAACATCATTGAAAATAGACTTAGGCCTAGTGTCAACTGACAAACGTTGCCTGTATATTCTTCGTTTAAGAGAGAGTATCCGAGATAACATCTTCCCCTTAGCCCATGATCTAGCATAGTCCTCTACGGCATCCATAATAAGTTTGAAATTTTGATCCTATGAAAATGGTTGCGGTTCCCGGTATTTGGTTCCTTTGGACAAAATTTCACGTAACTTATTATTCTGGACTATGTTCAAATCACCAGTGACCACTTGTCCAGCTGGCGGGTAAAGGAAGGACGACGTAGAACAAGAACATGGTAGAGGGTTATTATATAAGTCTTTTGCATTGATGTCAGATAATGCGTTTCTGTAATTAAATATTTTGGATGCAATGGGTTTAGTTAACGTCCAATACATTATGAGATGATATTATAGAAAGGCAGGTTGATTTAATCAAGTTTTTTACATATCAAGGCCTGATATAAATTATAGATAATTATAAAAACATTTAAAAAGAAAGGTTGCCAGGCAACGAAACATACGCCCATAGCAAAAAACACGTCCGAGCAGTCGATAGATATACAAGTTCTTGTCACTTTAAAACACAGCGTTGAAATTCACTGAGACCAGAACAAGAAGGCAGGCCAGAAATCTTTTATTGTTATTTGTACTCAACCAGTAAATTACTGTAATTAGTGTAATGTCTATGATCGGTCATATCAAATAATATCACATCTTAATGTAACACTATCATATACCAAAGACGCCTTATTGTGAAAGTCACCAAAATGACAAACGTCTTATCCTCTAAACCAGATACTTTATGAATAGATCAAAACTAGACATCAAGATGAACACTAATCTTATAATCTAAATGTGATGACAGAATCTAGACCATGAGTGTTGATGTGAGAGGTACATGTATAGGGAAAGTACAACACATACTTTGTAAAGTAAAAGATTTGCCAACCAATATCTGATTAAAACTAACTGATTAAAATTTAAACTACAAAGTACCGTTAATAAAAAAAATGTGACTGGTCAATGCTCCACTCCATACAAATAAAAATTCGTAATTTATATAGTAATGTTGGTCGCACCCCAAACAAACAGTTCAAAACACCAATAAGGCCATGTGGATAAGGGAACCACAAGAGAATTTCTAATAAAGTTATTTGGTGGCGGCACCCCCCAAAAACCGATGAGGTATCAAATGTGGATAAGGCGACCACAACAAACCCTTTGTAGTTATGTGGTGACGCAGATTCAGAAAAGGGTGATAGGTCGAGCAGTTGGTAGTGGCACCCATGCCTGGGGCCCGCCCTCAGAAAATTTGAAAAATTTGTTCACCAGAAACCCTTTGTAGTTATGTGGTGACGCAGATTCAGAAAAGGGTGATAGGTCGAGCAGTTGGTAGTGGCACCCATGCCTGGGGCCCGCCCTCAGAAAATTTGAAAAATTTGTTCACCAGAGAATGTAATCATGTGTCTTAGTTCACCAGAGAGATAACATGTGTGTTTGTTGTGTTTGAGAAAATGATTTACAACAAATAAAGCTTGTTTCTGGTATGAATTCTCATGTGTGTTTGGAGATTACATTCTGCAAAATAGGATTTACTACAAACATCACATTTAAAAAGTTTTTCTCCAGTATGGATTGTCATGTGACTCTGTAGACCATTACTCTGCATCTTTACTTCAGTACCTGTATGAGTTGTCATGTGGATTTGGAGCTCAGATTCTGTAAAATATGATTGATCACAAACATCACATTCATACGGTTGCTCTCTTCTATGAGATCTCATGTGTCTCTGTAGAATGGATTTCGAACTAAATGCTTTAATACAAACATCACATTTAAAAGGTCTTTCACCCGTATGAGTTCTCATGTGTTGGAGTCGACCATTAGACTTGGTAAATGATTTACTACAAACATCACATTTATAAGGTCTTTCACCAGTATGTATTGTCATGTGTGAGTGTAGTTTAGTATTAGTACCAAATGATTTACTACAAACATCACATTTATAAGGTTTTTCAGCCATATGGACTGTCATGTGTGAGAGCAGATTACCATTACTACTAAATGAGTTACTACACACATCACATTTATACGGTTTCTCACCAGTATGAATTCTTATGTGTGATTTTAGATTACTAATACGATCAAATGATTTACTACACACATCACATTGATGTAGTTTCTTTCCAGTATGAATTTTCACATGTATTTGTAAATTAACATTAGCTGTAAATGATTTACCACAAATATCACATTTATAAGGTTTTTCACCAGTATGAATCCTCAAATGTGACTGTAGAATACTATCATATGTAAATGATTTATTACAAACATCACATTTATAAGGTTTTTCTCCGGTATGAATTTTCATGTGTTTGTTTAGATTGCTACTAGAGGTAAAAGATTTACTACAAACATCACATTTATATGGGTTTTCTCTGGTATGAAGTTTCATGTGTTTCTTTAGAACACTGATATGTCTGAATGATTTACTACATACATCACAATTAGTTTCTTCAATATGTATTTCACAGTGTTTTTCTAAATCAGTTTCTAGAGTAAATTCTTCATCACACAAATTACACTGATAAATGGTTTCAATATCATCACTTTTCTCTTCTTTAACATGACAATATTCATCTTTATCATCAGTTTTCTCCTCTTTAACATGACCATATCCATGTTCATCATCAATTTTTTCTTCTCTAACATGACAATATCCATGTACACCATTAGTTTTATCGTCTTTAAAATGAATATGGCAATATTCATCTACATAATCAGCTTTCTCTTCTTTAATATGTATTTTAATGTGTTTTTCAAAATCATCATATTGCTTGAAAATCTCATCACATACAACACACTGATGAAATGTTATAACACTATTAGTTGCCTGCAATATATAAATGTTATATCATCATTAGGTTTGTGTAACATATAAATGTTATATCATCATTAGTATCCTGTAATATATAAATGTTATAACATCATTAGTTGCCTGCAATATATAAATGTTACAACATCATTAGTATCCTGTAATATCATCATTAGTATCCTGTAATATATAAATGTTATATCATCATTAGTTTCCTGTAGTATATAAAAGTTATAACACCATTAGTTGCCTGCAATATATAAATGTTACATCATCATTAGTTTCCTGTGATATATGGAAGTTATAACATCATTAGTATACTGTAATATATAAAAGTTACAATTTTCGGGACAATCAGGAGTCATAATTCAGGAAGTTACGTTACGCTGGTTCCAAATATCGAAAGGAACCACGATCTTTTGGTTATAAACATGCATGTCAAGTTTCATCAAAATCGGTTCAAAATTGTGACCTCTATAGGGTCAACAAGCTTAAAAACGCGATTTTTCGTAAAAAAAAGGGGCCATAATCTATGAAGTTACGGTCCAATACATGCCAATATCAAAAGGAACCGAGATCTTGGGGAGATAAAGTTTCGTTGAAATCGAATAAAAATTGTGACCTGTAGAGTGTCCACAAACAAATTGTGGATGGACAGAGAGACGGACGTCCGGACGGACCAACAGGGACAACGACATAATACGTCGACATGAAAATGTGGGCGTATAAAAATTATAACATAATTAGTTTCATGTAATATATAAAAGTTATAACATCATTTGTTTCCTGTAATATTTTAAAGTTATAACATCATTTTTATCCTTTAATATACAAATGTTATAACATCATTAGTTTCCTGTAATATATATATATATAAATAAGTCATTAGTTTCCTGTAATATATAAAAGTTATATATAAGTCATTTGCTTGATAAAGACGAGAGTATCATCGTCGAAACGTTGCATGTTACTAAACCAGTGATTGTTATTCCATAAATAGTGTTATTGTGTTACTGTTCAATTCCTAAATGCCACTTTAAGAAGAACTTTAAACACATATAAATTCCCTTCGAATAGTGTAATTTGAATCCAAGTTTTGTGTGAAATCAGAAACCATTGACTGGAAAATAATCGTGAAAACAGGTGCATAAAAATTTATTCGACTTTCCATTTAGAATATCCTTATGGTTCATGTTATTGACCGATCCAAGATTTCGCACCAATCAAACTATCGATATCAGTTTTCTGATTATTTTCAGGGTTGTGACCATGATCTATGCCAATTACAGTCTTAGAAAACTGGATTTATCTGTTTTGCGGATTCAAATTTACCATTTTCACTAAAAATGAATGAATGAAATGGAGTTTAACATCCTATGCTTAGGCACCTAACCTGGGCTGATTGAAGACGGGCATACGCCATACAGTGTGCTATGATGGAAATTTTGCCCTGGCAGCGGTGCTACGGCCTACTCTTATAATCGAATTCCAACTGCCAAGGGACCTTTCTTATCTTGTTCTTATCTCAAAATTTCAACTAAAAATATTGAGTTGTTTGGACGTGAACGCCAAAACTGCTTATCCGGACACGTAACCCTTTTAAGATTTCGGGTCAATTGTTTCGTTGGGTGACCTTATAACCGATTACAGTTACTTGAGAGGGTTATACAGTGAATAGCCCATGTGCTGTACTTGATAGAGAAAGGCAAATTTCAACTACACATTATTTTTATAAAAAATGTTTGGTTTAATCCAGATACCACAAAATACACCTTGGGGCTGCCCGGCACCGGTCTCAAATTCCAGATGAAGACTGACGGATTTAAGTCGTTTGAAAATGTATCATAAATACTGAAGTAGTTGCTCGGCCCTTGACTCGGATATTTTAAGGGATTGTAACACGAAATTAAGCAGTTTTATAGTCAAAACAAATATCGGGATCGGCCCTTTAAATTCTTTCCGTTTTGACACTAATTTCAAATCAGTTATGCCAAGCGAAATATTCGGCATGAGTCTCAACCGTTTTAAGTATTTCTAGTGTCTGGTTATTCTAGTCTACTGCGCATGCCCACCAGATAAAATGTTGCCTCATCGTTTGAGAGGAGTTGTGGAATAAGTCTAGCCTCGTTCTTTCTAGTCACTTGCTAGTGTTACAAGTGACGCTGAAACGCTCTATGGTACACGATTCGTGTACCAATGGTAAAATGTTTATTTTGTTTTAAATATTGGATATCAGAGGCCTACCGTTTCCAGGTAAGATCACAACATCAATGTTGATTTGAATTGACCAATAATTCATGTTTTCGATGTCGAAGATTTTGGAGGATTTTGAGTTACGGACTTAGGTCCTTTAAGTTCTGCTAATAATGATAACACATTTCTTTCAACTCACCATAATTTTGTTAGAAACATTTATTGTTTATTATAGTTATTCAGATTGAATGACGATTGACGATTCTTGGAACTATTCCGATCGTAGGAGCACCAAACAACCATCGATTACATCCACCATACCAGTGGAGAACGTCTTGATCAAATTCTTCGACCTTTGATCGTTATCTCTATTTCCGGTATAGCAAAGGTGGTTGTATGTAGATTTCAGACGAGGACCCATCAACACGAAAAACTCATTAACGTGGAATTCATATGTACTGATTTTATCTGATTTGTTTCAATCATGATTAAACACGTGTCTACAGGAGGTGATAATTTTTATGCAAATGAATGTCTTATTTCATCCCTTCTGCATATACCTGTATTAGCTGAGCAGTGGCTCTGCCATAGGACGATGTTTACTAATCTCAATAAATTTCAAGCATGCATGCGCATTAGAACATTAATCTAATTTATCATTCGGTCAAGTGGAGTGGTTTCCAGATTTCAAACTTGTATGCGACAAACAGCAGGGTCCCCTGTCATCTTTCATAGGTTTTCTCCAATTTTCTTTCACTGCTAAACAATTTGAAGTGAATCATTTGATTTGGAATAAAATCAAACCGTACGTTTGTTAGTCCCTAAATAACCTAGTTTGTGTTGAATAAATGGAATATTGAGGTATGTCATAACGGTCATAAGGCTAGATCTATATGATAAGGCCAACTGCATATTTCCTCAAGGTCACAAGATGTAAACAGGGTTAGGACTCGTGATTGTTTCTGAGAATTGTGGGTTAGGTTTAGGGTAAGACATATTGGGTTTGGAGATATGGGGTTCAATATTGGTCTTGGATGAGAATGTAGACAAAGATTTTCCAGCTTTGTTTCCAAATGTCTGCAGTAAAGGAACAGAGAGAGAGAGAGAGAAATGGGGTTTAACGTCCACTCAACACAACTAGGTCATTTCGGGACTAACATATGGTTTAATTTTATTTCAATAATTCGCTTGCGCTTAGGGGTCTTTAGCAGTGAGAGAGACCGGAATGCCCGGTGGAAACCCACATACGCTCACACTAGGGCTCAAAACCACAGCCGCAAGTAAGAGGTGACCGGCCAACTACAGGTCAAGGCGCAACACTCTAGACCAGTAGGCCATCCCAACTCCCCTGTATCGAAGACAGTAGTAGGTCAATAAAAAAACATGTACAAGAAAAAATACCAATCGACGTTGAATTTACATTCAAACCAATTACATGCATGGATGTATACAATTATTTGACAGCACTGGACATAACTAAAGCTACGGGTACTGATTCTGTTGGACCCAAAATTCTACGATTATCAAGTGATGTTATTTGTGAACATCTTACATATATTTTTAATCTGGCTATCTCAAGAAATGTATTTCCTGATTCACTTAAATTTGCCAAAATTATCCCCATTCACAAGAAAGGTGAAAAGGATTTGCCGAACAACTATCGACCAATATCCATTTTACCAACAATTTCAAAAATATTTGAAAAACATATTAGTAAACAAATTATTTCATATTTTGAATGCAATGGATTATTTTATAAACACCAATCCGGTTTCAGAAAACATCATTCATGCGCAACAGCATTACTTAGAATGACTGACACGTGGTTAAAGGCAATGGATAATAATGATATTACTGGAATTCTTTATTTAGATTTCACCAAAGCGTTTGATTTGATAAATCACCAGCTTATTCTTGAGAAATTAAAGTTATACAAATTTAGTGCTAATGCAATTAAATTGATGGCACAATACTTATGTAATCGTAAACAAATGGTAGCATTATGGTCATGTCACTCAGACCCGACAAAAGTGAAATGCGGGGTTCCACAGGGCTCCAATTTAGGCCCACTCCTTTTTCTAATATTTATTAATGATCTGCCGTTATATGTAGAAAAATGTGATACAGACATATTTGCTGATGATAGTACTATTCATTTTTCAGAAAAAGACCCAATCAGTGTGAAAGCAGCTTTACAGACGGACTTAGACAACGTGTTAAAATGGTGTATTGATAATGGGATGGTGTTAAACAGTACAAAGACTAAAGTGATGATGATTGGATCAAAACAAAATACAGAAAATAAACAATTAAACTTAAAGGACAAATGCTATGATGTCCTGCATATATTGCAGAAACGCACGGCAAGAACAATTTTAGATGAAAAACATGATGCGAGATCAGAACCATTATTTTTAAAACTAAATTGGTTAAATATATATCAAAGGATTAAATTTAATATTGGAATGCTAACGTTTAAAATCATGAAAGAAAAATCACCCGCGTATCTTTTTAACTTATTTGATGAACGGTCTTATTAGCCTCACGACGTTAAATCACCTGTAAGGTATGGTGTATGTCTGTCTTATTAGCCTCACGATGTTAAATCACCAGTAAGGTATGGTGTATGTCTGTCTTATTAGCCTCACCATGTTAAATCACCTGTACGGTATGGTGTATGTCTGTATTATTAGCCTCACCATGTTAAATCACCTGTAAGGTATGGTGTATGTCTGTTTTATTAGCCTCACGATGTTAAATCACCTGTAAGGTATGGTGTATGTCTGTATTATTAGCCTCACCATGTTAAATCACCTATAAGGTATGGTGTATGTCTGTCTTATTAGCCTCACCATGTTAAATCACCTGTAAGGTATGGTGTATGTCTGTCTTATTAGCCTCACCATGTTAAATCACCTGTAAGGTATGGTATATGTCTGTCTTATTAGCCTTACGATGTTAAATCACCTGTAAGGTATGGTGTATGTCTGTATTATTAGCCTCACCATGTTAAATCACCTGTAAGGTATGGTGTATGTCTGTCTTATTAGCCTCACGATGATAAATCACCTGTAAGGTATGGTGTATGTCTGTATTATTAGCCTCACGATGTTAAATCACCTGTAAGGTATGGTGTATGTATGTCTTATTAGCCTCACCATGTTAAATCACCTATAAGGTATGGTATATGTCTGTCTTATTAGCCTCATGATGTTAAATCACCTGTAAGGTATGGTGTATGTCTGTATTATTAGCCTCACCATGTTAAATCACCTGTAAGGTATGGTGTATGTCTGTCTTACTAGCATCACCATGTTAAATCATCTGTAAGGTATGGTGTATGTCTGTCTTATTAGCCTCACCATGTTAAATCACCTGTAAGGTATGGTGTATGTCTGTATTATTAGCCTCACCATGTTAAATCACCTGTAAGGTATGGTGTATGTCTTATTAGCCTCACGATGTTAAATCACCTGTAAGGTATGGTGTATGTCTTATTAGCCTGACGATGATAAATCACCTGTAAGGTATGGTGTATGTCTGTATTATTAGCCTCACCATGTTAAATCACCTGTAAGGTATGGTGTATGTCTGTATTATTAGCCTCACGATGTTAAATCACCTGTAAGGTATGGTATATGTCTGTCTTATTAGCCTCATGATGTTAAATCACCTGTAAGGTATGGTGTATGTCTGTCTTATTAGCCTCACCATGTTAAATCACCTGTAAGGTATGGTGTATGTCTGTCTTATTAGCCTCACGATGTTAAATCACCTGTAAGGTATGGTATATGTCTGTATTATTAGCCTCACCATGTTAAATCACCAGTAAGGTATGGTGTATGTCTGTCTTATTAGCCTCACGATGTTAAATCACCTATAAGGTATGGTGTATGTCTGTCTTATTAGCCTCACGATGTTAAATCACCTGTAAGGTATGGTGTATGTCTGTATTATTAGCCTCACGATGTTAAATCACCTGTAAGGTATGGTGTATGTCTGTCTTATTAGCCTCACCATGTTAAATCACCTGTAAGGTATGGTATGGTGTATGTCTGTATTATTAGCCTCACGATGTTAAATCACCAGTAAGGTATGGTGTATGTATGTCTTATTAGCACCACGATGTTAAATCACCAGTTTATTCATACATGTTAAATTTTAATAGCAGCCATCGCAATGAGTGTATCCAGAGCAAAATTCTTGGAGTATTTTGCCAATGCAGTGGGTGAAAGGGGGCTTAGCACAGTGAACAGAGAGAGAGAGAAATTGGGTTTAACATCCACTCAACACAACTACGTGCCACTAAGTTAAGAAGGCACCCCTATCTCCATGCCACATACGCTCACACCAGACCTCGAAACCACAGCCACAAGCCAGAGGTGGCCGGCCAGCTAGAGGTCGAAGCGTGGCACTCTAGACCACTAGGCCATCTTAACCCCCCCCCCACAGTGAACAGACCATAGAATCCATTTTAAACAAACAAATTCATATCTTTTACCTGAACAAACACTAGTCTAGGAGGTTGTCTTTCTTTTTTATTAAAACTGTGTGGGATTCTATCTTATCATTCCTGGAGCTGCTGTGATTCAGAGAGTAAGATGGTGACTATTTAACCTGAAGGTCTTGCCATTGGTAAAGACAGTTCCTCAGGATTTTCAAGTGTGGTATCCACTAGTCATTGGTGTAGGATAGAGGGTCTCACACAGACAGTTGTCTAGTCATTCAGAGGGTCTGAAAATCTGAGGTCTTGTGTATACACTGACATGCATGTAAAGATCCCTCAGCAGTTGGAATTCGATATAAGACACAGTGTTTTGATCTGTCTCCGCCCTCCCTCCCTCGTAAGACACAGTGTTTTGATCTTCCCCAACCTTCCTTCCCTTGTAGGACACAGTATTTTGATCTGCCTTCGCCCTCCCTCCCTCGTAAGACACAGTGTTGTGATCTGCCCCTCCCTCCCTCGTGAGACACAGTGTTTTGACCCCCCCCACACCCTCGTAAGACACAGTGTTTTGATCTTGATATGACTATATTAATAGTGTATTCCCACAATGGCACAGTTACAGAGCGTGACCAAAATGAATCCTTCCGATGAAGACGAAGATATGGATTTGTCGGCTTTCGTTTGAAGAAATTTTATTCACCAGTTGGCAACTAATGATGGATATCATCAAATCATCCAAGAAGTGTTCACCTCTTCGTTCACTCTCAATAAGGACTATTTCTACCAGTATGCCATGGACAGGGGCTACCAATGAAGAGACATAAATATGCCCAAATCCAACTCCAAGAATTAAAAAAAAGACATGAAAAAGAGGAGTGTCTTATTCGGGGAAATTAAATTAATTTGTTTTATAGTACATGTACATGTATAGTTATGTTTTTATTTCTTAAAGTCATCATACATGTATATGCCCAACATGTAGCTTAAAATGTTAGTTAAATAGTCACACTTGGTATTATGACAGTGTAAATTCTTATAACAACCTCAAACACAATTGTTACATCTTTAATCCATTTTAATCCCTAAAAGCTGGATTCCCACGAAGGCGTTGAGAAGGACCTCCTTTAATCCGTTACGGTCAATAACTCCGCCTTCTCGGGAATAAACCGTATTTTATGATGTGTAAAATCTTTTATTATGTAGGTTCTTAGAGTAACACAATTATACATATAAGGTATTCATAGAACTAATGAATATTAATGATGTCTATAAGATTATACATATAAGGTAATGATAAAACTAATGAATATTAATGATGTCTATAAGATTATATAAGGTATTGATAAACTAATGCATATTAATCATGTCTATAAGATTATACATATACATGTATGGTCATGCTGGATCGAATGAATATTAATGATGTGTATAGACTTTTTAAATATTCATATAGGCTTTTGAATATTAATGTGTCTTTAGTATGAAGGATATTCATAGTAACACAATTATAAGGTATGGGGCAGAACTGTTGTCATATTAATCTAGACCTGAATATACCAGTCTCATAAATTATATAAATACACAGCTGAACCAACATGGTAATTAATATTCACGGTTAGTCCCAATATACCAGTCTCTCACAGATTTACAACACACATTACACTTGAAAGTTTTTTCTCCTGTATAAATTTGAATGTAACTTTGTAGACCGCAAATTTGACTAAACGATTTACAAAACATATCACATTTATATGTTTTTTTCTCGGGTATGTGTTCTTGTATGGCTTTGTAGTTCGGCTGGCCTAGAAAATGATTTACTACAAATATCACATTTATAAGGTTTTTCTTCACTATGACTTCTCATATGAGTCTGTAGTGTTCCACTCTGACTAAATGATTTACTACAAACATCACATTTATAAGGTTTTTCTCCAGTATGAGTTCTCATGTGTGACTTTAGAGTACTACTATTAGTAAATGATTTACTACAAACATAACATTTATAAGGTTTCTCACCAGTATGAATTCTTGTGTGTTTATGTAGATGAGAATTCTGAGTAAATAATTTACTACAAAAATCACATTTATATGGTTTTTCTCCTGTATGGATTCTCTTGTGGTTCTGAAGATCACTAATCTGAACGAATGATTTTCCACAAAAATCACATTTAAACGGTTTCTCTCCAGTATGAATTATTGTGTGTTTTTGTAGATGAGCTTGCTGAGTGAACGATTTACTACAAACATCACATCTATAAAGTTTTACTCCAGTATGAGTTCTCCTGTGGTTCTGTAGATGACTAGTTTGACTAAATGTTTTACCACAAACATCACATTTATAAGGTTTCTCTCCCGTATGAGTTCTCGTGTGTGACTGTAGAGTACTACTATAAGTAAATGATTTACCACAAACATCACATTTAAAAGGTTTCTCTCCAGTATGAATTATAATGTGTCTCTGTAGACTACCATTGGAAGTATATGATTTACCACAAACATCACATTCAAAAGGTCGTTCTCCTGTTTGCCTCTCAGATTTATAAGTGATTTCTCCAGTATGATTTCTTGTATATGCTTGAAATTGATTTTTCCACATAAATGACTTACTACAAACATCACCTGTATGAGTTTTTGTATCTGCTTGAAGCTGGCCTTTCCGGGCAAAACTCTTCTCCAAAATTTTATCAACTGGTAAAACAGAATCTTCTTCTTCAACATGTATTTCACAATGTTTTTCTAAATCAGATTCTTCATTAAATTCTTCATTACATAAATTACACTGATAAATAGTTTCAACGTCGTCATTTTTCTCTTCTTTAACATGACAATAATCATCTACATCATCAGTTTTCTCTTCTTTAACATTAAATTGAACATGACAATATTCATCTACATCATCAGCTTTCTCTTCTTTAACATGTAATTTATTGTGTTTTTCTAAATCATCGTATTGTTGAAAAACCTCATCACATACAAGACACTGATGAAAGGTTATAACATCATTAGTTTCCTGCAATATATAAATGTTATAACAACATTAGAACTGAAATGTTAATTAGACATTTATTAACAAAACAAGACTATAATCAACTTTCGAAGGCTTCAGTTACTCAAGATTTTAACTAGATTAGAAGAATGTACCATTTAATTGTGAAAGCAAAACGAAGTCTGGAATATACCAGTGCATTAAGCAGCCACACAAGGGAATTTTCACGAATGACCGCTCAACGGGAGTGGCCTCTTAATAAAATCTTGGTAAATTTGACCGTTGCTGAGTCTTGCTGCTGAATGAAAAGTCTTTACGAGAGTGGCATCTTAATAAAATCTCGGTAAATTTGACCGTCGCTGAATCTTGTTGCAAAACGAAAATTCTTCACGGGTGTGGCCTTTTAATAAAATCTTTTTGTGTCGACATAAATTAAATATTACGTGAACATCAATACTGCATCGGTAAATTTGACCATCGCTGAATCTTGCTGCTGAACGAAAATTCTGTACTCAAATCTCTGACATAATTTCTGTAAACTTGTCATTTTGTACCAACCTTCGATACTACTGTCTACAATTGTGATGCATTCGATAATATTTATCCATTATTGTGAATTTTATCAAAAAAGCACACAAACACTCATTTTATCACCGATTTGCAGGGGGCGCAACTCTGTATGTAATATTATAGGAGGTGCTGATCGTGACAAAACTCAGTACTTTTATTTGATGCAATCAGTATCAAATAGTGAAAACAATGATCAGGTTAGTTGTTTAATAAAACAAAAGATTAATTAACAGATAATCCCGGGTTGATTGTTATTTTTCCATTTCTTTTTACCTGATCAGTGGGGGTCCAGTTAATTAACCACTACTCACGGGATTAGCGGGGATGTTACAAAGAACGACACGATGGTATTAGTAAAATAGTGACCGCTGGCTGCATAATCAACAAATACTACCAGATTACACCCATGATGCTGACCTTGCTGAAGAGTTTTCTAAATATTTTAGTGACAAGATTGATAATATTAGGACTGAACTTGAAACAGACAATAACTCCGAGACAACATGTCTATCTGTTATATCACCACCTTCTCAAGTTATGTCAGAATTTTCCCCGACATCAGACAAAGAAATCAAGCAACTCGTTGCCAAATCATCGTCTTCGACATGCGAGTTAGATCCGCTTCCATCACCGCTTCTGAAACTGTGCATCGACGAACTGTGTCCTGTCCTTACTTATATTGTAAATACATCATTATCAACTGGTACCTTCCCTGATGTTCTGAAAAAAGCTTTAGTTTTTCCCTTAATCAAAAAAAGTACTTTAGACAGTAACATCTTCAAAAATTATCGGCCAGTATCTAACCTATCATTTTTATCTAAACTTGTGGAAAAAGCAGTGTCTGTTAGATTTAAAGCCCATTTAAAATTTCAGCATCTGGACGAACCCTTTCAATCCGCATACAAAAAACTCCATAGTACAGAAACGGCTTTACTCCGAGTGCAAAATGATATTTTAATTAATCTAGATAATAAAAATGTGGTTTTTCTAGTTCTTCTTGACCTAAGTGCTGCTTTTGATACCATCGACCAAGCACTTCTACTTACACGTTTAAAAGATTATTTTGGAATTACTGGCTATGCCCTGAAATGGTTTGAATCATATCTCACTTCACGAAAACAGTCTGTTGTCATAAATAAGCAGTCATCAAAACCAGTAGACATAAAATATGGAATTCCGCAAGGATCAGTACTCAGTCCGTTATTATTTACGGCTTATACTTGCCCACTTGGTAAACTTCTTAGAGATCACAATTTAGACTATCATATATACGCAGATGACACACAACTGTATGTGGCTGTAACACCCGACAACGAAAGTAAACAAATCATTAAGTTGGAGAAGTGTATTGATAATGTAAAAAACTGGATGAAAAACAACTTTTTAAAACTAAACGATGATAAAACTGAATTATTAAAAATAGGAACCGATCATAGACTCTCATCAATTATTACAACATATGTTAAAGTGGGTGGTGCTGTCATACATCCAAGTAACAGTGTACGGAACCTCGGTGTTAAATTTGGGAAAAATTTTGACATGAAAGAACATGTGTCGAATATGTGTAAATCCGCCAACTTTCAACTATATAATATAGGTCGTATAAGAAACTTTATTGATACTGATACTTCTAAAATGCTTGTCAACTCACTTGTAACCTCCCGCCTTGATTATTGTAATTCTTTATTGTTTAACTTGCCTTCTCTTCAGCTAAATAGATTACAAAAAATTCAAAACAAAGCCGCCCGAGTCATAACTAGAACTAAACTTTGTGAACATATCACCCCTATTTTACACCAACTGCATTGGCTGCCAGTTACTAGCAGAATTGAATTTAAAATACTCTCTCTAACATACGCTGTCATTAATATTGAAGACTCACTGACTACCTCAAACAACTAGTGACCCCATATATTCCTACACGCACACTTAGATCACAAAACAAAAACTTGCTAATGCCCTATCATGCAAAATCCTCATTTGGGGAAAGGTCTTATAGTTTTGCTGCTTTTAAACTATGGAATAAGTTACCTTCTGAAATTAAAGATTCCCCTTCCCTGCCTGTTTTTAAGAAAAAGTTAAAGACCCACCTCTTTAAAAACCATTTTAATTGTTAAATGCTTAAGATTTTTCAGAGTTAACTTTTTATTATTGTATACCATATTTTATTCTAATTGTGCAATGTACTTATTATTGAGGTGTTTTATATTTTATACTTTTACTATAATGTAATAGCGCCATAGAGCAATCTAAGTATTGGATTATAGGCGCTCTATAAATAAATTATTATTATTATTATTATTAGAGGAGTGACCGTTGAATAAAGAGATGAAACAATAGAATTTTTACGGGGGGAATTTATCGTGACCGCTTACAAGGAGATGTCGCTGAATAGGAGTGGCTGCTCATGCAGATTCTGCAGTACTTTATTAATTAATAATAAGTTCCCATTAAATGTTTTTTTTTTAACAAAAGTTCTAAAAATGACGGTAAAATGACACATGCTATCGCTTTGACTTTGATGTATACTACATGGACTAATGATACACATACAGACCCACAGATGCCGTCCGTGACATTTACTTTTAGAAATTATACATCAGGCTTGCCATGAGATGCTAGCTGTTGCTCAGGCTCACGCTGTGCTCTACAAAGGTTTTTTGGCCGAAAACAACTCAACAATGTCAATAATGTCATAAATTCGTCTGTCAAACTGAGATTCATCCAGCATTTACTCCTTAAATTTGATTGGCTAATGAAGTTACTAAAAAGTTTGGGCGATCTATATACGTAGTCAAGTTGAGGCAACCCATTAATGCGTCGAGTTTGGTAGAGCCAAACCTACTCAACACTAGACACCTGTCAAGTTCGGTAAAACTGATATCGGCCCATCACTACACACAGATACGGTACCATTGTTTTAGGACTTCAGGTTGTGTCTAATGGTTTGGATTATTAATTCGTACATTTTATTTATAATATCCAAAGTTAAGTAGTTTGTTCAAAATCGAAGAAATCCTGTTAAATATTTTCGATGTCGATGGTTCAGACATTAGGTTGTGAATTTCGGTTGACGTCATAAAAAAATTGTGATAATTAATTTCTTTCAACTCACCATAATTTTGTTAGCAGCGTTTTTGTTTATTTATAGTTATTCAGATTGGATGACGATTCTTGGAACTGTTCCGATCGTACGAGCGTCAAAAAACCACCTATTACACTCACGACTGAGCACGACATCATAAAATAAGATGATTATTGTAAGGGTTTTAGACTAAATTTCCGACCTTTGTCATTTCCATTTCCGGTACAGCAGAGATGGTTGTATAATGATTTAAGAAGCGGATCCCTCAACACGAAAAACTCATTAACGTTGAATCCCTGTGTAGTGATATTATCGGATTTGTTTAAATCATAATTAAAAACGTGTCTACAGGGGGTTGTAATTTAATTTTAATATGCAAATAAATGTCTAATTCTATCACTTCAGCTTCTTTTACACATGTATTGGTTGAACAGTGGCCCTGCCATTGGATGACGTTAAAAATGAACATATTTTTGGGGGTGCTGTTTCGTACTTAGTTTATTCGTACCTCACTTCGTATTTCCTATGTTGTTGAAATCCGTTGAAAGAAATTGAATATGCCGAACTAGAATGAGAATAAGTTATCTTTCCTAAATCCTGTTATTGTGTATGCCAGAATATTCCCTCTTTTAACACCTGCATGTTACAAATACCCCAACTTAAATGATTAAAGGACCTAAGTCCGTAACTCAAAATCCTCCAAAATCGTCGACATCGAAAACACGAATTATTGGTCAATTTAAATCAACATTGCTGATGTAAACTTACCGGGAAAAGATGAGCTTCTGATATCCGATATTTAAGAAAAAATATTTTTTTAACATTGGTACACGAATCGTGTACCATAATGCGCTTCATCTCCAGTTGTATTGAGAGACTCGAGGGACGAGGCTAGACACATTGCAATAAGTTAGACGGAGTTAGTAGACTGGAATAACTAGACGCTCGACTTTTGCACATGATTGACGTTGCTGGCTTATTTCGCCAAACATAACTGATTTGAAATTGGAGTAAACACGGAAACCATTGAATGTAAATCAGTTTATATACATTCATATTACAGTATTATATGCGTTGCGAACCACTTTTATGAATTTCTAGGCTCCAAATGTTAGCGATTTAGCTCCTTTAATTTTGAACTATTCAATGGTTTTTGTATCAAGTGTGAATTGCCATTTAACATCTTTATCACATAGTAGGCCTACACACAGTAGCAATTTGTGAGAATTATTAAATCTTTTCCAAAAGTCACTAATTCACGTTCGGCGTTCTGCTTTCCTCAACAAGGGAAAGGTACGAAAGATTTGGGGTACAAAACGGCTCATGTGGGGTACGAATAAATTAAGTACGAAACAGCTGACATCCTTTTTTTTTCACTACCGTACTCTGGACGATTCCAATAGCAACACAGATCTTGAATAAATTTCAGGCATTAATGCACTTTAAAACATAAGATCTATGATGGATTTTCTCCGATTTCTTTGCTACAAGATCAAAACTGCTATCACAAAATCTGCTTATAATTAAATATGAATTGTGTTTAATCAGTTCATTGTGTGCTAAGAAAGACCTGCGGAGTGCAGTCGAGTAGTGTGTGACCTTTAGATCATAAGGCCTGTCATTGAATCAAGAGGCAAGGTTTCGGGTCGGATGTTTGATCACTGTATCACCAACTGGTTTCGGGGCTATTCTGTGTTTCGAATATGCTCCTAGGTGACACATATGGATAATTTGTAGATGAGCTAGGATTGGGGGTGTATAGCTCATAACTGTAGAAATATCTGGTGAAGGTGGCCGCTGTTCATTAAAAGTCCAATTCCAAATTCATTCCAATATTTCTTTATATACAGTTTTTAAAATACATTATTTACAAAACATATTAAATGGGTACTAAACGTCCTAACTCCTAACCCTATCTCCTATCTCCAATATATTCATGTTTCTGAATATTTCTCAAGTTTTAGTTTTCTGTATGTAGAGGTATTTAAATCAACTAATTTGCATACAGACAAAAAGATATTATTTCAACAATCAGATGATAGATAAGTAAAAAGGTTAAATTGATATATATAAATAAATTTCATTGGTTCAAGTTTCATAATAAATAGAATGTTAAAAAGCTTTAAGTCGTAAATAAAAGTAATTTAAAGCTTTGACATTTGAAAGCTTTAAGTCCTAAACAATGGTAAAAGCTTTGACTTGATTGTCACTGATATGACTATTGTTATTTGTATAACTTTTTGTTCAAGCCTTAAAGGCATCAAAGATTATAACACATTCTGGACTAATCAAGCTTTTAGGTAATTGTTTAATTTATAGACTTTAAATAAGTTTAAATCAAAACATTAACATTATAAATAAAGACAGAATGATAAGCTATATGTCTCTATACATGAATAAAAGGTTGATAAATATATTATGAATTTTTAAATTAAAATTTGAAATAGAACTAAAAATTAGTATCACTATTCAGTGATAACTGCATTGGCAGGGAAAGTTCATCCAGATATTCCGGCATGGTTTCCTGTTGTGACAAGGACAGCTGTTTAGTCGTTTGGATGGGACGAAAAGCCGAGGACCTGTGTACACAGTATGACAAAATATCATTTGATATTGTATTTGATGAATTTAATATTGTATTTGAATATTTCAGTATTATATGTTTTAAGTTAGAATGGGCGACCATTAATAATTAGTTTCATTGTTAATTACCTGCATTGTATAAACTTCTAAATAGTATACTTGTTTAAGACAAGCCGGCTATACATTGTTTGAACAACTCATTGTATCTATGTACAACCCCATACAGATAAAAGGCGTGCGGGATTTGAAAGTGAATACAATGCAGGTAATTAACAATGAAACTAATTATTAATGATCGCCCATTCTAACTTAAAACATATAATACTGAAATATTCAAATACAATATCAAATACAATATCAAATGATATTTTGTCATAACAGTGACGTGCATGTAAAAGATCTCATGGCAGTTAAACTTCTATATAAGGGTAGGCTGCAGCTCTGCTGCCCAGACAAAATTTCCCTCATAGCACACTGTATGGCGAATGCCCCTCTTCATGAGCCCAGTTTAGGAGTAGGATGTTAAACCCCGTTTCATTTCATCTTATTTGTCAGTTCTGTCCAGGGGGCCTCCCACTGCTGAAGACTCACATGCGCATGCAAATTATTGAAATAAATATTGTATCATATGCTAGTGCCAAAAAGTTTGTCTCTCTCTGTCTCTGGTTAGAGTTGGGATCATGTTCCTAAAACAATGACTGCGAGTTTTATAACATCTGGCCGTTGCAGGTTTACTTCACAATTCCCGAACTTATAGCTATATTATCTGCAGACACGTAAACAGTAGCTTTCAATCAGAGATTGTGACATAGCGACCTCCACGTAAACCTTGACATTGAACAAACCTTGAACTTCGCAACAAGATTATCACAGGTAGACATTATAACTTGATAGGCTCACAAGCTGGGCTTATACCGATTCAAATTTAGTGCCGAAATATGAAGGGTGTTACATGAAGGGCTAGATAAGATGTATGTAGTTAAGAGAGATGAAGCCTTCGTTTGAATATGAGCCCTAGCCCTGTTTACAACTTATGACTTTTGTCCCAACCACTGTCACTGACCACACCCCTAGCTGTCATGTCCCAACCACTGTCACTGACCACACCCCTAGCTGTCATGTCCAAACCACTGTCACTGACCACACCCCTAGCTGTCATGTCCCAACCACTGTCACTGACCACACCCCTAGCTGTCATGGACTAGGCCACAGCCCTATCCAAACAGCAGTACAAAAACAGGTCGAAAGAAGAGGTGGTTTATTTAACTTCATAATGTTACAACACACCCGCTGTCCATGTTGGTTAAAAGACCAGACTTTACATCAAATCATTATAATTCAAACAGTTTTATCGCGATGAGTTCTCATGTGCCTTTGTAAATTACAGCTATTAACAAAACATTTATCACAAACACTACATTTATAAGGTTTTTCTCCTGTATGAATTCTGATATGTCTCTGTAGATGACTACTATTAGTAAACGATTTACCACAAACATAACATTCAAATGGTTTTTCACCAGTATGAGTTCTTATATGTTCTAGTAGAGTACTATGCTGAATAAAGGATTTACTACACGCACCACATTTATAGGGTTTTTCCCCTGTATGAGTTTTCGTATGTCTGTCAAGGTCACTATTATATTTAAACGATTTAGTGCAAATACAGCAAATATAGGGTTTTTCACCAGTACCCATTTTGGTGTGTTGCAGCAGATTGTCACTTCCAGAAAATGATTTACCACAAACATCACATCCGTAGGATTTTTCTCCCGTATGAACCCTGACATCTGTTGTTAAACAGGAATAACTATTACTGTCACATTCAATCGGTGTCTCCGATACTCCCAGATGAATTTCCATATGTCGTTGTAAATTTCCACCTTTAGCAAATGTTTTACTACAAACACCACATGTATAGGGTTTATCTCTCGTTATATTTCTCGTATCCTTGTCAGTCCATGTTTCCTCATTTTTCTTAGAAACATCTCGATTTTGTATGTGTTGTTCATTATACTGACTAAGCCCAGCCTCTAAATTTTTACCATGATGTAAAACAGAATCTTCTTCTTTAACATGTATTTCACAGTGTTTTTCTAAATCAGTTTCTAATTTAAATTCTTTATTACACATTCTACACTGATAGCATATTTCATTTTTATCTCTTTTAACATGTGTTTTAGTGTGTTTTTCTAAATCATCGTATTTATGGAAAATTTCATCACACACAACAAACCGATGAAAAGTCTTCCTATCATTAGTTTCCTGTAATATATAAAAGTTATAACATCATCAGTTTCCTGTAATATATAAAAGTTATAACATCATCAGTTTCCTGTAATATTTAAAAGTTTAACAGAAAGGTGCCTTTTACTCATTTTACATACCCATATCAGAATCCATGACTTCTCGGACCAAAGACCACTCGAACCAAGACCAGTCGGACTAATAATGTTGTTTTAATAACTGTGTTTGTTTTAATATGACTACTCTCTTAACGTCCACTCAACACAACTAGGTCATTTCAGGACTAACATATGGTTTAATTTTATTTCAATAATTCGCTTGCGCATAGGGGACTTTAGCTGTGGGAGGAAACCCACGAGGTTGAGAAGGCGCCCCTATCTCCGTGCCACATACGCTTACACCAGGGCTCGAAACCACAGCGGCAAGGCAGAGGTGGTCAGCCAGCTAGAGGTCGAAACGGGGTACTCTAGACCATCCCAAACCCCCCATGACTACTCGAACCAGTAATAAAGTTTTATTTTAATAAATGGATAATTGTGATTGTTTAAATACGCATCTGTTTTCTTTGAAATGATGAAGTGTTATTGTGGTAGTGTATATTTGTATATATTGTATATTGGGTATTTGTTGTATATTGTCTCTTTAATACAATTGTTATTTATAGTATATTTGGTGTTTGTTGTATTGTCCCTTTAAAGTACATCTTTAATCTGGTCAGAAGTCTCTTTTCAATAACAAGTCTAAACTCTACTCACTTTAACTCACTAAAATAACCACATCTCAGCTTCTATTTCAACCTCACTTATATCCTAATTTCACTTGGTAAGTTTTATATTTATTTGACTGACTTTAATATTTTATCTATTTAATGTGGTACTATAATTAGTATATATTTTATATAAAAAGTAATTAAGTAATTAGTATATTTCATTAAGTATTTCTATAAGTATATTTGTGCATTATGTTCTTACCTTTTGTATTATTTCATCGTGAGGCACATCAAAGAAAATCAGTTAACAAAACAACGTTAACTGAGTGAGTAGTGATTAATTTATGTATCTGTACTCACCTGTGTTACATGCTAATCAAATTGATGAAGCACATCTAAGTAAAACAATTTAATTGTTGATGTAATAAAGATGAATATTTGCTGTTATGTAATTACCTGTAGCTCACATCTAACAAAGACATTGTTAATGAGTTTTGTAAATACTCACCTATAAATTATTTGTCTCTTTGTATTGTGCTTTAATAATAAATAAATCACGTAATGTCTGTATTTTATTTTTAAAATGTATAAGTCAAGCCGAGTAGCAAAGATAAACATAATCCGAGTGGTCTTTTTTTTTATTGTTTGTTTGTTTGTTTATTTGTTGTTTCTGAGTATGATGTCTTGTCGATATATTTGTCTTTGTGTAAATCATGTGTGGTACAGTCCCCCCTGCACTTACAATTACAATATAAATTAATTGGTTCGAGTGGTCTTTTGGTTTGGTCTGAGTGGTCTTTGGTCCTTGGATACCCTATATTATAAACTCACCTTTACAGCTAATTATCCCAGCGAAAAAAAAAGTTCTCTCTTGTAAAATTTAACTCATCACAAACTTAGACATCGAAAAATACAATCAATGAAGCTAAATACGTCACTTATTGGGATAGATTTTATTCAACTGATTTCAAACACATAGGCAAGTTTTTAATAACATTTATTCACTATTCAGTAGTTTGTTCACAATCGAAGAAATTCGTTTATAATTTACCACGGTTCAGACAGTGACAGTCCAAGTTTTAAATCTTTCCTCAAGATGGCCAGGACACAATTGTTATACTGTTTCAACCAAAATATCAACCTACCATTATCTTTACTTCAGCTTTTATCAAGGTGTAGATGGTCTGTCGATATTTTTGCAGTAACAATGAAAAATTGTTGGTTTACCCTACTGCGCAAGTCACTAAAACTTATCTTTATCCGGTTGTATATGCAACAGAAACGTGGATCCATCCAACCCGATCAACTCACAATTGATTACATTTACAAAAAATAGTCTGCAATCAATAAGGTTGTAACAGAATGACTCAGACTAGGTAATTACTTTGTTTTTTATGTTAGAGGTCGTCATTTTATTAATATTTAAAATGTATCAATTATTTTCTGTAAATACATGTAGTTTTCTTAAATATAAAACTTAAAGGAGCTAAATCTCTCATTTTGGGACCTAGAATTTGCAACAAATCAGTCGCAACGCATATAATAATGTAATATTAATGTATATAAACTGATTTACATTCAATCCTTTCTGTTTTTACTCGAATTTTATATCAGTTATGTTCGGCGAAATACACCAGAAGACTCAATTGAATGGCAACACCGATAATATTTATTGCGCATGCTCTCGAGATAAGAATATAAGGTCACCGTTTGACATGACTTTTGGAATATGTCTAGCCCCATTTTTCGAGATTCTTGTTACAAATGGCGCTGAAATGCATTATGGTACACGATTCATATACCAATAGTAAAATGTGTCTTTTCCAGTAAAATCACAACATCAATGTTGATTTAAATTGTCATTGTGGAAGACTTTGGATGATATTGAGTTACTGTAGAGACTTAGCTACTTTAAGACTACAATCTGATATTTCAGAACAATTGTTGAGTACAACACTAAAACTACCCATGTTGTCAAGTGATTTTGTTGAATTACGATACTGTAGAAAATTGTAATTTATGAGAGGCGGGGGTGGGAGGAAATTGGCCGAATGGATCAGAAGGTCTGTCATTCAGTCAAGTGGGTGTGGTTTCGATTCCATTTGACAAGAGTAGGGTCGCCTGTCCAACACCGTGGGTTTTCTCCAGGTCGTCCGATTTCCTTCCAGCCCTAAAGACTTTTACGTGCAAATGAATTATTAAAATGAAATAGAACCATATGTTTGTCCCAAAATTACCTAGTTTGTGTTGATTGGATTATAGGTTTCTACTGTGATCGATATTAAGTTTGCCATGGTGATGATACCAAACTGTAGTCTACTGATTAGGTGAACAACAATAACCATAGTGATGAGGCCAGACTGTAGTTTACTGATTGGGTGAATAGTAATGACGATAAACGTTCTGCTCAGACTAGTCTAATAAAGACAGGTGGTACACCATAAGGTAAATTTGACCTGGACAGCATGGCTCCTGCTTGCTCTTAGTCCTACCTGTTACTATTTAAATATGAGTTGTAGAAGGGTATTCAAAGTGATTGGGAACGAGGTAGCATTCAGACCGTTTCACCTTGTAGGCTGCAGAACGTAATTGGGAACCCGTGAACTTGCGGACGTGACACCATGTTAGAGTAAAATGGTCAAATTGTACATCAGAGCCATTTAATGTGTCAAATGGAGTAAAACAAGGCGGAGTTCTCTCCCCGATATTGTTCACTGTATACTTAGACAAGTTATTAAGAAAATTGTGTGACAGTAAACTGGGTTGTCATATTGGACATTATTACGTGGGTACCCTTGCTTATGCTGACGACATCACCCTCGTCACTCCATCAAGACAATCTCTGGTATCACTACTAGAAATATGTGCCAGGTTCTCTAAGGAATATGATGTTAAATTTAACCCTGACAAATGTAAACTGATGTTTTTAAGTCACGATAATCAGAACGATAGTAACTTTAAAGATATCTGTTTTAACGGTAAACGTATAAATGTTGTACAGTCTGAGCCGCATCTAGGCAACTCTCTACTCTGTGACAGCAAAGAACACACAATCCAGAAGGGAATAGATAGTTTTATTGCAAAATTCAACGTGACTTATAGTCAATTTAAGTTTGCACTATCAGACACAAAATATCAGCTTTTTAAAACTTATTGTATGTCTTTATATGGTAGTGTATTGTGGGACTTAGAGCACAAGTCTATTAATAACCTTTACTGTACCTGGCGTAAATGTATTCGTCGTCTACCTAATCTGCCTTATCGCACTCATAATAAACTATTACCTCTGAGGCTCTGTTATGTCAAGATCGCCCTGTTGAAAATCAGCTGCATTCCAGATTTGTGAAATTCTTTAAAACATCATTTAATAGCAAAAACGTTTGCATCAGTACTTGTAGTAAACATGCTCTTTATGGCAGTGGTTCCAATATTTGTAATAATATAAATTACATTTGTTTTAAATACAATGTTTCAAGATTAAACTTTTCAAAGTCCAAAAACTTATTTTGTTCTAATATTGATAATGATATTGTGAATCTTCAAAAGTCAGCAACTGTGAAAGATATGATATATTTATTAGAATCAAACAACAAAGATATAAACCGTGAACATATACGTGAAATAATTCACCACTTGTGTACCGATTGAATCTTTACATTATTGTGATTGTATAATATTGTATTATATATTTTGTAATTTATGTATGTATTTGTAATTCAACTGTACCTGAGTACGAATAAAATATATTATTATTATTATTGATCATCAATTGATACAACCAAATATCGGTCCCTGCCTTGGTGTTTATGTCCATCTGGTTTTAAATACACCAGATCACCTTCATTTAGCTGAGCTGATAAAGAACTACCGAGGGCATTCTTGGATTTTTCACTGTAGGGATGGTTACGTAAACGCATGTCATGTTGCTGTAGAATGAGTTGACGATCAGACAATGGTAGTTGTGTATTGGTAAATTGACATCTCTGAGACATAATTTCGAAGGCGGATAGTCCTCTGTTCCGTATACGTAAGTTAGGACGGGCTGTTGCAAGAGCTAAGCATAGTGGGGTTAGTGGTCCACCATGTGGATCTTGGCGTAAAAGTTCGTCTTCAAGTTCAGCGATGGCCTTTTCCGCTATTAGGTTTTTGTTAGGATTCTTGATTCGACCAATGTCAAGTGATATACCAAGTTTCTGAAGGGTTTTATCACGTAGCAACGAGACAAATCCTGGCGCAGCATCAACACGTATAACGGCCGGAGGTCCATCCAGTGACCTGAGTTGTAAAGTTAGAAGAGCTAATCCATTGCGAAGAGCATCATGTTGCTCGGTTTGCAAAATACATGAGGATGTGTAAGACGTGGTGGTTTCTCTGACGAGGAGGATTATCTGTTTGTTACGTCAAAGGATATCTGCGGCAAAAGAAACCCCAACTAGTTCTGGTGGAGCAGATTAGGTTTGACTGGTAACTGAAGGCGGAAAATACTTAAGGGAAGCACATGTATGACAAGTTTCAGAGACGGTAGATAAGGCTTTGTCCATATCTAGTGCATAAAAACTTCGTTTGGTGACTTGTTTCAATTGATGCTGCGTTGAGTGGTCGAGTGTAATATGCAATGCTGTCAATAGGCCATCTAGGACACCTCGGGGAACGACAATTAGTTCTCGCGTTGGAGCTAGTGGTTCGTGGTATGAGACAACAAGAAGACCATCTCTGGCTATTGATACACTATTGAGGTATCTTTTGACATCTTTTAAATTTGTGAGTTTTTTTGAAGGGCGGGTGCCTTGTTTCAGATGTGCATGGACACGACGAAGGTCAGGACATTCTGATTGGGTTTGAATCCAAGCGGCACGACTGGTAAATGGCATTTGTACTGTTCCAGAAGAAATGTCTTGAACGGACACTGGTCGAACGACAGCATCTTCAGTTCGTGTTATAAAAGAACAAATCTGGCAGTTAGGTTCCTCGCAGTCTGGAGCGTTCCTACTGGAGAAATCTGATGGTAGATTGGCCGTTCCAGCTAGATGTCTGACATTAACTTGATGCCGACTAACTGTTGACAGGAAGGATGTAACTCGTGGACTTGAAGAGAATTCGCCTCTGCATAGTCTATCAATAGCCTGGACACATGGTTTACTATCTGTAAGGACACATGCTTGTAGTTTGGACTGAATGATATATGGGCTGAAATGTCGCACCGAGGCTGCGATGCACAGGGCTTCAACTTCACATGGGAGCTATGGAACTTGGTGCACTCGTAGCTTGGCACTAAAGAATCCAGCCAAGAAGGTCTTACTGGCACGGGTGACGTATAAGGTTGCCCCAATACCTCTTTTGGAAACTGATGCGTCTGTGACTATCCATAGTTGGTCTGTAGGTTGTGGTAAAAGAATGTCTCTTGTTGTATCGAGGTGAGTTTTAGCAGCAGAAAATTGTGAAATGAGATCATCCGTCCATATGACAGTGTCTTTAGACTCTTTCCCGGCAATGGATGTTTCGAGTGGGTGATAAACTGAGAACAATGTGGTAAAACGCGACTAAGGACTTTGTATGCTCCAATAAATGACCGTAGTCCTTTGACTGTTTGAGGAGGGTTACATAATGACAGCGTTGAGATGCGACGTGAATGAGCACTGATAAAGCCTTGGTGCCACTTCCAACCGAGTATAATTGTTGATTTTGGACAAATAATTGTCTTGCTTGCGGATAATTGTAGGCTGCATCGTTGAAGTGCGGCCAAAACTACAGAGAAGTTGTGAAGGAGTTCTATTGGGGTTTTGCCACCAATGTAAAGGTCGTCGGCTAGTTTAGCCACTATGCCTTGCTGTAATGAATCGCCAAGTACCCGACACATGAGTTCTCCCAAAGCTGTTTCAGAACCGGGCAAGCCCATTGCTGATCGAGTGTATACACGGATTCCACGAAAGGGTGTAGCGACACCGCAGTATTTCATCGATGACCGTGCAAGAGGTATTTGGAAGAAAGCACTTGTGAGATCAGTGACGATAAGATATTGCCAACATGCTATCGTGCGTAGAATAGAGTCCACATCCGGCATTAAAGATGGCTGAGGATTGCTGTATCTGCCGACATCTGTGAATGCTGTCACCAATCGGTAGGCACCAGATGGTTTCTTAATGAGAAAAGATAGGTTGAGGTATTCGACGTTAGTACCAATGTTCTGTTGGGGAGTCTGATGAGACCTGCAACAGTTTCTGTGATAGTTGGTTGTAACCAGACTTGAGATGGTTTCGTATCATGGAAGCTATGGCAGTCATGTCGAGCTTCGATGGCTATTGTATCATCTGGTTCAAATTCAGGAGGTGTTCGTAGCTCCAGGTAGTCTCCTGGCCATATTACTTGGGTAACCGGTGGTGAGCGTAGAAGATATGCCTGTGTACGACGTATGGTAGGGTTAGTACTCTCGGGCACTGTTCTTGGTCCATAAGTGATGGTATCTGTGTCGCCGATCATGATTTGGAATTTTGAGGGGCGGATAGAGATGTCATTGACTGACATAAATGGAGTACCAGCTAGGATGTCTACATCAAGATTCTCTACAACTAAGGCGTCAAGACGAAGGTTGTGGTGATTACGCGACAACGTGATATGATTTTCCCCAATGACCGTGAGTGGTGTTATTCCATCGGCTTGAAGGGCCCTTTGAGTGCTCTTGTCAATTTATGCTCCGATGTTGTGTGCTGTAGACGTATTTATCATGTTGGTTTCAGCTCCAGAGTCTAATATAAGTTGGAGTGGGTGGTAGCTGTAGAATGCTTTAATAGTAGGTGATTGCTTTGTGCTGACACGACACGCATGAATGCGATGTTGGCTATTTGATTCATCATTCACTTGGGGTTCAGGGGTAGAATCATCTAAATCATCCAAGTAGTCTTCTTCACAAAGAGTTTGTCGGGCTGTAGTCAAGAACCTTTTATCGCCCGGAGGTAAGTATGGGCACGTACTCAGATAATGGTTGTACGTCGGTCGACCAGCTTGTTTGCAAATTGGGCAAGTACGAGAAGCAGTGGGTGGTTTCTGACGTGTAGATGGGGAATACCATCGCTCGTAACTAGCAGAAGGGCGCTGGTTGAGTCCAAAACGTAAAACTTTGGCTTCATGGTTGGAATGACTTTCGTCGAGCAAGGAATCCATGGCAAGTGAGATTTCGGGTTTTAAGGACGCTAGAGTTCTAGACCGTAAGTCTGTGCCATATCTTTGTTTAACAAGTGACGGTAAATCTTGGTGGATGAGACGTAACCAGGTAAGGACTATTATGTTTTCCAAGGTAGGTGTTATTTCTTCGTCAGTACGGGGAGCCTCTCCGTGGTGTGTAATGGTGCCATCACTGTGTAAGAGGTTATCTTCTACGAAGGACATTAGTCGTTGGTATAGATCTTCTGGGCGTTCATCGGTTTGAAGAAAGATGTTGTTAAAATCCAGAAAATAAGAACCAGTGGATTGAAAACCGTAATGTAAACGAATAGCTTGCCAGATTGATGACAGAGAAGTGCAATTCTTGACAATAGAAATTAGCTATTTGTCCAAGCATTAATTCTAAATGTGTGACTTTCTGCTGGCACTGTACGGCCGTCGTCAGTGAAACTTCTCAAGGGATTGACGTTGGATTTTTTGCCCCAATTAACCCCGTCGATCAGGAAGGGTGCAAAATGTTGGTCGAGTGGCCCCACCCATCTCCATAGTTACCATTTAAATATCACAGTGGCCTCACCAATCTCCATAGTTACCATTTAAATATCACAATGGCCTCACCAATCCCATAGTTACCATTTTAATATTATTGTTTTTGATATTTTATTCTATATTGATATTACCAAGATATTATATAATAATAACAATAGTAATAACCAATTTCTAAAGATATCTACCGTAAGATTTATACATCCTTATATAATACATCTTTAAATTCATGGGTTGGATGCAGATTGGCAGATGTGACACCAGGCAGGTTAAGCTTACTCTTCTGGAGATCTGCTTCTTCAATAGACGGCTTGATCTGGCCTTAACTACATACAGCTTATCAAGCCCTTCACTCAACATTCTGCATTTTTCGGCACTAAATTTGATTGGGTATGGGCCCTAACCGTGATCCAATCAGATTCCTTCGTTAAATGGGTTACTTAAAATAGACTACTTTCAACTCATTTTATTTATCCTTCGTTACGATTATCAAGTCTCACGCTTCTAGCTAAAATGTCTATGTGACAATCAAGATGCTAAGGTCAAGGTTCGATTAATGTCAAGGTTGTTAGAAATCATGGCTGTCTAGTTCTTTTTCTGTGGAGGCTGCCATGTTTGTTTACTACAGTCACATGCTACAATGTGAGTGTGTTATGTGCCACGACCTCTGATTGGACAATGATTTGAATGCTAATAAGTCCGTGAAAACACAACCAGCGTAAAAGGTTAGGAATAGCCAAGTGTTGAAGCAACGGTTAAATGTTGTAAAACTTGCGTCCGTTGCTTCAGGAACATGAGAGATCTGTTACCACTGATTGTCGTGTAGTTTGTACACAGTGAACAGTCTATATGCTGATTACACTATTTTGCCTATACCATTTTTTTAGGACTTCAAATTTTGAATAATGGTTTGGATTGTTCGTACTTGTTTTGTTTTAAGAAATGTTTCGTTCATACAATACTTGTATGAAGAGACAAACACTGTCAAGATTGGTCGCATTATTTCTGTAACATCTTTTTTGTTAATCATTTTAAGTGACCCTAACCCCGTCCGTCGCACTCTTTGGGAAGTAATACCTCCCTTCCTAATTGAGCTAGAATGATCAAAATTGGTGTAGGTGTTTATTAGGTCAATGCCTTGATGAAGTTCAAAGATGAGCATTTTCTGCTTAGGGTAAGCCAAGATAAGCAATTTGATTGGTTGATGCTTTGGTTCTAATTATGTGAGAGTGTTTAAACTTGGTGTATAGTTTCATTACATCAATACCTTGACTAAGTTCGATAATGAGCATGTTCTGCTAGGGGTAAGCAAAGCAATAAGCAATTTGATTAGTCGAGACTTTTGTGCACAATAACTCTCCTTCTTATTGTGGTAGAATGTTCAAACTGATAGGGAGTGGTAAAACTTTGTGTATAGTTTGATTGCGCAATGCTTTTGAAAAAAATAAATGTGTGATTTTTTAATTTGTGTCATCTATTTATTTTGGGATTTATGCGGGGGACATCAGCCTCACTGTTGGCTTGTTCGAGATTATTTCCGGATTATCGCCCTTAACGTCAACTGGCAGACTATAGTCATTGAAGAGACAGATACTGTCATGATTAGTCCCATTATTTCTGTTATGTCTTTTTTGTAAATCATTTTTAGTGAAGCCTGTACCATAACAGACTGTACAGCGCAATGGATGCTTACGACTGGCTCCCAGATCCATTCACTTACTTTGATATTTTTTAGTTTTTTTTTTTTAAATGTCTATTTTCTGTCTTGTCCACAGGTTTATCTTGTAGATTCTTGTTTTGTAAGTAGTGCGGTCCTCCTGCACTTACTACCTGCTAATAAGGATTAATGATTTATTATCAAAAACATTGCAAGATCGGCAAATCTTAGCGGACATTAACTCGTCATAAATACTGATCCAACCTGACCCTACAATATAAAGTTTCGCTTCTGTATGAGTTGCAATGTGTTTTTGTAGATCACTACTTCGAGCATATGATTTACTACAAACATCACATTTATAAGGTTTTTTCTCCTGTATGATCCACCATACAGTATGAAATTTATAAAGTTTTGCTTGTGTATGAGCTCTTATGTGTTTTTGTAGATTACTATTTCAAGCATATGATTTACTACAAACATCACATTTATAACATTTTCTCCTGCATGAGTTCTGATGTGGTTCTGTAGGCTTCCACGCCAGTATGAGTTCGCAAGTGGATCCACTCTGCCTGAATGATTTACTATAAGGTTTTGTCCTATGGATTCTTTTGTGTTTTGGTAGATTTTTCTCCTGTATGATCCACCATACAATATCAAATTTATTAAGTTCATCTCCTGTATGAGCTCTAATGTGTTTTTGTAGATCACTATTTCGAGCATATGACTTATATTTATATGGGTTTTCTCCAGTATGAATCATTCTGTGCCTCTTCAGTTCGTAATTTGTTTTGAATGGTTTACTACAAACATCACATTTATAAGGTTTTTCTCCAATATGAGGTTTTGTATGGTTCTGTAGAATACTACTATTAGAAAATGATTTACCACAAACATTACATTTATAAACTTTCTCCAGTATGAATTCGCATGTGTTGTTTAAAATTTCCATTCTTTACAAATGATTTACTACAAACATCACATTTATAAAGTTTTTTTCCTGTGTGAGTTCTTGTGTGTCTGTGTAGATCACTATTTTGAGCAAATGATTTACTACAAACATCACATTTATAAGGTTTTTCTCCTGTATGAGTTCTTGTGTGTCTGTGTAGATCACTATTTGCAGCAAATGATTTACTACAAATATCACATGTATAAGGTTTTTCACCAGTATGATTTCTAACGTGCTTCTGTAAGTTCCAACTCGTTGTAAATGATTTACTACAAATATCACATTTATATGGTTTTCCTCCAGTATGAATTCTGATGTGTTTTTGTAGATCACTATTTCGAGTAAATGATTTACTACAAATATCACATGTATAAGGTTTTTCACCAGTATGATTTCTAACGTGATTCTGTAAGCTCCAATTCGTTGTAAATGTTTTACTACAAATATCACATGTATAAGGTTTTTCACCAGTATGATTTCTAACGTGACTCTGTAAGTACCGATTTGTTGTAAATGATTTACTACAAATATCACATTTATATGGTTTTTCTCCAGTATGAATTCTGATGTGTTTTTGTAGATCACTATTTGCAGCAAATGATTTACTACAAATATCACATATATAAGGTTTTTCACCAGTATGATTTCTAACGTGATTCTGTAAGTTCCAATTTGTTGCAAATGATTTACTACAAATATCACATGTATAAGATTTTTCACCAGTATGATTTCTAACATGATTCTGTAAGTACCAATTCATTGTGAATGATTTACTACAAATATCACATTTATAATGTTTTTCAGGTGTCTTTATGTCTATTTGTCTCTGAGAACTGGTCTCATTATTTTGTGAAATCTGTTCCATGTTCTCATCTTTAAGATGTATTTCACAGTGTTTTACTAAATCAATGACAGATTTAAATTCTTCATCACATAAATTACACTGATATACAGTTTCAACATCAGTTTTCTCTTCTTTAACATGGCAATATTCATCTATATTACCAGTTTTATCTTCTTTAACACAGCAATATTCATCTACATCATCAGTTTTCTCTTCTTTAACATGAATTTTATTGTGTTTTTCCAAATCATCATATTGTTCGAAAATCTCATCACACACAACACACTGATGAAAAGTTTTAACATCATTAGTTTCCTGTAATATATAAAAGTTATAACACCATTAGTTTCCGTAATATACAAAAGTTTTAACATCATTAGTTTACTGTAATATATGAAAGTTATAACAGTTTACTCTCTGTTTTTAGAATTCAATATAAAATCATTCTTTTAACTTTTTAAATGTCTAAATCATTCAACATTGTTATATTTATAATTTAAACGTTTAAATCATATAGCACCGTTATATTTATAATTTAGATGTTTAAATCATATGACACTGTTATATTTATAATTTAGATGTTTAAATCATATGACACAAAGATTTAGCGAAACCAAATAGATGGTTAAATCTACAACCATAAAATAAGGTTGATCAAAACAAAGTCTTAAAATCCTACATACGGCCCTGGTCTACAACCAGGAATACAAATTTTATATAGCATTACAGGTGTTTTCGACACTATGACCGTCAGGGACATAAAACCAAATATAAATGTTTTGGGACAACACAGATAACTGCAATGACTTTATATTGAATATCAATGAAAAATAGATCAATGTCGTTTCATCCCACGTCTGGTTTATCTCAAGCCATTTCATCCGGGCTGTTTCATCCCGATTTTATATAGGTCGTTTCATCTCACTCATATTTGACCGTTTCATCACACCTAGTTTCATTGAATAATTATTAATTCATACCTTTTCCTATATGTTGTTGAAAAAAATTGAAATAAATCTATATGAGTTTTGATTGGTGGTTGTTAAAGCGGTTTAAAACGATTGAATATACTAAGAATTCCAAAATGAGACACGTAATGTATTTATTCATTATATAATTAACCTTATAGTAGCTAAGTCCGTAATTATTTTGAAATTTAAATCGGCATTGATGTTGTTGTTTTACCTGGAAAAGATGGGCTTCTGATATTCAATATTTAAGACAAAATAAACATTTTAACATTGGTACACGAATCGTGTACCATAATTCGTTTCAGCGCCAATTGTAACAATGTGATCAAAGAATGGGGCTAGACATATTCCACAAGTCATGTCAAACGGTGATGCCATATTCTTATATGGAGAGCATAACCAGAAGGTAGAAACTGTCTTTTGGTTTTGAGACTTTTGGCGTATTTCGCCGAACATAATTGATGACAATTCACAGTAAAACGGAAATGATTGAATGTAAATCAGTTTATATACATTCAAATGACATTATTATATGTGTTGTGACCCATTTTCTAGACCAAAAATATTAGTGATTTAGCTCCTTTAAATCAATTATCCTCATTGTAAGGTGAAACTGCATGCTTTCTGATATGGTTAGGTTATATGAGCCTAAAAATAGAACACAGCAATTCTCGAAAAGGTACTTGCTTACGTGTGAAGATGGGTGTACGCGTTTCTTTTATGTGTTATATCATAGCCGATTACGGTTATATCATGTGGTAATTCTTGCATTGACTTACCATACGTTTATACTGTACTACAAAAACATTCGTGAACTGACCTAAAATCTTAAATCATAAGACAATTAACAAACAATACGGATACATAGTGGTGGGCTCTCGTTCCAATGAGTAAAACTTGTTTATTCAATACATTATGGTTTATTTAAAGATAAGTAAATGTTTACCAGTTTTTTTTAACAATATCTCAGTTAATTTGTGATCCGAATACTTTTGTTGGCTATCCGAATACAATTCGAATAATTCGGAGATGTGAAATTCTTGAACAAAATGACATCAAAAGTTCATTTACTCAAAACTTCTTACTTGTTTCAATGCTGAGTGTGAAATCGTACTTTCGATTTGCAAATTGTTTGAACCGCCAAGAAAAAAACATGCCTTCATGTACCTTTAGCCGTAATTATTAAGATTATCCATGATATCCAAAAAAAATCAATGAGTTGAAGAAATTTGTATAGTAATAGTATAAATACTCCTGTAATCTGCAGTCCTCCCATTTATCATTTTTCTCAATCAACACAAATGAAAAAAGTAAAATAAAACCATGTCACATTTATTCCGCCAAGGTCGTTTGCCTCATTCTGATAATTTACTTCTAGGGCCAATTCGATTATGCAGTCCGGACTCTCCACGTTCTCCAATCCGGATTGTCCGCGTTTACCGTGTAATCGAGTACAGGTGGAGAACCAAGATGGCGACTGTAACTGTAGTTTTGATTCTAGAGAATCTCCTGGACCCATCAAATTGCCAGCGAGAGCACGTCAAAAGAAGACGGCGTATTGCTTTATTGTCAACATTGTAAGTCGGTTAATTAATCATTTGGGGGTATAATAAATATCTGGATCTCCGGTTATGGGCTGTATTTTGAAGATAGGTAAAAAAATAAATTCAAAATTTGATTCACATGTCACACAGTCGATTACATGTTTGCTTCTGAAATGCAGCGATTTGACGTGGGGCGAGGCAAAATTCTATCGACAAATAAGATTACAAAGCGATTGAGGCGACTGATTCCTATTTTTAAAATTTGGAAGGAAATTTCTTACCTTGCCGCCATCTTGTTACGTCACTCTCCGCAATCGCACCGGTCGAAAAATTGGAGAGGTTGGACGATCCGAACTCTCCAAAAATGGTCACGTGACCAATAAACGAATGGAAATGGAGAGTCCGGACTGTCCGGACTGCATAATCGAATTGGCCCCTATAGAACCACTCAGTGAGGATATGACCTAGGTCGTAATAAATAAATTTCATTGCAGGAAGTCAAAACACAATCTAAACTTGTATCTTATAATCGAGTGCAGGGAATGAATGAATGTCTTTTTATTTAGGCTACTGTTTTTGTTGCACTGATTTATTTGTTTATATCACTAAATATATAGGCCCTACGCATAATGTCAACATTTGTGCTCACAGAGCTGCGTACATGATCCATTGCATTTGGGAAAGTTTCAAGATAATCTGGTCGTGGCTAAATATAGAGCATACAGAATGTTTTAGATAACAAATCATCTTTCAACCCTCTGTGTTTCGAGATGACTTTTGGTTCTATTACAACTAACGTTGCAAAGCCGGTTGTGATTCATTACCGGATCTTTTACACATAATTGACAATATTTTTCATCGAAACAAAGATTGATTATTGTTATTAATAATATTTCCACCACACACCACTACAGTTAAGGACTTTATCTTACCTGAAATGGGTACAAATCGTTGTATTTAAAATCGAGGCGTTTACCATCCAGACGAATATTCTACGTACGTTGAAGACTAAGGGGTTCTGGGTGACCGAGACTAACATTTTGACAGCTGTCATTTCGAAACGTGAAAATGATTGGTGCCAATCGTAGCGAAAAACAAGCACATCAGTATATCTCAACGTTTTTAGCTACGTTTTCGTAGCTACTATGGAACCACTCAGTGAGGATACGTGAATGAATAAATTTCATTGCAGGAAGTCAAAACACGGTCTAAACCTTGTATCTTATAAACTAGTGCAGGGAATGAATTATTTTTTTATTTAGACTACTGTTTTCGTTGCACTGCATTAATGATTTATTAGTTACTATCATTAAATGATAGGCCCTACGCATAACGTAAACATTTATGCTCACAGAGCTGCGTATATGATCAATTGCATTGGGGATAATTTCGAGGTAATCTGGTCGTTGGCTAAATGGCTAAATATGGAGCATACGGAATGTACGAATATATTGTAACGAATAGTAAAAATGATTCGGATAACGAATATCCGAACAGTGAGTTGTTTCAACACTACAGTTAATTGATCAAATTAACCACTACTATAATAAGAAGAGAGATGAAACAGTCTAATAAAAAAATAGGTTTAAATGAAACGGCCCCAGATGAAATGACCGTGGGTGTGGGATGAACTTAGAAATGGTTCCACTACTGATGTCTTCCGCCCACTTCAGACGACAGTAGTGGTTTGTCGTACAGAGTTGCTTGGCGCAAGTTTTTTAGTCAAATGACTACAAAAACGTTTCTGGCCTATAGCTCCCTTAATTTACACATTAACTGACCCAAAACAGTACTGCACATAGCTTAACATATAATAAATCAATTCCAATTGAAATAAAGGTGAAGCCTTACCGCATAATTATATGATATGAATGATGAAACCCAACTGCTGCGAGGAAATTTATCTTGCAAAGTGTCATTGAGACTCATGGCCGCTTGTGTAATTACGTCATACAAAATATACGTAGAACGCATTACCACAAAAAAAAAACTGTTCAGTAACTATTTTTGTGGTCCGGTCTTCACTATTTGTCATAGATTTACCAAACTATAAAGGTATTTGTTGACAATTGCGTTTGAGCCTATTTGAACTTGCGTAAAGGGTCTTAGACTGTACCAGTTTTAACGTAAAATACAGTTTAACGTTAAAAGTATTTTAACTAGATGAACTGACCCGCAACTGGCGAGCATTCACTGTTGATGAGTGTGACGGTCTCTAACTAACAATAGTCCAGTTTTAAATCTTTCCTAAAGTTGGCCGGTACATAATTGTTCTACTGTTTCAACTACAAATAACCTACCATTATCTTTACTTTGGCTTTTATCAAGGTGTTGCTGATCTGGTTTTGTTTTTGTTCGTAACAATATAAAATTGTGGTTTACTCTACTGCGCAAGTCATCAATACCTATCTTTCTCCGGTTGTATATGCAACAGAAACGTGGATCTATCCAACCCGATCAACTCACACTTGAAATTAATTACATTTTGTTGAATAGTCTGCAATCAATGTGAATAGCTTTCTGAAATATCAAGCTTAGACTAAAATTAAAGAATTGTAATCTATGAGCGGGAGGGTCCTCAGATTTCGTCCCAGCTCTAGACTCCTATGTGTGGGGGGCATGACGATGAAAAGTTTCTGATATCGACCCCCAAAATCTTCATATCTTACGGGAGACACCACCCACCCCTAAATTTGTTATATGAAAAGTTTGACTACCTTTGGGGGGTACCCACCCACCCCTAAATTTGTTATATGACAAGTATCTGCGGCCAAATTATAACATTTGGAGGCCATGGCTGCCGAAGCCGATAGCAGTGTCGAGCCATGTACACCAGAGTTATTGATTTTCAACTAAGTAAGTTTTCTCAAAAATTTCATTTTGTCAACGTGATTTTGGTCCATTTACTTCATCAAAATTGGTCTTGTCCATGTTACATCTGATATATTGAACCTGGTGGTTATGCATTTTAAAATAAGTAGCTATCAAGTAAGGTTAACAGAAAATAAAAATAGGAAAAAATATCAATATGCCTTCTCTCAAGAGCTGGATATGTGTTCACTTCTTAACCATTGTACGTGGCAAATTGCCTGCTTTTCGGGCGTTTTGGGGACATTTTTAAAATTAGAAGGAATCGAGATACGGAAGTGAAATTATGGAAATATTTCAAAAAGTTTGTGCAATTTTTGATCATTTCCAACGGTATTTATCAGAACCCAAAAGGTGATACCACATTTCAAAGTATGCAGTTTAAAATAATTGAAACCCATGTGATGTCAAATGATTTGGATTGTGTAAGTTTAAAAATCTGAAGGTGTTTGGCCTTGGGCCCTAAGAGATGGGAAAGTGGTTCACTTTCGAATAACATTCGGCTGTTAATAAGACATAATAAACTATGAAGGAATTAAGATCTTGAAGGGACATTTCGTTTATAACTTATAAGTAAATTAAATATGTCTATGAATTATTAAAATTACTTACATTTACTCTTGCATATTACTTAATATTTAGTTGTTATAGCAACCAACAATGATAGAAAAACACTCTCAAAAGGGCAATGTTGTACCATTTTCAATGGTGTTTACCATGACGAACCAAATGATCACCAGTAACATTATGAGTACGTACCAGTAAGCATTTTATGAATTGTATAATTTAAGTGAAATATTAGGGACTTTGGGTGATTGCCATAGCAACTACATAATTTTAAAAATAAGACGGCAACTACATAATTTTAAAAATAAGACAACAGTTGTTTCACTATCACTGTTCTCAGCATTGGTAGCTTACATCATTGTAATGTTACAAGAAGAATTCTGCTTTGACATATTATTTCTACTCAGAAGATTGGCCAATAAATTATTCTCTAAATTAAGCTACAGTAAAAGTAGTTACTGATAGGTTATGATTAAGATGTAGGCCTACCGGTAGTCATGTTATATTATAGAGGCCTATGCCTGGAATCTGCATTTTAACTCAAAGTCAAAGAATTGCTGTGGTTTTACTTCACTTTTGAATATTTTTATTATTCCTTTAAATTGGTAGGTTATAGCCTATTGAGCAACTTCCATTTTATTTTGTAGGCCTAAAAAGTGGGACTTTGTTGTCGGTCCTCGCAACAAAATCTTGAGAGTCTAGGTGTTAAATATATTTCCCTAAAAAACCCAAAGAATTAAAATTATAATAATTAGTATTATCATTCACATGAAATACTATACTTATCATACCTAAACCAGTAGTTGTGAACATTTCTCAGAAACACTGACACATATCTGTATGACTTGTACCGCACCTTTACAACCCAGATTATTATTTTCTTTGTTATACGTAATGTCTTTAGTGGTGATTTGCTCATTTGGGCTTATTTTAATGTTCTAGTAGTAACCTGTGGCTTATAAATTGCATATTATGAAAAGTTTTAAGCTAGTATGAAAAGTTTATTTTGGGTCAAGCGACCCCCACCCACCCCATAAATAATTTTTTTCATAGTATGAAAACATCATTTACACCCCTCGAGACACCACCCACCCCAGGGACGATATCAAAAACATTCATAGTTATGCCATCTGCTATGTGCAAGCAAATTATTGACAAAAAATAGTATCATATGTTAGTCCCGAAATGACCTAGTTTGTTTCAAGTGGATAATAGTTTTGTCTTGTGCCTTGTTGTCTGTTCTTGTGTTTAACGGATAGAGAATTAACTATGGTGATGAGGCCAGAATGTAATTTATTGATTGGGCGAATAGTAACCATGGTTATGAGGCCAGACTGTAGTCTACTGATTGGGTGAATAGTAACCATGGTGATGAGACAGACTGTAGTTTACTGATTTGGTGAATAGTAATTCCATGGTGATGAGGACAATAGTAACCATGGTGATGAGGCCAGAATGTAGTTTACTGATTTGGGTGAATAGTAACCATGGTGATGAGGCCAGAATGTAGTCTACTGATTGGGTGAATAGTAACCATGGTGATGAGGCCAGAATGTAGTTTACTGATTGGGTGAATAGAAATGCAGATTAACGCTCTACTCAGACTAGTTTAATGAAGACGGGCCAATACACTGTGCTTTAAAGGGAATTTGACCTGGACAGCGGGGCTCCAGCTTACTCTTATATCTCCTCCGCGTAGGGCTAATTAGCAGTGGGATGAAACCGGAGGACCTGTAGAAAAGCTATGAGGGTGCACAGGCAACCCTACTCCTTGTCACGTACAAATGGGCATTCAAAACCACACCAGTTGACTCAATGACTGGCTTTTTATGATACAGGATGCACGTGCTAACCATTTAGCCATCTAACCCCCAGGACATGACAAGGACAGCTGTCTAGTGGTTCGGATGGTACCAACAACCGAGATCCCGTGTACACATTGACGTGCACATAAAAGATCCCTTTGCAGTTTGAATTTGATAATAGAGTAGGCCATAGTGCTGCTGCCCAGGCAAAATTTCCCTCATAGCACACTGTATGGCGTATGCCCGGCTTCATTAGCCCAGTTCGGAGCAGAACAGTAGGACATTAAACACGTTAAACCCCATTTTATTTAATTTCATTTATACTCCGAAGGCAGGGATCAAACACAGCATCTTACTCACTGAGCCACTGAACCATTTAAATATCATTTATTATAGTGGCTTCACCCATCTCCATAGTTACCATTTAAATATCACAGTGGCCTCACCCATCTCCTTAGTTCACCCATCTCCATAGTTACCATATAAATATTATTGTTTTTGATATTTTATTCTATATTGATATTAACAAGATATAATATAATAATAACAATATTAATAATACATGTCTAAATTTTAAAGATATTTAACATAACGTAAGATTTCTATAAAGAGCTAAAAATTAAAATTAGAGATAATGATAAAGAAGTCCATTTATCGCCAAATCAGCACTAATATAACAATCCTTGTAATTGGAGGGTTTATTTTTATCACCCAATGAGCATTAATTTAACAAATAATAACATTAAATATCAGTTGATAAATGAGGAAGTTAATCAGTGATTCTGGCAGCTAATGAGAGGGATTGATCTGGTTTGCTACCAGCTAATGAGATTGATATACGATCTGTATTTCAATGAGATTGATACAGGATCTGTATTTGAAAGGGGCCAGCCCGAATTTCAAAGAATCTGAAAATTACACGTTCATGAACGTATGAAATTTAAACACCAAAATATAGAGGAATAGTGTATTTACCTTGTCTGAAAATTTCAGTTCAAAATATTGAGTAGTTTGGACACTAGTTCTTTTAAGTTTTTCTTTTAAATTGTTATGGTCATTTTACTTGATGAGCGCGACTATATTTGATACCAATTTTAACTTAATCAATAGAGAGCTTTAAAAGTGAGTCAATAAGGTAAGATTGAAAGCTGCACATATATAGACTCGTTTTATCCAGACACTTATGTGTAATGCAAACAGAACACAAGTCTTCAGCCACCGAGTGATACCGGCGATTGGAAGTTGTTTGAAAACATATCACATAGCTTGGAGAAGTTGCTCGGATCTAAGTTAGAGGCTATTTAGGGCTTTTCATACAAAATTAAGCAGTTTTAACCCCCAAAATGTTATCGGGATGGCCCCTTTAATGAGATTGATATAAGCAAGACAAAAACATCTATCTGATTATATTTTAGAATCAATTAAACCATGATTAATTATTTATATCAAAAACAATGCAAGTTCAGCAAATCTTAGCGGACATTAACTCATCATGAATACTGATTTAACCAGGTACAATATTAAATTTATAAGGTTTATCTCCTGTATGAGTTATTTTTTTCGAACTATTTCGAGCATATGATTTACTACAAACATCACATTTATAAGGTTTTTCTCCTGTATGGGATCTTGTGTGTTTTGGCAGACCACTATTTCAGGCATATGACTAACTACAAACATCACATTTAAAAGGTTTTTCTCCAGTATGAATTCTAATGTGGTTCTCTAGTTGACGATTCTGAGCAAATGATATACAACAAGCATAACATTTATATGGTTTTTCTCCTGCATAAATTCTTGTGTGTTTTTGTAGATCACTACTTCGAGCATAGGATTTACTACAAACATCACATTTATAGGTTTTTATCCAGTATGAATTCTTTCTCCATTATAAATTATGATGTGGTTCTGTAGTTGACTATTCCGATTGAATAATTATACACAAACATCACATGTATAAGGTTTCATCTCCTGTATGGATTTTTTTATGTTCTGTTAGATTTTGTTTTCGAGTAAATGAATCAGCACAAACATCACATTTATAAGGTCTCTCTCCAGTATGAATTCTGATATGGCTCTGTAGTCCACTATTCTGACTGAATGATTTACTACAAATATCACATTGATATGGTTTTTCTCCAGTATGAGTTTTTATGTGTGTTTGTAGATATCCACTCTGACTAAATGATTTACCACAAACATCACATTTATAAGGTTTTTCTCCAGTGTGAGTTTGTATGTGTGTTTGTAGAGATCCACTCTGACTAAATGATTTATTACAAACATCACATTTATATGGTTTTTCTCCAGTATGAATTCTGATGTGGTACTGTAGATGACCCTTTCGAATGAATGATTTACCACAAACATCACATATATAAGGTTTTTCTCCAGTATGAATTCTGATATGGCTCTGTAGTCCACTATTCTGACTGAATGATTTACCACAAACATCACATATATAAGGTTTTTCTCCTGTATGGATTCTTTTGTGTTTTTGTAGATCATTACTTTGAACATAGGATTTACTACAAACATCACATTTATACGGTTTTTCTCCAGTATGAATTTTGATGTGGCTCTGTAGTCCACTATTCTGTCTGTATGATTTACTACAAACATTACATTTATAAGGTTTTTCTCCAGTATGAATACTTTCTCCTGTATGAATTCTGATGTGGTTCTGTAATTGAAGATTTCGACTGAATGATTTACTACAAACATCACATTTATAAGTATGAGTTCTGATGTGGTACTGTAGTTGAATATTTTGACTGAATGATTTACTACAAACATCACATTTATAAGGTCGCTCTCCAGTATGAATCCTTTTGTGGAGCGACAAAGTAGGGATACTTAAGAATGATTCACTACAAACATCACATTCAAAAATTTCCCTTCTATGTTGTAAAAGAGACTTCCCATCCTTAGTTTTCTCTTCTTGAACATACCAACATCCATCTCTGGTTTGCCCTTGCTGACTAACATGTATTTCACAATGTTTTTCTAAATCAGTTTCAAGATTAAATTCTTCTTCACACAAATTACACTGATAGCATGTTTCAAAATTATCAGTTTTTTCTTCTTTAACATGACAATATTCATCTACACCATCAGTCTTCTCTTCTTCAACATGACAATATCCATCTACATCATCAGTTTTCTCTTCTTCAACATGACAATATCCATCTACATCATCAGTTTTCTCTTCTTCAACATGACAATATCCAACTATTTTATCAGTTTTCTCTTCTTTAACATGACAATATCCATCTACATCATCAGTTTTCTCTTCTTTAACATGACAATATCCATCTACATCATCAGTTTTCTCTTCTTTTACATGACAATATCCAGCTACATCATCAGTTTTCTCTTCTTTAACATGACAATATCCATCTACATCATCAGTTTTCTCTTCTTTAACATGACAATTTTCATCTACATCATCAGTTTTCTCTTCTTTAACATGACAATATCCATATACATCATCAGTCTTCTCTTCTTTAACATGTATTTTTGTGTGTTTTTCTAAATTATCGTAGTGTTGAAAAATCTCATCACATACAACACACTGATGAAAGGTTTTAACATCATTAGTTTCCTGTAATATATAAAAGTTATAATATCATTAGACGGTGTTGATTCAGAACTTGAGTGGTAGTTAATTAACTGGACCCCCACTGATCAGGTAAAAATAAATGTAAAAATAACAATCAACGGGGATTATATGTTTATTAATCTTTTGTTTATTTAATGACTAACCTGATCATTGAGGCTGATGTCCCCCGCCGAAATCCCAAAATAAATAGATGACACATATTAATTAATCGCACATTTACTTTTTTTCAAAAGCGCTGAGCAATCAAACTATACACAAAGTTTCATCACTCTCTATCAGTTTGAACATCCTACATCTATTAGAAGGAGAGTTATTGTGTTCAAAAGTCTCAACCAATCAAATTGCTTATCTCTGCTTACCCTGAGCAGAAAATGCTCATCTTCGAACTCCATCAAGGTAAAGACTTACACTACGTTTGAACATTCTAGCTTAATTAGAAGGGATTTTTCAGACAATCAGGCACAATAATTCAGGAAGTTATGATCAGATATGTGCAAATAACGAAAGGAACCAAGATCTTTGGGTTATAAACATGCATTTTTCAAGTTTCATCAAAATCGAATAAAATTGGGACCTCTACAGGGTCCACAACCTTGATATACCATTTTTTAACAGTATTCGCGTACAAGCAGCGATCATTTTTTGGGGCAATTTTGGTCCAATTTTTCCCGAAATTCGAACATAACCTTCTTTAGGGTATAACGGTGAAATAATCACACGGTTTTTCAAATCGGATAATAATTGTGACCTCCAGAGGGACCACAAGCTAAAATAGGTGATTTTTAGGACAATCAGGGGCAGGGCTTCCACTTCAAAAATTTCCCAAACGGTCATTTTTCTCACGTAGAAAGTGGTGCTTTTTTTAGCACATAATAAGAAGCCAAAAACTTCATGCTATTGGATCAGGTTTTATTGGGTCAAGGACAGTCAAACAAAAATTCAATCTCACATCGACATTTATAACAACCCACCCACCCATCTCCATAATAAATAAAAGAACACATGTAATCAATTATTATCATTTATTTATACATTCATAAAATATAACAATTAGGCGGGTCAAACTAACATTTGACGTAGAACAAATTGCAACAAAAGGTTTTTTGATTTCTATTGACTCATTATGATGTCCTAAGTAAGGAAAAGAAAGTTTACCAAAGTCGGAGTCCAAATAAGGACAGGGGGCGTGGCCAAATCCAAGATGGCGGCTGTCGATCAAAAATTGCAAATATCTCTAAAACTATTGGATTTAGACACCCTAAATGTATAGCGGACAGATAGGAAGTCGGTATCAGCGAGTCCAAAAATTGCGACGTTATGTCTCTATGACGTCATGACGTTGCTGTGACGTCACAACGGCATATCAGACGTCGCATTTCTTCTAAAATGAGTCCATTTACACATCTTAATAGCAGAAATGAATGCTGAAGCAGAAATGAATGCTGAAGCAGAAATGAATGCTGAAGCAGAAAAGAGTACATGCCATATATGTTGGGTTGATAAAGAAGAATAATGTGTTACTTTCACAGAGAAATTTGCCGATAGGTAATACTATTAGAGTAGCTGCAGTAACACGGATTTATTGCAATTGTCGAAGAAATGAAATGAAATAAAATGAGTTTATACATTCTATTGTTCTGCTGAGACATCACAATGGCATATCAGACGTCGCATTTCTTCCAAAATTAGTCAATTTGTGTATGTTAGCAGTTGAAACGAATGCTGATTAAGAGAGCGGGTATGCCCATTATAGATTGATAAACAAGAACAATGTGATGCAATAAATAACGTAGAAGAAAGCTAAAGTAACTCCGGGTGAAGGCTGAGATGATGAAGACGAACCTGGAATATAATATGATTTGTATGTTGAAGTTGGTATATTACTGCATTGTCGTAAGGTGATACTACAGTAGCTGTAGAAACAAAGATTCATTTGTTGACAAAAATAGCCTACATCAAGAAATGAAATGGGGTGATACATATATGTTCTACTGTTCTGCTCCAACTGGGCTCCATCAGTGTGCCATGAGGGGAACTTTGCGATGCAGTTGCACAAAAGCACTCGTATATCCAATTCCAACTGCAAAGGGTTCGTTTACTGGGGAAGTGCATTAAAAGTTTAATGGACGAGGCTGACCAATTTTGACATTTTTTATATTTTGACACAGGTGTACTCGAGTTGTGTTACAAAAAAAACCAAATAAATTTGGCTGTAATGCGAGCGGCGCCCCCGGTAGTGTTCCTCAAAGCATCATTTAAAGAGTTACGTTTTGGGGACCCGTTCATTTGGACAGACAGAAAGTCAATACCAAAAAGATCAAAAAGATGAAAACGGGTCTACCCGTCTTTTTACGTTTTGCCACTGGCTCTAGCTGAAAATCTGTTAGGATGTTTTTCCTGATGGGCAAGGCTAATGGTACTAGTCCGGTAGTCAAACACCAGGTTAAGCTTTGTGATGGAAATAAAGCAGGAACCGTAAGAGGAGAGGTGGGGGAGGGGAAGATGCACCGGCCCTTTCTCGTTCCGTTTGATGCTATCGTCATCGCCAGGGCATCCGGGCCCGAAGAATGCTACAGTGAATGAATGATCGCTAAAAATCTCCAAGTTTTTAATATTTTTGTCAATTGTTGACCTTTATCCGACAAATGTGTTTTAGCAAAGTGACCTCCAGTTACCCTAGATATACACCAAGTGATACTATTTGTCTTTCAAGATGTTTCGCCAAGTTGCTTGTCCCAGGGCCTGGATGTCGCTGTCGAAGGTTATGAAATAAGGTCCACCTTACGTGGTTCGATGGATTATATATTTTTAATATGTGTCGATTCAAAATCCAGATGATGCAATAAAAGTTAATATTCCAATATGACGACTTTATTCAAAACATTTGGCGGGAAATTTCAATGTTAGCAATGTAATGGCATAATACGTAAAATAGTAGGTTTTCGGAGTAGCCAATTTATTTAGGCAAAATGTGTCATGACTGAAAAAAACACCAATATGGTACTAAATTTCGACAAAATGTTCAGCAGACCATGGAAGAAAATAGTACATTCAGCAGTTCAGCTATGAATTCGGCGACCTTCATTTTAATGTAACACATGACTACAATTAACATCGAAATGCCCCTCCGGCTTCATTATCCAATATAATGGTCATATTGGAATATGTATGGGTGGAACATATATGTATTTTATGTTTATACCTGAATTAAGGGACCACGAAAAACTATACAGGGAACGTTATGATTTTCTCTCAAAAATGGGTCCCATTTTGAATTTGGCTTCCCTGTGGAATTTACCGGCCCTTTTGAGGATGGGTGGGGGTGTCGGGGGCAAATGGATAAAAACAAGAGACATTAAGCAGCTCAGCGACTCATTGTTTGACACCCATGGACAGGGCCGACCGATGTTTACCTTTTTGCACTCCCTGGTATTGAGTTCTTATCTGTCCACTTATGTTCTTGACCCGCAAAACGCCACTGTAATGTAATGCTTTTTGGGAACACCACCAGAGGCTGCTGTTCACATTACCGCGAAAGTTGGAGTCAAAAAATAAATCTTTCTGGTGGTTATGGGGCCAAATGTCAAAATTTATCAGCCCCAGTCATTCACTACTTTTCCACTAAAAGACCTCTTGGCGGTTGAAATTCGATATACGAATAAGCTGTTGCGCCATTGCAGGGCAAATTTTCCCTCATAGCACACTAATTGAGCCAAATCGGAGCAGAACAATAGAATGTATAACCTCGGTTCTTTTCATTTCATTTCTTCAACAATTGCAATAAATCCGTGTTACTGCAGCTACTCTAATAGTATCCCCTATCGGCAATGAAGCAATTTCTTCGTGAAGGCCTAACACATTATTCTTCTTTATCAACCCAACAGAATGGGCATGTACTCTTTTCTGCATCAGCATTCTGTTACGTTGTGTAAATTGACTCTAATTTTGGAAGAAATACGACGTCTGACATGCCATTGTGACGTCACAGCAACGTCATGACGTCATAGAGACATAACGTCGCAATTTTTGGACTCGCTGATACCGACTTCCTATCTGTCCGCAATACATTTATGGTGTCTAAATCCAATAGTTTAGGGATATTTGCAATTTTTGATCGAAAGCCGCCATCTTGGATTTGACCACGCCCCCTGTCCTTATTTGGTCTCCGATTTTGGTAAACTTTTTTTTCCTTACTTGGGACATCATAACGAGTCAATAGAAAACAAAAAACCTTTTGTTGCAATTTGTTCTACGTTCGACATCATTTAGCCGTCGTTTGACCCGCCTAAATGTACATTTATTCATCGATAGGACACTATTTTCGTAATTTATTTACAACACCAATCGTATGTACTGGGTGGTTTTTACACGATTTCCATTTCTGTAAAGCATGTGCTGGTTGGAATTCGGCACTTGGGGGTCCTTCCATAGAATTCCTCACTAGTTATTCAAAGCTTTCTATGCTCAAAGAACATCGCAACTTGGGTTTTATCACATTTTAGCGTACTTGACAAATTCGACTGTTGACTATTTCTTCATACACGGGGAAAAAGTAGTTCCGAGTGATTAGCTCATGTAAATAATTTAAAGTCATTAAAATGTACAATAATTAACATAATTCTTAACTTAACAATATATTAACTCGTATTGATATTTTGTAAGCTCAAATAATATCGAGCAAGTATTTTAACTGTATAACATGTAAAATCATTAGCACGTATTTCAAAATGGCCGACACCGCGAAAGCACATGGTTTCAAGCAAAATGACGTCTATCAATTGTGATATAAAAGAAAAATATGTATTAAAAATACACCCGACAATACATCTTTTGTGTGGGAATATCATTTCTTAACCACTGGAAATATTTGTGACCATTTAGTAGAGGATTTACGGCTAACTTTGTTGTTTGAATCGGAACTGTCATCCTCGTGGGATTCATTGACGGCAATATCATCTCGCTTTCGTTTGTTTTTTGGGGAGGTGAGAAATTTCCACATTTTGAAATGATATAGAGAATGCTAACATTTCTGATATTTGCGACGTTGACATGATTAACTCTTGTAGGCCTAATCAAGGGAAGACATGAAAAGAAAAAGTTTTTGATTTGTTTGATGTTGATACAGTAAATATGGCCGCACGGCTGATGAAAGTCGGCAAATATGCTGTAACAACTCAATTTAAGGAATGATCACAATATTACTAATTATAAAAAAAACACACCTAAGTAAATTGATTAAATGTTGAGCGTTAATTTGTTTGATGTTGATCCCCCGTTGATTGTGAGTACAGCAATATACACAAGGATAATTGATTGGCAGTGGTTTCAATTCGTGGACTACTGAACACTGTTAATTTTATTACACCCTACAGTTTACACCACGACACGCACAGAGTTTCGTCGTGTCAAGAATTTTTGATTTAGCACAAAATATGCTATTTTTCCAGCATGCAAAATGACCTACGGGTCTGATAGTGTATAGGTCATTTTCCAGATCCGCAGGTCCCGACCGGCATATGTGGCCGAAATGGAAGCCCTGATCAGGGGCCATAATTCATGAAATTACATTCCGATAGGCGCAAATATCAAAAACAGCCAAGATCTTTTAGGGATAAACCTATATTTCAAGTTACGTCAAAATCGGACAAGAATTGTGACCTGTAGAGAGTCCACAAACAATTGTGGACGGACAGATGGACAGGGGCGACGACATAATACGTCCACATGAAAATGTTGGCATATAAAAAGCAAATCTTTCCTTCAATTTAGCATATCTCAGCTTCTAATCGGGTTAGAAAAGGGCCGCAACCGGAATAATTAATTTAAGGATTTCCTCTTTTTGATTGGACAGAATACTAGTTTGTATATACTGTCGCTATTGGCTACGAAACAACTAAAAATAGCATACAAAATAAGAAAACGTCAAAATTCTGTGTGCCCTTTTTCCGAAGCCGAAAACATCTGCCAAAAGGCCTAATCCAACAAGTTAGATGTTACTCTTTTGATATGCTGACAACGTAACATCTAACATCCGAACGGTCAAAAGCTCGCTGCAGAATTTGAAAACTAGTTTACTTCTTTCAGCGTACAGCAAAACTCCCAATTTTCAGTTATCTGCAACACTAACACATTAAACTTACATATCATATCCATCTACTTTCCACAAAATCTGTTTTCTTGTCTATTTTAAGAGATTTCACAAAAATACTCCGAGATACCAAATACCAAACGATAAAACCGGAAATCACCTATATTGGCGAGAGGTGAAGGCCGGCAACATGCATATTAGCAACAGGGTTCAACACGAAACGAAATCAAGAGTATATTTGAAGGCAATCCTTTTAATGTGCAAGTCATTGATTAAAAAGACATCAATATGATCAATAAACAAAAATCATGACATGCAGTAGCGTTTTATCATTGAGGCGCTGGAGGCGCCAGCCTCCTCGCGAAAAAAAATCAAAGAAGTTGAAAACAAAAAACGGGAGAAAAATGCTAAAACCGATGAGAAAAATTAAATGTACCCTAGTTAGGGAGGGCCCTAAAGGCAGACAAAAGGGCCCCATGTTGGAAAAAGGGCCCCATGTCTGACAAAAGGGCCCCCCTGACCATGGGAAAGGGCCCTGAGTCCGAGTCAATCGTTTTATACACTGTTACTGTTGAATCCACTACTGAATGAGAATGCAGTCACCATGCATTGGCATGCAAATCATCAATCAAGAAATCACCTTTTCTGAAAACCTACTAATTAGCTATTCAGGAAAGAGATGGCTAGGTCGCCCAGTGTGGCCTGGCCTTTTAACTATAACATATTTTAATTCAAAAAAATTCTTTACAAAGGGATAATAGCAGATTATGAATCTTCTCCGAACATATCAATCAAATTTTTATACAAAAATAGTATGGCGAACTTATTTTTTATTCAACAAACATAAAGATACGTACATCTATTTCCAAAACTTTCTTGTAAATTATATTAGCTAATGAATACTAATACGTTTACTTATTGTTACATTATTATAGTATTTGTTTATAATAATATGTAAAACGTTTCGAGTCTTTGATATACCTTTGAATAAGTAAAACTAACATTGTATTTAATGTTTTTGGTAGTAGCGACGAACCATGTAGAAATATTTCGTGTAATTCAGTGAAAGGAATATTTCCCAGCCATGTCAATTTACTGAAAAGGGCTTTAAAAAAAATAGTGATACGAATTTTCGACAGATATAGCATTACAACTACAGTATCGATTTTCAATTATATTTGAACGAAATAGATTAAAATGTAAACTACTACATCCACGTCGAATACGATTGTGGTATATAGAGAATGGCTTAGAACCAATACTTCTGAATTTTGGTGGCTTTATTTTAGGTTTTAGAGACTGTTTAAATTCTTTAACGTTTGCAATGCCTTTCAAATCTTTTGATAAATTATTATATTTACGAATAGTTTTCGGAAAGAATGATTTTGTCTGATACTAACAAGACAACGGGATTCCCGAATATTGGAGTTTCGTAAATTGTAAGGTGCTTGGGATTCGTTTACAAAATGTATAGTATTGGTAAAATACATGGGCCAGATTCGATGGATTATTTTATGTAACTGATTCAAACGTCTAATCTTTCTTCTTTCACGTAATTTTGACCATGCAGTTTCAAAATATAAAGATTGTCTGGAGGTGTAAATCGTATTTCCTGTAACAACGCGAGCTGCTTTCATCTGAAAAATTCATAATTTATCTGAATTATAACTACTACAGTTATCTGACAAAACGGCAAAATGCTTATTCAGTCCTAAGCCAAAGGTTTGGATTTCTCGGTAAACTCGGGAATCTAAACCGTGATGAACTGACGGAACCAGCATCTACATTGTTGGCAATCTACACAGACGATCTAGACGAACATTTCGAGAACGAACTGCAGCAATTCGTAAACGTCATAAAGGACAAAATTTTCATTAAGGATAGAACTTACGAGCTCCAGATTCTTGAAATGTTCGATTCAGAGACATATGCTGGAACAACGTTTATATCGACATTTCCGAACATATATACGACATTGCGTATTTATTTGTCGATCATGGTCACCAATTGCTCGGGTGAGCGTTCTTTTTCCGCCTTAGCGTTGATAAAAAATCACTTGCGTTCAACTTTGGGGCATATGGGTGCACTAGCTTTATTGTGCATTGAAGCTAATCTTCTGGATTCGATTAATTTGGATGAGAACATTAAAACTTTCGCGAGCCACAAGGCTAGAAAGGAGGATGTCGTGTAACTGGAAGATGTAACATCCTTGCACTTTGGTCAAATATTATTTGAAATCCACCATATTCCTTTAATTATTATTTGATTGAGCTCCCAGTACGGTACGAACAAGGGATTTGTTTCGCATTCAGGCTTCAGACAAGTATCAGATTAGGCGCCGGACCTCGGAATAAACAGGCCTCGAGGATATATAAGAATGCACCAAAATGTTCCTCGACCTCCGGTGCCTGGGGGAAGACACGCCCCCCCCCCGCGAAAGAGGGCCCTTAAAGTAGTATAGCCTCCGTCATGATAAACCTTAAAACGCCCCTGATGACATGTTGTTGATGTCATTGTTTTTATTTCGATTCTAATAAGATTTAGTGATGTTTTTTTTTTAAAAACTAATTTTGAGGCTCATGGGGGCTCTTCCACGTGACTAAGTGGGTAAGGTGCTGGCTCGCTAGCCTGGAGGTCGGGAGTTCGATCCCTTCAAACACTATTTTTCTTTATGTGCAACTCCTATCTACAAAAAAAATTCATACCTAATCCATAGAAATATTTTACAATAATGCATTTCGTTTCGCTAAAACAAGTGTTCTTATTTTTTAATGGAGAGGATATGACGTCAAAAAAGGTCAAATTATCCCAACTTGGCAACTTTATGAAATGTTATCGGTATGATATTGGATAAACCGGTTTCACTGAACAACGTTTGTTTGTCAGTAAGTGTCATTGTTGCTCAAGGAAGATCATACAATAAGGTAGGACATGCATTCAGATTTTATCGACTGGCGCCTTTTAGCTCGATGCTTTATCGACTGAAACCTTTCATTTCGATGCGCAAAAAATTCAGTCGGACGGTGCTCAATGATAGGACTAGTACTGGAGCCTAGAGGTTACGTATCGACGAAACCTCTAGACACCCTGGAGTACCAAAAGGCCATAAATGCTTTTCAACTGATGATTTCTCGGCAGGTAATTGAAGTACCAAAATAAAAATAACACCATTAAAAGGCTAATTCAATTCTGATTCATATGATATAAATAGGTACCAGCAGCCAAAATTCATTTCTTATTATTTCTCATATTTAATAGTTTATTATGAAAGTAGCCATCAATAGAAGCCAAGCAAAAAAAAAATTAACAAAATACCTTTATTAGTTCATGAGATATTCAAGTTTAAAGATCTCATTTTGAACTAATTGCATAAATTCGCTAAATAGGACCATTTTCATATGCAATTATAAGTTGCATAAATATGCAAATAGGCATAATTTTCAATTTAATGTACTTAATGAGGTACATTCTATACAAAAATTGAATGTATTAAGTCTATTTCACGTAACTTTTGTTGAAATAAGCTTTCAAAAATGAAAATAATGATAAAATTACATGGTACGAATAAGCCTGAAGGCCAACTTTGGTATGCAATAAGTTTTAATGCAAATATAAATTTATGGGTTTTTCAGCATTTTTCTATATAAAAGTTTATGTAATTTAACGCTAATTTTTTCAATCTTTCTTGCTATGGAATTTAAAATGTTATATGCAATTAAAAATGATGAATTGTGCCATTTTGACCACGGAAAAAAGCCATTTTTGTGAAAAATTGAGTCCCAACTTCAAAATGACATAACTTAAAGACTAATTAAGCAATTTGATTGAAATTTGGACTAGAGCTTCATAAGGACTTATTCTACAATATGTTTCTATGAGTAAAGTTATTCATGCAATACAACAATCGATATTATAACCTGTATTTTACATATAAATTAGTTCAATTATGCATCATATTATATTCACTCTGGACAAATTTGAGATTAAAAGTGGTTATTTTAAGAAATATTTCTTCAGAATTATTTTCACTAAGAATCAAAGTTCTCTTTCCAATCTGTATCAATTAACAATAAAGTTCTTTGTAAAGTTTGTATTTTTGTATTATTTTCTTGGATACATGCATGTCCATATCGTCAATCGACCAGATTCTGCCATTCTTCGTACACATTTCGAAACCCCAGTCAATAACGTAAACGGCAGAGACAGTCTCAATGTTGTCTGTCGCGGGCCATTTGTAAGTATTTACTTTTATGCGGCACTTTTCTAAAAACTTTACTTCTGCAGTAGAACTATTTATCACATTCAAAACCTGTCCCACATAAAAATCATCATCATAAAAGACAGCTACATATTGGCTTTGATTATTAAACGTAAAGTCCCCAAACTGTGAATTTTCAATAACTGTCTCTGTCTCCATAATGTCATCTTCAAATTCTGAATCATCTGCTTCTTCGACCTCTACAGGTAATTCAGCAGTGGGAACGTCTGTAGTCAGTTCTGTGTTGCCCAAAAACGCCTTCAATCTGTTTTTCACGCATTCAAGCGAACCGGTAATTCTCAGGTATGGATGCTTGAAACCTAGGATTTCTTTTTGGTATCTTATCTCTTCTTTTATAGCTTCTAATCTTGACTTCTGGTTGTTCATTCCTTCAATTAATTTTTCGACATCCTTTGGGGAGAAACATGGTCCACCATTGTTCTTAACATTTTCTGCAATCGTGGCCTTTCTAGCTGAAACAGCTGCCGCTTTTCGTTCATTTTCAGCTTTGTTTTTTATCAAGATATCTTTTCTTTTCTGCAAAACTGCTTTTTGGTACTCCTGGTGTTTAGTTCTGGAGCCTTGTGACTTTGCACTGCATAACAAAAGTAGCCTATTCTGATCATCTTTTGATTTCGAGTCAAACCAAGCAAATGTATCATTTCTTTTTATCATGTTGACAGTACTATGGAGATGAAGTGATGAATTTCTTCTTTTAAAAATGCTAAAATCTAAGTCTCCAAAACATTCTTCCCCAAAAAGGTTTGTAATTTTGGAGTGCTTCATTTTTGTCAATCTTGCCTCATCCTGTACATCATAATATCTCCCTCCCTCTAAAAAATCGCATAACTGTCTTTGTGTCACGTCGAGAAACGCTGAACATAATTGTTGGAGAATTGTAGTTAGTGTGGCTTTCTGGGTTTCTGGTAGAGCGTATAATGCCTGGAATGTGTCCGACTTCGTCAAAAAATGGACATTGAACAATGGTTGATGGTTCACGTCAATTAATTCGCTTGCATCATCAGACCATCTGGTTAGATTGGTATGTAGTTCAGTAACATATTTGTAAAAATGCAAATAATGCACCTCACTACCAATTAACATCCAATATGGGCCACTAAATTTATGGTATATGATCCCTAATGAAACGATCATGGCATTAAGGGTGTCACATTCTGCATCTAATAACACGCTTTCTTGTTTCAAGTTTCGAGACGGCAAATAATTTTTCAGAAAGTTGATGATGTCAGATCTGTGGTGATGTAGAGAAGCGGAAGCTTGAAAGAAATTGTTAAACCGATTGCCTCTAAAACTTGTGATGGTCGATTTTTTATCTTTAAGAATACAAAATGCCTCCCAGGAATCTTTGCACCCATTCTTCTCATCACCTCGCGGTCCGAGTATATCACATGCGGTTCTAATGAACCTACCAGCAGCAGATTCGGTAGATGAAGAGAAATGTTTGAATTTACCGTTTTTATCTCGCCCTAGCTTTTCATCCGCACTCCAACTCCTAAATATTTTTTCTGATGCTGAACTTAGGCCAAGAAGAAAATGGGCATTGCAATGAAGAAATTCTAGGTCTTCATCCGTTTGTAAAGATTGCTGTCGCTTCAGGTTGAAACTTTTGTTAAAAGATTTCATGACACTTGCCCTATCACTCATTAAACCAGTTATATTTTTCAACATTGATTTAAATGCAGCATCCGCTTCATTTCCATCATAGACATCAGCCAACTCTTTTAACATGTTGAAGGCAACATCAACTAAAGTGTCTGTGTCTTCTTTAAATACAGGTGTAAAACCACATGACAACATCTTTCCATCATTGGTTATTAACTGATGTCCTAAAACTTTATTGTGGTCTCGTGAAGTCCCATCAGAATGTAAGTCAACATTACTGGAATGGAGTAAAGTATCTGCAATCTGTTGTTGTGCAAGGATGTGTCCCTTATCAGCGAATCGAAGGGAAGTTCTCTCAGATGGAAGATCTTTTTTGTTTAAATGTACATCAAATAGATGGCGAGAAACTACGTCAATAACTGCCGAGCAATTCTTGCCAGAAACTTCACATTTCCCGATGAGCTCCATCACACATAAAATTACACCGTTTGTAAATTTGTTTGAGTTTTCTTCTTTCATATTTATGGAGGGTTGTTTTTGGCCTTTTAAAAAATCTTTTTCTAGTTGACCAATTCTGTCAAAAAGGTTGAGTTTTTCTGCTTTGACCTTGTTATTTGCAGATCTTAAATTGGATAGAAGTGTCTGCGTTTTCTTCAATTTTTTCTTCAATATTTGTAGATTTCTTTTACTTTTGGCTTTACAATGTTGGTCCTTCGACATCTCCAGTTCTCTTTCTCTTACTTTTTCTTCCCATCGCTTCATTCGTTTATAATAAGGGGCTTGTCGGATACTTGATATCAACTTGTTCCTCTCTTCCACTTCCTGTCTGATTTTACTTAGTTCCTCTTGAAAATACATAATATCCTTTTCATTTTTCTTCAAGAGCACATTTTTGTTTTCTACTTCACTATTCATTACTTGCATTTTTTCAGTCAGTAATTGCCTTAGTGTTCTATTGTCTTCTTTCTCAACTTTTAATTCGGACACTGCAGATTCAAGTTGACCTTTGATTTTCTTAATTTCTATGGCTTTGCTGGCAGACAAAAAAGGCGAATTCTCATTGTTTGTTTTTTCGTCTTCACTAACGCTGTCTAATTTAATTCTCTTACGACATGGTGTTTTTGGTGTTGGGCACATCGGGGTTTGTGGACTGGTAGTGGTCTCAATTTCTATTCGGACATTACAAACATTAGGACTGGATAGCAGAGCATTATGAACACTTTCACAATCAAAAACTTTAGAGGACAAGAAAGTCTCATAACCAACAGGATCTCTACTACGGTTCTTAATTTTCTTCTTTGCTATAGCTGTAATATTTTTTATTTGTTTTTGGCAGAGCTGATTTGTATAATCACCAGATATATACGACACAGCCTGGGGTATCCATGATACTAGCAAGTCTTCTGTCTTTTGAAACTGAATCAAATCTAGAATAATGCCGTTTGTTACAGGTACTGGCACAGTTTTCTTATTTGATATGTCACCTAAAAGTTCATGTCTAGTTATATTAAACCTCAACAAATATTTTCCAACAAAAATTACTTCATTTGCAAGATATGAGATATGTTCTTCTTCTTTTACTGTTAGAACTTCTTTGTACACTTTCAACAAAAGACCCTTAATTCGAGATTTCTGAATATCTATATAATATACTGCGAAATCTACAAGTTCATTCCATGTTCCATCGTCTTTCAGAAAATACAATTGCAGTAGTAATTTATTATTCAAGCATAAATTCGGCATGGATGGTCTTCGACCTCTTCCACTTGCGGTGAATATAGCTTTTAATGTCTTGAAATCATCATCATCTGAAATAATAAAATAATAATAAATATATCTCCATAAACTGTATTTTGATTAATGCCTGAAATATCAATTAAGTTATATTATATAAAAATATGAACTTCTTTTAGGGCATAATAATGAACACTAAACCTAAAGTCCAAGGCACAAGTGTTGAAGTGATTCACATTTTGCAAGGGGGAAAACTTAACTTAAAACCAATATAATAATTTATAATATTGTCTACTTCAAACAACATGTGAACAGAGGTTGTGAAAATGCAACAAAATAAACAAACATTTGAACAAACGATGAGGTATTATTAAAAGAAAATCGTCAATAGTTTGTGAAATGATCGGCTTCGATGTCCGCCATCTTGAATTTTACCGATTCGGTTTCCACATCTTTGGTGGATTAAAACGTAAAAATATCATATAAAAACTCAATAAATATTCTTGATAATAAATAACATGATAGATTAATATGTAATAAATCAATATCAAGATTCATTTTCATTAAAATATTTTTAGTTTTTATGCATTTTCACGACAACTGAGTGTGCAAGCCATCGAAATGCCGATCAAACAATTCGACCGGCTTACCGGCCAAATGAACAAAAAATAATCAATCTAATTTAACCCATCGGTTGATAAAAAAAACAAACGTACATAGATTAATATCTCAGTAACATTCTATATATAAATAATATTAACAAAATTACCTATTTTGCTGAATATCGACGCTGATAAACACTCTATGGGCTCAGGAATTTTCGTCATGGTGCGTGATAGTCAATAGCTTTGTTTACGTTTATTGTCTTGTACCACTATATTTCGCGCGCTTTGCGCTCTGTTGCCAGCAAAGAAAGACACAGTTTCGTATTATTTTTAGAAAGGAAATTGAATGAGGATTAATTTGGTACAAGGTTTGCCACATCTATATGTAGTACTAAGACACTAAAATTAGCTTTGAAGTCAGAACAAATTTTTAAATAATAATTAAAGTGACTAAATACAAGAAAATTAACACGTATTTAGTATCATACGAAAGGTCATGTTTTGCTGCTTTTGTTACTATTTATAGATAATGTATTTGGTTAGTGGCAAGCGAGCGCAAGAGTTTTTAATTCACCTACCGAGATGATTTCGGGACAGAATGTCAGCATGAAGCCGATCCGCGGCACTAATTAACAAGATTTATCAGTGTTATACTAATTACTCTGTTTCATTAAGTATTGTTTGGAAGTCAATAAAAATAACACCATTGGAAAGCCGGAAATTTTACGATATTTTCCGTATAATTTTTAACAATATACACATATAAGTAAAAAAGTTACAAGCTGTTGAAAAGGTGCTACTTTTTGACAATTTAGAGATTTTCCACTCAGATAATTGGGTGGCTGCTGGTACCTAATATAAATAATTATAATTTTAAGTAAATTAGAGTTTTGTAACTCGTGTCCAGGATTTTGATGTTATCCATGAAAATTAGCCACGATGATGTCACAACCATTCATACCCCTACTTTGTTTTGAAAATACACTTTGTGTTGTGTTGGCCTCACACCCTCATAGAATTGTCTCGAAGGTAGTGACAAGAAACATAGTTTGAATTCGATAACCGTCTTATTTTCTGTAATATATAATTGTTATAACAACATAAGTGTTACAGTCTCTTTTAAATCTTTCCTCAAGTTGGCCGGTACTGAACTGTTCTACTGTTTCAACCAAAATCAACTCACCATTATTTCTACTTCGGTTTTTATCAACGTGTAGCTGATCTGTCTTTGATTTTTTTCGTAACAATGTAAATTGTTGGTTTACTCTACTGCGCAAGTCACTAAAACTTATCTTTATCCGGTTGTATATGCAACAGAAATAGGGATCCATCCAACCCGATCAACTCACACTCGACATTAATTATATTTTTTATAAAAATCTGCAACCAATACGTTTACGATTGTAACAGAATGATCCATGCCAGGTAATTATTTTGGGGTTTGTTTTGTGTTAGAGGTCGTAATTTCATTAATGTTATTTCATGTGAATAGATTTCTTTAATATCAACATTAGAATCTGATATTCCAGGACTATTTTCGGATACAAGTCTACTACTACCCATAATTATAATAACGAGATTTATATTGCACAACAGTTCATCCCACCTGGGGATGCTCTAGGCGCATGAAAGTGTTCACATGAGTTAATTATAATGCCTGAACAGCCAGGTTTTCACACTTGACTTAAAGCTAGACAGTGTTTCACATTTTCGAATGAAAAGTGATTTTTTTTTACAAAATGTTAAATTATGATACTGTAGCGAATTGTAATTTATGAGGCGAGGGTGGGGCCGAATGGGTCAAAAGGTCCGTCATTCAGTCAAGTGATGCAGTTTTGATTCCCTTTGACAAGAGTTAAGTCCCCTGTTCAACCTCCTGGATTTTCTCTGGGTCCTCCGATTTCCTCTCAGCTCGTTACTGTTACATATGTGATAGAACTTGTTAAACACATTCCAAATATAATTTTAACACAGAGATCATTGCTACAGGAGATGTGTAACAAACACCTGAATATACGGAAAGTGGCGACAAACATGACTAACTTGAGTTATCCTTCTATCTATCTATTTCACTGACTGACACCAACTGTCCAGGAGTCAAGGTGGTTAAGTGGGTAAAACACTGGCTTGCTAGCCTGTTCAATCCCTGCATTGGCCGGGAAAGGTGATCCAGTTTTTTTGCCATGGTTTCCCCTTGTTAGTGGTGCAGGATGGAGGATCTGACAAGGACAACTGTCTAGTCATTCGGATGTGACGAAAAACAGGTCCTGTGTATACATTGGTGTACACGCAATTTGATATTAGTGTGAGCCATAGTGCCGCTGCCCAGGAAAAATGTCCCTCAAAGTAGAAGAGTAGGACGTGGAAATCCATTTCATTTCATTTCCAAATGTCCGGGGGGTTGGGATGGCCTAGTGCTCTAGAGTGTAGCGCTTTTGGCGTATGTGGCATGAAGATAGGGGCGCCTTCTCAACCTCATGGGTTTCCTTCGGGCACTCCAGTTTCCTCCCACTGCTAAAGACCTCTACGCGCAAGCAATTATTAAAATAAAATTAAACCATATGTTAGTCCCGAAATGACCTAGTTGTGTTGAGTGGACATTAAACCCCATTTCTCTTTTTCTCTCTCTCTTCCAAATGTTGAGGTATCTTTACCAGTACTGAAATGTGTACAGGTTTATCATGTACTTTCCAATGATAAAAAATAGTTATTAATAGTAAAATAATGTCAAAAAATATCCCCCCCCCTCCCGTCAAATTATAAAACAAATATAGTCTTTCACGTTGGCAAAATACTTAATTGTGGCAATTTTATTTTCATTGGACAATTAGCGAGTATAACATTCCATTTCATTGGATGATTTATTTATTTTTATCACCCAATCAGCACTAATTTAAGACAAAAATAAATTACAGTTGATTGATCTGGAGCTTTTGTTCGCTAATGATGATGCCATGAATGATTAGTCTGCACTTTTATTCGCTACCCGCTAACGAGAGGGTTCAACCAGATTCGCTATCCGCTAATGAGAGGGTTCGGCCTGATTCACTATTGGGTATAATTGCGTTAAACACTGTGAATAAATTTAAAGTAAATCGCATATTAACTTTAGTCTCTAGTACAACACAAAGTACAACCACAAGATCTGTATTTTAATAAGATTGAAATAAGATCTGGGTCCGTATTCAAAGGATATCTTAAGTCTAAGATAGTCACTTAACTACTAGCTTTCACTTAAATATACGTAACTTCCTGTAAGTTAAGGGCAAGTGGTATTCAAAGGCACTGTTAAGTAACAAATTTTGCCTTAAAGTTAAGCTGCCTTAACTTTTAAGTGTAAGTCTTTAAGTGGTATTCAAAGGCCAGTTTAAGTGAGAAATATCCACTTAACTTTAAGTGACCTACGGGAGGTACCTTAAAGTTAAGTGAGATTATAATTACTTCTTTTAACGCTGTAGTAGCAGTCCCGTAGTGGCGATTTTAAATGTTAGGGGATTCAGATTGAAACAAAGACAATGTCGCCGAGCGTAGCTGGCCTCATATTACCTTTTTCGTCGGCAGCTTTGATGTTGTGGTGCCATAATAGACCAAAAGGTTATTACTAGGGGTGGGCAAATGGAGGTCGAATTTTGGGAACGAGTGTTTTCTAATGCGATTTTGGCTGCTGAATCCGAATCTGGTGAAATTTTTGTTCTGTGACGTCATTTTGAGCTGGTTCCATGGCCATTTTCGAAATGACTTTTTCTCAGTTATTACCCTCATATCGATATAGGATGTTATCAAATCATATATATGAGTGCAATTTTAGAATCCACGGTCATGAAAACATATATTTTAACATATTGGACAACTCTTTCCAATATTGTCTCGCTTTTATGAGAAAAAAAGTCATTTTTGGGCCGCCATTTTGAAAACCACGGAACCAGCTCAAAATGACATCACAGAACAAAAATTTCACCAGATTCGGATTCAGCAGCCAAAATCGCCTTAGAAAACACTCGTTCCCAAAATTCGACCTCCATTTGCCCACCCCTATTATTACCACCGAGTAGTATATGTTTTTCCGATCATCTATCATGTTTGCATACATGCTTCATTATGTTTCCGCAATTGTCATATAATAAAGTTAAATTCAAAGATCTTTATGCATTTTTTAAAATTATTTATACTACCGCTAGAAGCAAGGCATGATTTATTTTTTTACATCTCATTCCCATATACATAATCGATAGTATTTATTCAGTTAAAATATAATGCAACATGCATCTTTCGTACGTACCATCCGTTCCAGGCCTTTGAAAATCTAAACTGTAGGTACTTAACAAAATATCTATGAATTTCGCAAATGATAGATTTATATAAAAAAAATACTGTATGATTTGTCCAGTCTAAATTAGAAGGCAAAGGCCATTGTGTATTGCTAATAATATGTTTTTTTCTATTCGTGATACAGTGTTAAAAAATTAAAGTTTACAATATCTATCATTATACTGCCACTATTTATTGTAATGTATTTGAGATGGAATATTAGGGGGGAAAAATCTATGAAAACAGCCAATCCGGCCAAGGATGCCCAATACCATAATTTATCCCAATTACAATCATACTATTTTCAAACGTTACAATACGTGTATAATGTTTCGACAAACATTTTTATAGTAATATAAACTAAGAATTTAATAGAGTATAGTTGATGCTCTTAAGGGGGCATAACTTGCTTGCAATGTTAGAAATTCGTGATTTTTGGCAGTGGAGGGTAGTCCATAAATTGAAAATTCATGCTTTTTGGCGAATGTGAGTTTTCCATAATTTAAGTGTGGAGTTAAGTTTTCACATAGCCAAGCAAATGAAAAATAGAGCCTTTGAATACCGATTTAAGGTAAGACACTTGGTTAAGTGGAAAAATTAAGTATTTTTACTTAACTTTTAGAAAACCTTTGAATACGGACCCTGTATTTTAATGAGATTGATATAAGATCTATATTTTAATGAGATCGATACAAGCAAGACAGAATCATTTGTATCTGATTATATTTTAGAATCAATTAAACCATGATTAATTATTTATTATCAAAAACAATTCAAAATCAGCAAATCTTAGCGGACATTAACTCATCATAAATACTGATCCGACCCGACCCTACAATATAAAGTTTCGCTTCTGTATGAGTTCTAATGTGTTTTTATAGATCACTACTTCGAGCATATGATTTACTACAAACATCACATTTATGATCCACCATACATCACATTTATAAGGTTTTTCTCCTGTATGATCAACCATACAGTATGAAGTTTATAAAGTTTCGCTTGTGTATGAGCTCCAATGTGTTTTTGTAGATGGGGGGGATGATTTACTACAAACATCACATTTATAACATTTTTCTCCTGTATGAGTTGTGATGTGGTTCTGTAGGCTTCCACTCCAGTATGAGTTTGCATGTGGATCCACTCTGACTGAATGATTTACTGCAAAAATCACATTTATAAGGTTTTGTCTCATTGATTCTTTTGTGTTTTGTCTTCGAATAAATGAATTAGCACAAACATCACACTTATAAGGGTTTTCTCCAGAATGAGTTTTTATGTGTCTCTGATGATGACTACCCCGACTAAATGATTTACTACAAACATCACATTTATATGGTTTATCTCCAGTATGAGTTTGTATAGATCCAATCTGACTAAATGATTTACCACAAACATCACATATATAAGGTTTTTCTCCAGTATGAGTTCTTGTGTGTTTTGTAGATCACCACTTCGAGCATATGACGAACTACGAACATCACAATCATAAGGTCCAAATGATTTACCGCAAACATATCATTTATATGGGTTTTCTCCTGTATGAGTTCTGATATGTCTCTGTAAGTGACTTTTCCGACTGAATGATTTACCACAAACACAACATTCATAAGGTTTTTCTCCAGTATGAGTTCTGATGTGGTTCTGTAGTTGACTATTCTGACTGAATGATTTACAACAAAGATCACATGTATAGGGTTTTTCTCCAGTATGAGTTTTTATGTGTGTTTGTAGAGATGCAATCTGACTAAATGATTTACTACAAACATCACATCTATAAGGTTTTTCTCCAGTATGAATTCTAATATGTCTTTGTAGTAGACTACTATTAGTAAATGATTTACCACAAACATCACATTTATGTGGTTTTTCTCCCGCATGAGTTCTAACATGTCTTTGTAGGTGATTTTTCCCATTGAATGATTTACTACAAACACCACATTCATAAGGTTTCTCACCAGTATGAATCCTGATGTGGTTCTGTATACTACTATTAAGACTGAATGATTTACCACAAACATCACATGTATACGGTTTTTCTCCTGTATGGATTCTTTTGTGTTTTGTTAGACTTTCTCTTTGAATAAATGCTTTACTACAAACATCACATTTATAAGATTTTTCTCCTATATGGACTCTTTTGTGTTTAATTAGTCTTTCTCTTTGAGTAAATGCTTTACTACAAACATCACATTTATATGGTTTTTCTCCTGTATGAATGTGCATGTGTTCCTTAAGACTTCCAGTCTGTCCAAATGATTTACCACAAACATAGCATTTATATGGTTTTTCTCCTGTATGAGTTCTGATATGTCTCTGTAGATGACTTTTCCGACTGAATGATTTACCACAAACTTCACATGTATAAGGTTTTTCTCCAGTATGAATTTTGATGTGGTACTGTAGTTGAGTATTCTGACTGAATGATTTACTACAAAAATCACATTTGAAAGGTCTTACTTCAATATGAACTCTCATGTGAACCTGTAGAGCACCATTCTGTCCAAATGATTTACCACAAACGTCACATTTATAAGGCTTCTCTCCAGTATGAATTCTTGTGTGGAGCAACAGAGAAGATTTAGTGGAGAATGATTTACTACAAACATTACATTCAATGATTTTCCCTTGTAAAACAGACTTCCCATCTTTAGTTTTCTCTTCTTGAACACACCAACATTCATCTTTGGTTTGCCCTAGCTGACTAACATGTATTTCACATTGTTTTCCTAAATCAGTTTCAAAATTAAATTCTTCTCCACACAGATTACACTGATAGCAAGTTTCAAAATCATCAGTTTTCTCTTCTTTAACATGACAATATTCATCTACACCATCAGTTTTCTCTTCTTTAACATGACAATATTCATCTACATCATCAGTTTTGTTTTCTTCAACATGACAATATTCATCTACATCATCAGTTTTCTCTTCTTTAACATGACAATATACATCTATATCATCAGTTTTCTCTTCTTTAACATAACAATATTCATCTACTTCATCAGTTTTCCCTTTTTTAAAATGTATTTTTGTGTGTTTTTCCAAATCATCGTAGTGTTTAAAAATCTCATCACATACAACACACTGATGAAAGGTTTTAACATCATTAGTCTCCTGTAATATATAAAAGTTATAACATCATTAGGCGGTGTTGAATTGGAACTTGAGTAGTAGTTAATTAACTGGACTCCCACTTTGAATATATACAATCTATATCTTTATTTTTGTGGTAGGGGTTAGGGTAATATTGGATACCTCTAGTCTAGGAGCTCCTCTATTAAGAGTCATTCCACGAGAAAACCATGCAGAAAGTGAGAAGGTGGGGGTCGGCAGATCGAGTTCATCTCTGGAGGATTTTGTGGAGTCATCCAGACTACTTCACAGCCAGAAGGGCTGATCTCAGAAATTCACCGTTTCTGAGATACAGCATCCGGGTGATTTTTGGCAAATTTTGCCAAGTTTCAGGTCAATTTTGATCAATTTCTAGCCACCTATTGTGGCGAGTGTAGGGATTGGATGGAAATGGTGGTGATTGGGGATGTAAGTGGGGGGTCTTCCTGTGCCCCAGTGTGAATACCATAAAGTCGCATCTATCTTCTGGGTGTAATGGTGAGCAAAATTGTAACATATAGCGAAAAAAACGGAAATTATGCAGCTGCGAATATTTGCTTTATTTTCTATGATGCGGGGGTAGGTTCAAATATCGAAATGGTTTTATGCACAGCTTATACCCTCTATCGATATAAAAAATAAAATCTCTGTCACCTCTTTTCCATCAATATGAAATTGCAAGTCAAAGTTGGTAAATTTTCCCTATTGTAAATCTCTGATTCTCTACTAAATGGCTTACTACTTTCATTCAGGCTAAGCTAGCTTTACTGGTTTCTTCACCAAATCATTCATGTATATTGGATTAGCCCTTAGTATAAATCATTATTTGATTATTTACGTATATACGAGATCTAGTGCCTCGTATACTATCTAACAATCCATCATTATACATTGCAAATATAAATGTTATGGAAACAACAGTTATGGTTTCTTATTGCACACCTCATTGACCGTGCAGGTCACTTGATTGAGCCGGAAGGCTACAAAAGTTCGACAGCGGCTATATCCGAATGCGCCGGTTTGTCGACAGCGGCGATCACCGGCGCAAGATGGTGAACATGTCAACGAGATACAATTCACGTTATTTTTTGGGGTAATACTACTAATAATAAATTTCTGCTTATTTTGCGGTCACTACATTTATTATTTTAGCGTTTTCCGAGTTTCTGTCCGGATTATCGCCCTAATTGTTAAAATTAAGTGACGTTCTAACACCTGACGTCAACTGGCTGACTATCGCCATTGAAGAGACGACCACTAACAAGATCGGTCGCATTTTTTTGTTACGTCTTTTTTGTAAGTCATTTTAGTGAAGCCTGTACCAAAAAAGGCCCGGGACTGTACAGCGCAGTGGACGCTTACGACTGGCCCCCAGATCCATTCACTTGAATTGATAATTGTTTAGTTTTTGCAAAGTCTATTTTCTGTCTTGCTAGCAGGTTTATCTTGTAGATTTTTTTTTTTTGTTTGCTTTGCGTGTAGTGCAGTCCTCCTGCATTTACTATTATAGCCATACTTTCATGAATACTGTTGTTTTTTTTTATTAAAACATGTCATGTAATCAATTTCATATTATAATATTATCCCAAGCCAATTTTTTTATCAGCCGGTGTGACAGTTTCAGTTGGTCCTCCGCGTGTGTTTGGTCTTTGGCGCATGGGCAGTTGTAGGAGTAATCTCACACTGTTACGGACGCTGTGTGCATTGACTCCTCGTGATAGGATTACCCCTAAGATATTCTTACGGTCAAATCAATTTCTAGACTATTGTCTACCAATATTTACAGTATTACCACTAGGAGAGGGTGTCAGGTTCTTATTCTTTGTTTATTTTGATAAATAAAAAGTGGAAATGCAAATTGACAACGTTATTATTCAGTATTTATAATAACTATATTCCCGTCCACAACAATGCGAACATTCTCCCTTGTACTCTTGTTTTTTGTATTTGGGCTGTCTGAATGCATGTTTGAACGTATGGGCTATATTATGGTTTAATTAATCTATATTTATGTTAGAGAAATCTGTGTTTTAGATATGGTTTGCATGACAAAGGATTTAAATTTGAGTAATAAAACACATAGGCCTACTATATTTTAAAGTTGTAAACATTTTAATAACAATATTAACAAGTACAAAATTAAAATAACAGAGAAATCACAATCTGAAAAGCCAATATTCCATCTGCAAAATAGTTGATTGTTAAAAAACATAGTTAAAACATCAAGTGATTGATTTATTTTTAATAAAAATATTTTTTTTTAATGAAAAAGTGATAGATACATTTTTAACAAAAAAGTGATTAATACGGTGGCCTTTTAGGGCCATACACTGATTTATACATTTTTCTTGAAATTTACCGCATATGAGAAATCGCAGTGAAAACTGTGATAAATATAAAAAAAACATGAAAAACCTTTTACACCGCGGAGAAAATATTACACAAAAATATTTACACCACAGAGAAAATATTTACACCGAGAAGAAAATATTTACAACGCAGAGAAAATATTGACAGTGAAAACTGTGTCAAATAAAAAAAAACCATGAAAAACCTTTTACACCGTGGAGAAAATATTACACAAAAATATTTCCACTGCGGAGTTACACCGCTGAGGAAGGGTTTTTCATGTTTTTTATATTTATCACAGATTTTACTGCGATTTCTCACATGGGGTAAATTTCAAGGAAAATGTATAAATCAATGTATGGCGGTAAAAGGCCACAGTAGATTGATACATTTTTAACAGAACAAAGTATTAATTAAGTGATCCCTTTTTCAGTTACTTATTTGTGACTGAAGTATCAATGACTTAAATTGCAATCTACATCCTGGCTTGATCCCATATGTATAGTTTTATTGACAGATTTTAAACATACATTATGAAAGAGTTGAATCTGCCTGTTATGGGTCTTTCTTCAGACCTGACATGTTCTCTAAATTATAAATTAAGACAAAATCCAGACCACAATAAACTCTTGATTGTATGGTTTCCACTGATTGTACGACTAATCACTAATAAAAACAAAGGCATCAAATCACAAACGATAGAACTATCAATTTCAATTCAAGCCAATCAACTTTGATCTATTGATCGTGTAACTACTGATCACTAAAACAACAGCTAATCAGGATAACAAGTATGTTTATTAATGACAATATTCTTAACTAACTAGGCTACATAATTCTTATTACTTTTTCCAAAACTTACGAGGAACCAATTGAAACTGGCGGAAGTAGGTATAGCTGCGTAACTATCGTAAACTGTAGTCTCGGGCATGCGCGGACATGCGCAAGTGCCCAGAACCAAACACACACCAAGGACCAACTGAAACTGTCACACCGGGTCACTTGATTTGCTCTGATACTGGCGTACAGCGTTTACAAACCGGCTCGCCTATCGCCGGATAAATCAAGCAGGCCCAGTGTGACGGTCTCTTTTAAATCTTTCCTCAAATTGGCCAGTACTGAAATGTTCTCCTGTTTCAACCAAAGTCAACTCACCATTATTTTTACTTCGGCTTTTATCAAGGTGTAGCTGGTCTGTCTTTGATTTTGTTCGTAACAATGTAAATTGTGGTTTACTCTACTGCGCAAGTCATCAATACCTATCTTTATCCGGTTGTATATGCAACAGAAACGTGGATCCATCCAACCCGATCAATTCACACTCGAAATTAATTATATTTTTTTATAAAAATCTGCAACCAATACGTATACGACTGTAACAGAATGATCCATGCCAGGTAATTATCTTTGGGTTTGTTTTATGTTAGAAGTCGTAATTTCATTAATGTCTAAAAAACATCAATTATCTAATGTGAAAAGATTTCTTAAATGTCAAACATAGACTATAAGCTGATATTCCAGGACTATTTGTGGATACAAGGTTACTTCTAACCATGCTATGGTTTCAAGTGATTGAACACTATGATACTGCAGAGAATTGTAATTTATGAGGAAGGTCTGTCATACAGTCAAGTGGGTGTGGTTTCGATTCCCTTTGACAAGAGTAGAGTCGCCTGTCCAACCCCGTGTGTTTTCTCTAGGTTTCCTCCCAGCCTGAAAGACTGGTACGGGCAAACGAATTATTGAAATGAAAATTACCTAGTTTATGTTGATTGGATTGTAGGTTTCTAATATGATCGATATTAAGTTTGCCATGGTGATGAGGCAAACAGTAGTCTACTAACTGAGTGGATAGTAACCATGGTGATGAGGCCAAACTGCAGTTCTTTGATTTGGTGAACAAAAACCATGGTGATGAGGCCAGAATGTAATTTACTGATTGGGTGAATAGTAGCCATGGTGATGAGGCCAGAATGTAGTTTACTGATTGGGTGAATAGTAATGAAGAATAACTTTCTGCTCAGACTAGTCTAATCAAGATAGGGAGGACACCATACTGTGTGCTTTAAGGGTAATTTGTAGATTTTCGTTTTGCGTTGAGTGCGGTCCTCCTGCACTTACTACCTGCACTTACTATTAGCAGGATTCACTACCTGCTAATGAGAGGGTTCAACCCAATTCGCTACCTGCTAATGAGAGGGTTCGACCTGATTCACTACCTGCTAATGAGAGGGTTTGACCTGATTCACTATCAGCTAATGAGAGGGTTCAACCTGATTCACTACCTGCTAATGAGAGGGTTCAACCTGATTCACTACCTGCTAATGAGAGGGTTTGACCGGATTCACTATCCGCTAATGAGAGGGTTCGACCGGATTCACTATCAGGTACTATGGGTTAAACACAGTTTAAAGTCAATCGTATATTAACTTTAGTCTCTAGTGCATGTACAAACAATCTGAACTACCGTATCACCCTACCTGCAGAGAACTGACTCTGACAGTGAACAGCCATGATATCCACATGACGTTATCTAAACGTCACAGGTCGCGAGGTCAACCCACAAAAGTCAGTTTGTAAACAAACAAACGAAAGTACAATGACTTCGAGGAACAGAAAACCTGCGTCGTATCAGGGTTGTCTGTGCAATAACACGGACACAACTCGAGATGGAATAATAATATCCAAAAAAAAATGGGACTTTAACAGAATTAGCAAGTTGAAACGGACATTTGAGACACGCTGGGGCCGCACTATTGACACTATTTTGTGCTTCGGTCAGGTTTATTTTACATATACACAATGAATTCTGCTATATTTTTAGCGTGGGGATTAAATAGTTAAAACTTTAATGCAATTTTTAAAAAAGCCAAATTCTGGCTGGGATTACTGAGCAAAATGGCCATTCACTGGATCCGTGCGAAATAAAAGCCAGCTACCATAAATGTATTCCCATTAGTTACGTACGAGGTCTGTATTTTAATGAGATTGATATAAGATCTAGATTTTATAGAGACTGATACAAGCAAGACAGAATCATCTTCAACCAATCTGAATTTATTTATTATCAAAAACAATGCAAGATCAGCAAATCTTAGCTGACATTAACTCATCATAAATACTTAACCGACCCTACAATATTAAAATTTATTAAGTTCTTCTCCTGTATGAGTTCTTATGTGTTTTTATAAAGTTTTGCATCTGTATGAGTTTTTATGTGTTTTTGTAGATCACTGTTTTGGGCATAAGACTTACTACAAACATCGCATTTGAAGGTTTATCCCAAGCATGAGTTCTGATGTGGTTCTGTAGTTGACTATTCAGACTGAATGATTTACTACAAACATCACATTTATACATTTTTTCTCCTGTATGAATTCGCATGTGTTTCTTGAGATGTCCATTCTGTTTAAATGATTTACCACAAGTATAACATGTATATGGTTTCGCTCCAGTATGAGTTCTTGTGTGTTTTTGTAGATGACTACTATTAGTAAATGATTTACCACAAACATCACATTTATAAGGTTTTTCTCCTGTATGAATTCGCATGTGTTGTTTAAGATTTCCATTCTGTCCAAATGATTTACCACAAACATCACATTTATAAGGTTTATCTCCTGTATGAGTTCTTGTGTGTTTGTGTAGATCACCATTTTTTTTAAATGATTTACTACAAATACCACATGTATAGGGTTTTTCAGGTGTCTTTATGTCTATTTTTCTTTGAAAATTTGTCTCATTATTTTGTGAAATCTGTTCCATGTTCTCATCTTTAACATGTATTTCACAATGTTTTTCTAAATCAATGTCAGATTTAAATTCTTCATCACACAAATTACACTGATAAACAGCTTCAACATCTTCAGTTTTCTCTTCTTTAACATGACAATATTCATCTACATCATCAGTTTTCTCTTCTTCAACATGGCAATATTCATCTACATCATCAGTTTTCTCTTTTTTAACATGACAATATTCATCTACATCATCAGTTTTCTCTTCTTTAACATGACAATATCCATCTACATCATCAGTTTTCTCTTCTTTAACATGACAATATTCATCTACATTATCACTTTTCTCTTCTTTAACATGACAATATTCATCTATATTACCAGTTTTATCTTCTTTAACACAGCAATATTCATCTACATCATTAGTTTTCTCTTCTTTAACATGAATTTCATTGTGTTTTTCCAAATCATCATATTGTTCGAAAATCTCATCACACACAACACACTGATGAAAAGTTTTAACATCATTAGTTTCCTGTAATATATAAAAGTTATAACATCATTAGTATCCTGTAATATATAAAAGTTATAACATCATTAGTATCCTGTAAAACATGTATATAAAAGTTATAACATCATTAGTTTACCCTCTGTTTTTAGAATCCAATATAAAATCATTCTTTTAACTTTTATATGCTTAAATCATTCGACGTGGTTATTTTTATAATTTAGACGTTTAAATCATATAGCACCGTTATATTTATAATTTAGATGTTTAAATCATATAGCACCGTTATATTTATAATAATAATAATAAATAATAACAATCATCTTATATAGCGCTGGGATTCCAACCAAAAGGCTGCTCATTGGCGCAAATTGCAATGTCGTTAAAGTCATTTACAGAATGACTGTCGGAAAAGTTCTGTTTTTAAGTTCCTTTTAAATGAATATATATTGTCACTGTTTTTTACACTTTGTGGTAAAGAGTTCCAAACCATGGGAGCAGCAGAGGAGAAAGCACGATGTTTAAAACATATGACACTGTTATATTTATAATTTAGATGTTTAAATCATATAGCACCGTTATATTTAGAATTGAGATGTTTAAATCATATGACATTGTTATATTTATAATTTAAACGTTTAAATCATATAGCACCGTTATATTTAGAATTTAGATGTTTAAATCATATAGCACCGTTATATTTATATATATAACAAAGATTTAACCGCTATATAACAAAGATTTAACAAGACCAAAAAGATGGTTAAGTCTACAACCATACAGGGGTTGGGATAGCATGGTAGTCTAGAGTGCCGCGCTTTGACCTCTAGCTTGCCGGCAACCTCTGGCTTGCGGCTGTGGTTTTGATCCTGGTGTGAGCATATGTGGCTTGGAGATAGGGGCGCCTTCTCAACCTCGTGGGTTTCCTCCAGGCACTCAGGCTTCCTCCCACTGCTAAATACCCCTACACGCAAGCGAATTATTGAAATAAAATTAAAAACCATATGTTAGTCCCGAAATGACCTAGTTGTGATAAGTAGACGTTCAACCCCATTTCTCTCTCTCTCTCTCTCTCTCTCTACCACCATATAAAATTAGGTTGATCAAAACAAAGTCTTAAAATTCTACACTATGACCGTCAGGGACATAAAACCAAATATAAATGTTTTGGGACAACACATATAACTGCAATGACTTTATATTATATTGAATATCAATGAAAATGGGTCAATTTCGTTTAATCTGAAATTGAGTTAAACAAGGTCATTTCCTGTTTAATGCTTTGCGTGGATTGTCAATGTTGAATTTTTAGGAATCTTTTAATGATGCATTCCCGGGTACAAACTTTGTGATTTGACGATATATTTGGACTAAACACATATTTAAACTAACCAATCTATCAAAAATTTGCTTCAATTCCCTTTCAAAACTCTGTTTTTCGCCGGGGATACTTATAGCTGTAATAGTAAATGCAGGACGACTGCACTACACGCGAAACAAAAAATCTACAAGAAAAACCTGCGTACAAGACAGAAAATAGACATTGCAAAAACTAAACAATTATCAAATCAAGTGAATGGATCCGGGGGCCAGCCGTAAGCGTCCACTGCGCTGTACAGTCCCGGGCCTGTCTTGGTACAGGCTTCACTAAAACGATTTACATAAAAGACGTAACAAAAAAATGCGACCGATCTTGTAAGTGGTCGTCTCTTCAATGGCGATAGTCAGCCAATCGACGTCAGGTGTTAGAACGTCAAATAATTTTAACAACAAGGGCGACAATCCGGACAGAAACTCGGAAAACGCTAAAAAAATAAATGTAGTGAGCTAACAGGAGCAAAGCCCGACAACGAGAACATTCTGCAGTACGAAGGGCTAAAACTCTACTCTAATAGTAAATGCAGGACTTAACGCAATGTCTGCCAACTTAACTTCATTGTGGGAGAGTCCATATTTCAATATGCATCTAACATTACTTACTTTACATTTACCATATTGTTGAGGCCTAAATAAATTCTTAATTATCTCTGTCAACTTCTTTTTACACCTTTTAATTGCAGGTTATTTTGTACCCTGACAACCCGCAATGTTCCCAAAACCGCCTAACCATTTGAGCAAGAAATAACAACTGCTCCCTGACCTAAGCTAGCAGACATTAAGCCAGCAAATCCTGTCGGGTTGACAGTTAGTGATTCCCTGACAATATTTCCCAGTCCTTGCCCCATGGGCGATTTTCGCGTAGTGTAGTATTTTTGTAGTAAGATTGGGTGTCTATACTATTCATAAATACCAAATTTGCCATACTTTTATTGGAAATAACCAGCCGATAAATACTTTACTGGGAACCCATCTTTAAAATCGGTAGTAAAAAAAAGATTTTGTGTGAACTAAATTGACTGACCACTGAAGTCTGGATATAAGTTTAATGTGTTAACAGTGCAGATAACTGTTAATTGTGAATTTTACCTTCAGCTGAAAGGGGTAAACTAGTTATAAACTTTTGCTACATTAAGCGTTTACGGTAAAAATTCCATTCCCAAATTTGGAATATTGGCTGACGGCAGCTACAAACTGGTCTATAGCAGGCATCAGTTTACGATGTCGGTCAGATTTAAACGAATGCTGTTTATCTTTTTCTAACGTCGAATTCTACATGAAAAAGGCGTTGGATTATTATAAAGGTGTGTCGGCTGTGGCAGAAATGATTTATTTTTGTGATCAAAAAAGAATCATGGTGCAAAAAAGACGGTACGGATTCTAAAATAGCCTTAGAACCGAGATGGGGAAAAGCCTTATTTTCATACAAGTTGTTTAGCGTGCCCGGTAAAACTATCAGTGGCCAAAGTCAACTATAAAGTTGCTAGTGATTGTTATCCATAAATTGTGTTTGTTTTTTTCAATGTTAGTCCTATCACTAAATGCCTCACAAACAATATTTAAAAGCCACTGTTAGATTATTTTGTATCCGTTAAAAAATATCCGAATAGTAGGTTTCAACACTACAGTTATTTGATCAAATTAACTGATATTTTAAAAAGAAGAGAGATGAAACAGCCTGATAAAAAAAATAGGTTTGGATGAAACGGCCCAAGATGAAATGAACGTGGGATAACTGAACCGCATCCATTGTCATTGTGGCAACCTGGTGAGCATTAACTGCTGATGAGTGTGACGGTCTCTACTTAACCGTCCAGTTTTAAATCTTTGGCTGGTACTCAATAATTTTACTGTTTCAACTAAAATTACTCCATACCACCATTATTTTTACTTCGGCTTTTATCAAGGTGTAGCTTGTCTGTCTTTGATTTTGTTCGTAACAATGTAAAATTGTTAGTTTACTTTACTGCGCAAGTCACTAAAACCAATCTTTATCCGGTTGTATATGCAACAGAAACGTGGATCAATCCAACCCGATCAACTCATACTTGAAATTAATTACATTTTGTAAATAGTCTGCAATCAATGTGAATAGTTTTCTTAAATATCAAGTTGCGTGGATATGATTCCCTTTGACAAGAGTAGACGGTCGCCTGTCCAACCTTGTGGGTTTTATCTGAGTCCTTCGACTTCCTCCCAGCTCTAAAGACTGCTATGTGCAAGCAAATTATTGACAAAAAATAGAACCATATGTTAGTTCCAAAATGACCTAATTTGTGTTAAGTGGATAATAATTTTGTCTTGTGCCTTGTTGTCTGTAATTCTTGTGTTTACCCGATAGAATAATTAACCGTGGTGATGAGGGCTAGCTGTAGTCTACTGATTGGGTGAATAGTAACCATGGTGATAAGGTCAAACTGTAGTCTACTGATTAGGTGAATAGTAACCATGGGGATGACGTCAAACTGTAGCCTACTGATTGGGTGAATAGTAGCCATGGTCATGAGGCTAAAATGTAGCCTACTAATTGGGTAAATACATGTAGTAACCAAGGTGATGAGACCAAACTGTAGCCTACAGATTGGGTGAATAGTAGTCATGGTCATGAGGCCAAAATGTAGCCTACTGATTGGAAAATGAGTAACCATGGTGATGAGGCCAAACGGTAGTCTACTAATTGGCTGAAAAGTAATCATGGTAATGAGGCCAAACTGCCGTTCTTTGATTGGGTGAACAATAACCATGGTGATGAGGCCAGACTGTAGTTTACTGATCGGGTGAATAGTAACCATGGTGATGAGGCCAAACTGCAGTTCTTTGACTGTAGTTCACTGATCGGGTGAATAGTAACCATGGTGATGAGGCCAAACTGCAGTTCTTTGATTTGGTGAATAGTAGCCATGGCAATGAGGCCAGACTGTAGTTTACTGATCGGGTGAATAGTAACCATGGTGATGAGGCCAAACTGCAGTTCTTTGATCTGGTGAATAGTAGCCATGGTGATGAGGCCAGACTGTAGTTTACTGAAGGGTAATGAAGATTAACGTTCTGCTCAGACTTGTTTAATGAAGATAGGGAAGACATCATACTGTGTGCTTTAATGGATTACTCTTTTATCGAATTCCAACTGCCAGGGGATCAATGAAATGTATGCCAATATGTACATGTAGATAGGAACTCGTTTTTTCATCCCATCCAAACCACTATATGCTGTGGCATGCCAGTCCCTTCGTCCCAAATTACCATATTCCTGAAGCAATGGCCCAAGAAATCCCTCTCTGGGCATTGCTTGATTGGCTTCTGATAATTGAACTTTTGGGGGAGTGTGTCTTTTCTTCCCGTTCAATCAAATCTATCACTTAAGTACAGCAACATCTCCCCTAAAACTTTGGGCAGTGATTTAACTATTAAAACGGTGTAAGCCTGTTCATCTCCATACAGCATTGTTTATCTTATATCAATGATGGGAGCCTCGTTTGTCACGCAATTAGTTTTACTTCAATATTCTGCAAGTTTCAAAATTAGTAAACAGTCTTCGCTCCCTGAAATATCGATTAAATAGAAAATCACTACATACCCTATATTCTTCCTTCATTCTGCCGTACTTTGATTATGCTGATGTTATCTGGGACGGGTGCACTGACTACCTCAGCAATAATCTCGAATACCTTCAACTTGACGCACTACGCACTATTTGCGGGGCAGTTAGGGGTACTAGCCATGCTTCCCTCTACGCAGAAACTGGGTTTATTCCAATCAACGAAAGACGAAATCGTCATAAATTAAAATTTCTTTACAAAATCATCAATAACCTAACCCTTCCTTATCTAAAGAATCTCATAAACCTAGAACCTACAAATAAATACTTCCTTCGTAATGAAGACAAATTAAAAGAAAATCGATGCCGTACTGAAATTTTTTCTAAATCATTTATCCCATCCAGTATTAGAGAGTGGAATAAACTCAGAACCCCTGCAAGAAATTCTAGAAGTCTGAAAATTTTCTCCGAGTATCTATCCAAATCTGATATCAAAGTTCCTCCTTTTTATTATAACAGTACCGGAAACCCCAAATAATTCACTGTAAATTAAGACTTCAATGCTCTGACCTTCAGGGTCACAAATTTCTAAGGCATGTTGCCGATAGTCCCGCGTGCCTCTTCGGTCACATATTTGAAGATCCCGACCATTACCTCCTACGATGTTCCTTACATTCAAATGCACGAACAGAAACCATAGACAAACTACACCATGATTTTAAAAATATAAATTGTCTCCTATTCGGCTCCACAACCTACAGCCCTGATGTAAACACTAATATTTTTAATCAGGTTCATAAGTTTATAGATATGTCAAACAGATTTTAATCTCGTTCAAACAATATTTTATCGTCAACATTATATATAATTTGGGCTAGCCTCTTTAATGTTGCCTGTTTTACTATACTTGTATATATAATGTAAACTTATTATATACTGTACGTTTTCAACCATTATTCTTGTATGTGTTGTGTTTGCCATTATAACTATGTATATACACCCCTTTTTTGCATTAACAATAATATGTATACAAATTATTTAGGGAGAGGGGTAATACATAGGCTTAGCCTGTTCCCCAATCCCATTCAGACAACCTGAATAAAATATTGTTTAAAAAAACCCCAAAAAACCCCAAGGAATTAAAGAAACACTTTAGGATTGTCCTACCAGTGTGGCAAGCTTGTGTCTAACAACAAACCAATGCTAAAAAGAAACCCAATCAAGAAATAAATTCCTGCCCGTTTCATGGTGTATCACGATGGATCTGGTATCCTTTAACTTGGTTGTTTTGCTCTTTAATTAATATAATAGCCTTTAGTTTCAAAAAATCATTTGATAATTGTTAATAACCCTTTAAATTTCAAAAATGGTTTAATTAGTACTATGGCTTAATTTACTGGTACATCATTTAATTTCTCAGAGAGGGGTTTATAAATGGATGCCCCGTTCAATTATTTAAAGCCTTTAATTACTAGCCGAGCAGAAATTAAATGGTGTACCAATAAATTAAGCCATAGTACTAATTAAACCATTTTTGGAATTTAAAGGGTTATTATCAATTATCAAAGGATGTTTTGAAATTAAAGGCTTTTATATTAATTAAAGAGCAAAACAACCAAGTTGAACATTATTTTAACTACTAGATGTTTAAGTGTCCTACCTGTTGTATAAATTATGCATTTTAAACATCCTTTTTTACTTGTCCAGAAGGTTCGAAATTATTTTTAAATCTAAGTTATATTTGAAAAGGTGTACGTAAAGCTTGTCAAACCATGTAGTTGAATTTTTCAAATTTTTTAAATTCTGTGTGTATTTGAATTGTGGTATCTTTTTAGCATTGTTTTTCTGGTTTACTACTGTTAGATGGTAAAGCTATAATAAAATAGCTAGTTTTTACTTTTGGCAATTATATGCAAAGATCATTTTTCTATTTCCAGTGTGCTGTTCGTGGTCTAAGGGGAGATAATTTGGCCAATTGTTATTACCTTCCCCTAGTAAATTAATAGTGTTTTATTTATTAATTAAACAATGTGTTTTGAAGTAGATTTCTGCCTGTTTAATGCAGGTATATTTGAATTGGTATTTTTTTTTAGCATAATATTTTCTGGTTTACAACCAGTGACAGTTTTCTAGTCATTAATAACAATGTGTTGTGCTGTTCTGGTTAATAAAGTTAAGAGTATAAATATTGTTTTGTTTTTGCATTTAGTTCTCAAAGTCTCCCCCCCCCCCCAAAAAAAAAAAGAGGGCGGTAGGCCTAGCCTCTTCTCCAATCCTATTCTTATTGAATAAAATATAGTTTTTTAAAAAAAAAGAATTTCCCTACCTACCTACCCATACCTGATCACCATGGGTCGGGTTTGGGCAAACTGAAATATTTTTAACCCTGGCCTTATTTATTATTTTTAAAATAATTGTTGATTTATTTTCCGTACACAAAATTGAACTAAACAACTCTAAATATAAGAATTCCGTATAAGAAATCACAATACAAAGAAGCAACTAATTCTTATACGGAATTCTTATATTTAGAGTTGTTTAGTTCAATTTTATAGCTTTACCTTTTGAAATATTTTGTTTTAATTATTTGATTAGCGACTCGGATGGGATAATTTACTTTTGAACACGCATGTCTCACAAACACAACTATACATTTGGTTTACGGGCCTTATCACACTTCGGTCAAAACTGTCGAATCTGGAATTAATGTTCCGCTTCTTACGGGGTCGTACGGGCTTAGAAGCATTATTTTCCCACCGGGCACCCCATAGGCACGCTGAGGGTTGCCGCAACACGCTTAAAGATGTTACTGAAGAGGTTATTATTGAAAGAATGCGTATCAAATTAAAAATACACTCAGAGAATTTGGAGGTAAGCTTCATGATCCTTGTTAAATTATTTATAACATAAAGAAGATAGGATATTTTCATTGTGAATAAAATTTAATAGACTGGTGATCAATGCAGTTTCCATATAAATCTCTTATGTAATTGCCTTTAATTGATATTTTTCGTTGCCCAAACCCATATGAGAGAGAGAGAGGGGAGAGAACGAGAGAGAGAAAATCCACGGATAAGACAGGCGACCCTACTCCTTGCCACATACAACCGGGGATTCAAAACATATCAATGACAGGCTTTATGATACAGGGCGCACGCTAACCATTCAGCCATCCAACCCCCCAAACACATATACGATCAAAATGGTCCCGATGTCAAACTATCTTTCAATGTTAACCAACTTCCGCAGCAGGTATTTTGGATTCGTCTAACACGTGACAATGACATTGTTGACATGGACTCTGTCGAAATTACTAGTAAATTTTTTAATTTTTCAAGAGAGAACTTGATTTCATAGTTGTAATAATTAGTTGTGCAATGGATTTTATTTAACAGGAGTTGATTACAAACATACATTATTCAGTAGTTTGTTCATAATCGAAGAAATTCGTTTTAAAATTGACGGCGGTTCACACAGTAGGTTGTTCATAATCAAAGAAATCCGTTTAAAATTCACATCATATTCATATCATATCATTTTTGGAATGTATAGGTCATGTGACCTGTGTCCGCTTATGTATGTTCTCCGCCAATTAGCTTCAGATAAACTCTTTCAAGATTTATCCAATGCTCTAATATAACCGATTTCACAATAGTTCACAATATGGGGGAATCACATTATTTTTTATGTTTTTTTTTTAAGTTAGATATCACTTGATAGGCACTTGGAAATAAAGTGATTTCAGTTACGAAAGAGTGATGTCAAAAACTGCGCTGATAAGGCGTTATTGAAAAATCCACCGATACCCCCTCAGTGTACTGTGCATGGCTGTGTGGCTAGTAGCGATTTTTACTTTTCAGCCAATCAAATAGCTTGTTACAACCGCAGAAGGCTCTTCTACCTCCCAGTCTTACTCCGCAAGATGTCGGTCAAAAATTCACCAAGATATTTGCTTTTGAAAATTCCTTTTACATTTCTCCCCCCAAAACAACATAGGATTGGTGACATCGATGAAAATATAGGCACAGTTACCTTAGACTCCATACAGCTCAAAAACACACATTTTGTTTAGAAATTCAATGCCGAACATCCCCAAACACTTTACGCAATTTAGCTTTCACGGTCAAACTGAATTCACCGGAAGTGCCCGTATCCACGCTTCAAGCTCGAAGATATCCTATACTGTCCATTATTTCCTCAAAATAATAATTGTTTGTGGAAGATTATTTATTTAGTTTATGAATTGAGACATTAAATGATGATTTTGAGGTGAGCAGTCGCCGATGACGACATAGGTCACGTGATCAGTATTTTTAGCATCACAATTTTTCCCGTATCTTAACAGGTTTCTATTGCCGTTAATTAGACGCTTCAAAATGCTTTAGCTCGGACAAAGGTAAACCAAATGCGACAAATAATATGCCATTTTGAAGGTAATTCCAAGCTCTACCAAGCCATGGCATTTAGAACCTTATTTAATCAAGTGGAAAAAAGGTCCAAGGGACTAACTAATCCAACAAGTTAGATGTTACTCTTTTGATATGCTGACAACGTAACATCTAACATCCGAACGGTCAAAAGCTCGCCGCAGAATTTGATAACTAGTTTACTTCTTTCAGCGTACGGCAAAACTCCCAATTTTCAGTTATCTGTAACACTAACACATTAAACTTACATATCATATCCATCTACTTTCCACAAAATCTGTTTTCTTGTCTATTTTAAGAGATTTCACAAAAATACTCCGAGATACCAAATAAGAAACGATCAAACCGGAAATCACCTATATTGGCGAGAGGTGAAGGCCGGCAACATGCATATTAGCAACAGGGTTCAACACGAAACGAAATCAAGAGTTTATTTGAAGGCAATACTTTTAATGTGCAAGTCATTGATTAAAAAGACATCAATATGATCAATAAACAAAAATCATGACATGTTGTTGATGTCATTGTTTTTATTTCGATTCTAATAAGATTTAGTGATGGTTTTTTTTAAAACTAATCTATCTGTAGTTAAGAATAGTATTAGATTCACTGGAGCCCAATTATGGAACTCATTACCTGATTGTTTAAAATATTGTAACTCATTTTATTCATTTCGTAGGCGATTATTTCAATTTGTAACTATGCAGAGACCTAGTTAGTCTATGTAGTAGTACTTATATACATTGGAAACTGCCAAAAGAAATATATTATGGACTTTTTCATTAATTAATATGTTTTATTATTATACTTGTATGTTTCATGTGTGCCAACTTTATTATATTATTAAAGATTTAAAATTAATATTTTCAGTTGTGATTTTGTTATTATTCTTTTGTAAATATTGCTCTTCTGTTTGTTCAAATGTATTATACTCTGTTATAAAGGGCAAAATGTAAGACAGGCCTTTTGGCCTAATTTTCAACCCTTTGAAAATAAAGTTATTATTATTATTATTATTAGGCTCATGGGGGCTCTTCCACGGATTTGAGATCACGTGGCTAAGTGGGTAAGGTGCTGGCTCGCTAGCCTGGAGGTCAGGAGTTCGATCCCTTCAAACACTATTTTACTTTATGTGCAACTCCTATCTCCAAAAAAAATTCATACCTAATCCATAGAAATATTTTACAATAATGCATTTCGTTTCGCTAAAACAAGTGTTCTCAAATTTTAATGGGGAGGATATGACGTCAAAAAGAGGTCAAATTATCCCAACATGGCAACTTTATGAAATGGTAGTGTGTGTGTCACAGTGTGATATTGGATAAACCGGTTTCACTGAACAACGTTTGTTTGTCAGTAAGTGTCATTGTTGCTCAAGGAGGATCATACAATAAGGTAGGACATGCATTCAGATTTTATCGACTGGCGCCTTTCAGCTCGATGCTTTATCGACTGAAACCTTTCAGTTTGATGCGCAAAAAATTCAGTCGGACGGTGCTCAATGGTAGCACTATTACTGGCACCTAGAGGTTACGTATCGACGAAACCTCTAGACACCCTGGAGTAGGGACTAACTTGACCATGGTTCAGGCAGTAAGTATTAGTTGTGCATTGTGGACTGACACCCATATAGACATTTGAAAACAAATGTCTCTGTAAAATAAACTCACCATTATTTTGTTAGCAGACTGGGTGAGGCTTTTTGGGACTGTTTTGATCGTACGAGCACCCACCAAATCACCATCGACTTAATCCACCGCACCACGGACCGGGATTTTATCCGTATTTCCGGTACAGCAGAGATGGTTGTATAATGATTTCAGACGAGGACCCTTCAACACGAAAAACTCATTAACGTGGAATTCATGTGCACTGATTTTATCTGATTTGTTTTAATCCTTATTACAGTGGGTTTTAAATTTTTGACATGCAAATGAATGTCTTATTTTATCCCTTCCGCATCTTTTATGCCTGTATTGGCTGAACAGTGGCCCTGGCGCCATAGGAGTGCGTCTATAAATAGGACATCTTTTTTTTTACCTTATCTGGTTGATTCTAATACCAACACAGATCTTGAATAAATTTCAGACATGCGCTTTAGATCATAAGATCAGGTGGTGTGGTTTCCATTCCCAACTTGTATGTGACAATTAGAACAGGGTCGCCTCTCCAACCTTGTGGTAGACTTCATATAAGCTCGAAATTAAAAATACCACTGACAGTGACAATTACGCTTCCTACTTGGATCTGCGTCTCGATTATGACAATTGCCATAAACTGAGTGTTAAATTGTACGATAAACGTGATGACTTTGACTTTCCGATTGTTAACTTTCCATTTATTAGTAGTAACATTCCAATATCACCAGCTTATGGAGTGTTTGTGACACAGCTAATTCGTTACGCGAGAGCTTGTTCCTTTTATTCTGATTTTTTAAGTAGATCGAGGCATTTGTCATCTAAGCTTCAACTACAAGGATACTTGGGCACTAAACTTATTAAACCCTTTAAAAAGTTTTATGGCCGTCATATTGATTTGATTGGTAAATATAACGTGTCTCTCTCGGCTATTATTCTAGATATTTTTAATTGACACCTTTACTGTAACTATCACCCTGATAATGTCTACTACATCGTTAAAGGGGCCATCCCTATAACATTTTGGGGGTTAAAACTGCTTAATTTTGTATGAAAAGCCCTTAATAGCCTTAGATCCGAGCAACTTCTTCAAGCTATGTGATACGTTTTCAAACAACTTCCAATCGCCGGTACGGCTCGGTGGCCGAAGACTTGTGTTCTGTTTGCATTACACAAAAGTGTCTGGATAAAACGAGTCTATATTATGTGCAGCTTTCAATCTAACCCTATTGACTCACTTTTAAAGCTCTCCTTTGATTAAGTTAAAATTGGTATCATAACAATTTAAAAGAAAAACTTAAAAGAACTAGTGTCCAGTTAAGCTTTTTTGGCATTCACCTCCAAACTACTCAATATTTTGAACTGAAAATTTCAGACAAGGTAAATACACTATTCCTCTATATTTTGGCGTTTAAATTTCATACGTTCATGAACGTGTAATTTTCAGATTCTTTGAAATTCGGGCTGGTCCCTTTAAGACAGTTCATCACGTGCATTTTGCATACTATAGTTCATTGGCCAATCACACTATTTGACCGACATTTCGCCTAATAGATTGGATGCAGCTATGGCGGATGTGGCACCAGGCAGGGTAAGCTTACTCTTACAAACACCTGTTACCACTGCTTGTCATGTATTTTGTACACGAGGAGCAGTCCATTTGCTGATTACACTATTTTGCCTAGAACGTTTTTAGGACTTCGAATTCTGTCTTATGGTTTGGATTGTTCGTACTTGGTTTTTTATTTTATTCCATTCCCAAATTGTATGTGACAATTAGAGCAGGGTCGCCTCTCCAACCTTGTGGTTTCGATTCCCAATTGTATGTGACAATTAGAGCAGGGTCACCTCTCCAAGTGGTTTCCATTCTAACGTGTATGTGACAATAAGAGCAGGGTCACCTCTCCAACCTTGTGGGTTTTCTCCAATTTTCACACTGCTAAAAACATGGGCTTGTAAATCCAGAGGTCAGTGGAGTAGAACGGAATAAAAACACTGGGAATACTGAGGACGATATTTGCCACAAAATGATCAATCTAAAATTTCCCTCCAGTGTCAACTATACATGGTGGATAACCACCATCTGCCAGGCAGGATACGGCCACATTTTCAAGCGATGGATAAAGAACAAAGCTAAAAAAGAAAGTGATTTTTCCTAAAAATAAAGGGCCATAATTCATGAAGTTACAATTCAATATGCGCAAATATCAAGAGGAATCAACATCTTTGGGTTATAAACATGCATTTCAAGTTTCATCCAAATCGATTTAAAGTTGTGACCTCTACAGGGTTCACAACCTTGATATACATTTTGGGTAAAAAGAGATTATGAGCCTCTCTTTTTTCCAACTGGAGTCATGATACCTCAATGAGTAAGACGTTGGCCTGCTTACCCGAAGGTCTCTTGTTCGATCCCAGAATTATCTTAGAAAGTAGGAAAATAGGATGTTAAACCCTGTTTCATATTTTTTATATTCTTGTAATGGCTAGGACCAATAAAATTTATTTCCACTTAACAAGTTCTTGTTTATTAAAAATTGAACGTTCAATACATTATGAGATGATATAGACAGGTTGATTTATTCAAGTTATTTTCATATTAAGGTGTAATATAACAAATAAGATAATGATAAGTCATTTACATACTGTAAAACATGAAATTATTGCGAGCATGAAATTATTGCGACAATTGCGAGCGAGGCCCTCTCGCAATAATTTCATGTTCGCAATATTTTCGTGAAAATTTGTTAAAATGTCGGCCATATTGAATTATCCCCCCTTCATTACTCTTCACAAGAAAGAGTCCCAATAAGTTAAAAATTTGTTAAAATGTCGGCCATATTGAATCATCCCATGTGTTTTATAGTCGTTCATCAGCTTGGAGTTAATAATCAACGGATCAAATTTAACGATAATTATTTAAAAATCTGTGTTTTATAGTCGTTCGTCAGCTTGAAGTTAATAATCAAGGGATTAAATTTAACAATAATTATTTAAAAATGAAGTTTGATAACAGGTATTTCATTTTCTTTGATCTGTTGAATACAGACTCGAAGCCATAATCCTCAATAGTTGTTTATTTACTGTTACTAATGATCACCAATCAACCGATGTTGATTCGCAATAATTTTTTCCCCACTATAGAAATTCGCAATAATTACATTTCGCAATTATGTTTCACCACCCCAACTCGCAATAATTTCATGTCGCAATAATTTAGTGTTTTACAGTATCAAGGCGTAATATAGCAAATTAGATAATGATAAAATCATAAAAAAAGACAAGTTCTAGTATATCAATATACTTTGTTAATTAGTTTATTGTGAACTATTTGTATATAACCTTCTGTAACATATTGATTGTATCATTGTCTGATTACACTATTTTGCCTATAACGTTTTTAGGACTTCGAATTCTGTCTTATGGTTTGAATTGTTCGTACTTGGTTTTTATTTTATTGATAACGTGAGAGTGTCCTCATTGAAATGTTGCAGTTAATAAATCAAGTGAATGCTATCAATAAAGCTGTTTGTTATTATATATCGCGTTCACTAGTACATGTATATCAAAATTTCATTTGAAAACACTGAGAAAAGAGGGCAAGTCACTTATCTTTTATTGTTATTGTACTCAACCAGTAAATTACTGAAATGTTTATGATCAGTCATCTCAAATAATATCAGATTTTAATGTAACAATATCATCAATTTGTTATATACTCATATCGCATCTTAAACATACATTATGGGAGATGAGATAACGAGTTGGCAGTTCTCACTATAATACCGGTAGTTAAAAACTACATAATGTAAAGGTAATTTGCTGACAATTTCAGCCAAATTGATCAACTATGAACCGTGACCCATTCGAATAAAAGTTCCGCTTAGCCTTGATCATCATTACTGAAGTCGGTTAGGCGAAACAAATAGTCTCGATTATCCATTTATTTGTTTAATCACGAAGGAAAGTTTTCTTGCAAATTGGACAACAATCCAACAAATATTGCAGTGTAGGCTTACCATCGAGAGCTGATTATTGTCTGAATAAGTTAGTTAATGTCTAATTTATAATTTCTATAACATCTGAACCCTAAATTAAGACTTGCAGTAATCAGATTTAGCTCTTGAATAATGTAACTTTAATGTAATAATATCATCAATATGTTATATACTCATAATATCACATCTTAATATAACAATTTCAATATTATATCAGATCTTAATGTAACAATATCATTAATATGTTATATAGTCATAACATCACATCTTAATATAACAATATTATATACTCGTGATATGAGAAATTTATTTTTACACTACAAATAAGATCATAGATATCCTTTATCCTAACCCAGCGCTATTTTTTTAAAGATGTTCACATTCACACATTTCACTGAAACACACCAGTACAGAGTATCGGTAATAAAAAAAAATGTGACTAGTCTATGCCCCACCCCACACAAAAAGCAATTCGTAATTTGAATAGTATTGTCGGTCGCGCCCCAGACAAACACCAATAAGGCCATGTGGTCGGGCAGTATGGTAGTGGCACCCATGCCTGGGGCCCGCCCTCAGAAAATTTTGAAAAATTTGTTCACCAGAGAGAGTTATCATGTGTCTTAGTTCACCAGAGACAGTTATCATGTGTCTGGTATGAATTCTCATGTGTGTTTGGAGATTACATTCTGAAAAATATGATTTACCACAAACATCACATTTAAAAAGTTTTTCTCCAGTATGGATTGTCATGGGAGTCTGAAGACCACTACTCTGCATATTTTGTTTGGTATGAATTCTCATATGTGTTTTGAGCCCGTATTCAGTAAAATATGATTTACTACAAACATCACATTTATGTGGTTTCTCTCTGGTACATGTACGAGATCTCATATGTCCGAGGAGCTCCGATTCTGTAAAATATGATTTACTACAAACATAACATGTATAAAGTTTCTCTCCAGTATGAATTCTTGTTGTGTGTTTGTGTAGATGAGATTGCTGAGTAAATGATTCACTACAAACATCACATTTATATGGTTTTACATCAGTATGAATTCTCATGTGTTTTTGTAGGGTACCATTCTCAGTGAATGATCGACTACAAACACCACATTGAAAAGGTTTCTCTCCGGTATGGATTCGCATGTGTCTCTTAATGTCACCACTACTAATGAATGATTTACCACAAACATCACATTCAAAAATTTGTTTTCCTGTCTGCCCCTGTTGACTAACATGTTTTTCCCCAGTATGAGTTCTCATGTGTTTCTTTAGAACACTAATATGTCTGAATAATTTACTACAAACTATTTGATTCTGTACCTCTTTTTCATTACACTCACTAAAACTTTTCTCCCTGGTATGAATTGTCGTGTGTTTTTGGAGCTCAGATTCTGTAAAATATGATTTACTACAAACATCACATTTATAAGATTTTTCTCCTGAATGAATTCGCATGTGTGATTGTAGATTATATTTCCTATTAAATGATTTACTACAAATAGCGCATTTATAAGGTTTTTCTCCAGTGTGAATTCTGATATGTCTCTGTAAGTCTCCACCCAATGCAAATAATGTATTACAAACATCACATTTAAAAGGTTTTTCTCCAGTATGAATTCTAGTGTGCTGGTTTAGAACACTTTTATCTCTGCATGATTTACCACAAACATCACATTTATAAGTTTCTTTTCCAGTATGAATTCTCATGTGTTGCTTGAGAACTCTAATCTGTCTGAATGATTTACTACAAACTACACAGTTTGTTTGATTCTGTATCTCTGTTTCATTGCACTCAGAATTCTTTTCCTTAACATGTATTTCACAGTGATTTTCTAAATCAGTTTCTAATTTAAATACTTCATCACACAAATTACACTGATAAACAGTTTCAATATCATCAGTTTTCTCTTCTTTAACATGACAATATTCATCTACATCATCAGTTTTCTCTTCTTTAACATGACAATATTCATCTACATCATCAGTTTTCTCTTCTTTAACATGACAATATTCATGTAAATAATCAGCTTTCTCTTCTTTAACATGACAATATTCATCTACATCATCAGTTTTCTCATCTTTAACATGACAATGTTCATCTACATCATCAGTTTTCTCTTCTTTAACATGACAATGTTCATCTACATCATCAGTTTTCTCTTCTTTAACATGACAATTTTCATCTACATCATCAGTTTTCTCTTCTTTAACATGACAATATTCATGTAAATAATCAGCTTTCTCTTCTTTAACATGACAATATTCATCTACATCATCCATTTTCTCATGTTTAACATGTATCTTATTGTGTTTTTCGAAATGATCATATTCCTTGAAAATCTCATCACATACACCACACTGATGAAATGTTATAACATCATTAGTTTCCTGTAATATATAAAAGTTATAACATCATTAGGTTCCTGTAATATAAGATAGGTTGCCAGGCAACTAAACATAATTTAGACGTTTATATCATATGGCACCGTTATATTTATAATATAGATGTTTAAATCATATGACACTGTTTTATTTATAATTTATTAATTTCTGCTAGCTATTAAAAATAAACAACACAGCGTTTGGGAGATCTGGATTTTTATTCATTGAAAAACATCATTTAAATTTGGGCAATACAATATGTAGCAATACAAAATGTAGCCAATACAAAAACCTCATAACAAAATACAACTATAAAACATATAGAATAATATATACATATAAAAGATGCAATAATGAACACGTAAACAAAACAATACAAAGTAACACCGCTAAATTAATAACACATTAAGGTGCTAATCTGTCTTGATACATTTATGTATACCCCTTCCCAAGTTAATGAACCTTCATCGGTGTCATCCGTATAAGTACTCAACAGTGTAGTCTAGAGGTTTCGTTCCAAATGGGTTGCACCTGAACTGTTCGTGCATAAAATAACCACAAATGAAAGGCATCAGTCGGCAAACTTCAAATGCATGGTCTACCTGACTATGCGAGCAATCATTGAACAAACAATAAGACTTATTGAAAAGCATTGGTAGTCCAGCAAAACATGGTTACTCAAATGGCATGATAATCTATGTAGATATATGTCATAGTTAGTCGGTACTATTACCTCGGGAATAAAAACAGGAACACACTGTTTTTTGAAGTAAAAATTGTGTAACACTTCCTACGCAATTACAATTACTCGCTATCTATTACAAACTTAATTAATTGCTGTATAATAAAGTCAAGAAAATCATATTTACGTGTTGATTACGATATAATTCTCTAACTGACTGTATTCCCCAATCCTATGAATTTGCTCATATGCAATTGGCTTTTTTACTATTCCAATCAAAAGTTTTATCGGGTGGTATTGCATGCCTGTCGGCACATGCGCAGAAATGGTATTCTAAAAATAATTTTTACTCTGTGTTGTGTTCATGTATGTTGAATAAATTTTTTGGGAGGTATCAGATAGCAAATTTAGTCCGTTAATTGATGTAATTTCGTTTACGGTAAAAATTCTATTCCTAAATTTAGAATATTGGCTGAGGGCAGATATGAACCAGTCTGCGCAGGCATCAGTAAAAATGGCCGCCAGATTTAAATGCATGATGTTGATGTTTTTCTCACGTCGAAATCTACATGAAAATAGTGTTGAATTATTATAAATATGTGTCGATTGGGGCAGGTAATGATTTCTTTTGGTGATCAAAGAAGAATCACGGTGCAAAATAGACGGTAAGGATTCTAAAATAGCCTTAGAACCGAGATGAGAAAAAGCCTTATTTGCATACTAGTTGTAAAGCGTAGCGGTTGGGAACTCTGTCATGGCGTAAAAGCCAAATATATATAGCCACGGTTTTAGAGTTCCAAGGCTAGATGGGAGACATATGGTCGGCCTTGACTTTCTGTTTGTAACATGAGATTTATAGTTTTATTTTCACTGGTGTGGGATTTTTCTTCAATGATAGACTTTAGATAATCAACTTGGATGTTAAGTTGTTCAATTTCTTCTTTGAAAGTATTACACTGAAGACCTTTTTCATTGGTTTGTACGGTCTTCTTGTTTTCATTTGAAGTAATTATTTTACGCATTTCAATTATCATTAACTGTAATCTACAAATACTTTTTTCAGATCTTCTAATCTTTAGATTCAGATTTGATATATTAGTTTTACTGTGTTTGGTTTTTAATAATTTCAATTGGTTCATTAAATGGTCAATTTTTGTTGTTAAAGATGTTTGGTGCTCTGATGGGAAATTTGTGTAATTCACATTTATCTGTTTTTTTCTTCAGCCTTTTTATTTCTTGTTCTATTTTCAGAATTTTGGTGTATAAACTTAGTGGGTTGACATTGTCCCCGACAAATAAAAAGCATGCATACGGAAGTTCTTTACATTTTTTTTTTTTACTTTATGAAAAAGATAATATGCAGCCTGGTTTGTAAAACACATGACAGATCGTTTGAGAACAAATAAATATTTACCGTTATGGCTAAAAAGAAAAAAAGAATGTCCCACGTCAGTCACTTTTGAAAAAGATATCAACATTATTCTGCCCGGTTTCTATGTATTTAGTCAAAACTCACCTCTTTAAATGCCACTATTTTTAAGCTATCAAACAATATTTTTAGGCCTTTATGTTTTTAAAGTAGTCTTTTTGTATTTATTTTGTATCGTGTGATTTATGTATTATTTGTAAAGCGTTTCGTGATAATGTATGTAAAACGCTATATTAAGAATAAATCATTATTCCACCGTCTAAAGTTAAGGGGAACTCACTAAGGGGAATTCATTAGTGATGTCAGAATTGAATTTTCCCAAAACAGTGAAAAATTACAAAGCCTGACTTACTGTGCCCCATGGCTAACTGTGCCCCCTCTCTCCCCTAATGTTTCAAGCGAAATTAACCCACCATTATTTTTGTTTCGGCTCTTATCAAGGTGTAGTTGGGTTGTCTTTGATTTTGGTCGTAACAATGCAGAATTGCTGGTTTGCTCTACTGCGCAAGTCACTAAAACCTATCTTTATCCGGTTGTATATTTAACAGAAACGTGGATCCATCCAACCCTATCAAATCACACTCGAAATTAAAGCCCCAATAACACTCTTGTTGTAACTGAAAAATATGTTCCAATCTTTATTCTGGTCAACAATTTGTACTATTTTACAATATTTCAATTAAAAAATGAAACAAATTTCATCCTAACACACCTAATTTTAAAAATTGGAAAAATTCAACTCATGCCGCAACATGGTTTGAAAAGCCTTACGTAAGCACTTTCAAATTCAACTTGGATTTAAACATATTTTCTAACCCTCTGGACAAGTAAGATAGGTTGTAATGGATAATTTACACAACAGATAGGACACTTAAACATCATGTAGTTAGAATAAGGCTATTTTTTTTCTGGACCTGTCAAGCCAGCAAGAGTGTTATTTTACATTTTTTTTTAAAAAATCTGCAACCAAATTGTCAATACGTATACAGGTTTTTTTTTATGTTAGAGGTTTTAATTTTATTTAAATTAACCATGGTGATGCGGACTAACTGTATTCTACTGATTGGGTGAATAGTAACCATGGTAATGAGGCCGAACTGTAGTCTACTGATTGGGTGAATAGTAACCATGGTGATGAGGCCAAACTGTAGTCTACTAATTGGGTGAATAGTAACCATGGTGATGAGGCCAAACTGTAATCTACTAATTGGGTAAATAGTAACCATGGTGATGAGGCCAAACTGTAGTCTACTGATTGGTTGAATAGTAACCATGGGGATGAGGCCAAGCTGTAGTCTACTGATTGGGTAAATACTAACCATGGTGATGAGGCCAAACTGTAGTCTACTGATTGGGTGAATAGTAACCATGGGGATGAGGCCAAGCTGTAGTCTACTGTGCAATAGAAATGCAGATTAACGTTCTGCTCTGGCTAGTCTAATGAAGACAGGCGAATACACTGTGCTTTAAGGGGAATTTGATCTGGAAAGCAGACTTATGACTTTATCTTATATCGAATTCCAACTGCCAGGGGATCAATGAAATGTATGCCAATTTGTACACGGGGCAATCCATAAAGTACGTACGCTTGAAGTGGGGAGGGGGTTCACGCTAAAAACGTACAGGTACGTAAATTCATTGGCAAAACGTACGTACAGGAGCGTACGGGGGGGGGGGGTGTCTGAATTTTACCCATTTTGAGCGTACGTACTGTATGGATGGCCCCCACAGGAACTTGATTTTTCATCCCATCCAAACCACTATATAATAATAATAATAAGTCCATTTATATCGGAATGATTCCACATATAGTCGCGCTCATAGCGCTACAAAAACACACGTCACTCTTGCAAATATTTCTCAAATAAGTATGGATTTAAAGGAGTCTAATGATGGACTGGATCGAAGATTGTCAGTTAGCATATGCCACAATTTGGAAGCAACAACACCAAATGAGAGAGCTCTAAAGGAGCTTAGTTTTTATTTTGTTTCAAGGTTGTTCTCAGTACTAGATCTGAGATATTTCGATGCCATGTAATATTGTCATTTACCAGTCCCTCTGACAAGGCGGGGGATCACCTAAGTGGGTAAGACGCTGGCTCGCTAGCCTGGAGGTTAGGTGTTCAATCCAAGCATTGGCCTAGAAAGTTCATCCAGATTTTTTGGCATGGTTTTCCCTTGTCAGTGATGCAGAACAGAGGGCCTGACAAGGGAGAGAGAGAAATGAGGATTAAAGTCCAGTCGACACAAACTAGGTCGTTTCGGGACTAACATATGGTTTAATTTTATTTAAATAATTCGCTTTCGCGTATTTAGCAGTGGGATGAAACCGGAGGACCCAGAGAAAACCCACGAGAATGGACAGGCGATCCTACTCCTTGTCACGTACAACCGGGGATTCGAAACCCCGAGTTGACTCAATACCTGGCTTTTTATGATACAGCATGCATCACGAGGACAGCTGTCTAGTGGTTCTGATGGTACAAACAGCCAAGGGCGAGATCCCGTGTATACATTGACGTGCACATAAAAGATCCCTTTGCTGTTTGAATTCGATAAAAGAGTAGGCCATAGTGCCACTGCCCAGTGTGACAAAGTAATTTATACATAGAACTTTGCTAGATTTGACATTATATTACATTGGACGTTTTCAACTATATACAACTTCTGCTAATGTGTTCAATATGTTATTTACGGGCAACACACGAATGACCTCTGCTCGTTTTGACAAAACGCACGATCTCATTAAATATCTTATTTATTCATATGTTATTTATAATCTACACATGTTCTATGTGTTTAACACTCAGCAGAACTTCGCGACTTTAAAGGAAAGATGCGGTGCAGTTATAGAAACTATAATCTCAAGTTAATCTGTCATGTACCATTATTCTTAATGACTGTATGCTTTATAAAGCCAGAATTAACTGACAGTAAGTCAGACTTGAATAGAGCTCCTTCCGACCTATGTCTATTCTATGTTCTCAATAAAGATCTACCAACGATGCTAATCATCTGTTATCTGTAGTGTTACAGATATCAGAAATGGTGCACGTAAGCCAGACACAGCGTGTACAAGCCCTAACCGCAGGAAATCTTTTAGATGCCAGAAGTTAGATTTCAAGACGATCATGGGCCACTGATTGCAGACAGCAGTAATGGTTTCGGTAAAATCCGAATGGGACCCTGGAGGAATTTCTTGGACGGAGATGAAGTTTCCAGACGTTTTTCTGCTAATGTGTTCAATATGTTATTTACGGGCAACACACGAATGACCCCTGCTCGTTTTGACAAAACGCACGATCTCATTAAATATCTTATTTATTCATATGTTATTTATAATCTACACATGTTCTATGTGTTTAACACTCAGCAGAACTTCGCGACTTTAAAGGAAAGATGCGGCGCAGTTATAGAAACTATAATCTCAATTCCAAATAAGTTAATCTGTCATGTATCATTATTCTTAATGACTGTATGCTTTATAAAGCCAGAATTAGCTGACAGTAAGTCAGACTTGAATAGAGCTCCTTCCGACCTATGTCTATTCTATGTTCTCAATAAAGATCTACCAACTATGCTGATCGTCTGTTATCTGTAGTGTTACACCAGGCACAATTTCCCTCATAGCACACTGTATGACGTATGCCCGGCTTCATTAGCCCAGTTCGGAGCAGAACAGTAGGACATTTAACACGTTTAACCCCATTTTATTTAATTCTCCGAAGGCAGGGATCAAACACAACATCTTACTTACTGAGCCACTGTACCATTTAAATATCATTTATTATAGTGGCTTCACCCATCTCCATAGTTACCATTTAAACACCACAGTGGTCTCACCCATCTCCTTAGTTCACCCATCTCCATAGTTACCATATAAATATCAAGTCGAAAACTAATTCACCGAGCATTATTTACCCTGTAAACCTACAGTATTACCTGTATAAATTCAACAGCTTTATAGCCATGGTTAAATGACTACTTTGTCATGTTGATTATATTATATGTACCATATCACCAATGTAAATACAAACCGTGAATAATTTCACTATTTCCTTGAGCTACTTGAAATAGTACAAAATAGTACACCGTTATATCTTCATGCGAGGATAATATTGTCCTGTGCTATGTCATTTTCTTGTATACTTTCTTATTTACCTATATATATGAATGTATGTTCTTATTTATTTTATATCACTAGTGCACCTTTAAATCGTCAGTCATTCATTAATACCGTGGATCTTACCTTATTGAAACTATTATAAATTATGATACTTGGCAGACCATCTCGAAATTGCTGCGGTGCAACGCCCATATTTGGTTTTTCAGTCAAATGTTTTTCCATGACACAGTCACCAACCCCAAAAGTTGCACCGCCAAAGTGTTTTCTGGGTTCTGTAGGATCATACTATATCAACGTCCGACCAGTGATTCTAATCCAACTTTTTGTTTTTATTAATTATCTAAGATTATTATTAAGTGGAGATGTGCATCCACACCCTGGGCCATCTTACCTGTCTATTTTACGCCTGAACGCCAGAAGCCTACAAAACAAACTTGACGAAGTCTCACTGGAGCTAAGTAAATATGATATCCTAACATTTTCTGAAACATGGTTTAACGATCCAATCATATCTGGCGATATAAATCTTGATGGATATCATTGTCCGATTTCCCTTCTCAATGTTCATCAAGTGATATCTCCTCATATCTACCAGAAACTCCTCTTTGTGACACGCCAATTCAAAATTTAAGAACTACCTCAACCCAAATTGATCATATACTCACATCTTTGAAAAGCAAAAAAACCCGTGGTCCCGATAATATTAATAATCATATTCTTAAATCAATCTCAAAATCATTAAGCCCATCTTTAAAACGCATACTTGACATATTCATTGATCTTAATATTTCCCCAAACTGCTGGAAGCTAGCAAATGTTTTACCGATATTCAAAATGGGTGACGCCACCCTATGTTCAAACTACCGCCCAATCTCTTTGTTATCTTGTCTTGTAAAAAAATTTTGAAAAAATTATTTACAACCATATATACAACTTTACTGTTAGCACACTACTTATTTCCCCCTTTCAGTCAGGATTTCAACCGGGTAATTGTGCAATATACCAGCTAGTGGAGTTGTATGATTACATTGGGAAAACATTAGATAATGGTAGGGAAGTAAAATCCATTTTTTTGACATAAGTAAAGCCTTTGACCGCGTTTGGCACGCTGTTGGTATCCGAGATAAAACACTTAAATTGTTTAAAAGTTACCTTTCTGACCGTTTCCAAAAAGTAAATGTAGGTGGTAGCTCTTCAGGTCCAAGGCATATAATCTCGGGCGTCCCACAAGAATCCATACTAGGCCCCCTATTGTTTTTAATATTCATTAATGATATCTCTGTCACGTGATTGCTATGATCACATTTTATTCTACGAAGTCCAATTTTGACCTTTATTTTTTTATCTCGGAACTTATAGTTATTTGTATTTATTAAGCATAAATGTTAAAACCTACTGTTCTTAAATGTACTCTCACTTTCACCAATTAAAAATAACTACTATGTTAGGAAGCGATATTCATAAGCAAGCTGCTTGTTTTCGTATCCTTTAAACTGTACAATTGTATGACTATATGTAATTATATTAAATAAAATATTGTTTAAACCATTACGGTAGAAACCAGTTAGTTTACAATGTTCACAATATCATAAATTTAGCAGATGATGTGCAGCGGCATGGTACCCTTGATAGCTTTTCGGCTTTGTTTTGAAAACTTTTTGGGTAAACTGAAGAATATGTTGCGGAAACCTCAGTCTCCTTTGCCGCAGATCATTCGCAGGCTGACAGAAAGAAAACGCAAAAAGGAAGACCTAAAACGAAAAGAAAATAGTGGTTTGAGCTCTCCATGGAAAGAGCACAACAATGGCCCCTGCCTTATCAATTTGGTGGATATTCACAATTTTCTGACATCATTTGGAAATCTCTGCATTATTCAGTCAGGCACTCAGACAACTGTGTGCAAGTTAGTAAAAAAAATTGGCATTATAAGAAATATTGTGAAGTTTGACTCCGACATCAAATTGATTTTTGAGCCGTTTGGTACTGTGTCTGATTTTTTCCAAGAACCGCTACCGTCATCCCACCTTGATATTTACAAGGTCTCGTGTCTAACAGGTTCATAAATTGATGCTTCATTTGCAAACATTACCTGCAAATTTGTAAGACTACCCTACAAAAACATAAGTCATAAAAACAAGTTTGTGGTTGTTCCTCTCGTGCATCAGTTTTATTAACTGCTATTTTGTTATTTAGATTTTATTTAAAGACTGCTAAATTAATGTTTTCAAATTCAAGATTGTACATATTCTCTTGATTAGTTTCAGTATTTGTATCATACATTGTATATAAGTGTTAAATTAGTATCATCTGTACATGATTAGAATGCCTGATGCCAATAATAACGTCATGAATTACCTGGTAGTAGTCAAGTTTAAAGATGGAAATTTTATTGTGGCATAAAACTGGATGGAGAAAGATAACCAACTTTGCCATTGGCATCCATACACGGAACTGCTGAAAAACCAAGCTGCTGCTCGTAAATTGGAAATTCCGACAGGATCCTGTGAACATTTCATATGGTCCAAAATATTTGGGCAAGGACTGGTGAGTAAATGTTTAACGATTTGCTGTAAGTGTGAGCATGAATTATTCTAGTACCGCTACAAAGTGAAACATAGCTTCAATATTACAATAAATCCCACCATGTTTTATGCATTTCTTTTCTAATGTTTGAAATTAAATACTGGCCCTTGTTTAATATCAAAAGTTCAGGTTCACATAAGAATAAAAAAATGCCTTTCAGGTGATTATTGCTTCTTTTTTTATATCACAGATGGTTGGGGGACGGCCCTACATAAACTTCGAAAGTTAGAGAAGAAAGGTGATTGCGCCACAACAGACACCGAAGCGATGTGTCGATTGTGCCGCAGTAAACGGTTAGTACATTTTCTTCTTCTTTGTTCATATTAATTCATTCAAGTTGTCGGTATACTTGTGAGGGGATTTCAATTTCCTAATACTTTCATAAAGTTGTTGTGTTGTGGTTATTACTTGGTTTTGTAAACAATATATAGGCATATATTGTAGCAATGTTTTCCCATTTTAGTAAAAACACAACCGTTTGATGCCACAGCTTCTGATGATGACGATGATAGGAGCTTAAATAGCTCAGGCTCAGATTCAGATGGTATACGTACTCCACCTAAAAAAAGATCCAAAAAGTTAATAGTGCCGCAGCCCCCAGAAAAATGTCAGTCTACTTTGTGTAAGTTTTTTTCTCACTTTTACAAAAGCGAGAGAGAGGAATGTGGTTTAACGTCCACTCGACACAAACTAGGTCAATTCAGGACAAACGCATGGTTCACTTTTATTTCAATAATTCGCCTGTACGTAGGGGTCTTTAGCAGTGGAAAATTTCTGGAGGACCCGGACCCCCCCCCCCCCCACAAGGTTGTACAGAGGCTACCCTACTCCTTGTCTCGTGCAACCGGAAATCTTTTACACAAGCTCTACATCTGTCGTTAAGAATGACATCAAAACACTTTTTGTCAATTTTTACCTATATCATGATTGCCAAAAATGTGAGAAAAATTATCAATTTTTCAGTTACGCCCAAACCAGCTGAACGTCACCACAAGTCTAGCCATCGAAGGGTGTTTTCACCAATGCCTAGTACTTCCAGTGCAATGATTTATGTGATACAAGGTCAGTGGATTATTTTTTCAACAGTGAGGCTGATGTCCCTTATTGTAATCCAAGAATAAACAGATGCCAAGTTGTATTAAAATAGTACATTTTTTTTTAAATCCTCATGCAATGAACCATTCACGCTGTTCCTTTACATGCACATCAGCTTTGAGACAATATTGTTTCATATCTGTAAAGGATTGCAGTAGCCAAAACGAAGTTGGTTTTTCATACGCCCCCATATTATAATGTTGTTAATCCATTTGCGTGCTTTCTTTTTTCAGATGATACATGTATATCACATGTAGACCAAACTCTGGTGGATAAAGCCACCTACCGTATGCTCCTACCTGTCTTGAGTGAGTACAAGTAAACTTGCAAAAGGTCTATCTTGAAATGTTTTGCGATTTTGGTATATAAATATGAGTTTATCATAGGATAAATAAACAAAATATATAGGTTCTGTATAACTTAAATTGATCGATTTAAAACAATGATGTCAGTTAGATGGCTGTATGGTTAGCACGTGCACATAGGTGAGACATATAAGCATATACGTGGCAGATGACGCAAAAATTGAGACACGGTGGATTCTGGTAGAGACAGTGGGTCATGAAACAGCGATTGGCTACAATTTAAGTGGGGTTGGGAACCAAGGAAAGGGGTTCCTTCAGAGATTTAACTCTGTATAAAGTGATATTAGGTGAGAATTAGTTTTATTTAATTTCTTAACCTTATTGTATGATTAAATCGTGGACCTCTTGGGACATTTTTTCTAATCTGCGTTTTCCCATATAGTATATATAGTATATATAGTATTCCTACGAAGCCGAGTACATGCAGGCACTCGTAAAATCTAATAAACGTTTAGTTAGACATTTTAATTTCACTTATCGATATATCGATGATGTTCTATCACCGAATAATCCAAAATTCAGTGATTATATAGAATTCATATATCCTGATGAGCTCGAAATTAAAAATACCACTTACAGTGACAATTACGCTTCCTTCTTGGATCTGCGTCTCGATTTTGACAATTGCCGTAAACTTAGTGTTAAATTGTACGATAAACGGGATGACTTTGACTTTCCGGTTGTTAACTTTCCATTTATTAGTAGTTAATTTCCAATATCACCAGCTTATGGAGTGTTTGTGTCTCAGCTAATTCGTTACGCTAAAGCTTGTTCCTTTTATTCTGATTTTTTGAGTAGATCGAGGCATTTGTCATCTAATCTTCAACTACAAGGATACTTACGCACAAAACTTATTAAAACCTTTAAAAAGTTTTATGGCCGACATATTGATTTGATTGGTAAATATAACGTGTCTCTGACAGTGACAATTGCGCTTCCTACTTGGATCTGCGTCTCGATTTTGACAATTGCCATAAACTAAGTGTTAAATTGTACGATAAACGTGATGACTTTGACTTTCCGATTGTTAACTTTCCATTTATTAGTAGTAAGATTCCAATATCACCAGCTTATGGAGTGTTTGTGTCTCAGCTAATTCGTTACGCGAGAGCTTGTTCATTCTATTCTGATTTTTTGAGTAGATCGAGGCATTTGTCATCTAAGCTTCAACTACAGGGATACTTGCGAACTAGGCTTATTAAAGCCTTTAACAAGTTTTATGGTCGTCATATTGACTTGATCGGTAAATATAACATGTCTCTCTCGACTATTATTCTAGACATATTTAATTGACGGGTATACTATCTCCCTGATTATATATGTGTACTACATCGTTAACACTGTTCATCACGTGCATTTTGCATACCGATAGTTCATTGGTCTATCACGCTATTTTACTGAGTTTTCGCCTAATAGATTGGATGCAGCTATGGCGGGTGTGGCGCGTCAGGCAGGGTAAGCTTACTCTTCCTAGGACACCTGTTACCACTGTTCGTCGTGTATTTTGTACACGGTGAACAGTCCATATGCTGGTTACACTATTTTGCGATTTTACACATTTTTGCCTATACCGTTTTTAGGACTTCGAATTTTGTCTAATGGTTTGGATTGTTCGTACTTGGTTTTATTTTATTTTTATATAAAGTTATTTTTAGAACATTAAAATAGTTTAAGACATTCGTATTTCTTTTTAATATGTTTGCGCACCAGTTTTTGGACAAAAAGCTGTAATGAACGGCAGAGCAACACTGGCTAAATAATTTTCAAGAATGATAGATATATCTGACAAACACTTTTACACTTGATATAAAAAATAAATATGTGTTTTTTATTATGTACATTTATTGCAGGTGTGATTAAACTCCACCACAAAGATTTTCCGGAGAACAATTTTAAAGATATTGTTAAGAATTGGCTGAATGGGGTTGGAGATAGGAAAAAGGGGAGAAAAAGAAGAGAAGATGAAAAGGCTACAGGAGAGAGAACGGGGGGACGATGATGATGAAACAATGAATTAATAAATGTTATATAATTTAAAAAATTGCATTGTTGTTAATGTGTGTTTGTGCTGCATGGGAGATTAGAGATACCCTTAATTTCTACTTTTTTCAGTCCCAAATGGAACTTGAAGAAAACCGTGACTGTTTGCTGGATAGATTTGAAGAGGGGAACGGAAATTGGGTGTGATGTCATACAAACTAGGTCATTTTGGGACTGCGTAGCATAGTTCAACCCTATTTCTTTAATTATCTTTAGCAGTGGGGGAAAATTAAGGTCCCAGAGATACCTGGCGAAGTTGGACAGGCTACCCTACTCCTTGTCACATGCAAGCAGGGGTTCGCAACCGAGCCAGTTGAATGGATGACCGACCTTCTTATTTCAGGAGCAAGTGTTAGACCATGGCCATGCTCCTCGGTTTACGAAGGTGGAATAGGACAGGGGAGATAGAGAGAAATGGGGTTTATCGTCCACTCAACACAACTAGGTCATTTCGAGACTAACATTTGGTTTAATTTTATTTCAATAATTCGCTTGCGCGTAGGGGTCTTTAGCAGTGGAAGGGAACCAGAGTACCCGGAAGAAACCCACAAGGTTAAGAAGGCGCCCCTATCTCCATGCCACATACGCACAGACCAGGGCTCGAAACCACAGCCACAAGCCAGAGGTGGCCGACCAGCTAAAGGTCGAAGCGCGGCACTCTAGACGACTACCCCCCCCCCCACCTCTGGCCAACACGTGGCATGCCATATCTTTGCCAAAGCCTGCCAGATGTTTGCCAGGTCTGGGCAATGCAAGGCGAGTGTTGCATTAACCCAATCTGGCCCAATCATTTTGCCAGATCTGGTGTGCTGTCTGGGGAGATATTATTTTTCTATGAAAATTATTTCTTATAAATTCTTTATAATCTTTCAAAAGTTACGAAAGTTACGAAAAAGTCCCACTGCTAATCTAGGTCGATTTTATACTTCGTGCATTGTGTGGACGATTAGGTACTATACGCGATTTTGGGTGATGCATTTCCGTGTTTCTTAAAGGGACAATAACACTCTTGCTGGTTTGACGGGTTCCGAAGAAAAAAATTAGCCTTATTATAACTACTACCCGTTTTGAAATTATCCATTATAACCTATCTTACTTGTCCAGAGGGTTCGAAAATATGATTAAATCCAAGTTGCATCTGAAAGTGCTTACGTAACGCTTTTCAAACCATGTTATGGCATGTAGTTGAATACTTTCATTTTTTTAAATTAGGAATGTTAAGATGAAATTTGTATCATTTATTAATTGGAATATTGTAATATAGTACAATTTGTTGACCAGAATAAAGATTGGGACATATTATTCAGTTACAACAAGAGTGGTATTGGGCCTTTAATATACTTAAAGGGACAATAACACTCTTGCTGGCTTGACAGGTCCAGAAAAAATAAATTAGCCTTATTCTAACTACAAGATGTTTAGGTGTCCTACCTGTTGTGTAAATTATCCATTACAACCTATCTTACTTGTCCAGAGGGTTCGAAAATATGTTTAAATCCAAGTTGCATTTCAAAGTGCTTACGTAAGGCTTTTCAAACCATGTTACGGCATGTAGTTGAATTTTTCCAATTTTTAAAATTGGGTGTGTTAAGATGAAATTTGTATCATTGTTTAATTGAAATATTGTGAAATAGTACAAATTATTGACCAGAATAAAGATTGGAACATATTATTCAGTTACAACAAGAGTGGTATTGGGGCTATAAAACGCTCAACCGATATATATTTATTTTTTTATGAAAATCAATCGAAAAAATATTTCTGGGTCAGTAATACAAGGCTTTTGTATCCAGACCTTTTTCGTCTACAGTGTATGTCCACACCTTTAGTCTTGGTTATCCAGAAACCAACATAAATTAACATTGCAAATACCCATTGTAAACCTTTTCAGTAGATTTTCTCTTCAATTTATGAATTTATTTAAGGTTTATTTTTTACACTATTTTGCTTTAAGCTTATAGTCACCAAATATATCCACATTTGAACCTTTTAGGAACACTCCCTGAATTTAAAGCCTATTTACCTCAGGGACACTGTAAACCTTATCATAACAAATCTAGTAATGGAATCTTACCTATGGTAACCTGTTTCAGTACAATATACTTGAAAATTATTGATGTAATGCACCTTTCTTGTTTTCACTACCTTTATTTAATGCGAAAGTTACCAGATATAGTAAAGTATATAACTTTAAGAAAATTTATCCAAATTTAAAGACATTTTTACATTGATAATATATACTAACAAATTGAACATGTAATTTCTATCTATGGAAAAATGTTTGATAGAGAAGGCCTACCTTATCCCTTTTGTCATGTTCACGCTTTCCTTATCTATGTTTAAAGATACTTAATATACAGAATTTTAATAACCGCCATCTCCACTAACTAATATTAAAGTGCTCATAAGACGACAAACTGAAACTCGGCGTAGTGATGGACAGTGGTTATTATATGCACATTACGGAAAGTTAACATCAATCTGATTAAAAATAAATCAGCTATCTTCACTCAAAGTCGCAAATATAGACCTCCCGTAAAAACGACTTGGCCAATTATCGAAAACACTCTTAATCCCCTCGGTCCCTAGTGACGTCACAGTGTACAAATGCATATTCGGAATGTTTATTCCTTAATTACCTATATACAGCCGGCGTGTGTATTCATTAACGCCTGACTGGTTCCTTAATCCCCTAATTAAATAAAACAACTGACTACGGAATAATCTGTTTTTTTAATTTAGCGTTTGTTTTATAAAGCCGATTGCAGTAGCATTGTCTTTTTCATCAGAATAAGCCGACCGTAAACTAACAATTGGCTTCTGATTGAAACACGATTGGTGTAGAATTGGTGTAGCCGGCGCTACGGACATCTATGAAGCCGATTGAAATAATTAATTGTCGGCATTTAAGAAACGAAATGGTTTTAAGTAGTAATCATATAAATAAATCATTAACACGTGTTATTGGTCATTCTATCATACACCGAGAGAATGGAAGCAGAATATTTAGAGTTATCCTGTAGCAGTAGTTCTTTTAGCTCTGGCAATGTATCGGGTACAGATACGTCGCGAGAAATGATAACTATAGCGCCATATATTATGTTTGAGCCGTATCTATCTGACTGTGGCTCCATAGAGGATGGCGATGTAGATGATACCGGATCTAATAATGAAAACCATCCGATTGTTGCGAGACTAGATTCATAGATTTCATTAAATTATCTATTTACAGCTTTTATAAATAAATTGATTTCATTAAATTATCTTTTTAGATGTAAATAAATTGATTTCATTAAATTATCTATTTACAGCTTTTATATATTAAAGAATTGATATTACATGTACACAGCCTGTCCTATAGTAGTAATTCACACACAAAGGATATTTAAACTAAAATTGCTTCAGCATTCCACAAAATTTACATCAGTTATAATCGAGAGACGTTTTCGTTCAGTTTGGGTTTCAATAACAGAATTACCTCGTGATATAATCGTATATGTCCATGATACAACACCTCAAAGAAGACTTGCTGTGTTCTATATTTAGGTTCAAATAATCCGACCATATCAGAAAGCATGCATTTGCACATTTCACGGTGAAATAATCGTATATACGACCCATGAGATGCCATGATATAACTGTCATCAAAGGGAAGCGTGCATGCCCCAATTGGAGACTTGATGTGTTCTATTTTTAGGCTCAAATAACCAGACCATATCAGAAAATGTGCACGAATAATAATAAATGACTAACGATTTTTTTATATGTAACGAATAATAAATTACGTTTTGCATTTTGCAATTCTAAATTAATTCAATGTTTTTAAGCGCTTTAACAATCAGATTCACCAATCAATTTTCGTCAATAATCTTAACTCGCTGAGCAGAATGGGTTCGATAATCAACACCAGATTTAAAAAAAGGCAGGTTATCGTTTATTATTTCAATTGAGAATTTAATTGGCATTTATTTAATTAGGTGATTGGCGGTTGTTGAGACCGCGATTAACACTGCTAGTTCTCCTTTGTTTTGTTTTATCTGCGAGTATAAAACTTGCCAAAATGTATTGTTGAAAATTTGTGCATATTTAGTAATACTTTGTTGTTTTTCTTTTATCAAATAGTTAACGAACTTGATTGACCTACCACTTACCAGTGGCTTGTTCGCACCAATTTATCGATTGGTATTGACATCTACGACAAGCATGTCGTCAAGGTGCAGCTCACTGAGTATTAACAATTTGTAGGGGCTTGTAAAAAAAAAGATTGCATGTCGTGTAAATATTTATTTTGTTTTTGTGTAGGTCATCAGCATATTATTCGTTTTAAATAAATATTATATAATTTCATGAGAAACGATGATTATCAAAGAACCGTAAGTGCAACTAATGTTTTATCGTTTGGTTGAGCCTTTTACTAACCACGTGGTTCTTGATTTTTTCTTTCGTGTTTTGAATATATATATATTTCCTAAACGTCGTATACCAGAGTCCCAAACTTCGTATATCCGAGACCCAAACGACAGATATCAACTCTCGCGTCATGGTTTTTTTTTACTACTCCATAACAATTAATGTTGTGTTTATTTAATAATAAACAATGAAGTTTATTCGACAATAAGTACAACTCGGTTAATTAACTGCTTCTATAATAACAAGTGGGATGAAACAGCCCGATAGAAAATCAGGTGTGGGATGAAACAGCCCGGGGTGAACCGGTCGTGGGATGAAACGACCCGCATCCGCCAATCCGTAATTAAATTGTTGACAAACGCAATCCACTCTTTCCGTAATATTTCGTCTTTGGGAAATTTATGAAACGTCGGTATATTATTCCCCTTTTCTCTGCTGGAATTTCCACAGCTCTCAATAATACAATGATAATTCGGCATCTTGAAATACACTCGGAAATATTATAGTAACAAATAAAATCTATTACAATTCAAGATGAGAAAGGTCTGCGTTTGAAAATGCTTTGAATTATATAGTGATGTGTAGCTTACATAATTACGAGCTAATGATTACCGACAATACACACTTGTTAACTGTTGGTATGTTGATACAGTGATATATTATACAGGCAGTGATATATTGGATAGATAATGTGTATAGTATGTGTAGTGCCTGTGACGTCATCAGCCAATCAACCGGATTAAGGTCGTTCATGAAAATTTGAAAACCGTTTTTGGCTGTCCCATACTAAAACGTAAATAGCTCAGTTAATTTTAATCAGATTGATTTGAACTTTCCGTATTATGGATTTAGTAATCATTGTTTATTATAATATGTAATAGAAAATTATGATCTTATGTGCTCTTTAACATCGAATCTAGGATTTTGTTTGTTTCTTCTTCTTTCGATCAGAAAGTACTTGTGTAAATGATTCCTTCCAGCTTACTTTACTTGCATCTTTATGATTGTTACGGCTTGAATTTAATAAATGTATTCCCGCTACATTATGAGTGTGTAATTACAGGCAATGTTTTTAACTGTACATAACTTATTTTACATTTTATATTTGTACATATAAACTTCGTCTACACTAGGCTAGTAAAAACCCGCTTTTTAAAAACGCGGCGTTTTCAAGTGTAGCAATGAATGAATGAAAGAAATGGGGTTTAACGTCCTACTATTATGCACCTAACCTGGGCTAATGGAAGACTGGCAAACGCCATACAGTGTGCTATGAGGGAAATTTTGCCCGGGCAGCGGCTCTACGGCCTACTCTTATATCGAATTCAAACTGCCAAGGGATATTTTACGTGAACTCCAATGTGTACACGGGACCTCGGGTTTTCGTCCCATCCGAACGACTAGGCAGCTGTCCTTGTCAGGCCCTTCTTCTGCATCACTGACAAGGGGAAAATCACGCCGGAAAATCGAGATGAACTTTCTCGGCCAATGCAGGGATCGAACACCCGACCTCCAGGCTAGCGAACCAGCGCCTTATTCACTTAGTCACCGTGATCCCTTCAAGTATAGCGTCTACAATGATTGGTAACGGTAAAAGACGATGAACATCGACCTCCGTTATTTGTGGAACTTCCGGTTAATTATTTACGCCATCGGCTTCAGTCAATTTTGCAGAGATAATATAATAATAATGATTACTTTGGTTACTTTGGTTCAGTTATATATTCAACTTATGGAATATATTGTCTTTGACAGTTCCATCAAACAAAGCTTGAAAGTTCCCCCGTCTCCAAATCTCAATTAGCAATAAGCACTCCTCGTTAATCCATTTCAGGTTAGGTATGTTAAAATTAATTAGGCTATAGATAAATTTAAGATTTACCGCAATTTCTTAGAACCGGAAGCAATGCCAATGTTGTGAATGTACGGAAGTTCGTGAAGGATGACATCCGGGTACTCGATAAAACCCAGGTTTACCGTCTACACACATAAAATTGCCGGTTTTGTTGTAAAAACCCGGGTTTTTGAATCTGAAATATTCCTCAATTATTGCCGGTTTTTAAAAACCCGGGTTTTACGATTGAGAAATTGAAAAACCCACGTCTTATGAAAAAACGCCATTTAAAAGGCTAGTGTAGACGTTGAATGCTACTAGTGTAGACGAAGCTCATGCCTAATCAACAACTAAAAATAACTTTAAAAAAGTGGTTTTGATATTGTAAGATAGTTTTAGCCTGCATATACCATTTTCTGTCTAAGACAATACCACTATATATGGAATGTATTGAAATTGTCTAAAATACACTGTTAATATGTAATGTATATGCCTATTATGCTATGAATAAACATTTTACACGAAAAAAAAAGGATATCACTCCTGTCTAACAAATCATATAGCTGTGGTGTTACGATGGCGGCATAGTATTTCACCGTGACACCACAGTGAATCTAACCATTCATAATACATCTAACTATCCCTTTACAGCACTTCACTGCCTACACATTTCCCCTCGTCCTACTTTCCCAAACGTCAACAACACATCTCATACATTTAGTTACCTGATTAACCATTGTACCACGACTACTGGATCAATGTTCTACGTTCCATTGTCTCGTATTTTATTATAGATAGAATCGACGATTATTGTTTACCTTTCATCCATTCTTCATTGTCATTGTTGTAAGCGATCGTTGTCTAGTGGTTGATGTACCCCTGGTCATTGCGACCCCTGTACTATCGCCTAAAAGGACCTATGACGGAAGCCCCCTCCCTCAATCAAGAATTGCTTCCGCTGGCCCTGATTTTGACAGAAAGACTGAAAATAAGAAATTAATAAATAAAACATAGGGCACTTTTTACAAAAAGATATTTAAAGTTACATTATTCAAGATATAGATAAGAATTAGCCATTCTTGCAATAATAGTTCGAAAGTAAGTGATGTAAAATGAATAATTTAAAAAAGGTCATGCAATTTACTCTATTTCAAGCGAAGATATTGGCATTTCAAGATTTGACAGACGTGTGCAATAATTTTAACCACGGTCCTGGTTGATCAAAGCTAAGCCTTAAAGCGCCTGGGCGCGCCATATTTGATTAAACCAGAGTATCAATGAAACGTTTTAATCTGTTCAATATCGGAGCAATCTGATGCCATCCAAAGTTGGTTAAGGCCTGGATCAGTTAATCAATGTGTAATTAATAGGCAGATTTAGCTCTTATCTAATGTAACTTTAATTTTAGGCCTATTATAAAAAGTATTTGTTAATGCAGAAATTGAAAATTTAACAACAAAATACTTTTTGGGTTTTGTTTATTGGGGGTATTTTGTTTCTTTTTCTCTGCCCATTAAGTTGCGAGATGAGTCTGAAATTAAATTTAATTGAAATCTAATTGTGGTCTAAAAAGTGTAAATAATGATTAGCATTTCATGAGCACATCTTTAATAAATAGCATTTAAACCAGAGACCTTCTCGTGTTAACAGCACAGGGTATTTATTTGTTTCCTTTAGCGCAGATTAATAAGTACGTGGGAAATAAGGTTATATCGATGTTCGCCATTCGCCGTTTTGGAACAGTCACAGACTATTTTGAAATAAAATAAACTTCGAACGCTGTAAAAACGAAAAGTGAAATTGTCATTATCTGTAACTGACGGTTAATATATTTACTGTTTAGTTAGCTGTAAATTTTGCAGTTGTCATCATAGTCAAATAAATATTTCATAACCCAACAGATGTTGCCATAAATATATTGCGTCTATTTGTTTTTAAATTTGATATGTTATGTGCGAAAAATATATATCAATAAGCGACAAATTCACGATCGCCAATTCTGGTAAAGGAGGAACAAACTGGTGGCCGGGTGGGGGGGGGGATTCTTTCTCCCAAAGAAATCAAAATGGCGTTAATATCAAAACCAATAATAAACCAACAAGTTAGAATCGTGGGCGTGGGTGTGCTCTACAGAACCATTGTAGTACTCTACAGAAATGAAATGAAATGAAATGAAATGGTGTTTTACGTCCCACTGTTCTGCTCCTAACCTGCGCTAATAAAGACGGGCATACGCCATACAATGTGCTATGAGGGAAACTTTGCCCGGGCAGCGGCACTACGGTCTACTCTTATATCGAATTCAAACTGCCAAGGGGTATTTTTCGGTCCCGTCCGAACGACTAGACATCCCGCAAGGGGAAACCACGTCGGAAAATCTAGATGAACTTTCTCTGCCAATGCAGGGATCGAACATCGGACCTCTACAGACAGTACAGAAGGGATTTGAACTATCAATGTCTTACAATGTAGATAAATACTCAACACATTGTATCATATTCTAAATTTAATAACCAAAATCCTCGTAAATTCCTTGGACTTTGGGTTCATTCAAGATAGTGGATGTATTGAAATAATAGTATTTGTTCTGTTCTGATAAATTCTAAATGTGCCTTTGGTTTATAATACACATTCGTTTCACTAACATTTTTAAGCTGCGGTGATTATCAATTTTATTGCCTCTTATAGTCCAAACATTTTAACTCAATTTCGCACAATTCCGAAATATTTGTCCAAACAGGTCCAAATGGGTCAAATTGGCAAAATCCAAAATGGCCGCCAGTTTTGGCTTGGAAAATGCCGAGTAATATAATCAAGTTTCGTATAAACGATGAAAAGATAAAAGGTATGCCGACATAAACTGATATTTCACCACTAGTTTAATTACATTTTAACATTTTGAAGTACTTTTCGTCCGTCTTGGGGCTATTCATAAATAATGTCATTGTATAAAGATGGACAGTATAGTATATTAATGCATATTTACATAGTAACACTGTGGTTTTAATTGGCTATAGTTACCCTTTGAACGCTCGGACCAGGTCTTTTGGGATGAGTTTGTCACAAATGTCTGGAGAAAACGACGCGGGCTAATCTTTTGAGGGACAATTATTTCATTTCGGGATTCAACATCCAATCCATTTCCACCAGGTCCGAAATAAGCGGTGCTGATCGTGTGTTAGTCTCGAAATGACCTGGTTTATGTCGAGTGGACGGTAAACTCCATTTTCACTCTATCTACCCACTGAGCCACTTTAAGGGAAGTACAGAAGCTGGAAAAGAGGGGCCGAGTGACATAAGCCAAGAGACCAGGGCCCGGTTCCTAGAAAATTCTTAAAGTAAGCACAAGGTCATGCTTCACTTTTACTTACGTAAGAAACTTATAAAAATACCGTCCCTAGAAAATTCTCTAGACCATGCTTACGTTAGCACAGATCAAGTATAAGTCCAAGCACATTGTGACTGGTAATGCTTACCATACACTGAGACAACGATGCTCTTTAACGTCATAAAAACAACTTTGGTATGCGAATTACGTCATACATTTTTCTCTGCTTCATTGTGGTTGATTTAGATGCATTGGACATGTCCCCTATACACATAACTATAAAACGTGCAAAAAGATATAAAAAAACAAAAAAGAAACACCGCAGACACAAACAAACTAACTGAATAATTGCGAGAGCGCCTTAATGTAGCCTTTGTGTTTATAGCCTATTGTTTACTTATTGGAAAATAAATAAATTCGTTTCAGGGTAGGCCCTAGATGCGAAATTTTCTATAGCATTCTTAATTATTTCTTTTGGAGAAGGTTTTTCTCTGTCTTATAATTATCTCTTGGACAGTGGTTATTATATGCACATTACGGAAAGTTAACATCAATCTGATTAAAAATAAATCAGCTATCTTCACTCAAAGTCGCAAATATAGACCTCCCGTAAAAACGACTTGGCCAATTATCGAAAACACTCTTAATCCCCTCGGTCCCTAGTGACGTCACAGTGTACAAATGCATATTCGGAATGTTTATTCCTTAATTACCTATATACAGCCGGCGTGTGTATTCATTAACGCCTGACTGGTTCCTTAATCCCCTAATTAAATAAAACAACTGACTACGGAATAATCTGTTTTTTTAATTTAGCGTTTGTTTTATAAAGCCGATTGCAGTAGCATTGTCTTTTTCATCAGAATAAGCCGACCGTAAACTAACAATTGGCTTCTGATTGAAACACGATTGGTGTAGAATTGGTGTAGCCGGCGCTACGGACATCTATGAAGCCGATTGAAATAATTAATTGTCGGCATTTAAGAAACGAAATGGTTTTAAGTAGTAATCATATAAATAAATCATTAACACGTGTTATTGGTCATTCTATCATACACCGAGAGAATGGAAGCAGAATATTTAGAGTTATCCTGTAGCAGTAGTTCTTTTAGCTCTGGCAATGTATCGGGTACAGATACGTCGCGAGAAATGATAACTATAGCGCCATATATTATGTTTGAGCCGTATCTATCTGACTGTGGCTCCATAGAGGATGGCGATGTAGATGATACCGGATCTAATAATGAAAACCATCCGATTGTTGCGAGACTATATTCATAGATTTCATTAAATTATCTATTTACAGCTTTTATAAATAAATTGATTTCATTAAATTATCTTTTTAGCTGTAAATAAATTGATTTCGTTAAATTATCTATTTACAGCTTTTATATATTAAAGAATTGATATTACATGTACACAGCCTGTCCTATAGTAGTAATTCACACACAAAGGATATTTAAACTAAAATTGCTTCAGCATTCCACAAAATTTACATCAGTTATAATCGAGAGACGTTTTCGTTCAGTTTGGGTTTCAATAACAGAATTACCTCGTGATATAATCGTATATGTCCATGATACAACACCTCAAAGAAGACTTGCTGTGTTCTATATTTAGGTTCAAATAATCCGACCATATCAGAAAGCATGCATTTGCACATTTCACGGTGAAATAATCGTATATACGACCCATGAGATGCCATGATATAACTGTCATCAAAGGGAAGCGTGCATGCCCCAATTGGAGACTTGATGTGTTCTATTTTTAGGCTCAAATAACCAGACCATATCAGAAAATGTGCACGAATAATAATAAATGACTAACGATTTTTTTATATGTAACGAATAATAAATTACGTTTTGCATCTTGCAATTCTAAATTAATTCAATGTTTTTAAGCGCTTTAACAATCAGATTCACCAATCAATTTTCGTCAATAATCTTAACTCGCTGAGCAGAATGGGTTCGATAATCAACACCAGATTTAAAAAAAGGCAGGTTATCGTTTATTATTTCAATTGAGAATTTAATTGGCATTTATTTAATTAGGTGATTGGCGGTTGTTGAGACCGCGATTAACACTGCTAGTTCTCCTTTGTTTTGTTTTATCTGCGAGTATAAAACTTGCCAAAATGTATTGTTGAAAATTTGTGCATATTTAGTAATACTTTGTTGTTTTTCTTTTATCAAATAGTTAACGAACTTGATTGACCTACCACTTACCAGTGGCTTGTTCGCACCAATTTATCGATTGGTATTGACATCTACGACAAGCATGTCGTCAAGGTGCAGCTCACTGAGTATTAACAATTTGTAGGGGCTTGTAAAAAAAAAGATTGCATGTCGTGTAAATATTTATTTTGTTTTTGTGTAGGTCATCAGCATATTATTCGTTTTAAATAAATATTATATAATTTCATGAGAAACGATGATTATCAAAGAACCGTAAGTGCAACTAATGTTTTATCGTTTGGTTGAGCCTTTTACTAACCACGTGGTTCTTGATTTTTTCTTTCGTGTTTTGAATATATATATATTTCCTAAACGTCGTATACCAGAGTCCCAAACTTCGTATATCCGAGACCCAAACGACAGATATCAACTCTCGCGTCATGGTTTTTTTTTACTACTCCATAACAATTAATGTTGTGTTTATTTAATAATAAACAATGAAGTTTATTCGACAATAAGTACAACTCGGTTAATTAACTGCTTCTATGATAACAAGTGGGATGAAACAGCCCGATAGAAAATCAGGTGTGGGATGAAACAGCCCGGGGTGAACCGGTCGTGGGATGAAACGACCCGCATCCGCCAATCCGTAATTAAATTGTTGACAAACGCAATCCACTCTTTCCGTAATATTTCGTCTTTGGGAAATTTATGAAACGTCGGTATATTATTCCCCTTTTCTCTGCTGGAATTTCCACAGCTCTCAATAATACAATGATAATTCGACATCTTGAAATACACTCGGAAATATTATAGTAACAAATAAAATCTATTACAATTCAAGATGAGAAAGGTCTGCGTTTGAAAATGCTTTGAATTATATAGTGATGTGTAGCTTACATAATTACGAGCTAATGATTACCGACAATACACACTTGTTAACTGTTGGTATGTTGATACAGTGATATATTATACAGGCAGTGATATATTGGATAGATAATGTGTATAGTATGTGTAGTGCCTGTGACGTCATCAGCCAATCAACCGGATTAAGGTCGTTCATGAAAATTTGAAAACCGTTTTTGGCTGTCCCATACTAAAACGTAAATAGCTCAGTTAATTTTAATCAGATTGATTTGAACTTTCCGTATTATGGATTTAGTAATCATTGTTTATTATAATATGTAATAGAAAATTATGATCTTATGTGCTCTTTAACATCGAATCTAGGATTTTGTTTGTTTCTTCTTCTTTCGATCAGAAAGTACTTGTGTAAATGATTCCTTCCAGCTTACTTTACTTGCATCTTTATGATTGTTACGGCTTGAATTTAATAAATGTATTCCCGCTACATTATGAGTGTGTAATTACAGGCAATGTTTTTAACTGTACATAACTTATTTTACATTTTATATTTGTACATATAAACTTCGTCTACACTAGGCTAGTAAAAACCCGCTTTTTAAAAACGCGGCGTTTTCAAGTGTAGCAATGAATGAATGAAAGAAATGGGGTTTAACGTCCTACTATTATGCACCTAACCTGGGCTAATGGAAGACTGGCAAACGCCATACAGTGTGCTATGAGGGAAATTTTGCCCGGGCAGTGGCTCTACGGCCTACTCTTATATCGAATTCAAACTGCCAAGGGATATTTTACGTGAACTCCAATGTGTACACGGGACCTCGGGTTTTCGTCCCATCCGAACGACTAGGCAGCTGTCCTTGTCAGGCCCTTCTTCTGCATCACTGACAAGGGGAAAATCACGCCGGAAAATCGAGATGAACTTTCTCGGCCAATGCAGGGATCGAACACCCGACCTCCAGGCTAGCTAACAAGCGCCTTATCCACTTAGTCACCGTGATCCCTTCAAGTATAGCGTCTACAATGATTGGTAACGGTAAAAGACGATGAACATCGACCTCCGTTATTTGTGGAACTTCCGGTTAATTATTTACGCCATCGGCTTCAGTCAATTTTGCAGAGATAATATAATAATAATGATTACTTTGGTTACTTTGGTTCAGTTATATATTCAACTTATGGAATATATTGTCTTTGACAGTTCCATCAAACAAAGCTTGAAAGTTCCCCCGTCTCCAAATCTCAATTAGCAATAAGCACTCCTCGTTAATCCATTTCAGGTTAGGTATGTTAAAATTAATTAGGCTATAGATAAATTTAAGATTTACCGCAATTTCTTAGAACCGGAAGCAATGCCAATGTTGTGAATGTACGGAAGTTCGTGAAGGATGACATCCGGGTACTCGATAAAACCCAGGTTTACCGTCTACACACATAAAATTGCCGGTTTTGTTGTAAAAACCCGGGTTTTTGAATCTGAAATATTCCTCAATTATTGCCGGTTTTTAAAAACCCGGGTTTTACGATTGAGAAATTGAAAAACCCACGTCTTATGAAAAAACGCCATTTAAAAGGCTAGTGTAGACGTTGAATGCTACTAGTGTAGACGAAGCTCATGCCTAATCAACAACTAAAAATAACTTTAAAAAAGTGGTTTTGATATTGTAAGATAGTTTTAGCCTGCATATACCATTTTCTGTCTAAGACAATACCACTATATATGGAATGTATTGAAATTGTCTAAAATACACTGTTAATATGTAATGTATATGCCTATTATGCTATGAATAAACATTTTACACGAAAAAAAAAGGATATCACTCCTGTCTAACAAATCATATAGCTGTGGTGTTACGATGGCGGCATAGTATTTCACCGTGACACCACAGTGAATCTAACCATTCATAATACATCTAACTATCCCTTTACAGCACTTCACTGCCTACACATTTCCCCTCGTCCTACTTTCCCAAACGTCAACAACACATCTCATACATTTAGTTACCTGATTAACCATTGTACCACGACTACTGGATCAATGTTCTACGTTCCATTGTCTCGTATTTTATTATAGATAGAATCGACGATTATTGTTTACCTTTCATCCATTCTTCATTGTCATTGTTGTAAGCGATCGTTGTCTAGTGGTTGATGTACCCCTGGTCATTGCGACCCCTGTACTATCGCCTAAAAGGACCTATGACGGAAGCCCCCTCCCTCAATCAAGAATTGCTTCCGCTGGCCCTGATTTTGACAGAAAGACTGAAAATAAGAAATTAATAAATAAAACATAGGGCACTTTTTACAAAAAGATATTTAAAGTTACATTATTCAAGATATAGATAAGAATTAGCCATTCTTGCAATAATAGTTCGAAAGTAAGTGATGTAAAATGAATAATTTAAAAAAGGTCATGCAATTTACTCTATTTCAAGCGAAGATATTGGCATTTCAAGATTTGACAGACGTGTGCAATAATTTTAACCACGGTCCTGGTTGATCAAAGCTAAGCCTTAAAGCGCCTGGGCGCGCCATATTTGATTAAACCAGAGTATCAATGAAACGTTTTAATCTGTTCAATATCGGAGCAATCTGATGCCATCCAAAGTTGGTTAAGGCCTGGATCAGTTAATCAATGTGTAATTAATAGGCAGATTTAGCTCTTATCTAATGTAACTTTAATTTTAGGCCTATTATAAAAAGTATTTGTTAATGCAGAAATTGAAAATTTAACAACAAAATACTTTTTGGGTTTTGTTTATTGGGGGTATTTTGTTTCTTTTTCTCTGCCCATTAAGTTGCGAGATGAGTCTGAAATTAAATTTAATTGAAATCTAATTGTGGTCTAAAAAGTGTAAATAATGATTAGCATTTCATGAGCACATCTTTAATAAATAGCATTTAAACCAGAGACCTTCTCGTGTTAACAGCACAGGGTATTTATTTGTTTCCTTTAGCGCAGATTAATAAGTACGTGGGAAATAAGGTTATATCGATGTTCGCCATTCGCCGTTTTGGAACAGTCACAGACTATTTTGAAATAAAATAAACTTCGAACGCTGTAAAAACGAAAAGTAAAATTGTCATTATCTGTAACTGACGGTTAATATATTTACTGTTTAGTTAGCTGTAAATTTTGCAGTTGTCATCATAGTCAAATAAATATTTCATAACCCAACAGATGTTGCCATAAATATATTGCGTCTATTTGTTTTTAAATTTGATATGTTATGTGCGAAAAATATATATCAATAAGCGACAAATTCACGATCGCCAATTCTGGTAAATGAGGAACAAACTGGTGGCCGGGTGGGGGGGGGGGATTCTTTCTCCCAAAGAAATCAAAATGGCGTTAATATCAAAACCAATAATAAACCAACAAGTTAGAATCGTGGGCGTGGGTGTGCTCTACAGAACCATTGTAGTACTCTACAGAAATGAAATGAAATGAAATGAAATGGTGTTTTACGTCCCACTGTTCTGCTCCTAACCTGCGCTAATAAAGACGGGCATACGCCATACAATGTGCTATGAGGGAAACTTTGCCCGGGCAGCGGCACTACGGTCTACTCTTATATCGAATTCAAACTGCCAAGGGGTATTTTTCGGTCCCGTCCGAACGACTAGACATCCCGCAAGGGGAAACCACGTCGGAAAATCTAGATGAACTTTCTCTGCCAATGCAGGGATCGAACATCGGACCTCTACAGACAGTACAGAAGGGATTTGAACTATCAATGTCTTACAATGTAGATAAATACTCAACACATTGTATCATATTCTAAATTTAATAACCAAAATCCTCGTAAATTCCTTGGACTTTGGGTTCATTCAAGATAGTGGATGTATTGAAATAATAGTATTTGTTCTGTTCTGATAAATTCTAAATGTGCCTTTGGTTTATAATACACATTCGTTTCACTAACATTTTTAAGCTGCGGTGATTATCAATTTTATTGCCTCTTATAGTCCAAACATTTTAACTCAATTTCGCACAATTCCGAAATATTTGTCCAAACAGGTCCAAATGGGTCAAATTGGCAAAATCCAAAATGGCCGCCAGTTTTGGCTTGGAAAATGCCGAGTAATATAATCAAGTTTCGTATAAACGATGAAAAGATAAAAGGTATGCCGACATAAACTGATATTTCACCACTAGTTTAATTACATTTTAACATTTTGAAGTACTTTTCGTCCGTCTTGGGGCTATTCATAAATAATGTCATTGTATAAAGATGGACAGTATAGTATATTAATGCATATTTACATAGTAACACTGTGGTTTTAATTGGCTATAGTTACCCTTTGAACGCTCGGACCAGGTCTTTTGGGATGAGTTTGTCACAAATGTCTGGAGAAAACGACGCGGGCTAATCTTTTGAGGGACAATTATTTCATTTCGGGATTCAACATCCAATCCATTTCCACCAGGTCCGAAATAAGCGGTGCTGATCGTGTGTTAGTCTCGAAATGACCTGGTTTATGTCGAGTGGACGGTAAACTCCATTTTCACTCTATCTACCCACTGAGCCACTTTAAGGGAAGTACAGAAGCTGGAAAAGAGGGGCCGAGTGACATAAGCCAAGAGACCAGGGCCCGGTTCCTAGAAAATTCTTAAAGTAAGCACAAGGTCATGCTTCACTTTTACTTACGTAAGAAACTTATAAAAATACCGTCCCTAGAAAATTCTCTAGACCATGCTTACGTTAGCACAGATCAAGTATAAGTCCAAGCACATTGTGACTGGTAATGCTTACCATACACTGAGACAACGATGCTCTTTAACGTCATAAAAACAACTTTGGTATGCGAATTACGTCATACATTTTTCTCTGCTTCATTGTGGTTGATTTAGATGCATTGGACATGTCCCCTATACACATAACTATAAAACGTGCAAAAAGATATAAAAAAACAAAAAAGAAACACCGCAGACACAAACAAACTAACTGAATAATTGCGAGAGCACCTTAATGTAGCCTTTGTGTTTATAGCCTATTGTTTACTTATTGGAAAATAAATAAATTCGTTTCAGGGTAGGCCCTAGATGCGAAATTTTCTATAGCATTCTTAATTATTTCTTTTGGAGAAGGTTTTTCTCTGTCTTATAATTATCTCTTTGGTGTCAAAAAGTGTCGGAAAGGCCGTCGAATAACTCTACGGTCAGCCATCTTTTTGAAGCCGAAACAGACTTAAGGTTGGTAAGCAAGCCCTATACCTTGCTTGGGACTTGTGCTTAGATTGGCTATGTTTTATGAACGTTCTTTTGCTTACAATGAAGTCTACTCAAAATCTAAGCATAAGACCGTTCATAAGAATTTTTCTGGGAACACAAAATAAGATAAGTTTACTTAAATGCAAATTCGACTAAAATCTAAGCACAAGAACGTGCTTAAGAATTTTCTAGATATCGGGCCCTGGATTCGACCCGACACCAATAGGTGACAAGGCGTAGGAACCCCTGAACAAACTCCTGTGTTAAGCTGCCATTATTAAACACCCGATGCTTTATCTCATTGTGTGTGTGTGAGAGAAAGAGAGGGGGGGGGGGAAAGAGAGAGTAAAATGAATCAAATTCTGAAAAATAATTGAAATGTGTGTGGAAAATTCCACCAGTATTATTCAACAATACGACATCGGTTGGTAACATATTGTTGTAAATATATGCAATAAATTATACTAGATTCAGTTTGATATTTTCAAATAATCAATAAGTTTATGGGACAATATTTGTTTCATCTGTTTGAAATTTAAATACTCTTCCTTTCTCATATTTCTGAGTTGAGAACTGTGTCCTATACTTGAGTCTTGTTGGCATAATATATAGGTTTATTCCCATAACGCCGACTCACCGAGTTTTAGGGGGACGATTTTGGTCGGTGTTAAGGGGTCGACTGGCCAAGAACAATAGACCCAAGCTGGGGGATAAAACTAATTAAGCCGATAATTTTGGGAGCATTTATTTTTAAAAAAATGTATAACAACCTTTAAGACATATGATTATACATGTAAATAATTTTAACTTTTGGCACGCATAAAATGTCCAACATAGTCCAAAAATTCTAACAAATTCAATCCTCCTTCTTCATATCTATATTTTGCATCTTGGATCTTTCTGTTGATATCTGTGTATTTTTTTCCTTTTATGTTGGTTGTCGCTGGCCACTCGAATACTGCAACAACTGAATCTCGATCGTCTTTTGCTCTTTTTTCAAAAATGCCATCACTTCAAAAATATTCGGATGAGCTTTTCCAATTAATTTTTCCTAGACGCCCGTACCACCCCTCTACAGAATTGTTGGTTCTTCGAGTGGATTGGTTGTGGTTCCATTGTACTTGAGTGAATTGACCGTCTAACCATTGGGTAACCATATAGTCGGCCAGTTGTTGAAATTTCTCATTATCTGGTACCTTGGCCATTATTTGGATCCATGCGTCATCAATCTGCAAATAAAAGAAAGATACATATAAATTATCTATATTTATTACCCAGCAACACATAGGTAACTGCCACCTCTTGCTGTAGGAAGAAACTTAGATTGTAACTGTGCATTAGTCATCGTAGAAAGAAATGTATATGAAATGTCTTGGGAATATTTACGTATTTATACCTATTTTGAGAAATAATCACAATGAACTGAATTTCGATCATTTGTCAGCTTCTTGTTGAACTGTCGTAGCCTATATCAATTAATGAGTGGGTTGAGTTTAAGTGAACTATATTAATAATCTGAACAAAGTAAAGTAAACTATAGATTAAGAAAACTATAGTTAGTGAGTTGAATTTAAGTTAACTATATTAATAATGACTGGTCCCTACCTCATTAACGCCTTTAATCCGTTCTTAACCCATCAAAGAGTGCCGCGGTCGACTTTCCAAACTTTGGTGAGTCGGCGTTATGGGAAGACACCAATATATAATCAAGGTATTGGTCCTAGGCGTCACCAGGTCTCTACGTGCTACTAGTCCAATACACCTCTTTGTCTCTACGTGCCACTAATCCAATACACCTCTTTGTCTCTACGTGCTACTAATCCAATACACCTCTTTGTCTCTACGTGCTACTAATCCAATACACCTCTTTGTCTCTGTTTGCTACTAATCCAATACACCTCTTTGTCTCTGTTTGCTACTAATCCAATACACCTCTTTGTCTCTACGTGCTACTAATCCAATACACCTCTTTGTCTCTACGTGCTACTAATCCAATACACCTCTTTGTCTCTACGTGCTACTAATCCAATACACCTCTTTGACTCTGTTTGCTACTAATCCAATACACCTCTTTGTTAACTTTTTTAAGAAAGTATCACCCCTTAAAACAGCATCCAACCAGCCAAGAACTAGTCGACCTAAGTGTTCGAAACCCTGGTTGTCCGTGACAAGGAGTAGGGTCGCTTGTCCAACCTCGGGGGTTTTCTCCGGCTCCGGGTCCTCCGGTTCCCAACACTGCTTAAGACCCCTACGCACAATGGAATTATTGATATAAAATTAAAACGAAATGACCTAGTTTTTGTAGAGTGGACGTTAAACCCCATTTCTTTCTCTGTGACGACCTAAGTGAGGTTTGTTCATCGGGGTGTATGAATAGTAAATTAAACTAGTTTCATTCTCAGTCTAAGAAAACAAGCTTCAAAAGGGACTGGTATTTCTCACAAAGAGTACCAGCCAAGCTTCATATTGATTCTTTCCGCTAATGAGAGAGAAGGCGCTGTAAATTTAGATACCGAGGGGTGGCGCTAGTGTAAAAAGTTTATTCTTAGCCTGGCCAAGGAAAGCATCTTAAGAAGCCGCCACATCTAAGGTGAAATCATTATATGAAAAAATTAAACAGATGACCGAATGTTAATTTCACGTGTTTGTCCATGTGTAGAATTTATTTTTTCCGTATTGTCTATTTTGTTGTTTTGGAATCCACTTAAATCGGGTTGCTGTAAAGTCTGGTCTGTTTTAAAGTACGTAATGCTAGCAGGGGCGCAGATTGCCAAAAATTAGTTGTGTGGACAGTCTATTCGCGGGCGCAAAGGATTTTTTTTAGCTCAATTTACTCGCTTACATCCTACACAGCAAAGAGGGGTTGGATGTATATTGCGTCAGTTGGCGTGATTCCGATTATCCGGTCGCACGTGACAAGGAGTAGGGTCACCTGTTTAACCTCGTGGATTTTCTCCGGTGTCCTTCCACAGCTAAAACCTCGACCCGCAATCGAATTATTGAAATAAAATTGAACCATATGTCAGTCCGGAAATGACCTACTTTGTGCCGTGTGGACATTAAATCTCTCTCTCTCTCTCTCTCAACTCTCTCTCAGACAAAATTTGATATATACGGCCCAACAGGACATGATTGATTTTAAAACACGTTTAAAATGTCTATGAATCAGATGTGCAATTATTCTGGACTTTTAATATATATGCAAAATGACAAATAAATAAATTAAAACTCTACATCCTTTGATCCTGCGTATTTGTTTTTTTAGTCCATTAGACAGATATATGTTTCTCATTCTGACTTGCCTTTATTAATACACACCCATTTATGTTCCGTCATCAGTATTTTAATAGGGGGATCATGCATGGTGGCTACTAAGTCGGTAAGCTCGCTAGCCTGGATGTCGGGAGCATTGGCTGTAAAGGTTCATCCAGATTTCCGGGCAAAATTTCCCTCATACCGTAGAACAGTAGGACGTTAAACCCCATTTTATTTTAAATTTTCGAACTCTGTCCATTCTGTCACTTAAAAATGGCCTTTATTACATAGAAATTGATAGACAACAAGAGCGGGTAGGATAAAATTTCCCTCATACCGTAGAACAGTAGGACGTTAAACTCCGTTTCATTTTATATGTTTCAACTCTGTCCAATCTGTCAATTAAAAATGGCCTTTATTTCATAGAAATTGACAGAAAACTAGAGCAGGTAGGATAAAATTGATATAAAGTCGGCGGCCATATTTGCTGACATCATAGTGGAATAACCTACCACGTGGTGAGTGTCCACCCACGTTCAAAATACTAACTTCGGCACCCACTAAACATTTCTTTTAAAAAATTGTCCACATCCTATATATAAAAAAATAAAATAAAACCAAGTACGAACAATCCAAACCATAAGACAAAATTCGAAGTCCTAAAAAACGGTATAGGCAAAATAGTGTAATCAGCATATATACCAGTTCGTTTCATAAAACTTTTATGCCAACTAAAACTTATAAAATTTTGTATGTTTGCTCAAAATATTGGATCGGGAAAGAAGATAACAACGGAAATTAAATTTCATACGAAATCGACCGTGGAGATAGTTAAACTTGTGTAATCAATCATTTCATAAAACCTAATTTAATATATTTTACAGTGAGTCATAGTCATGTAAATATATACGTTCTTAAAAGGGCAGCCTCGGTGGCTCACTGAGTTGAAGTAGTAGTAGAGAGTGCCCCAGACCTGACCCCCTCGGCAATTCATCCCGAGCCCGCTCTTTAGACTAGATTTAATACGTTTCTGTAAAGGCACGTGTTTTTTATTGCCTTATATTGAAAGGGACAATAACACTCTTGCTGGCTCGACAGGTCCAGAAAAAATAGCCTTATTCTAACTACTAGATGTTTAAGTTGTTCCCCTGGGGGTGTAGCATGTAACACAAGCAATAAGGATGACCCCTGGGGTATAAGGAATAAGTATGCAAAGTTTCAAGATGATACGTTAAGATATGCGGTCTGTAGATGACAAACAAATAAATACAAAAATTGGGCGTGGCTCTGTCATTTGGCGAAGAGCATGCACTACATAGCCTGTAGATAATAGGTGTAGCTCTATCCCTGGATGCTGGGTTCGTCTTTAGGGTATAAAGAAGAAGTATGTAAAGTTTCAAGACAATCCCTGAAGAATTGGGCCCGTAGACGACCCACATCCATACATACATGCACACACACAGTCAGGGACGACGGCCATATACATCCACATTATCTTCATCTTCATCATTTAAAGGTGCTACATCAATGACATTAATGCACCGACCGGGCGCCAAGTGACTACTAAAATAAGTTATTCGTATCTTTGTGATCTGATAAAATTTGAAAAATTGGATGTGTTTTTGGAATTTGATGATTTCTCTAGTTTATTGGGGTTTAAATTATTCCAATCTGTAACCGTGTTTGGTATAAAACTGTGCGTGTAGGCATCTGTACGCGCATAATGTATATAGAATTGTTTACTGTGCTTGTTCCGATTTTTTCTGTTGCTTGGTTTGGTGTCAGAAGTAGGTAAGCTTGTCTGGCCATGTAACCCTTTGTGCAGTAAGATGAGTCTATTTGCTCTTCTTCGGACTTTTAATTTCTTCCAGTTTAGGTCTAAAATTATCTGGGTCGTCGATCCATCTTCATAGGTGTATTTGTTGGTAACAAATATCGAAGCTTGTTTTTGTACTTTTTCTTATCGATAACTCTGTAACAAACACAGTCATCGGCAAATGAACGAATGTCTGAATCTATATCATCCAAAATAACGTTTATGTGTAAACTGAATAGAACTGGACCCAGAACGTTGCCTTGTGGTACGCCAGATTCAACTGTTGACCATCCAGATTTTGTCCCATTTACTACAACATACTGTTTGCGATAACATAAAAAAGAATCAATCCAGCATAGTGTTTTACCAGCAATCCCATAGCTGTGGACGTATAAAAACAAACTCTTAAAGAAATTTTGAATAATGAGCTTAAATGAGCTAAATCGCTAATGTTTGGGACCTCAAATTTTCCCGGTAAGATCACAGCATCAGTGATGATTTAAATTGACAACTAATTCGTGTTTTTTATGTCTAAGACTTAGATGATACTGAGTTAGAGACTTTGTTACTTTTATCAACACGTGAACACGCTAGTTCGTACTTACGGTATACAATATATTAAAAACATTATAAACACTGTTATTTAATGACTAACGACAAGAGTCATGACATGATTTCCGTTTGTAATAAAATACCGTTTGAAATTTATTAATTGTATGAAAATTGTATTCACAAACCAGTAAATCAATACAATCATAAAACATTTTAATAATAATAAACAACTAGTAATTGATTATGAACGTAAAACTGCTCTCAAATCATTCAAACACAAAAAACGGTAACGTTCAATTCTACCTTTAAAAATGGAACATTCTCTCCTTTAATAGACAATTGGTAATAAAACTAATTTCAAAATCCGTAAAAAATAACAAAACTCAACCGATTGATTGGTGTAGTACTTTTGGTATTCAAGATCATATTTTAATATTGCATCTTTAATTATTGGTTAACACTTTCTATAGAGACAAATTCCGCGTACTAATGAAAATTGTGACATTTAACCCCAAGAAAAATGGTATGGGGACGTTGACAAATTTCCATCATTACATACATTATGTATTAGAGCTAAATGTCTAGACATTTATTAACATAAGGTCATAATCAACTTTCGATGCCATCTGATTTTCATTAGATTTGAATAGGATCTGCTATTCATCATCCAGAATGGATAATCGAGACTTTGTTTATTATCATTACCACGGTAAATCATCAATCAAGGCTACAATTTGGAGTGATTTGACTGAAATTTTCAGCATATTTCTGTTACATTATCAATTTAACTAGTATAGCGAGAAATGTCAGCTCTTTATCTAATCTTCCATAATGTATCTTCAATACACAAACAAAATGGGAAAGACTATTTACAAATATAATTACAAATATCGCCCTTCACATGGTTACCATCCCGATCCTTCAGCAAATACTTCTTCCTGATGTTCTTGCAGCAAATGTCGCAAAATGCAAATTATTTTTCATGATATGAGACAATGTGTGAGAAAGAGAAATTTACACAAAATAGGTCATTTTGTATGTCAATTTTGGTCCGATTTCCCGAAATTTGAACTCAAACGATTTTTTAAATCGGGTAATAATTGTGATCTCCAGAGGGATCACAAGCTAAAAAGGTGCTTTTACGGACAATCAGTGGCCATAATTCAGGAAATTACGTTCCGATAGTCGCAAATATCGAAAGGAACCAAGATCTTTGGGTTATAAACATGCATGTCAAGTTTCATCAAAACCGATTCAAAATTGTGACCTCTATAGAGTCCACAAGCTAAAAACGTGATTTTTTGTACAATCAGACGCCATAATCCATGAAGTTTGGATCCGATACATGCCAATATCGAAAGCAGTCGAGATCTTTTGGGGATACACATATATTTCAAGTTTTGTCAAAATCGGGTAAGAATTGTGACCTGTAGAGTGTCCACAAACAATTGTGGACGGACGTCCGGACGGACGGATAGAGGCGACGACGTAATACGTCCACATGAAAATGTGGGCGTATAAAAATTGAAAAGCGAGACTAAGTGTCGAACATACCCCTTGAGGTGCCACCTGGAGAGGTAGACATTCTCAAGTGTTTTTTCTACACCGGATGTTTTGATTCTGAACAAGAATATATGAGGTAGGCAGGCTGTATCCTGAATCTATTCCGTAAGGGCGCTTTTTTTAAAATGGCCTCCGAAATCTCACATATATTGACTATGTTGGTTAAATAAGTAACTATGATGCATGTTTGACCACGTTTTGCATTAGTTTTTATTAGAGTTATTCCCATACTAGCTACACTTGTATTCCAGATTCTTAGAAAGTGACACATGGTCGCCAAAATCATAGATAAACTGTTTATATTTTATAGGCATTTATTAGGCTACATCTGCATTAAGTGTGTTTAGAGTTATTCACAAAGGCGTCCTAGTATATGTATCACACATTTTATAAAGGGATAAATGATGAAGGTGCTCTTTAATATGGCCGCTAACAACTCAAAAGGAATAGAAGGGGAGCTAGGTTCAGGTTAATTCGAAAATCGCGTACAAAATTTCTACTATGCCAGATGTGTGGGCAGCGGCGTCGGATACTTTGAACCTCGATTCTTAAGTTGCGGGTCCCCTTCCCGTGGGGGTGAGGGGCCGTACAAAACGTCGAAATTTTGCGTTTTATTCGACTTTTGCGTACAACGACCAACTTTCGTGTATAAGTCGACCAACTCCAGATGTCACCAAAAACATTACTTAAGAAGACCCCTAACCCTCCCTTCGTCCCTTAAGAACGCCCATTTTACCCCCCTCAGGGAGGAGTTAATTCGACTTCCGCGTACAACATTAATTTTTTCGTTAAAAGTTTCACTATTGGTCCACTAGAACGTAAAAGTAACTTAAGAACGCGAAATCCCCTTCTATCTCAGATAAGAACGACAAAAAGGGGGACCCAGGGGTGAAATGACGATTTAATTCGAATTTTGCGTTCAACGATCAACTTTCGTACATAAGTCGACCAGCCTCAGAAGTCACCAAAAACATTACTTAAGAAGACCCCTGACCATTCCTTCGTCCCTTAAGAACGCCCACTTTACCCCCTAAGGGAGGAGTTAATTCGACTTCCGCGTACAACATTAATTTTTTCGTTAAAAGTTTCACTATTGGTCCACTAGAACGTAAAACTAACTTAAGAACGCGAAATCCCCTTCTATCTCGGATAAGAACGACAAAAAGGGGGACCATAGGGTGAAATGACGATTTAATTCGACTTTTGCGTACAACGATCAACTTTCGTACATAAGTCAAACAATCCCAGATGTCACCAAAAACTTTACTTAAGAAGACCCCCGACCCTTCCTTCGTCACTTAAGAACTGCCCCTTTGCCCCACTCATGGATGAGTTAATTCGACTTCCGCGTACAACGACAAAAGGAAGACCCAGGGGTGAAATGACGATTTTATTCGACTTTTGCGTACAACGATCAACTTAGGTGCACAAGTAGACCAGCCCCAGGTGTCATCAAACATTACTTAAAAAGACCCCCGACCCTTCCTTCTCCCTTAAGAACGCCCACTTTACCCCACTCATGGATGAGTTAATTCGACTTCCGCGTACAACATTACTCTTTTCGTTAAAGGTTTCACTATTGGTCAACGAAAACAAACCACTAACTTAAGAACGCGAAATCCCCCTCTATCTCGGATAAGGATGACAAATCGCTTGGGTGGGAGGGCGGACGAAAAATCGCTTGGGTGGGAGGGCACCGTTTTTTCGTTAAATATTTGATGATTGTGTTTTTCCATTTCATTGTCATGCGACACCAACTCCGCTACCGCACTTTGTAATTTCATTTCTTTAGGATCAGTTGTGTGCGAGGTCTCTCAGTTGTTCCTTTTACCCACAATTTAAACCTATTACAGATGAATAGATGATGCCGTTTGGTCCTTCAATGTGTAACTGTGCTCTGCTACTACCAGGCTTAGATTGTATATCTGATCTCAATTTCAAGCTTTGAACATTTAGAGTTTTTTCAGTGGCCTGTATAGCGGTGAAGTTCTTGTAGCTCTTGACGTGATATCCATGATGGGCTTCATAGTTCTGGGGCAAATTATTAACAACGGCAGCCTATTTTGATGAATCCTATTTTGACGTATCCATTGCGCGCAAAACACCCAACGTTGGGATCGTTTTCGGAGTTAAGGCACAGGACTTTGATTCTCTTTCTTCGTTTACATTGTGATCCGTATCATCCATATGAACTATACATGTCAGTTCATTCTCGGACACAGATAGTTCTGGTTCCGGGGCCGCTTGTTCTGAGGATAATGCCATTTTTAGTTTAGTCCGGGGGCTTTATCTACCTGAAAAATACAGATGATAATGCATTATACGTATCTCTTATGGAATTTTATGATAAGTACCTACGTATGGTAATTTTGAGACCTTCGAATAATATTTGGATATTGCGTTTTAAGTCATAAAACGGTTTTTCTTTTGAATATTTATCGACATTACCATTTAATTTTATGAGCAACCATTCATCGACGATACCATTGACAAAATAAACTGACCACCCATCGGCAAGACTAAACATCGACGATACCATTTATCGGAGACTATTCATCGACGATACAATTTATCGCAGACTATTCATCGACGATACCATTTATCGGCGACCATCATTAGACTATACCATTCATAACAAAAACTGTCCACCCATCGGCAAGACCATGCATCAACGATTCCATCTATCGACAAATATTCATCGACGATACCAGCAGTGATTCAACACATCATCTATTAGTAGGCACCTAATACAACGATAAGTTAAATAAACGAATCCCGCACAAAGGAACTCAAGACACCAAAGTTAATAACATAATAATTTCACAACATAATAAATTTACTCACCCAAGTACCCGGTGGCAGTATCGAGTCCTCCAACTGTCATAATCCATCTCTCAAACATGCATACAGGTAAAAATGTTTCGGCGTGCCACGGGGCAGAGTTTAGGCCACCGATAGATGTTAATGGAATATGACCGTTACACACATGACAATGTTGAATCCTGAAATGTTGGGTAATCACCCACACCGAATTTCGTGGAACTCGGAGCAGCCGTTTTTGCGGTATGAAGAGTTGGACGGACAGACATGTGGTGATTTATAATAATATAATATAATTATATAGAAAGAAAAATACAAACTGTGGGAACTAAAGGAACAAATAAGACTAAACATATAGATCCGTCTGAATAAGAATGGACATCGGGAGCTTTCAGGGCTATCAGCTAAATCATCTCCAAGATCCAAGAGCAGCTTTAAAACACCCTTGTCCCCCCTTCTTATCCGAGATAGAAGGGAATTTCGCGTTCTTAAGTTTCGTGGACCAATAGTGAAACCTTTAACGACAAAATTAATGTTGTACGCGGAAGTCGAATTAACTCCTTCCTGAGGGGGGTAAAGTGGGCGATCTTAAGGGACGAAGGAAGGGTCGGGGGTCTTTTTAAGTAATGTTTTTGGTGACATCTGGAGTCGGTCGACTTATGTACGAAAGTTGATCGTTGTACGCAAGAGTCCAATTAAATCGTCATTTCAGCCCTGGGTCCCCCTTTTTGTCTATCTTATCTGAGATAGAAGGGGATTTCGCGTTCTTAAGTTAGTGTTATGTTCTAGTGGACCAATAGTGAAACTTTTAACGAAAAGAGTAATGTTGTTCGCTGAAGTCGAATTAACTCATCCATTAGTGGGGCAAAGGGGGCGTTCTTAAGGGACGAAGGAAGGGTTGGGGGTCTTCTTAAGTAATGTTTTTGGTGACATCTGGGATTGTTCGACTTATGTACGAAAGTTTATCATTGTACGCAAAAGTCGAATTAAATCGTCATTTCACCCCCTGGGTCCCCCTATTTGTCGTTCTTATCCGAGATAGAAGGGGATTTCGCGTTCTTAAGTTAGTTCTACGTTCTAGTGGACCAATAGTGAAACTTTTAACGAAAAAATCAATGTTGTACGCTGAAGTCGAATTAACTCTTCCCTGACGGGGGTAAAGTGGGCGTTCTTAAGGGACGAAGGAAGGGTCAGGGGTCTTCTTAAGTTATGTTTTTGGTGACATCTAGGGTTGGTCGACTTATGTACGAAAGTTGATCGTTGTACGTAAAAGTCGAATAAAACGCAAAATTCCGACGTTTTGTACGGCCCCTTGGCCCCACGGGAAGGGGACCCGCAACTTAAGAATCGAGGTTCAAAGTATCCGATACCGCTGCCCACACATTTAGCATAGTAGAAATTTTGTACGCGATTTTCGAATTAACCTGAACCTAGCTCCCCTACTAGAAAGTAAATGAGCCTGTATTGGTTAAGACAAGATAAATGGGGCGCATTTGACTTCTCCTTGCATTAGTTTTACTTAAAGTTATTTGACAAAAATCTACATGTGTGACAAATAATCAATACGGATGTGGAATATAGGGGCATCTTTCAAAATGGCCATTAAAATCTGTTCTAAATTATAAAGCGTAATATGTTTACGTTTCCAGATAGTGAGTTAAATAAAATTCTATATGATCAAGATATTTGATATTTCATTCTTGAGGAAGTCTAAATGATAAGGATTTATTCTGAATTGTGTTCTGGTATGACGAATCACTCACAATTAGTCATCATGTAATATCATTTTTAAAAAACTGGTCTAGAAAAAATCATGGGAATTTCTACTTCTCCAGGTAGCAACCCCCTAAATTATAACCCGGACTAAGTGCCCTGCTTATCACAATGCACGAATCACGTCAAAAATTTTTGAGCTATTATAGCAGGAATTGTCAGCTCTTTAACTAAATCTTACATAATGTATCGTTAACGTTAGGATACGTATTATATTAATATGCTGCACTGTGGCTGTGTACCGAATTATCAGGATATGCACGAATCACGTAAAATGCCCATTCGACACAAACTAGGTCATTTTGGGACTAATATTTGATTTAATTGTACTTCGATACAATTGCACAAATGGATCTTTAACAGTGGAATTTAGAGGAAATGAAATGGGGTTTAACGTCCTACCGTTCTATTCCGACGGGGCCAATGAAGACAGAGGATATCGGATACAGGTGACGCTACTGATCGTAACGTACTAGCGAGACATCAAACCCACACATTAAATAGACCCGATGCACTAAAGGTCACGTATTTTTAATACCCAAATGACAGTGAACAGAAAATTAATTTAGGAGTATACAAATTAATTTGAAATGCAGCGATCTGAAATGAAGCACCTTATAGAAAGTGGTCAGAAAATTAATTTAGAATGATAAAAAAGAATTTAAAATGAATGATATGAAATGCCGTACCAAATTGAAAGTGGTATGAAAATTAATTTATAAGTATAGAAATTAATTTAAAATGCAGTGATATGAAATGCCGTACCATATTGAAATTGATAAGAACATTAATTTAAAATGATACGAATTAATTTGAAATGCAGGGATATGAAACGAATTAAACCTAAACGATCCCAATTCCTTCTGCGAAAAAAAGCAAGCCCCCTTCACTCATAATTAAGACCTCGATATACGCTTATAGCGCTCGGTGATAAAATGCGGAAAAGACCCCAGATATCAAGGCAACTACGCTCTCAATACGCGCAAAATTGTCCATCCCTTTCCACATTGCCACTACGTACACAGCGTGCTGGCTACCTCTGTTACAGTCACTTCAACTTGACCGTGAAAGCACACCAGGATTTCCCTTCGTTGTTCCTCTTCGGCAGTGGTGCAGAATCGAGGGCCCGACACGGAACAAAGTATAATCGTTCGGAGGTGTACACATAGTCCCGACCAAATTTCACTCACAGTACACGCGATATGGCGTATCCCCGCCTTCGGTAGCCTAGTCAGTGCAGAATAGTAGGACGTTAAGCCCAATTTGATTTCTACTCAGCTGTGTATAATGCAGCTGTACAGGTTAGTACTTGGGTAGGCGGACGCGGGGTTAGCACTTTATAACCAATGACTGTCGAGGTACGTAGTTTTAAATCACGTTTCAAATCAAGACGATGCTTAAACGCCTCACTGGCTAACCCCATTTATTTTCTCTATGTTCTCCGGTTTCCTCCCGTGGCTAAAAACTCTCCTGCTTCTGCTATGGGTAAAGTTTTGCCACGGCAGCGGCGGTACTGTCAATAGTTCCTCGTGACTTCCAGACGAATCGATGCTGCTCATTGTAAGATGTTTCGTACAAAAGGAAAATCACTCGGATTGCAGCGTCCATACGATATATAAACTCTATTGACCAAACGTATTTAAGATGATACAAATACCAAGTAAAAATGGCGGGATGTATGTAAGCCTATGTCATTTACAGACGATGCTGGCCTCATGCATTGTCAACTGTCTGATTTTCTTAATGGGAACCTGGCAAATCCCCTCCTGCAAACATTCATGGATCCGCCCCTGATTTTACCGGTTATTTTTGTTTCCAAGGAGTGGGTTGTAACCATAGACATACTAATAATATAGACTGCCTCATCCATTGACGTTAAAATTGACAACAGTGACGCCACAGGAAGTAGAAAATCCACCATCTTCCGCTACCCCACATGACGCCATTGTTCAACGTTGCCTTGCCGTATGTAGGTTTGCTGATAATGCCGTGTAATGTTGTATTCAAAAGCAGCCACGAACTTTACATCGTGATTTTATCATTTCATACGTGAGAAAATGAAATAACAATCATATTTAGTTGAAAATAGGGTCAGTTTAGCCTCGTTTCACGTCTTATTATTTGCTCACAAGACAGGGCCGACGTTCACGTTGATTTGTAGTTTTGGCCTTCTTGTGATTCCCAGCTACTACAATTATTATTAAATCATAGAGCACAGAAATGTGATATTTTATCCGTATTATATGCATATACCACACCGAATTAGACAATATATTCCTGTGCGTAGAGGAGGGAAGGAATGAATGAATGAAATGGAGTTTAACGTCCTACAAGTGTACACACTTAACCTGGGCTAATGGTAGACGGGCATACACCATACAGTGTGCTATGAGGGAAATTTTGCCTGGGCAGCTGCGCTCAGCCTACTCTTATATCGAATTCCAACTACCAAGGGATCTTTTACGTGCATTCCAATGTGTACACGGGACCTCGAACGACTAGGCAGCTGTCCTTGTCAGTCCATGCTTCTGCATCATTGACAAGGGAAATCACGCCGGAAAATCGAGATGAACTTTCTAGCCAGGGATCGAACACCCGACCTCCAGGCTAGCGATCCAGCGCCTTATCCACTTTGTCACCGTGATCCTCGAGGAGGAAAGGAGAAAGGAATAATGAATGAAAGGAATAGTAAAGGAAAACATACTTTACAGTTTACAGATTAAGTCCAAGCATAAATAAAGCCATAGGCTTATCCTACTAAAAACCTATATGATGTTTGTTTAAAAGCATTTCTTATATATAATGTATATATATACATAGCCTAAAATTAGGAAAATAAATTGGGGTTTAACGTCCTACTGTTCTACTCCTAACCTGGGCTGATAAAGTCAGGCACACGCCATACCAATCATACAGTGTGCTATATGGTGGAAATTTTGCCCGGACAGCGGTCCTACGGTCTACTCCTAATCTTATCGAATTCCAATTGCCAAGGGATCTTGTACATGCACGCCAATGTTTCGACAGTTTTACCAGTAGAGCCATTACTAAAAGCGTTTTGAGCATCAACATGGAGAAGACGCTATATAAAACCTCATTATTATTATTATTATTATTACATGGGACCTCGGTTTTCGTCCCATCCCAACGAGTAGACAGCTGTCCTTGTCAGACTCTCCGTCCTGCATCACTGACAAGGGGAGACCACGCCGGAAAATCTGAATGAACTTTCTCGGCCAAAATTAGGAAAACAAATGCTATAAAATTACAGATATAACAATAAACATAATTGGATTTAAGCCTGTAAATATCGATAAGCTTATACATATGAATATGGAAATTTGAAATAGGCCTTTGTAAGTTTTGGCGATTATGTTTGACCCGACACCCCTATTCCAACTTTTATTTGTTTGTCGACAGGGTTGGGTAGGGGCGGGCTTATAAGATGGTAGCGACAATACTTAGGTGGAAGCGGACGTTAAATAAAGCTATGTCACACATAAAAGATGATTGACAGTTGGAATACGAAGAAGGGTAGATCTGTCATTGGACGCAAGGCCTGGGTGGGGGGCGGGTGTTATAAGATTGTAGTTTATGTACAAAATGATTGACAGTTGAAATACGAAGAAGGTAGATCTGTCAATGGACACAGGGGCTTAGTGGGGGCGGGTGTTAAGAAAATGGTAGCCGTATGTAAAAGATGATTGACAGTTGGAGTAGGAACAATGATATATCTGCCATTGGACGCAAGACCATAAAGTACAGTGTCCAAGTTCCATTTCTCTGGTTCCTCTGCTTTCCTCCCACTGCTAAAGACCCATACGCGCAAGCCAATTATTGAAATAAAATTAAACTATATCTTAGTTCCGAAATGACCTAGTTTGTGTCGAGTGGACGTTAAACTCCATTTCCCGCTCTCTCTATAATACATTTACGTCTTGCCAAAAAATTTAATTCAAAATTACGTGAAATCACACTAGAAAGAATGAAATGTATGTATAAGTTTAAATGATATTGCTTTTGAATTTCGAGTGGATTCATACGAAAGCCCAAATTCCTTATTCCAAATGCGAAATCCAAATGCGAAATTCCAAATTCAAATTTCCAAATGCGAAAATCCAAATTCCAAATTCCAAATTCCATATTCCAAATTCACGTCTTGACAGCTCTCCTCAATTAAACAATTTAGAATTTAAATAAACTGTAATGTTACACAACTAATTAGTGCTAGTTTTGCTTTTGACTAATAAGATGGAGTATAAAAACAATATTCCAGATAGGTTGCCAAGCAACGAAACATACGCTAGTATGCGAAACATTTAATATCATGGCATTCGCTGTTCAAGTTATCAAAATTCATTAAAAATCAGTATACCTGTTCGTCTTAAGAACTACAACTCTGTGTATCAATCTGACGATAACTTTAGTCAAAGTGATCAAGGGCTATAACTCTGGCAATAATTATCGGAAATCAGTGAAAATCAACAGGATTCTTCGTCTCGTGACCCTTAACACTGCGTAAAAATCGGATATTAACTTTAGCATCTAAAGCGTACTAAAGAGTTTTCAAAGTGATCAAGGGCCATAACTCTGGCAGTAATTATCGGAAATCGTTAAATAGGCTGCTATGGCTAATGAACTTAAACCGTGTATAAATCTAAAGTCAATCGGCTATTAACTTTAGCCTTTAGAGCGTCCATAAGATATCAAAGTGATCAAGGGTCCTAACTCTGGCACTAATTAGCGGAAATCGCTGAACACCAATATGATTCTTAATCACTGTGTATCAATTTAAAGCCAATCGGTTGTTAACTTTAGGCTCTGGGGCGTCTAAAAGGGACTGTCGGGCAGACGGACCGATTGACGGACGGGGGCGACGACAATATACGTTAAAATGTCGAATTTTAAATTTCGCATTTTGAATTTGTGAATTTGGAATCTATTTATTTGAAACGGGTGTATATCCCACCCAGGCATAAGATAGGTAAACTAGCACTAATTAGTTGTGTAAAATTGCAATTTATTTAAATTTGATTAATTGAGGGTGAGGGGCTGTCAATTTGCTATTTTATTTGTAAGACATGAATTTGGAATTGGGAATGAGCCTTCTGGGCTTTCGTAGATTCACCATTACTGTTTGACAAAATGTAGCCCAGATGTCATAGCCATTAATGGGGCGATGTCATTTTTTCCAATAAATAACAGCATATCATTGGTACATCATGTTGTTGGATAGGTATTGGATCACACTGGAATTACAGATGAGATTACTATATGTTATCAATTTAAATAAACCCAAATTCAATAAAGACAAAAGAACACAAATAGCTAATTTATAATAAAGCATTTTAAATTATGGCTCAGACTTTATCTGCCTTAAACTCTCTCCTCTCGGCCTTACATGTTTTATTTTTCCAGAAGAGAGAAAGACCTACAAGTAAATTGATCTTTTGTCGTATCAATATTCAACTAGATATCATTTTTTTTAAGGCATTAATTATTATGAATCATATTAATTAGACATTTATTAACGAAATTATCTATTTTTAAACTATTATAGCAGGCAAGGTCAGATCTTTATCTTAATCTTACATAATGTATGATAACGTTAGGATATGTATTATATTAGTATTATACACTGTGGCTATGTATCGAATTATCAGAATATAGGTATAGGCGTACTATACAGTATACATAATGTATATCGTATATTATAGACAACCTGTCAGAGCTGTGTAACACACGATTGATGGAGGGTTGTCTGAAAAACAACGACTGTTGACTATGAGCGATAAAAATGTAAACTTGCTAAATTCACCTTTAGTCTTTGAGACCCCGGAAGTCAAAAGGTTAAATTTTCCAATTTTGCACTAGCGTAAAATATAAAAAAATAAGCGAAACCTGTTCTAATTAATAGTAGGAACATTTAAAACTTATGTGTATGTACATTCACTTTGGAACGTCGAAAGAGATCTTGCATAACAGAACCAACACATCTCGAAACCTGTTGGTTGGACTCCAGTATGCAGGCCGCCGTAGTTTCAAATCACGTTTCAAATCAAGGCGATGCGTATACGTGACAATGAGCGTCACTGGCTAATACTATTCATTTTCTCTGGTTCCTCCCGTGGCTAAATACTCTTCTACTATAAGTGATTTCTTTCCAAGACAGGGCAAGGAAAACAACCCCAGAACCTACTTATCTAAGACTCGGGTTGCAGTATCCACGCCCACTGGGTGACTGGAGCCCATAATGTAACATAGTTTATAATTCTAGGTGATTACCTACCGATAAGGGACAACGAGATTTGGGCTAATTAATTATTTGGCCAGATTCTACTTTTTTAGAACTGGCACACTTACAGTTCTGCCACCATTCATTTATGGAAGTAGGCTACTGTTGTCACGTTTCGATAAAAATGACATTCTATCAGGCCAGATCTCTCCAACCATCTTGTGTACTACAGGTTGGCGTATAAAAGAGTGTCCAATGACAGGAGATAGCTTTTTCGGACATTTTAATTTGGGAGTGGCTATTTGCCACACGTGGTAAGCAAGAATGTCAAAATAGCCTTTCGGCTACAGACCGCAATTATCAACCGATTTTAATGAAACTTACAGATTAAGATAACATTAATAATATCACTGAGTAGCCAAAATTTCGGCCACTTCCGGTTAGCGGTTTCCGAGATATCAGGTTACCACACATTTCATGTAGCACGGCTACAGACCACAATTATCAACCGATTTCGATAAAACTAACAGATTATAATAAAATTAATAATATCTCAAACTAGCCATAATTTCGGCCACTTCCGGTTAGCGGTTTCCGAGATATCAGGTTACCACACACTTCATGTGGCACGGCTACAGACCACAATTATCACCCGATTTCACTGAAACTTACAGATTATAATGAGAGTAACAATATCTCAAACTAGCCAAAAGATTATAATAACATTAATAATATCTCAAACTAGCCAGCATTTCGGCCACTTCTGGTTAGCGATTTTCGAGATATCAGGTTACCACACATTTCATGTTGCACGGCTACAGACCACAATTATCACCCAATTTCAATGAAACTTACAGATTATAATGACATTTATGATATCTCAAACTAGCCAGCATTTCGGCTACAGATTATAATAACAATAATAATATCTCAAACTAGCCAAAATTTTGGCCACTTCTGGTTAGCGGTTTCCGAGATATCAGGTAATTATAATCTTTAAGTTTCATTGAAATCTGTGGATAATTGTGGTCTGTAGCCGTGCCACATGAAATGTGTGGTAACCTGAAATCTTGGAAACCGCTAACCGGAAGTGCCCGCAATTGGTACTAGTTTGAGATATTTATAATGTTATTATAATCTGTAAGTTTCATTAATTGTGGTCTGAGCCGTGCCACATGAAATATGTGCTAACCTGATATCTCGGAACGGCTAACCGGAAGTGGCCGATTTGTTTGCTAGTTTGAGATATTATTTATGTTATTATAATCTGTAAGTTTCATTGAAATCTGTGGATAATTGTGGTCAGTAGCCGTGCCACATGAAATGTGTGGTAACCTGATATCTCGGAAAACGCTAACCGGAAGTAGCCGAAATTTTGGCTAGTTTGAGATATTATCAATGTTATTATAATCTGTAAGTTTCATTGAAATCGATAGATAATTGTGGTCTGTAGCCGTGCCACATGAAATGTGTGGTAACCTGATATCTCGGAAACAGCTAACCGAAAGTGGCCGAAATTGTGGCTAGTTTGAGATATTATAAATGTCATTAGAGTTTGTAAGTTTCATTATAATTGGGTGATAATTGTGGTCTGTAGCCGTGCCACATGAAATGTGTGGTAACCTGATATCTCGAAAACCGCTAACCGGAAGTGTCTGAAATGCTGGCTAGTTTGAGATATTATTTAGGTTATTATAATCTGTAAGTTTCATTGAAATCGGTAAATAATTGTGGTCTGTAGCCGTGCCACATGAATTGTGTGGTAACCTGATATCTTGGAAACCGCTAACTGGAATTTGTCGAAATTTTGGCTAGTTTCTAGATATAAATAGTGTTATTATAATCTGTAAGTTTCATTGAAATCGGTAGATAATTGTGGTCTGTAGCCGTGCCACATAAAATGTGTGGTAACTTGATATCTTGAAAACCGCTAACCGGAAATGCCCGAAATTGTGGCTAGCTTGAGATATTGTTAATGTAATTATAATCTGTAAGTTTCATTGAAATCGGGTGATAATTGTGGTCTGTAGCCGTGCCCCATAACCTGGGCTAATGGAAGACGGCCATACGCCATCGAGTGTGGTATGAGGGATATTTTGCCTGGGCAGCGGCTCTATGGCCTACTTTTATATCAAATTCCAGCTGCCACGGGATCTTTACATGTCCTTGTCAGGCCTTCAGTTCTGCATCACTGACAAGGAGTAACCACGCCGGAAAATCTAGACGAACTTTCTCGCCCAATGCAGGAATCGAACACTCGACCTCCAGCCTAGCGAGTGAGCGCCTTACTCACTTAGTCACGTGATCACCCGTATACTCAATAATTTCCACAAATAAGCAAGAAAAATAATACCAAATTACGAAGTTAAAATATGACATTACTAACAAGCTCTTTCTCAATTCAAACATCTTAAAAATACCAGAGGCAAAAAAAGGTAAAATCTGTTAATTTGTCATGAAAAAGAAAAGCTTATGTTGGTTTTATACGATTAAAATCAGGGTTATAATGACAGGCTTTGGCACCAAGGTCGTTTCTAATTGATGAGTATTTATCACAGTTAAAAATAAAATGATCTTCGTCCTCAACTTCTCCTCTATAACGGGGGTTGGGATAGCCTAGTGGTCTTGAGTGCCGCGTTTCCACCTCTAGCTGGCCGCCACCTCTGGCTTGTGGCTGTGGTTTCGAACCCGGGCTTTAGCGTAGGGGCGCCTTCTTAACCTCCGGGCACTCCGGTTTCCCCTCTCTGCTAAAGACCCCTACCCGCAAGCGAATTAATAAAATAATTACAATTAGATGCTTTACGCACAATATGTGGCGCTGTGAAGGGAACTAGCCATGATTTGCTATATAAAGAAGTCGGTATTTTGCCTTTAAAACAACGTCGCGAAAGACATAAGTTGATATATTTATATAAAATAATAAACCACTTAGCCCCTGATTACCCTTATGACAATCTAAATAAAAAACAAAGTAAATATTCATTAAGAAATGATAAAAACCTACCATACTATTCTTGTAAAACTAATCTATTTTATAATTCTTTCTTTCCTTCAACTACACGACTTTGGAACAATCTAGATCTTTCAATACGTATTTCAGATACGTTATTCATTTTTAAACAAAAACTCGCAATGCATGATCACTTGGTACCTCCGTATTACCATATCGGTAAAAGAAAAGTTCAAATCATCCATTCAAGACTTCGTTTATCAAACAGTGATCTAAATGGACATGCATTTTTAAGACACATAACTGACTCTCCAACCTGCCGATGTGGACACGATTTTGAAGATCCTTATCACTTTCTGCTGATATGTCCCTTATATTCAGACGCACGAAATACAACCATACACACATTAACAACAGAATACATCAACACAAAATTTTTATTGCATGGTTCTACGGATATTTCACTTGACCAAAATATATTAATATTTTCCGAAGTGCAAAACTTTATAGAATTAAGTAATAGATTTTAAGAACTGTAATCGTCATTTATAATCACCATCTTTCGATTCTGTTTAAATATTTACATCCTTTCAGGCCTTACAAGTTTATTTATAATGTATAACAAACAACCGTTTTATTTGAAAATAGTATGGTATACTTTCAGAATTGTATAAATCAATAACATAATATGAATAATTTCGACTATAGACATGTGTTTAAGTAAAACAATTGTAATTGTATTTATATCCTTACAGGCCTTAAACCAAGATTAGTTATAATGTATATCAAATAAGCATTTTATTTGTAAATATTATTGTATAATTTTAGAAGTGTATTAATTATTAGATTATAACACAATATAAATAGTTTCGACTAAATACATGTATTTAAGTAACCAATTGTAATTATAATGTTTTCTTAAAGGGAGAGGGGTGATATAGGCCTAGCCTGTTCCCCAATCCTATTCTTTTTGAAAAAAATATAGTTTAAAAAAAAAAAAAAAATAATAAAATAAAACCATATGTTAGTCCCGAAATGACCTAGTTGTGTTAAGTGGACGGTAAACCCCATTTCTCTCTCTCTCTCTCTCTTTCTCTCTCTCTCCTTTATCACAGTAAAAAAAATACGTTTATATATTTTCGTTTTTTTATATATCTACCAGTCTCTATTCTCAATTGTAATGATCCACGTCTTAGCATGGACAGTACTTTTTCCTATGTGATAAATTTATAATTTTACACACATAATTTTCAGTGCCTATTTCGTTTTTTTTACAATCTATTTAACTTTAATTTATTTCCATTTACTTTTTTCTTGTCATTCCACAAATTCAGGGGATCACGTGGCTAAGTGTTTGAGGTGCTGGCTCGCTAGCCTTGAGGTCGGGTGTTCGATCCCTACATTGGCCGAGCAAGTTCATCCCGATTTTCCGGCGTGGTTTCCCCTTGTTAGTGGGGCCAGACAAGGGCAGCTATTTAGTCGTTCGAATGGGACGAAAAACCGAGGTCCCGTGTACACATTCGCATTCACGTAGAAGATCCCTTGGCAGTTGAAATTCGATATAAGAGTAGGCCCTATCCCCGCTGCGCGTGAAAAATTAACCACACACAAAAATATTTGTAATGACTACACTATCCAGCCTAATATTACCGCATTTAAAGATATCCTTATTCTTGCTGATGCCAAGGTTTCTAAAATGAATAACCTTCCCTTTAGCTTGATTGATTAGTATTCTCCATTTACTACACCAAACATTGAGAATATCTAAAAGTTTTTGTAGCTTAATTTCATCTGGAGCTAATAGAACAATGTGATCGGCATAAAGTAATGCTGATATACTATTGTCAATATTAATACCACAATTTGCACCATTAAGAACATTTACCAAATCATTGACATATATTGAGAAAAAAGTAGGTGAAAGAACACTGCCTTGTTTGACGCCTTGTGAAACTGAAAACCATTCAGTTTTGTAATTATTCACTCTGACGCAGCACGTAACGTCTTCGTACAAGGAAAATATACTTTTCAGAATTTTACCGGAGCCCCCCCACCTCCACTGACTATAATTTATACATGGGACATTCTCTGTTAACGGAATCAAGAGCACTTCTAGTACAAACAAAACAAGCAAACGTTGCCTTTTTTGCACCATTACGGTTCTTTATGATATTATTCAATACATAATATATGATCAACACAATTTTGTCCTTTGCCAAAAACATCTTGTTCTTCTGCTAAAATGTCATTATTTTCTAAACAAGTAGAAAGCCTGTTATTCAGTTCCTCAGCATATACTTTACAAGGAATTGCTATCAGTGTTATGCCCGTGCTAGACAATAGGTCCCCCCCCGTCTGACTTTGGGATGGGTATAATAATCCCTTTTGACCACGGACCTTGGATAACTGAGTTATTAACGCAGCACTGTATGATTTGATGTAAAAGCTTTCTTATGAACTCACTATATATTCAGTTCACACCAGATGATTTACCCAACTTAGTTTTGAAAACTGAGTTTTGAACGCAAGTATTATTTCTTATGAACTCACTACATATTCAGTCCACACCACATGATTTACCCAACTTAGATTTTGAAAACGGACTCCCTGAAATGTTATGTCACAAATTAAATAGTCACAGTTTAGATTCGTTAATGTTACTGCCGAACGTCTCATTTAGTCCCGAAATGACTTAATTTGTTTCGAGTTGACGTTACCCTCCTGTCTACCCTTGCCGTGAGTAAACCCTTGAAGAGATCAAAAGGAATTACTATATAAAGGGAAATAACTCTTAAAAGCATACAACAAGAGGAGGTGTAAATAGGCTAAACACCGGACAAATCATTGATAAAGCGAATATTAAATAAAGGCATTTCACACACGCGTTAGTACACGAGTAAAAGCCGAGAACTCTACTAGAAAGTGCATGAGGACCACACTACACGCAAAACAAAAATCTACAGAAAGAAAATAGACATTGCAAGAAATAAACAAATATCAAATCAAGTGAATGGATCCAGAGTCTACTTTGCTGTACAGTCTTTAAACTGTTATGGTACAGGCTTCACTAAAAATGAAAATCAAGAAGATTTACAAAAAAGACGTAACAGAAATAATGCAATCATAAAAAGTGCAATATCGATAATAAGTCAAAAATTAATTTCAGTACGGGATATCGTTATATTTAGTTCAACAGGGAAGACATGTCTATTGATAGGTTGCTAGGGTAATATTGATCAGTTTACATAAATAAATACACTTCTATATTTACAATATATCTTACAGAATACATCTACTCTAGGTGAGACACACATTGAATTAAACTATATTTTAAAAAAAATGAATTACTGTGACAAGATAGATATTTAATAAGGGTGGGTATCAGTGCGTTTAAATGTAGAAAAAATAATAATTCAGTCAATCTTATTATTAAACAAAACAAGACGATCGTTCAATGATAACGTAGTGATGTTACATGGTGTTAATCGGTGTTCACGTTATGATGGACTTTAATTAAACAACGTTGCAACACATGTATCTGTATCGGTGTAGTGGCAATGGTATGATGGACTAAAGTTAAACAACGTTTAAACACATATATTGGTATCGTTGTGGTTACAATTATGATAGACTTTAATTAAACAACTTTTTAACACGTGTATTGGTATCGGTGTGGTGGCAATGGTATGATGGACTTTATATAAACAACGTTTCAACACGTGTATTGGTATCGTTGTGGTGGCAATGGTATGATGGGCTTTATATAAACAACGTTTCAACACATGTATCTATACCGATGTGCTTACAATATTATGAACACGTGTATCTATACCGGCGTGGTAACAATATTATGACGGACTATTATATAAACAATGTTTCAACACGTGTGTATGTACCAGCGGGGTTACAAGTGAAATAAATTTGGCAAAGTGCTCGTCTTACGGTAAAACCCCTAAATATTGCACGTACCCAATACAGTGTGGGTCACATATTGCACGTCTATGGTATACAGGGTGGGCGATATATTGTGTTATGTATGTCAGTGTAGAGATACCGACATACATAATATATGTATATATGCTAGGTATGTACGGCTTATAATATGAATGAATGAATTCACGAACAATAGTGAAGATTATAGGCTATTAACCAACATCTCTCTCTCCCTCTCTCTCTCTGTATATCCCCAGTGTAGAGACATCAACCTATAACATACTTATGACACCAATATATATGTTAGGTATGTACGGCTTATAATATGAATGAATGAATGAATACATGAACAAGAGAGAGACGAACAAGAGAGTGACGATTATATCTATTGATGATTGAAAGGCATTGACTGTCTATTCAGTTAACGGTCAATATGAACCATAACGACCGATATAAACAAATATGGCGGAACTCGTGTGAGGTGGGTGTGGATATATTAAATACTAAAGATGTATCGGAAATATAAATTAAGTGGAGAATTTGACCAGTTACCTGTTCTCCCACCTATAACAATGGGGTGTGGTCCGTCAAATCATCTGGATCAGCATGTCAACAACAACCCGGATTTAAAAAGGTAAACAACATTATAATATAATATATTGTATGTCAAAGTGGTGTTTTCTGCTACGTATACATAAAATAAACACACCAGTACAGGCCATGCATTGAATCGCAACACACGTGTACTTATCAATTGAATATATACGATCAATGTGTTAATGACAGATATTAGTAGGGAATAACAGATATTAGATATTTATATAGTAGGTAATTTAAGTTGACAGATCAGTGTCCAGGATATGTACCCTTTTATATAGTATGTCATAACAAACATTACAGTATCTGTACCTATAAATACAGTATGACATACCCATGGCCTATCGTTATAGTATATGTACCTATAAATACAGTAGCCTATCGTTATAGTATATGTACCCCTGAATACAGTATGACATACCCATAGCCTATCGTTATGTAGATATGAATCGCAGGCACTTGCGGGGGGGGGGGATTAAAATAAAACCTCTTACAACTCTTTGACTATATATTGAAGCATTAACAAGGTGTATTGTTGACATTTCGTAGGTTCGAATCCCCATTTGTACGTGACAAGGAGTAGGGTCGCCGGTCCAGCCTCGTGGGTTTTCTCCGGGTCCTCCGGTTTCCTCCCTGCTAAATACCCCTACGAGCATCCGAATTATTGAAATAAAAGTAAACCGTATGTTAGTCCCGAAATTACCTAATTTCTGTCGAGTGGACGTTAAACCCCATCTCTCTCTCTCTCACTCGCATGACATATCAACCTTATTTTCTGTTTCAGTGGGCTCGTCAACGAAACGCCTGATCTAAATTACAATGAGACAAAAACAGACAAAGAGTTGATTGAAGAAGGAACTAAAAGTCGAATCAAGCGAACTTTAACACAGTTTGACTTACTTAAAGATAAACAATCGACCAAGCAGAAGTTAGATCGTAATACAGAAGTTATATTAAAAGGCAATCTTAATGTAGATTTTCCTTTAACTGCTAAAATAGTTAGAATATTCACCAGTAGTACATTTACAGGTAGGTTTATATAAAATAAAAACCAATTAACGAACAATCCAAACCATAAGACATAATTCAAAGTCCTTAAAACGTTATAGGCAAAAAAGTATATTCAAGCAAAGTAGTGTAATCAGCAAATGGACTGCTCCTCGTGTACAAAAATATACGACAAGCAGTGGTAACAGGTGTCCGGACGAGTAAGCGTACCCTGCCTGGCGCCACACCCGTCATAGCTGCATCCAAAATATTAGGCGAAAAGTCGGTAAAATAGCGTGAGTGGCCAATGAACTATCGGCATGCAAAATGCACGCAATGAATGAAGTGTTTTAACGATGTGATTTAAACAATATTTTATTAATTGTAAAGTACAATAGGTAAATATACAAAGAATACAAGGATACGATGTAGTGGACATTATCAGGAATATAGTAATAGTATACGTGTCAATTAAATATATCTAGAATAATAGACGAGAGAGACACGTTATATTTACCAATCAAATCAATATGACGGCCATAAAACTTTTTAAAGGTTTTAATAAGTTTTGTGCGTAAGTATCCTTGTAGTTGAAGCTTAGATGACAAATGCCTCGATCTACTCAAAAAATCAGAATAAAAGGAACAAGCTTTAGCGTAACGAATTAGCTGAGACACAAACACTCCATAAGCTGGTGATATTGGAAATTTACTACTAATAAATGGAAAGTTAACAACCGGAAAGTCAAAGTCATCCCGTTTATCGTACAATTTAACACTAAGTTTACGGCAATTGTCAAAATCGAGACGCAGATCCAAGAAGGAAGCGTAATTGTCACTGTAAGTGGTATTTTTAATTTCGAGCTCATCAGGATATATGAATTCTATATAATCACTAAATTTAGGATTATTCATATGGGACGTTAAGTAAACTTCAAAAATTTAAACTGAATTCTCCGGGAATCATCGATAAACTACAGTTTGATCTGTAATTGTCCTCTTAGACACCAGTGAATCGCGGTGGCTTAGTGAGTAGGACGCTATATAGCTGACACCAGGATTCGGTGGCTTAGTTAGAAGAGGCTGACCAGCAAGACTCGGTAGCTTAGTAAGTAAGACGCTGTATGGTCCTACGTCCGTTTCCATATAGTCACTGGGTGTAGAAAAGTTTAATTGAACTCCAGTGTAAACTGTGAATTCATTAATCTTTGTCGACATAAAAAAAAAACGAAATTATAAATGTATACATATTCTTCTAACACAATATTTAGTGCCGAACTTCTAGTCTGAACACATTTTCCATTCAGATACCCGCCAAGAAAGGAATTATTTAATGGAAAATACGTATCCCAGATTAAAAGAGTTCTGTCAGAATCTAGGTTATGAATTTCAAGTTGTTGATATGAGATGGGGAGTGAGAGATGAAGCCATGGATGATCACATGACCACCGAATTATGTTTAAAAGAAGTTGATCTCTGTAATAAAATATCGACTGGTCCTTCTTTTGTTGTAAGTAAATTGAGCCTTTAAATTATCCATTGGTCCTTCGTTTGTCCTAATCCTTCACCCACCTGACCGAAATAACTGTCTTCCAATATTCGGGAAATTTCATTCCATTTTGATGTTCTATAGATGGAATAGTTCGATACGTAAATCCAAATTTAATTTTCTGTTTAATTACTTTAAATCTCTATTGATTAGGTGTTTTATTGAGTAATACTTAAAAATATTGTGACAGAATTGGGTCATAATTCTTCAAAACATATTAATATTATGTCCGAACAACGTAATGTTACAGATACGATACCCAGAACTAAGGTACATGGCTTGGCCGTTGTCCGGTCTTAACTCCAGACCGGCGTGGCCGGGAGCTAACTACCAGACGTCGCCTAGCTTACGACTGCTCTCGTGTCCTGCTGGACCTCTTCTGCCTTGGCCGCACCTGTCTCCAAAATCCGTCTGACTAATCTCGTTACCAATCTAGTTTATAAAGCATTCCACAGATATTTGATACATGCTTATCAAACAAAGAAGGTTTAAACCAGACATGCCAGCAACAGGTTCAAATTGCATAATGACATAAGTAACGCTACCAAGATCTACAGGGGTCGAAGACAGCTTGATTTCCAAATTACTTTCACATGTCTGTTTGGCAGGGGCATAACATCTGTCATTATGTAACATTATCTAACATATAAATATTTGTATATTTAACTGAGAATTAGTTTAAGGTAGAGTAGCGTAACGACCAACCATCAACAAAAATATGTTAATTTATTGTAGCATATATTCTCCGTGTATTTTCAGACATTTTTATCCCATAAATACGGATATCGAGATTTTCCTAGAGAAATAGAAGCTGGTGAACTTGAACTACTGTTGAGTAAAATAGAATCGAAAGAAAGTAAAAATCTGTTAAATAAGTAAGTGTCGAGTATCCGTAGTCTCCATGATTGTAGATTATAATTCCCACTGTATAAAAACTAGGTCATACTAGAACTGCCAGGCAGGGCCGGATTAACCTTGTGTGTGTGTGGGGGGGGACATACCAACTGTGCGGGGCCCCATTTCAAATTGTTCGTACTGACCGCGGATCGTACCAGTATGTACTCCACCCCTTGAGTGCCTGGGGTGTTTTCCTCCCGAGTTTATTTGTTTAAAATAAAGATTAATTTCAGTGCATCTGAGACAGTTTAGACAGCGATTTCATTGACGTTTAGAACTCGTTGACAATTTGAGTGTTTTAAACCTTTCTCTCATGATGTTTCCATTTACTTCATTTAAGTGAAATTATTTTAGATGACATAAAACATTAAACTCTGTTGTCTGAACTACTATACTATGATTACGTTAATTTCCCGGGACTGGCTGGGCCCCAGCAATTACATCGCGGGATGTGGTTCCCGGAACTGGTTAGGATCTATTGATTGATAGAACCTCTAAATTATGTAATGTAGTTAATTTTAGGGCCCAACCGACCTCTGGCCCACAATATCCCTTACTGCCTAGGGCCCCAATCCCCGCCCCCTCAGCCCGGGTACTGGTTAGCTCTGCCCGGGATAAAATATAAGCATGAGCCAGAATTGTGGGGTGCCCTTAAATGTGGGGGGCCGGGACATTTGTCCCACTTTGCCTCCCCTAGATCCAGCACGGCTGCCAGGGATCCTGGGCCTGGTCATGTAGTCCTGGTAGGACACTGCAAGGGATCGTGGACCAGGACCTGTAATCTTGACAGGATACTGCCAGGGGTCGTGGAACTGGTCCTGTAGTCCTGGTAGAACACGGTCAGGGATCGTGGACCAGGTACCGTAGTCTTGGAAAACAAAATTAAACAAAATGATGTTTATAAAAAAAAACCCGAGCAGTATCGAACTCGCTAGTTTGCATAGATGTCAGAACTATATGTAATAGGTAACACACACACACCCAGTCAATTAAACATATAAATATACATATTTATTATATTCATTTATTATACCATTTGAGTTATACAGACGTACCATTATACACAATGAGTTGAATAGTCGTTTATTATACCACTTTAGTTATATACAGCCTTTTGTTTTACCAGTTGAGTTTTATACAGTCGTTTATTTTACCAGTCTAGTTTATTGTGCTATCTTATAAACGCGTGTCATTATAAACATTATTATATTTTAGATGGTTTAAAAGAGATGATAATTCTGTACCTCCTACCTACGTTCTACAACCAATCAGTTCACAGCTACCTGATTTTAAATCTTCAGATGTTGACAAGAAGAACAAAGCTAAAGACACGTGGAATAAACAACACGAACAAATGAGAGAAGCTCTGGTTACATCTGCTAAACAATACCTAGATAGATCAACAGCTCACAAATATCTTAGATCAGGTAACACTTATAGACAGTCCACGAAACCTACAACAACCGACCCAGACAGTCCACAAAATATATAACACCCGACTCAGACAATCCACAAATCATATTACCATTGACCCAGACAGTCCACAAAAGCTTCAACAACCGCCTAGACAGTTCACAAAACTTTCAATAACCGACCCAGGCAGTCCACAAAAGCTTCAATAAACTCCCAGACAGTCCATACAACCTTCAACAACCGCCCTAGGCTATCCACAAAACCTATAACAACCTACCCGAGCAGTCCACGAAACCTATAACAACCGACCCAGACAGTCCACACAAACGTCAACAGCCGCCCTAGGCAGTCCACAAAACCTATACCAGTCGACCAAGACAGTCCACAAAACCTTCAACAAACGCTCAGACAGTCCACAAAACCTAAAACAACCGACCTAGACATTTTAAAAAAAACCTTTAACATAACATGCGACCCAGACAGTCCACTTAACCTAAAACCACCGATCCAGACAGTCTAAAAACTCATTTTTAGTCAATATCACTGTAAACTTGATATCTTTGACTCGGCAACAAATATCTATCATAATTCATGAAAATGTACGGCACTAATAGATAAAAATCCTCAGTTTATATCAATCATGTATAATAGTTAATAATCAGACAGTAGCCATTACGTAGACGTTTTGTTTGCTAATAGTAAGGGCGGGTGGATCGCACTACACGTAAAACAAATACAAAAAAAAGATTAACCTGCCGAATATACACACTGCAAAGGATAAACAGATGTCAAATCAAATGAATGAATCCGGGGATCAGCCGTAAGCGTCCACTGCGCTGCACATTCCAGGACAGGTTATAGTACGTGACACAAATAAGACGTGACACAAATAAGGTGTTAAAACCGTAACTAATGAATGCTATAGACCAGCTACACGCAAGCTTATTTGATAAAGATGTTATCCTTTTGCACAACCCAGCGCTTGTTGTAACTTATCAACCAACGAAATGCATTTAACAAAAAGATCATTATACAAAGACAAAGCAGACAATTATTACATATAAATAAGTATCTCAGATGACGTAATAATTCACAAAGTTACTCCAATAGCCCACGGATATCTCAGTGAAACCTCTTAAAATTTAGAACGTTACTCAGTAAGCTACATCTAAATATACTATTCAAAAGAAAAAGGGGATATTTGATTTTTAAGTGTTATTATAGTCACCTAATGAAACTGACAAAGAAACAAATGACAAAATGAAATGAAGTTAACATTCATCGATTTATTCCAAATGATCGTTAGACTAAGTAAGGCACAGACTAACCATTATAAGGGTAAAATGATACCCGGGGTCAAACAGCAAAGTTACCACAGCATCACAACAAAGTCAGTAACGGGTAAATCCTCCTCTGTTTGCCAAACAAGCATTGAACTAACGTGGCATACTCCCAATGAGACATCTATGGTCATTTTGGTCCAGATTGTCCCATTCCTGTTGCAACGCAGCAGCAAATTCTTGGACATTGGCAGGACGTTGTTAACGTTGACGTAACCTCTGTCAAAGCATGCCCCAGACATAATGATGGGGGAGAGGTCGGGACTCAGTGCTGGCCAAGGTAATGTGGTGATGTTCTGTTGTTGGAGGTAACCTGTAACGATCCTGGCCCTGTGACATCTTGCGTTGTCATCCTGGAAGATGAAACGGCGGTTATGACGTCGTCCGAACGGCACAACATGGACTGCCAAGATGTTGTCCCGGTAGTATTGACCTGTAACACGCCCTGCAACAACATGTAAAGCCGTTCTTTAAGCAACAGTGATGCCTCCCCACACCATAACAGAACCACCCCCAAATCGATCATGTCTGATGACGTTAACGTCTTAGAAACACTCGTTTCGACGACGCCACACCCTCATACGACTGTCCAAAGAATCAACAGTGAACCTTGACTCATCTGAAAACATCACATTGCTCCAGCGTCGATTATCCCAGTGTTGACGATCCCTACACCAACGACGTCTTGCCTGAATGTGATGATCTCTCAAACAAGGGATCACGCGAGGACGTCGGGCGCGAAGGTGACCCCTATGCAATCGATTCCGAATCATCTGGCCACTCACTCTCACACCAGCGTCTGTTTGAAGACGAGCGCTGATCTGATTTGCTGTGATGACACGATTTCTCAAGGCCAAGGTACGGATAAATCGATCCTGGGCTTGAGTTGTCGACCTTGGTCGACCTGAGCGTGGTCTGTCCTGTACAGATTGTGTATCACGGTATCTGGACCATAGCCTGCTTATGACAGACTGAGAAACATTCATCGTCCGCGCCACAACCGCCTGTGTTGTGTCGATCTGTAGCATGTCAAGGGCACGTAACCTTTCATTTTGGGTAAGCCGACGCATATCACAATTTGTTTTCTGGTCACTAAAACAAATAAACTGATGTTTCCATCCTGGAATTTAATGCCACAATGACTGTAACATTCAAAGTCAGAGTCGTGCAAATCTTGGGTTGGACCGCAATGATGATCCCAAGCATCAACTGCATTCCACGCGGTAGCTATTGGTGCGTTTGGGCGTCACATGTAACTTGAAATGTTTCTTCTTTTAGGTTCTATAGTGACTTTTTTCGTAGTCATTTGCATATTTTAGTATTATGCCCCAAAATCAAATATCCCCTACTTTTTTGAATAGTTTATTAACTAATCTTATTTTCTACAAGCGACTAACTAGTTTTAGACACACGATTCAAAGTGAGTTACTGGTTCTCGAAACACAATTAAAAGTGAGTTACTTGTTCTGGACATACAATTAAAAGTGAGTTACTAGTTCTGAACACACGATTAAAAGTGAGTTACTAGTTCTCGAAACACGATTAAAAGTGAGTTACTTGTTCTGGACATACGATTAAAAGTGAGTTCTGGACATACCATTAAAACGCCTAAACCCATATATTTTCTTTTCATAGAGATACAAATACACATTCTATTAATTTACATACAATAAAGGTTTATCATTGGTATTGTAAATTTTGATAGGGTTGGGTTTGTTTAAATGGTATAGGGTAAGCTTACTCTTCCAAGGACACCTGTTACCACTGTTCGTCGTGTATTTTGTACACCGTGAACAGTCCATATGCTGATTACACTATTTTGCGATATTACACATTTTTGCCTATACCGTTTTTAGGACTTCGAATTTTGTCTAATGGTTTGGATTGTTCGTACTTGGTTTTATTTTATTTGAATCATTGATGTCGTTTGTTTTACAGTAACCGAAGCTGAGATAGACCGGGGTATACTTGATGACAGTCAAAGAGCATTCTGGTTTGATCGTCAAATAAAAGATATAGAGAATCAAGAACCCAGCTATATTCTGAGTCGTTATAAAGGTATACACCTATATATCCGTTAAATCCCATTTCATTTCATTATTTCACACATATATTTTGTTTGCTTTAATTATAGATTTTATGTCTTCTATTTTATTGTTTTTAATATCTATATTATTGTTTATCATATTATTTATTTCATTTTTTTGTTTAATCTCCGCCTCCACCAGACTGCAATTCAACAAAATAACTCCGAACAAACATAGGTTCAAACATTACCGCCATTTCTGCATTATTTCATGCATGCACCCAAATGAGACTTAATATTGTCCCAGCGCCAATGAAATTCACAGGTAATCCTCGAGACCTCACGCTGAATTGGATGTTGTCTGTACCCAAACTCGTACTTGCTTTGGTATTTCTACAGCTAGAAAGTCACGATTAGATGTTCACACCATGTGGGTATAGGCAATAACAAATATATCAATCTTGATTTTCTATTCCAGAATGCAACGGAAAGAAGGATCATTTAGAAGAATCTCGGACACTTTTAGAGAATTTACGAAATAATAAATTAAAGCATAAACTACCGGTGGATCATATCAAGAAATATACAATAGATTGGACAGAACATGGTAAGAGGAAGATCCTGGGTGTTTGTCTTATTTAATTGTCAAACCTGTGTTAAACCGATGCAATGGGACAACAATCCAAATGTAGGCCCAAATGAGTTCTAGTCCATATTCTTCAGAAGGAAAATGGACACCAAACCCGAACACAGTCCCTTTGTTTCCGAAATAAACCGATCTCTAGGCCAAACAAAAACCACCAACAATCTATTCGCTATCCATCATCTCAACTATTTAGCGTCGTGGGCTTTTCCCGGCTTCCTTCTCTGCTAAAGAACCCTACACGAACGCCAAACATTGAGATGGAAATTAAACATTTTTAGTCCAGACTTTTCGTAACCCTGTATGTGCAGGATGAATGTAAAACACCACTGGTCATTAACATCAGTAGTAAATACAACTTCCTCGCAAAATGAGAACATAGTTGTCTCCCTTCAGTAAGTTTAAATATAGGCATCTCCCCTCGGTAAAGGTGAGTACATCTATCACTCTTGCCCGGTAGAAGACGTGACTGCTTGCAAAGTCCTTCAACACCCCATATCAAACAAGCTACATAACAATAGCAATCACAAAAACTACTAACATATACTACCCAACAGTATTTGTTAATATTAGATGAATAAAACCGAGCGCTACTCTCTTCGTGATTCCACCCAAGTCCACCAGCATCTTCTATGAAATAAAACAAAGTACGAACAATCCAAACCATTAGACAAAAATACGGTATTGGCAAAATAGTGTAATAAGGCTAAATAGTATAATCATCATATGTCAGCGCCACAAATAGCGTCGTTCTGTCTGGCATCCAAGTATTGATGAATATCATCTTACCCAAACATTTGGTTGATATTGGCTGATACCCTATAGTATCCTACACGCCCAAACTAACAATCTGAAAACTAACCAAAGAGCCACCAATATAATTTATCCAAAAGGCGACTAACAACCGAAAACATCATACAAGTGTCCACCAGCGACTAGCATCCCGTACCCATAACATTCACGTGTTATTTTACTAATATTTAGGAGATCACGTGGCTAAGTGGGTAAGGTGCTGGCTCGCTAGCCTGGGGGTCGAGTGTTTCATCCCTGCATTGGCCGAGAAACTTCATCTCGATTTTCCGGCGTGGTTTCCCCCTGTCAGTGATGCAGACGAAGTGCCTAAAAAGGACAACTGCCTGGTCTTTTGGATGGGACGAAAACAGAGGTCCCGTGTACACATTGGCGTGCACGTAAAATATCCCTTGGCAGTTAGAATTCAGTTGCTGCCCGGGCAAAATTTCCCTCATAGCACACTGTGTGCCCGTGATATATATATATATAACCTCTATTATAGGTGTTGATCCAACTAAAGAAGAAAGTCATAAATTGTATATCAGTAAATTAGCTGATGATTTTGAGAAAAGTATAAAAGATGGTATTGAGAGAGCTATACAAGACGAACAGTCTAACATTTTAAATAATACAATCTGCCAGGAAGTTATTCAACATACGAAGTTCTGTAAAGAAAAATGTCATTCATTTTATGGTAGAAAACAGACTTTTGATGTAAGTTAATATTTATCTGTTCGGTCTATTACCTTAGAGCGCATTGAGATCGCGATAAGCTCATAGTCCATTACCCTAGAGCGTATTGAGATCGCGATAAGCTCATAGTCCATAGCGTATTAAGATCGTGGATAAGCTTATAGTCCATTATAATGTACTTTACCGTATTGTAGTCGTTCATTAACTCATAGTCCATAATGTACGGTAGCGTATTTGCGGTCGTGCATAAACTCATAGTCCATTACCCTATACTATAGTCTATTGAGGTCGTACTTAACTCATGATCCGTTACCCTATATTATAACCTATTGAGATCTTACTAAACTCGTGGTATATTTAGCCATCAGAAGATACAGATCATGGCTAAATTTATATAGCCCAGTGATCAAGGTCTTACAAGATAGCTAAGGTGAGAGTGGTTATACAAGATGATTCATAGTTCCATGAACTATTTCTCCGATAGTTCCATTGGAAGATTTTTACTGTACCTGGCGTAAGTGCATTCGTCGGCTGTGGGACAATCCATGTCGTACACACAATGTCCTTATTCCATTAATTTGTCAGGATTATACTATAGAAGCTCAGCTTCATAAACGATTTGTAAAACAGTTTATTAGTTCAATTCAAAATAACAATGAATGCATTAAAATATGTGCCCGTCATGCCTTACATGGTAGCTCGTCCAATACTTGTAATAACATTGTAGATTTTTTGTTTTTGTTTTACGTGTAGTGCAGTCCTCCTGCATTTACTATTAGTTATGTATGTAATAGATACGATTTATATAATATAAAAGTAAATAAACTTTTAAACCTGATAAATAAATTGGATAATACCAATGTAAATCAGTCTGATCTCAAAAGAGCTGGTCAAATTGTCGATATGATAAATATGCGTGAGTCGCACAAAATTTACTCACATAAAGAAGATATTAATGAAATAATCACTTATTTATGCATTGACTTAATATATTTATGTATATTGTAAATATTGTAAAAGTGTACATTAATGTACGAATAAATGTGAAATAAATAAATAAATATCATCGAAATTCCAATTTGCCTCACAGTGTATTGTGACAATTCTAATTTGTCTCACGTTGTATTGTGACAATTTCAGTTTGTCTCACAATGCATTGTGACAATTTCAGTTTGTCTCACGGTGTATTGTAACAAACTCGAGTTCGTTAAATATGATCTGCTGTTATTGATTTGTAATTCTATGCAGGAAACAATATAGTTTAAATTTACGGGCGGTATATTATCTGATAGTTTGGATCTATAGACGGTAAATAATGTGATGTTTGTATTACAGATTATAGATGATTATATGACCAACAACAGTGACGAACCCCTGGTAATACACGGTTCATCTGGTTGTGGTAAAACATCCATTGCTGCCATGGCAGCTAAAAATACATTTGACAAGAAAAACGGAGAGAAAACAACAATAATTATACGGTATGATATATATTATATAAGTTTAATGTTTTGATTATTTTGTTTTACGGTATCATATGATTATATATCAGTCTGCTGGTTAGATTATTTTGTTATACATAATTACAAGTCTTATTTACTTGATTGGCTACTTTCACAAGTCTATAGGAATATATGGGACTCGTAATGGGTACAAAAATTTTGTTATTTCGAAAAGTATTTGTAAATTTCCTAAGAATATAGAGTTTTGATGCCTGTTAAGGCTGTTTGATATATTTAATTCTCCAACCTCGTGGGGGTTCTCCGGGTCCTCCGGTTTCCTCCCACGGCTAAAGACCCCTACGCGAAAGCAAATTATTGAAATACAATTAAACCATATGTTAGTCCCGAAATGACCTAGTTTGTGTCGAGTGGAAGTTAAACCCCATTTCTATCTATATATTATTTCATTCTTGTTGTATTATTTAGATTTTTGGGAACGACTCCTGATAGTTCGAACATCAGTGCCTTGTTATACAGTGTTATTAGTCAGATTGAACTAGTTTATAATGAAGAACCTATTAAACAGGGATTGGTGAGTACCATTATATAAAAACCGTTTCAACAGGGATTGGTTAGTGTCGCTTGGCCTATATAAAATATAAAATAAATAATATATAAAAGTCTATCATATCTGGAAACCAATTACTTCATCTAATCATCCCGAGTGAAAACCCCACTACACTACAGCTACGACGCATAGTTTTCAATAATACAGAAAGTCCATCATAATGTATTCGAAGATCCATTACAAAACGTGGTCTGGTGCGTAACGAGAGTGTCACTATTTATAATGCTCACCAATAGTGATGTATATTATTGTTCATTGATAGACAAATAGGTACATATTTGTCTTCTCTTATTGAAGAGTCTAAAGGATTTGACAGAGGAATTTCACCGGAGTTTAAAACATGCAGGGAAACGCCATCCAATGTTGGTACTACTCGACTCTTTAGATCAATTAGATACCACAGGTGGCGCTCGTCAGTTGTCATGGTTACCACGTAAATTACCTGAGTATGTTAAGATGATCGTATCAACGCTACCGGAAGCTGAATATGAATGTCTTCCAAAACTTCAGGTAGTATAATCAGAATATATTGAATTTAGTGAGGACTACAGATAATAGTCTAGTACGTCTCGGTGTTGAAAAGATACCCAATTAGAAAAACTGAAAATCGAGGATTAGAAGTTTAATTCTGCTATGAAATTGTTGCTCAAATTATCTATATTATACAAACACATAGAAGATAATCCAAATTCAAAGCCATGGTTGGGTTGTTGATAATAATGATAACCAATATTAGAGTAGGTAAAAATAATAATAATAATCCTTGATATCTTTAGCACAAAATTACTTTTCAATAGTTTCTATAGCGCATTGAAATCATTGTGAATAAGCTTGGAGAAAAAGTAGGTATACTTGTAATAGACATTTAAACATAGTCTTGGGTTCATATCACTTTTAAATTATTAGCTTTTAAAGCAAACCTAACTACTCAATTATTATAACTTCCATAAGACCATTCAAAGGCCATTATAATTACTGTTAGCTATTGAAACGGCCCTAACCATAAAAACAACACGGTACCTTTATTTTGTAGGCGATGTTTTCTAAACCATCATGCTTTCTACCAGTAGAAACGTTATCTAATGATGACGTAGAGGGTATTCTCCACAAGTGGCTGGAGACCAAACAAAGAAAACTCCTGGAATCACAGTTAAAAATAGTTCTAGACGCTTTTCAGCAGTGTCCATTACCGTTATTTCTAAAACTATCATTTGACGAGGCGTGTCGATGGAAATCATTTACTCCACCAAGTGTATCAACTCTACAGACCACAGTTCGTAATGTGATCAATGATTTATTTATTAGAGTCGAATCGCTACATGGACAATTACTTGTATCTCGAGCACTTGGCTATCTTACTTTAAGTAAGTAATTGTACTTTTCAAATAACAATTGCTGATTTGAAGAAAACTGCTGCTGCCATGCCCAGGCCCGTTTACATTCAGAGCGGTCTCCTTTAATGTATGGTCCAATTTTGCGGGCCGGAAGTCGAGCCGGAAATCACGGTGGGGATTATTAAGCTTTGATTCAATTCGTCACATACAGGATCTGCGAGATGGACATAAAACCGAGTTGAACAGATTTGTAAAACATCCAATGGAATGTTAAATGCAAAATGCGCTCCCACCACAAACCTTTAAAATACACCAATAACATAAGACACAACTCCACAAATATATCATAAACTTTTGTAACCAATGATATTGATTGAAATCAGAAATTAGTTCTGGATTAGCCACATTCGACGTGTCGAGTTCAAGTTTTAATAGAACAAAGTTTGGCTGTGGGGGGCATAAATCCATATACATGTATCTGAACTATTAGTTTGTGATGGTATCAATTGGCATTGTTATGAGTAATGTGCCCGTAATGACTACTTCCAGGTAGTGGCGGTTTGACGGAGACGGAATTAGAAGATATTCTGTCATGTGATGATGACGTATTAAATGACGTATATATGTACTGGACGCCACCTATACGTAGATTACCTCCCCTACTACTCGTCAGAATCAAGGCTGAATTAGGACAATATTTTGGTAGTTATATTAATAATATTATCTTACTTTTAAAAAGCAGTCAATTTCGATTATAATCAAATTTTAAAATGTATTATTATATTTATTGTTTTGGTTTTTAACAGGGACTGAAGACTGGTAAATAATTCAATTTGTTAGTATATATTTCATTTAATGCTGATCGAGTTTTGGAGATTTATTTATTTATTCGTTTTTTATATTATTTAACTAAGTTAATAGAGGGGTTGATGGAGTTCGGGTGTCTTATTTATTTATTTAACATTTATTTCATTTAATAAAGTTGATAGAGAAGCTGATGGAGTTCGGGGGTTTTATTTATTTATTCATTATTTTTTTTTTAATTAAGTTGATAGAGGAGCTGATGGAGTTCGGGTGTTTTATTGGTATCATCGTCAGTTCATAGAAGCCGCTACTTATAGATATTGTTCAGATGGTAAAATTAAAGAACAGATGTCTGGTGTCATAGCGGATTTCTTCTCGGGTATCTGGGCAAATGGTGAGTAATAATAGTAGTATATAATCCACTAAGGAAGCGTTTTTATTGGCGTCGATAGATCTTGTGTGACCGTTTGACATAATATATACTAAAAAACCTTGGAATATAGAAAATAATAAGCGTACTTAAACCTATATCCTCGACAATATTGTTTGCATTGACCTTCACGTGAGGTAAGTATACTGATGACGTTGGCTGATACACGGCAGCCATTTTTATTTGGTGTTTTTAAATGATGCGTACCGGGTATTGAAGCCATCTTCGTCCCTGTCCTAACACCCGATTAAAAATGGCTTTTGGGGGTTTTTTTTGTCCTACATGTTTGCTCCCCAATTTAGTTTTATGCATGGTCAAATAACGTCAAAACAAATATTACTTTTGAGAAAGTGCCTAAGCTAAATTCATAAACAAATTTCAGGTAAAGCCAAACCGTTTAAAACCAAAAAAGGTGAAGCATCAGAAGCCGATCGTTATGTGACGTCACAACCTGTAAAGCTAGGAGAATCGTATAATTTTAGGAAGTTAAACAATCTACCTCATCACAGACAACAAGCTAATCAACTAGATCTATTAAAATCAGAATGTCTGTGTAACTTTCACTTTATACTACATAAAATAAAAGCATCAGGGTTAAGGTACGGAACCATTTTAAATTAATTTTCAGTTTTCTGGGTTAACCTTGTATATAGCCTAAGCTTTTTTTCAGAATAGTAACACCCTCAGTGTACAATGTATATATTTCTTTTGTCATGGACCCGAAACAAACTGAAATCATCCGGGTGATCCTTAACTTATGGATAATAACATACCTTTATTATAGATTGTTTAGCATACTGTAGAAACTTCATAAATCCCCATTGCGAAACATGCACGACCACATGTTCCGATAACCCATGTATTTCATCCTTCTGTTAACTTCAGGCCTGTGTTGGATGATTTCTCGTCAGCTAAAGAACGGTTTGTTGATGACGAAGATATTACATCTATCTGCGACGCCCTACAGTTATCACAACGTTCATTGCAATATAATTCTAACGAACTACCATCACAATTACTGGGACGTTTAAAACCTACCAAGGTATCTATTAACTTTTAGGTTTAATCATATTTTCGGAGAACAGCTATTCGTGTATTATCCTTTGTTCCATTTGAGTATCACCCGACTATCAGCATTTCGTTTCTTACCAAACCGACCATCATCATTTCGTTTCTTACCAAACCGACCATCATTATTTCGTTTCTTACCAAACCGACCATCATTATTTCGTTTCTTACCAAACCGACCATCATTATTTCGTTTCTTACCAAACCGACCATCATTATTTCGTTTCTTACCAAACCGACCATCATTATTTCGTTTCATACCTCTCCAACCACCAGTATTTCGTTTAGTACAACCCGACCTTCTATCATATCTACCAATAATGTTTCATATAATCTCTGAGCTTTAAAACCGCTGTCGCTTAGCTTTAGCACCTCTAAAACCCGCTATCTCTTAGCTTTAGCACCTCCTAAACAGCTATCTCTTAGCTTCAGCACCTCCTAAACCGCTATCTCTTATTTTTAGCACCTCTAAAACCCGCTATCTCTTAGACTCAGCACCTCTAAATCTGCTATCTCTTAGCTTCAGTTTATCTTGTAGATTTTTGTTTTTTTGTTTTGCGTGTAGTACAGTCCTTCTGCATTTACTATTAGAGTAGAGTTTTAGCCCTTCGTACTCCAGAATGTTCTCGTTGTCGGGCTTTGCTCCTGTTAGCTCACTACATTTTTTTTTTTTTTTTTTCATTTTTTTAGCGTTTTCCATTTATTTATTTTTTAGCGTTTTCCGAGTTTCTGTCCGGATTATCGCCCTTATTGTTAAAATTATTTGACGTTCTAACACCTGACGTCAATTGGCTGACTATCGCCATTGAAGAGACGACCACTTACAAGATCGGTCGCATTTTATTTTATTTTATTTTTTTTGTTTTTTTTTTTGTTACGTCTTTTATGTAAATCATTTTAGTGAAGCCTGTACCAAGACAGGCCCGGGACTGTACAGCGCAGTGGACGCTTACGGATGGCCCCCGGATCCATTCACTTGATTTGATAGTTGTTTAGTTTTTGCAATGTCTATTTTCTGTCTTGTCTGCAGGTTTATCTTGTAGATTTTTTGTTTTGCGTGTAGTGCAGTCCTCTTGCATTTACTATTAGCTTTAGCATCTCCTTAACTACTATCTCTTAGCTTCAGTATCTCTTAAACCGTTATCTCTTAGCTTTAGCACCTCTAAAACCTCTATCTCTTAGCTTTAGCATCTCCTAAACTGCTATCCCTTAGCTTTAGCACCTCTTAAACCTCTATCTCTTGGCTTTAGCACATCTAAAACCTCTATCTCTTAGCTTTAGCATCTCCCAAACCGCTATCTCCTAACTTTATCACCTCCAAAACCGCTATCTCTTAGCTTTAGCATCTCCAAAACCGCTATCTCTTAGTTTTTGCATCTCCTAAACCGCTATATCTTAGCTTCTGCATCTCTAAAAGCGCCATCTCTTCGCTTTAGCGTCTCCTTAACTACTATCTCCTAGCTTTAGCATCTCCTAAACCGCTATCCCTTAGCTTTAGCACCTCTTAAACCTCTATCTTTTAGCTTTAGCACATCTAAAACCCGCTATCTCTTAGCTTTAGCTTCTCCTAAACTACTATCTCTTAGCTTTAGCTTCTCATAAACCGTTATCGCTTAGCTTTAGCTTCTCCTAAACTGTTATCTCTTAGCTTTAGCATCTCCTAAACCGTTATCTCTTAGCTTTAGCATCTCCTAAACCGCTATCCCTTAGCTTTAGCATCTCTAAAACCACCATGTCTTAGCTTTAGTATCTCCTAAACCGCTATCTCTTAGCTTTAGCATCTCCTAAACCGCCATCTCTTAGCTTTAGCATCTCCTTAACTACTATCTCTAAGCTTTAGCATCTCCTTAACTACTATCTCTTAGCTTTAGCATCTCCTTAACCGCTATCCCTTAGCTTTAGCATCTCTAAAACCGCCATGTCTTAGCTTTAGTATCTCCTAAACCGCTATCTCTTAGCTTTAGCATCTTCTAAACCGCTATCCCTTAGCTTTAGCATCTCTAAAACCACCATGTCTTAGCTTTAGTATCTCCTAAACCGCTATCTCTTAGCTTTAGCATCTCCTAAACCGCCATCTCTTAGCTTTAGCATCTCCTTAACTACTATCTCTAAGCTTTAGCATCTCCTTAACTACTATCTCTTAGCTTTAGCATCTCCTTAACCGCTATCCCTTAGCTTTAGCATCTCTAAAACCGCCATGTCTTAGCTTTAGTATCTCCTAAACCGCTATCTCTTAGCTTTAGCATCTCCTAAACCGCTATCCCTTAGCTTTAGCATCTCTAAAACCACCATGTCTTAGCTTTAGTATCTCCTAAACCGCTATCTCTTAGCTTTAGCATCTCCTAAACCGCCATCTCTTAGCTTTAGCATCTCCTTAACTACTATCTCTAAGCTTTAGCATCTCCTTAACTACTATCTCTTAGCTTTAGCATCTCCTTAACCGCTATCCCTTAGCTTTAGCATCTCTAAAACCGCCATGTCTTAGCTTTAGTATCTCCTAAACCGCTATCTCTTAGCTTTATAATCTACACCACAATATCCGTCATTCTATATTGATAGTTTTGTATTAGAAATATTGCAGGACGCTTTTATTATCTCTTCGTTTACATCGCCGTCCTAAAGCTATTCGTTTTGGTATGGAGTATCAAGGGGTAATAGTGACCTTAGCACTTCTCATAATATTCAAAACAAACAGGAATTATGGTCGTTAATTTGTTCATTAGAAGACATGATTTCTTTTTATTCTTGACTATTTTCACGAAGTCCACTAAACGATCATATTTCCTACTTCGCTAATATTGATTATTCAAATCCGCCCCTACAAGATTTATGTTGATATTTCATACAAAAGGGATTCCAAATTGAAACAAACACCATCATTGTTTTTTATTTGTTATTCACAGAGTCTACAGCCTCTACTAGACGATTGCAAAAATTCTCCTTTCTACTATTTGCTACCAGATAAAACTATTTTAGCACAGCCTGGTGGATCTTTATTATATTGTTTATCTGATCATACTGGTGATATACGGGGTCTAGATATAACTAAAGATGGCGAATTAGCTGTAACATGTAAGGGACATAACTCTTGTTAAACTGTTCATCTAATCATACGGACACGACTCACTAAACTTTCCTACATTTTCTGCAACGTTTTGGTGAATATTGATCGTTTTGAGATGGGAGGACCCAAGAGTTGAAATGTAATGCCGAAAATTGCATGTTTACTTGTCTATGCTTCCAGCTTGTGTATGAAAAATCTCATACGTGCTTTCGCTTCATTTTATTAACATATAACACAATCAACCCTGCATAGTATATGAATCTAAATACACATTATTTTCACGATATCGTCCATCTTGAATGTTGACGCTTTCAGTGAGAACTCGTATACCCCGCCTTGTACACGTGAATTGTAACTAAATATAGATAAAAACAGTAACAATTGTGTCTGAATGTCGGAATTATTATTTTTTGTAACACATGGCGATAAGAAATTAATTGTAAAATCTAGTAATTAAAATTTACTTTTGTCTTCAGGTGCGACGGATAGAACAATCAAAACCTGGTCAGTAAAGTCAGGTAAACTTGTACGATCTTATGATATCGGGGTAGACGATCTAGAGTATCTCAAGCTCTGCCACAATGACCAAATCATTGTGGTTTCCGGAAATTATTACATTGTTGGCGTTAACTTTTTGACCGGAGTTAAACTGTATGGGATACGGACGGAATCTAAAAGTAATTTCTGTGTTGCTGGTGAAGATAAAGATGTGCTTGGAATATTTCAACAGAAGGGTGTGTCATTGTACAATGCTTTAACAGGAGAGCCACAAGGACATGCTCTGTGTCCACATCTGGTGAGACCGAAGATGTTTCGAGAAGAGGACCTTTGTACTGGTATGGGCTGTTTCGTTACTCAATTAAAGTTTTAATAGATACATGTGTTATAAATTGACCAACAATATCAACCTATCGTACATCTTAACTTTGCTGATTAGAACCCAAACCTCAATTCTTTTAGAGTTTAACTGATTAGAACCCAAACCTCAATTCTTTTAGAGTTTAACTGATTAGAACCCATAAAATCTCAATTCTTTTAGAGTTTAACTGATTAGAACCCATACCTCAATTCTTTTAGAGTTTAACTGATTAGAACCCATAAAATCTCAATTCTTTTAGAGTTTAACTGATTAGAACCCATACCTCAATTCTTTTAGAGTTTAACTGATTAGAACCCATATTCAAATTCCTTTAGAGTTTCTGATTACTTGGACAATAACAAATTCACAAAATGTCTCAAGAATCCGAGAAAAGAACCCATAGATTATGTATAAGGGCCAATGTGTGCCCAGAACCATGGGACACGGGGTTCAATTCGTCTCATTCTTGAACGGACCATATCGGATGCCCCTGCAACCTGCTGAACGGTATTTGGATATTCCTTAAACCTAGCTGGATCTGGGCAACGAAATTATCGGTTACGAAGACAACTAATAATGCTCTATACATTATAATTGGTTATATAATTAGTTATATAATGTCCTTTAAATAAGGAATCCTTATTGGAACCAGCCCAACATATCTGTCTGATCTAATTTGTGTGTATACTCCTCAACGTAATTTACGATCCCAAGACCAACATTTACTTGAAGTTCCCAAATTTAACCTTCAAACTTTCGGATACAAATCTTTCCGGTTCACAGCTCCAAATTTATGGAATTCATTACCATTAAGTGTAAAATGTGCCCCTTCATTGGAATCATTCAAATCCAGATTAAAGACTCACCTGTTTAATTGTGAATACAGTTGTATTTGACCGAATATACTGTTGTGTAAATAGTGAATGATACACAGTGTACATAGTGTTTGGCGCTTTGAGCATGCATACCTGTATGCAAATTTGCGCATTATAAATATACACTATTATTATTATTATTATTAGACAGCCAAATATAAGTAATACGAAATTTAAAAGGCCATAATTTACGTTGGGGATTCATCGATTGTAATAAATACTCTGATCCAATCTATTGTTTATGATTGTCCGGTATATGACTTCGAACGGGTGCAGGCATCCTCAATCAACCCGAAGTGTTAGATCCAGAAGCAGGATTTGCAAGCAACCGTCCTGTTGGAATATAAACGGGCAATAGCTTTATGCTGCATTGGTGTGATCTGTATTATCTCAGATACTTCTACTGGGGACACTTGTAGTTGTCGAGTTGCCGTTTCCATTAGCACAGTGGGAGTAGAAAAGTGGGACGTTAAACCCCCGTTCATTGTAGTTGCCCAGTCAGCAGGTGCTTGATAACGAAAATAGAAATGAACTGGGGTTTTACGTCCTACTGTTCTGCTCCGAACTGGGCTAATGAAGATGAGTACAGTTAAGAGAATCATTGTTAAAACGTAGCTATTTTATAGAAATATAGTAATAGTTATCCATAGAACTGTTGTGTTTATTTTTTACATTAACTTGAACGATTTTCAGGTCAAGGTAGATATATGGCTTGTCTAGATAATGACAATTACAGGGTAGCCATATTTGATGTTATTCAGCAGATGTTCCTACATCTATGTACAATATATCCTGAGTATAAAGATGAGGAGGGTAATATGGTGAGAAATACAGTAGATGCAATGGTCATCTCACCAGATGAGAAATATATCATTATGTCTAATTATACCGACAACATACCTCTTGTATATAATATAAAAACCATGTACCAGGTGAAGACGTTAACGTGTATGTTTCAATAATTCAATATAAAACTTTAGTCAGTCTTCATGAAAACTCTAATTAAGTTTACATGTCTCCATAAAATTAATAAAAGTAGACTCGTTGTGAAACCATTACACATATTGATTGGGATATAACGTATTAGTGTTTATGTTTTTCTGTCTGGAAGATGTTTTTGTTCCCAAATCACTAACCCTGACCCACTTGTATCTGGTCGTCGCTGTCCCAGCAATTGTATAATGGGTTCCCTGTTGACCTGTCTTGATCAATCTATGTCACATTTGATTAATCTAAACAAACTATCAACCTTTGTTGATGATCAATTTTTGTTGGGTTTCCAAGAAATATATTCAAAGATAACGTAGATTACTTCATTCAAATCTAGTATATCTAATATATATATACACATTTGTTATGTAACTTGTAACGTCTCTCCGGTTTCGTATAGTTAGTGTCCTCAGATAATAGGCTCAATTCATATCGACATACCTGTACAACCCCTGTCCCAATACCTTTATCACGGGCCATTTAGTTATACCTACACAAAATACGCTTAATTCAGTGTCGTCATACCTGTATAACACCTGTGCCAATACATTTATCACGAAAGAACCACGTAGCCAGGTTCGTGAATGACAATCTATTTTACTTTTCAGGAGACACTAAAGGTAGAGCTGGAAATTTTCGATTTACCCCTGATGGTAAATACCTGTATTTTCCTGTTTTAAATGACGTCATGGCATATAATCTAGAAACAGGGGAGAGATTTATTGCCCTTCATCATACCTCGTCTGTTGGTTTAGTAAGTACCCAAGATATGAAAAGCATGGTGACGATTGGAGATGATCGTATCGTTAGAATCTGGGATCGTAACAAAGATGAAGGCGAAAACGATAGCAAGAAGCAATTAAATACGCCACAGACGAAGGCTTTCCGGTAATATACAGAGCTATTTTTATTTATCAAATCGTCTACTTTCGGAATTCGTGGATTCTTTTACGCGAAACGTCAACACAAACCTTGTTCCTTAAACAATGTTTTAAGTCTACTACGATTCGTTAACAAATTTCCAACAGCCAATTATTAATCCAGTAGACGTGGTACAAGGGTTAATCAGCGAAATGCATGTATGAGATGTGTTGTTGACGTTTGGGAAAGTAGACGAGGGGAAATGTGTAGGGAGTGATAGTTAGATGTATTATGAATGGTTAGAGTGGCTGTGGTGTTACGGTGAATTACTATGCCGCCACCGTAACACCACAGCTTTATGATTTGTTAGACAGGAGTGATGTAATAAGTCCGACAATAATAAATAACATATTTCTGATTTTATTGTCGTCTTTTCCCACTTGCACTGGTTGTACGCCATTTTGAAACTAGCTGGCGAAGACAGCTCGGGCGGCGATTGTTCGACTCCGGGCTGCTCTGTCAGTGTCTAGCAAACGCATTTAGTTTTAATGGATCAGATATTTATATATTATTATAGTCTACCTGTTTTAATGGATAACCCCCGATATTTCCTGATCAGATATAAACAAGTTAACATCAACTATCTACAGATCAATGATCTAGCTACAAATTCACTGGTCAAAGAAATAAAGGTTTCGTTTTATTTTTCAATTTTACAATTTCGTTTGTTGCCTTCTTTCTGCACTATTAACCCTCCGATGGTTTCTTAGATTTCAATTAAATGTAAAAGAGTCATAGTGATGAAATTGTAAATGTAGTTTTATATAGAAATGAAATGAAATGAAATGAAATGAAATGAAATGAAATGAAATGGGGTTTAACGTCCTACTGTTATGCACCTAACCTTGGTTAATGAAAGACGGGCATACGTCATTCAGTGTGCTATGCGGGAAATTTTGCCCGGGCAGTGGCGCTACGGCCTACTCTTATATCGAATTTGAACTGCCAAGTGATCATTTTTGTGCACGACAATGTGTACACGGGACCTCGATTTTTCGTCCCATTCGAACGACTAGACAGCTGTCCTTGTCAGGCCCTCCGATCTGCATAGTTTTATATAGAGATACAAACATTAAAGAATGGAGATAGTAATACAACTGTAAAACAAAACAAAACATATCATTACTGGAGATGCGGGTGGTCGGTTAAAAGGTTCCGCTATCCAAGTTCTTATCAAAATAATATCCCATTATACCAAGGGCTTGGTGATTGGTTAGGACTCTAAATGTTTACAGAGTGGCCCAAATCATTATTATTACTGCCACTGTTAAAAAAAAACAGAACAAGTTTAGTCTGTATTATTTAGTTGAGCTGTATTGTCAGAACAAGTTTAATCTGTATTATTTAGTTGAGCTGTATTGTCAGAACAAGTTTAGTCTGTATTAAGCTGTATTGTCTGGACATTGTATATATCATTATAGATTGGAAAGGTTAATTTTATTTTACTTGTGGATGATACAAGATGTCTGATTCAACATGACAAGAAGATGTCCCTGTTGGATCTACAAACAGCATCTATAATACGGACATACCCAGGTCAAGAGTCGCCCAAATCATTTACAGATCCAGTTTTAAATTCAGCAAAAACAGGTCTGCGTGACAAAAGTATTTCTGTCACATATTAAATTTTAAACATTAAAGTATTCATATAGCGCCTAAACACCAAATGAATTGTTCCACCACGTGTAGTTGGGACAAATAAGTTTTGAGTCTTTGTTTGAATATGTCAATTAATTCAGAGTCTCTCCAGGTTGCTATTGGATGAGATTGAATTCCATAATTTAGGTAAAGAGAATTGGACGGTTCGTCTACTCATTTAAAGGTTGGATTGTGGAATAACAATACGGTTTTTATCTTCTGAACGGACTCAACGGAGAGATCGACTTTGATATTAATTCTCTTATGTAATCTGGGGCCAAACCGTGTAATGCTTTGTAAGTCAATGGAAAAATTTCGTATTCAATTCGGTATAATAATAAAATAAAACCAAGTACAAACAATCCAAACCATTAGACAAAATTCGAAGTCCTAAAAAAACGCTATCACGTGACTGTAAATGTATATATATGTATATTTATATAATTTTTACACCCTGTCACGTGACTGTAAATATATATGATGTTTATTTATAGAGTTTTACACCCTATCACGTGGAAGAATGAACATAAAGAAATATAATATTGAAACTGGTGTTTGTGAGATTATCAAAGGTTGTGGTGAAAAACTCGGAGATTACATAGTGAGTACTAGTATGTAACGAATGAATGAATGAATGCAATGGGGTTTAACGTCCTACGCTTCTGCACCTAACCTGGGATTATTGAAGACGGGTATACGCAATACAGTGTGCTATGAGGGAAATGTGACCGGGCAGCAACTGAATTCCAACTGCCAAGGGATCTTTTACGTGCACGCCAATGTGTACACGGGACCTCGGTTTTTGATCCCATCCGAACGACTAGGAAGATGTCCTTGTCAGGTCCTCCGTATGCATCACTGACAAGGGGAAACCACTCCGGAAAATCGAGATGAACTTTCTCGGCCAATGCAGGGATCGAATACCCGACCTCCAGGCTAGCGAGCCAGCACCTTACTCACTTAGCCACGTGATCCCCAGTATGCAACGTATGTTGTCATCTTATTGTATGTACATTAACGTATATTGTCGCCTTAGTGTGTATTTAAAGTAGATAAATCTATATTCTTTTTAACCTAAAATTGGTCAAACATCACTGATAAACAGACATTTTTAACAGCGTTTATTGAAATTCTGGTTTGGTTTGCCATTTAACTCGCTCCTTGTCAGGTACGAACCCCTTCCTTGTCAGGTACAAACCCTATCTTTGTCAGGTACAGACCCTCTCTTTGTCAGGTACAAACCCCATCCCTGTCAAGTACAAACTCAAAATCAATACCACAGCAAGTGACTCAGTGGCACATCTTATACCACAGTGAACAGACGAGATCGATAACCACCACGACTTCACGTGTTTCCAAGTTTTGTCATGAAGGAAACATCATCATCATTACTGACACTTGTTGACATAATATAATGTTTTAAATCTTCGTCTGTAAGCTTACTCTTCCGGACACCTGTTACCACTGTTTGTCGTGTATTTTGTACACGGTGAACAGTCCATATGCTGATTACACTATTTTGCCATATTACCCTATTTTGCCGAAACCGTTTTTTTTAGGACTTCGAATTTTGTCTAATGGTTTGGATTGTTTGTACTTGGTTTTATTTTATTCATATTTAGGTAAATAAAACTTGTACTGTTCTGGCTGCATTCACACATGACGATGAATGTGTTGTTTTCTTTGATCTCGTCAACAAGCACGTGATGTATCAATTAACACCAGAGATGATTGGAGGGGAAAAAAGAAAGAATTTTATGAACGATCGCCTGGTGAGCGACGATGGTCGTTATTTATTATTTCAACACCAGCAAGTACCACCTGTTCTTAAAGGAGTCGAAGATGCAGAGTCGACTGAACTGCTTGTGGTGTGGAATATACCAGATAGTAAGTAAAGTGTTTTACATTCGAGGAGCGAGGAATGGCAATAGTTGGAATGAATTAACGAATGAAATGGGATTTAACGTCCTACGCTTCTACACCTAACATGGACTAATTGAATACGGGTATACGCCATACAATGTGCTGTGAGGGGCATTCCAACTGCTAAGGGATATTTTACGTGCACGCCCATGTGTACATGGGACCTCGGTTTGTCGTCTCATCCGAACGACTAGGTGATAGTTAGGTGAGAAGGGAACTGAACGTGGGTTTTTTCCTTGTCTCACTAGTAGTCGCTTCCTCTCTGACCATCGAGAAACACTTGTGGAAAAATAAATAGCAATGGGATTTAACGTCCTGAAATGAAATGAAATTGGGTTTAACATCCTACTGTTCTGCTCGAACTGGGCAAATGGAGACGGGTATACGACATACAGTGTGTTATGAGGGTTATTTTGCCCGGACTTTGGCACCATGGCCTACTCTTATTTCGAACTCCAACTCCCAAGAATTCTTTTACGTGCACGTTAATGCATAGACGGGACTCAGGTTTTTCGTCCCATCCGAACGACTAGACAGCTGTCCTTGTCAGGCTTTTGTCCTGCACTAGTTACAGAGTGGAGACCAAGCGGAAAATCCCGATAAAATGAAATGTGGTTTTACAGCTGGTCAGCTGTGAGTATACCAGACAGTAAGTAGGGTATTTTACATGGCACGGTATTCGGGATTCGCCACTACATGTAAAACAGAACGACCTACTGTATGGGTAAGTGAACGTTTGTTGACCGACTTACAAGGAGACGACCGTTTGTTGAGCGAAAATAGTGTCAGCTGGTTTGTTGGCGTGCACGGGGCAGCCCTCTCCTGAACTCACCTTCATTAAGCATGTATCGTAACAACAATCCCTAGCTGTGTACAGGCCCGTAGCCAGGGGGTGGCACGAGGGGGCAACTGCCCTCCCAATACTGAGTCTTACCCCCCCCCCCCCCAATATCACAAGAAAATTGGCCTTTACCGCAAAATTCTTGCAGATGCCCATGCTAGTTGGCCCTTCCGAAAACATCTTTGCCCCTCCCAAAACAACTTCCTGGCTACGGGCCTGACTGTGTCAAAATTATATTTGGAAAGTGTTGAACCTGTTCTATCACACGGTATAATCAAAATAGTGTAATAAGCCAAAAAAGGGTAATCATCACATGGACTGTTCATCGTGTACCGTGGTAACAGGTGTCCGGAAGAGTAAGCTTACCCTTCCTGGCGCGCCACACCCGCCATAACTACACACATGTGATAATGGCTGACACCAACATTGTCCTTTAAGTATTTCTATCCGCCAATATTGAACACCTCAAGCTGTATCTGTAATATTTGTTATATTTTTAATAGAAAGGATTCACCACATACTGTACGACGAAGAATATGCAATTAAATATCACCATATTGAACACCTTAAGCTGTGTCTGTAATATCTGTTATATTTTAAATTAATAGAAAATATTCACCACATACTGTATGACGAAGAATGTGCAATTAAATATCACCATATGGACGTGAATGAAACTGATCTTGATGAAATGCCTGACATTGCCGTGAATGATTTTCATATCCTGGACGAGAAGACAGTGATTACTACTAATGATGATTATTTAATACGAGTGTATGATATTAAAACCGGTAAATACACACACATTCATTAATTGATATTGGCACTGGTAAATATAAACAACACACACATTCATTAAATGGTATTTATCACCTAATAATGCATTATACAGTAGATATCGCTTGTATACTGCGATATCTCCTTGGTCAATCAAAAAGAAACTATTTTTTTTTTCAAAGACCAGCTCATTTTTTTTTTATTAAAAGTAACTTCCTTCTTATTAAAAAGTTACTATTTTTATTTAATTGACCTTGATGGAAACACCGGGTCAAAATAAAGGACTTTGCAATGGTTGAATTGCTGTCTAAAAAAATGATGTATCACTACGCCATAATGCATTCATAGCAATATTATAGCAAAGAATTATATTTAATTATTTCTGCATGTAAGACGGGATTGGGTGATAAATAAAATCCCATACTCGTCTTTTTTTATATCAAAAAAGATTCATAGGAGATTCTCTATTTATACGGGTAAATATACACCCATTCATTAACTTATATTGGCACTGGTAAATATAAACAATACACACATATTGATAGTTGTACGGGTAAGTATGTAAATATACACAATTATGGCAAAGCCACTGGCCACGTGTCTTATATCCGCGTGGCGTGCAGCGGATGAACGCACCTGTTGCAGACAGGGGTTTTATGTTGTTTTATCAAACCACCCCCATAAAACGTTTAACGGAAATATTTTGTTTCTGTTTCAGGAAATCTTCTACATCGACTTGCTGGACATTTTAGTAATATTATGCTGGTATTAAATAAAGATAGTCCATTCCTTCTATCTTATGCAAACTGGAGCGAGGAGAACTGTATCAGACTGTGGGATAAACAAACTTTTCAATGTCTAGCATCATATTGTATAGAGACCAAGGTTAGTTTACACTCTCGGGCTAGAAACCAAGGTTAGTTTACACTCTCGGGTTAGAAACCAAGGTTAGTTTACACTCTCGGGCTAGAAACCAAGGTTAGTTTACACTCTCGGGTTAGAAACCAAGGTTAGTTTACACTCTCGGTTTAGAAACCAAGGTTAGTTTACACTCTCGGGTAATACCCCCATTTCACTGGGCCACGGAAGACTTGAGGAAGGAAATCTGTAAGTCTTTCCTCTCACTCCGTATGGCTCCGCAACGAAGCACAGTGAATCCGTAGTCATCCCTCGTCGTCCACAGACTTTTGCGAGCCCAAATTGTTCCGCGAACTTTCCTTTAAATATCGTTTGCGGACAAATTTTCGGTGCTCTTCCGCAATTCAACCGGGATCGATCCGAGAGTCATCCGCTGTTATTCTGTATACAAACGTATTTGCCGCAAGTTGTCCGCATGTATATCGCAGGTATTCCGTTTATAGATATTTCTACCTCGACGGCAGAGCTGCGGGAAAAAATCACAGAGAAATTGAGGAACACGTGGGAATGAGCACGGAAGACATAAGGATGATTTGCGGGCCACACTTAGCAGTAGCGAAATAACTGCGGTATCTGGCGTTTGGCACGGTAGAACTGTCGAATAATTGCTAAGTGCTGGCCTCCTATGCGGAATAAATGCGCAACAAGTGCGGACGATCTTCGGCAACAGCGTTTGGTCTCGGATCAAATTGGTAAAGAGCACATAATTTCGCCTATAAAGTAGCTGTTTTGAAGAGGAAAGCACATTATACCATGGACAACAGCGGAAAACTTGCGAATACTACGGATCGCTCCCGGTTTAACTGCGGAAAAGCACGAACAAATGTTTCCGCAAATGTTCTTTTCAATATATTCAAAAGAGCTTTTGCGGAAAATTGTGGGCGCGCGGAAGGCTGTGGATGATGTGGAATGAATTCAGATTCACTGCTCTTCCTAGCGGAACAATACGGTACTTTGCGGTATAATTGAGGTTTTGCTTCCGCAAGTCTTCCGCGGTCTAGTGAAATGGGGATATAAGTCCGTGCTTCTGCCTCCAAAACAGTGATTTTATCGGCGGAATCCGGTGTCATCCTTTGATCTTTACCAATTTTCCGCAAGTACGTGGCGATTGGTCCGAGACGAAATGCGGTTGCCGAAGATGGTCCGGGCTTGTTCCGCAGTCATTCCGAAGTTCTACCTTGCCAAACGAATTAGTACCACCAGCTACCGCAGTTATCCCGCGTATTTCCACCATTACCGAGTGTAGCCCGCAAGTTGTCCGAATATCTTCCGTGACGATCCGGGCGCATTCCTTAATGTTCCGCAGTTTCTTCGGCGCTTCGCCATAATTTGTACCGTAGTTTACCCGTATGTGTACCGAAGATACCGTTACTGTTCCGAAGGTACTCCGAGAGCGTGAGAAATGGATATTTTCCGTGGAAATTTGTTTCCACTTTTCCGCGTAAAAATGCCGAAGCTCTTCCGTAGAAGCCATTCCGCGGACGTCCGTGAGTACCGCAGCTTTCCGCAGCCCAGTGAAATGGGGGTATTAGAAACCAATGTATGGGCACCACGGTTAGTTTACGGATGTTCTAGTTATTATAAAGTAACAACAGCAATATAAACAAACTTCAATTTCCAGTCGTTAGTTTACCCCCTGGTTATGATGGGGTTCATAGAATCGATGAATTAACAAGAGACTATAAAACTATGTGGACCGAACCTGGTTTCGTTAGAAGAAAGTTGATGTTTTGGTGGTTGAAATCAAGCTACTTGTCATTTTTGCAACTCCTCAAATGAAAAATTGTAACACAAGTTTTCATAGTTTGCATACATCATACGCAGAATAAATTGCGATCATAATAAAAGTAGAAAGTTTCAAATCTCTAATTAAAACTCACTTTTGCGTGTCAAATTTTAAATATTGTGTACAGCGCAATAGAATTCTCATTGTTTGGAATTTAATGATGCTATAATTTGCGCCAATGAGCAGCCTTTTGGCGGGAATTCCAGCGCTATAAGATTATTATTATTATTGTTATTTTATCTACAGATAAAGACGCCCATGTTTACATCAGATGGATACTGTATCATAGCAACAAATAAAGATGGCGACTATGTCAGGTTTGATTTAAAAGGTGGTGAAAATATCTCCAAATATCAACCACCAAAACAACTTGAACAATATCAAGAACTGTTTAAACCTACTGGTAAGTCAGGTCTACACCTAGATCAACCAGGATTCACTCGGTATCCGCTAATACAATTCAGTTAATGTACGGTAAAGTGTACCTTACAGCAACAATTTTAGTTACTGGTTTTGAGTCATGCGGAATTATTCGTCCCAATTAATGTCCAATTATTTAATTTGGATAAGGTTTGGGTTTCTCTGAAACGTAATCATCCGAACTGTTGTTGGAATGAATGTTGTTTACGGGATGCACGTTTGTAAGCCAGTCTGTAAGTTTAATGGTACAACAAACCTTAAATAATTAGCGTACATTGTGGTAGTTTGCTGGCACTATGATTAAACGAATAAGTATTTTTATATACACGCGAACGTCGGAAAAAATCATCGGATGTTAGAGATTAAATTAACCATTAGACTACTTGATTGGAAAAAAACTCTGCAATAAATTCTGCTAGGGTGTATCAAACAGCTAGGAGTAATGGATCCATGTTTATCAAGCTGCTTGGAGTATTAAATCTATGTTTATCATTTAAAAATTCGCTTTAGGGGGGAACTGGAGGACCCATTGAACACCTACGAAGTTGAACAGGCGACAAACTCTTTGCCATAGGATGTAATAACTTCGGACCCTCCGGTCACCCAACGGCCCGTTTAATTGACTAAAGTGGGATGTAGATGTAGTATATAATACACCAATATAAAATATTTTACATTTTTCCTTTTTTCTTCAGATAAAATTGTTGAGTTGGAAATACCTAGTAATGTAATCTATGATAACCCTGACCCAGATACTGATGAATTAGAAGTTGCAGATGAAGATGACGATGTTTATAGTCGTGATAGTGATGATAGTTCATCCGAGGATTATAGTACAACTGATACTGATGAAAATTGAAAAGGGAAAAGAATGAATGAATGAAATACTACTATTATGCACCTAACCTGGGCTAATGGAAGACGGACATCCGCCATACTGTGTGCTATAGAACTATTTTGCCCGGGAAAACGCGCTACGACCTACTCTTATATCGAATTCCAACTGCCAAGGGATCTTTTACGAGCACTCCAGTGTGTACACGGGGCCTCGGTTTTTGGTCCCATCGGAAAAGAGTCTTATGACTGACTTTATGCCAACACTTGAATGTTTCAAATGAATTGAAATGGAGTAATTTATTTTCATCTCTTAAAGGATCAACTGTTAAAATATGTGTTCTTGTTACAGAAATTGATGCGACTCTTGGATGTACAATTTACAGGCATACATAGGATACAAAAACTCCAAGGAGGCTAATATTAATTTGTTTCCTCGTGTCTTGTAGGTGAGGTATATACTATGCATCACTCAATAATACATTCCATCGTTAAAGTAAAAATGTTATATGTTTGATAATATTTCCAAGGTGTAATGAAGATTATGTATCACCCAAAAATACATCCCACAGTAGATATCGCTTGTGGGATAAGTTTCATAATTTACTGTGACATGAGTTGATTGGTCACTTTTTTATTTTCAAAGAACAGTTCATTTTTTATTAAAAGTAACTTCTTTTTTTAAAAAAAACCCAAACTATTTTTATTAAATTGATCTTGATGGATACACTGGGTCAATATAACGGACTTTCAATGGTTGAATTTCTGTCAAAAAATGATGTATCACTACGCCATAATGTATTCAGGCTCAGTAGTAGAATCTTTATCAAAGAATTATATTTATTTATTTCAGCTTGAAAGACGGGATTTGGGTGATAAATAAAACCTCCTATTCTTTTTCTTGAAATAAAACAAGAGAGAATTAAATACGGCGAATTGATAAGAACCGCACGGGCTGGGTTATGCCCTGTTGAGCTGTCGATATATTACAGTCTGATTGGTTTATCTGTTATCTGGTATATGTCCTGCCGATCACCTCGCAGTGTTCTGTTTGATTAGAGCTAATCCTACTACTCCCTGCTGGACTGAGTTGGTATTATTGTCACTAATTATGACTGGTCAGTGGTCCTATTACTGACCAATCACTGACTTCGTTACAAAGGTATTACCTTTAAAACAGAACGTTTAATTAGGGCAACTGTGTTTACATAACGTTACGTCATGGCTGCACGTTTTTTTATGCTATATTAACCAGCGCATAGCAGGATATTGCAGCAAAATTAATTGCGTGACAAACGAGGCTATAGGTATTGACGTAAAGTAAACAATACTGTATGGTAACGAACAGACTTTCAACGTTTTCAATAGCTGAAATCTTTGTCCAAAATATTAAGGAAGACCTAAGATTAAACGACGGACTGACATGTTACTGTACGTAAGTGGTAGATTTGATTGAACGAGAAGAATAGACACACTTACTTAAAAGTTCAAGAATCCGAACCGAATCCAGCAATGGCCAGAGAGGGATTTCTCGGGCCGTTGCTTCAGGAATATGCTGAACCACGGACAACCGTGACCCCTTATCTTATTGATCGATGTATTTACACAATCAACCACTAAACAAACACATATTCCACATGACCTCGAGTTCAACAACCAGGCAATATGGAGACCATTGGGTGGAATAAAATGTTGGAGCATGGGATGGAATGAAATAGGGGACCATTTGGGTGGAATGCATTGGAGACCCGTGGGTGGAATACAATGTTGGAGCAGAGGGTGGGATGAATTCGGGACCCGTGGGTGGAATGAAATGTTGGAGCAGAGGGTGGAATGAAATGGGGGACCATTTGGGTGGAATGCATTGGAGACCCGTGGGTGGAATACAATGTTGGAGCAGAGGGTGGGATGAATTCGGGACCCGTGGGTGGAATGAAATGTTGGAGCAGAGGGTGGAATGAAATGGGGGACCATTTGGGTGGAATGCATTGGAGACCAATGGGTGGAATACTAAGTTGGAGCAGAGGGTGGGATGAATTCGGGGCCCGTGGATGGAATGAAATGTTGGAGCTGAGGGTTGAATGAATTGGGGACCATTGGGTGGGATGCAATGTTGGAGAAGGGGTGTAATGAATTTGTCGTAAGCATTTTGCAAAACAAATCGTATTTTTCACCCGCTGTCACGTTTGCGATACCTCTAACATCACACACAAACAACATTATGTGTTGGGCGACAGTGCATTTCTAAACCTGTCGCCATACCCAGAAGATTTTACAAGCGCCACTTTCTGTCGCTTTAAAACGGCCAGTTACCTATAGGGATAATAATTATTTTCACTGAATCTCTTATAAATGTATTATTCCAAAGTTAAATTTGCCTATTGCAGGTCTTTCGCTGGCCCTTGAAAGTTATATACATTTTTAAATAAACTGTTAGTAACATGACAAAACCATAATCAACTCGCTAGGTTGTCGGATGCTCTGGATTTCAACGGATTTAAAACTAGATAATCGAGACTTTGTTTACTATCGTTACAACTTCAGCAGTGCCAATTGAGCCGGTCCTAATTAACTTAACGTGCCGCTATTTGACAATATTAGATTGTTAACTGATTATATTAGGTAGTAGGTGATAAGTATTTGGTAGTATTGGGTTAGTATTTGCTTGTTTTGGGATATGTTGGGGGGGGGGCGAATGGAACAGCCAGACAGCGGTGTAGCATTTAAAGTACAATTCTCGCGGTGTAACTAGGGTTATTTTTTTTAATTGATTTTCACATTTTGAATTATTATGTTGTAGTACTGAGTAGTATGTGGTGTTATTGAGGTGGTATTTGGGTGGTATTGGGTAGTATTTGGTGGTATTGGGTTAATCTTCCCACCCCGTTCAGGTAAGATTATATGCTTAATTGTAGTTGTCTGTGGCTGAGATATTATAAATAACTATAATCAATCGTTGTTTTGATGAAAAATATTGTCAATTTGGTTAAAATGCAGAGGGAGTGATCCACTACCGGACGTGCTACGTTGAAGTAAATAGAGCTCTCATCTCGAAACACGGAGATTTCTTATCTCGTATCCTCCCAGTATCAGAAGGCGTATGCCTACTCCGCCAACTGTATAGAGAACATTGAATACCACCTCTGTAATTGGTAGACGGCAACCGTTTTATCATAGTCTACACTAGATATTATAAAACAAACTAGAAAGTACAATGATTATAGACCCGTGCCGATCTACGTCATACTGATAAGCATGTGCCGATTTACATCATACAATGACCGATAAACACGTGTAAATGTACTAATACAATCCTATAGATTACTGGTCTCGTATCTTCTCTTTTTTTTTGATAGCGGCGTAGTTGATTGTCTGGCACCTTGCACTCAAGTTCTGTTAATAATCTTATTTCTGATTGGGTCATGGAGTGGACGTTAAACCCCATTTCTTTCTCTCTCTCTCTCTGATTGGGTCAAGGACTCTGATAAAGCAGTATTATATATTACTGTAGGTCTCCCACCAATAGGAAAAACCTAGTAACTCACTTCTTTCTTATTTTAAGAAAACAAAGGAAAACATAATGGATGAATATTTAACCTCACCGCATCCATTGATTTGACTATGGGGTTGCAAGGATTTGCTGTGGTATACTAGGCAAATGAAGGAAGTTGCTAGGTTGTGTCATGGGTGTAACTGCTTACAAAATCAAAAGATTGGAATATCTAGTACAACAACAGGAAGCACATACCCTAGTAACTACAAATTTAGCCCTAACTCAATTTGGATCAAAAATTGAGTTATACTAGGTTTTGCTTTTTGACGGGAGGGGTGTGTCCGTGTGTGAGCACTGAGCAAACCTACATCTGTGCCGTATTATACAACTGAGTTCAAGTCACGTTGAAGAATGATAACAGATGTTCTTTTCAGAATTATATTTAAAGATTAACCTGTTTCGTTTTATTTATAGAGTAGGTGATTGTCTGTCAACATGCATGTAAGTTTTGTTAATACTGTTATTGTCTTAAGTCAAGGTATGAGAGGAAAGGGGGGAAGCAAATGGTAAGGGGTTTTTTATTGAGTCAAGTGTGACAAGAAACAGGGGCGGAGCCCAACCTCGTGGGTTTATCCGGGTCCTCTAGTTTACTCCAACTGCTAAAGACCCATACGCTCTAGCGAATTATTGAAGTGAAATTGAACCAAATGTTTGTCCCACAATGACCTAGTTGGTGTTGAGTGGATGTTATAGATATCTCTCTCCAGTTAAAACCACACACCTTGTAATTAAAACCACGCACCTCGCAACGTCCATAAAACCACGCACCGTGTAACGTACATAAATATCACACACCTTGCAACGTGCATTAAAACCACGCATCTTGTAAAGTGGATTAAAACCACACACCTTGAACGTGCATTAAAACCACGCACCTTTGCATTCATTGGTATAGAGAACAAATGTAAAACTTGACACACGTTCTAGATAGATCGTGATTGTTATAAAACATACATATATTATGTTGGCTTATTGTTAAACAATGTTTCAATTATTTTATGTTATAATCTCAAGCAGTAGCAGGCATGGACTCCATTGGTAACTCTCTGTGTACTGGAATTTCTCCATTTTAGGTGTTGAGATTGACATTATTGGTGCTGGTCGGCCAACTTGTTCATGGATCTAAGCCAGGGATAAATTTTGTTGGAATTGGCTACAATTTATTGAAAGCTAATCCAGAAGGTGGAGTTGGGGCTGCAGGTGGCGTGGACCCAGGACTAAATGGCGTAAGAAAAATATTCCAGTTGTCTTCAGGTACCAACCCGATAGAAGTGGCTTACAAGCCGAGACAAAGCTGCTTACAGCAGAAGTCATCACATGTTTATTATGGAACCAAATCTTACCAGTCGAGGCTTGGTGTTGATGTAACTTCTTCAGGTATGGTTGTAATTATCTAACAATATGATCAATTTGTGATTGTTTTCTATAACAAGATAATCAGTCTACCCAGCTGTAAATGGGTACCGGTAGGATGGTGTATGTATTACACAAAAAAAAACTGTTGCGCTCCTTGAAGCAGCAAATTATGTTGGGGTTATTTCTAAGAGTTCGGGGTAAAGGGAGGTAATCAGGCTTTACCTGTATCCTAGAGACCGGGATAATAATTGTGTAGCGCTTTGAGCATAAACTTGGTTTATGAATATATCGCATTATAAATGTACTCATTATTATTGTTGTTTTCTAAAATAAGTTGGTCATTGTTTTTTTACAACTTAAGTTGGTTATTTTTCTCTTTTAAAAAAACAAAAACACTCCTTTGATATATATTCATTTGGTCTGATGTCGTCACTATCGGTAAACAGTACAGTATAATATTTACTGTTTGCAGCACTGTTATTAGTACGTAACAATCTCACACCACAGACCCGAGGACATCATATACAATATATACACATTTTTTAGATCAACAGAAGAGGCACGGAAGTCACGCCATGAATTTGCCTCTTCTTTTGATACCTATTCCTGCAAATGCAAGACCGTGTTTATAGTTATACATTTAGAATGTGAATGCTACTTGTTACAGTTGTAAAGCGTACTTCCCCTTTAACACTAACCTGTCCGACCTCGTGGGGTTCTCTCCGGGTCCTCCGGTTTCCTCCCACTGCTAAAGACCCCTGCGCGCAATCGAGTTATTGAAATAAGATTAAAACCATATGTTAGTCCCGAAATGACCTAGTACATGTCGAGTGGACGTTAAACCCCAGTTCTCTCTATCTCTCTCCCTTCAACACTAACTTTATCGGCCAATTCATGGATCGAACACGTGACCTGCAAAGTAACGAGCCGTTGTTTTACCCACAGTCACCGTGGCTTCTACATGTTGGGAGTATTTTTCCTTTAACACTAGTCATACGAAATAGGAAAGAGAATTTTAATATCTCTACAAATCACTTGTCCTTTTGGTAAAACAAGAAACACTAATTGCACATTCATTAAAACGTCACAGTATTTAAAGTAGTAATTGTTTCGCATTTTATGTTGTTGTGTGTTTAATACACGTGTTATCTGCCGAATGCCGCTAAAAGAAAATAATATATAGTTGTAGGGAATAGATACATGGCAATTTACTTAATATACACTTAGCCTCAGTATGATTGGGAACTTTATTATATATAAGCAACATAGTTTTATAGACACACACGAATTTATACTAAGGTGATTTTTCTTTAAAATTAATATTGATTTTTCTGCACTATGTAGGAAAAGGGAATGTTGGAGTTAAGCCAGCAGAATTCAGTTTAAGTGCAGGTGAGTTATTGGCATTTAATATTGTTCGGCGTCCGTTCGAGCTAGTGACCTGCTGCTATATGTAAATTCACAAATTGATCAATTTTCAGAACACAGCTGCAAGACTCTTAACTAAAGTCCGCAAACACAAGCATGTAACGATTGATCTTTCCAAATTAAATTGGTGTCCGACCTATAAACCATTCGATTATCTTCAAAATCTTACTGTTTGCATACAGATGAAGCTGACAGAGGACCACTTCTTCTTGCCACACCATCATTACAACCCGAACTAGGCAAACACCTTGTGCGTCTGCAACACCATAGCTCTGAGATCAGTTACCAATTAAAATTGGGGGGTTGGGATAGCCTAGTGGTCTAGAGTGCCGCGCTTCGACCTCTAGCTGGCAGCTGGAGATATGGGCGCCTTCTCAACCTCGTGGGTTTACTCCGGGCTCCCCGGTTTCCTCCCACTGCTAAAGACCCCTGCGTGCAAGCGAATTATTGTTATAAAATTAAACCATATGTTAGTCCCGAAATGACCTAGTTGTATTGAGTGGACGTTAAACCCCATCCCTCTCACTCCAATTAAAATAAGACAATCTAAATGAATTGAAACAATTAAGTCAGCATTGAAATGCCATTGTTTTCAAAATAGTTGTATGTGACCAACGAGAAAGTACCTGAAAGACATTAGAAACTAAATATTTAGTAATTATGATACTATTATTATTATTATTGACAATATTGCTTCATCGTATTACTATTAAAGGGACAATAACACTCTTGCTGGCTTGATAGGTTCCGAAAAAGAAATGGCCTTATTCTAACTTCTAGATGTTTAAGTGGCTTACCTGTTGTGTAAATTATCCATTACAACCTATCTTACTTGTCCAGAGGGTTCGAAAATATGTTTAAATCCAAGTTGCATTTAAAAGTGTTTACGTAAAGCTTTTCAAACCATGTTACGGCATGTAGTTGAATTTTTTCAATTTTTAAAATTAGGTGTGTTAATTGAAATTTGTATCAATTATCAATTGGAATTTGTAAAATAGTACAATTTGTTGACCAGAATAAAGATTGAGACATATTTTTCAGTTCCAACAAGAGTGTTATTGGGGCTTTAAACTTATGGAGTTTTATGTTCTAAACTCAATATTACAGGATATCATCAAGCATACAGTGAAACCAATAAAGGTGGACATGTTATCTTTGATGATGAAACTATTTGTAACTTGGGAACAGCCAGATTCAGGGAAGAGCTCGCCCCACAACACAACCTTCATGTTACCGTCAACTTTGCAGCGGCTCTCTGTTCCCTTCCTTTAACATATAACACTGCAGCTTATATGCAGTTCCTGGACAACTGGGGAACGGTTTGTTCTTTTTTTATTGTCAGCAAGTTGGCTTGATACACAACACAATAGTATTTGAAATGTAATTATACACGTACATGATTCCATTGTCGTCTACCTCTCATAGAACCAGGTGTTTATTGTGTAGTTAGGGAGAGATAGCGGTGGCCATGGTGATGACGTGCCATCCGCTATACCATTGCCTTGTTTCAAGTCATTATATCAATATACTAATATCATATTTACTTATAACTATATTTACGTTAAACACCCAATAATACAATCTACTGTGATATCTCTTTTACATGAATCGGATTGATCAGCTAAAATGGAACTACTTTTTTTATTTTCAGTTTATTATTTTTTTTATTAAAAGTAACTTCTTCTTGTTTATTATTAAAAGTAACTTTATTTATTTGGTATCATTAAATGTAACTTCTTTTTTTAATATGAAAAATGAACCATATGTATTTAATTGGCCTTTGTGGAAACACTGAGTCAATATAAAGGACTTTGTATAATGTAAAAAATAATGTAAGACTACGCGTTAATGTAATCAGGTTCAGTAAAAGTGAAATCTATAGCAAATAGTCATATGTATTTATTTGTACATGTTACAAAAGATTTGGTGATAAAATAAAAACTTCTACTCGTCTTGTTTGATAGAAAAAAAATATCAACACTCGTCGATAAAGTGAAAATTATATTTATTGATATGAATTCAGTAATATCATTTTTTTTGTACAATTAGCATTTATGTTTGTATTTGTATTTAGTGATACGAATAGAAAGCATACTTATAATTGTATTAATTGATATGAAGAGAAAGCATACACACAGTAATATTATATTTATCTTACAGCACGTGATAATGGAAGTTGATTTTGGTTCAAAGGTAATCAGAAGATATGAATCTTCGATGACAGAATTTATAAAGCACGTACAGAAAGAAGTAAGTGAACACAAATTCCCATTAGTTTTTAGTATTCAAAGCGTGAACAGAAATTCCTATTAGGTTTTGTGCGATCCATTAACTTTCAGTTGAACTGCATGTCCCGGGGGTCTATATACCACAGTGCCCCACACAAAATTTCAAAAGAATTCGTTAAAACCGAACAGAAATAAGCAGAAAGGACTTATCCCCTCACGACCACAGTAGTACTTCAAACAAAATTTGAAAAACAATCAATATTAACTCGAGAGCAGAAAGTCGTGGAATGCTAAATATCCATATAGTTTAACCTGTTTACACCAAATCCCAAAAGGACCCGTAAACCACAATCATACAGGTTTCATCAAAGAGGGGAAATCGCTACCACCAAATAGAGACGGACCACAGTACAAACCTTATGCGTCTTTCGTGTTCGTACTGTTTTCGGAAATTGGAGCATAATTATAGTACAGTAGGTCTCAGAACGCCGAACATCGATATATGCGACCACACAGAAATGTGTCCAATAATAAAATGCATCATGCTGAGAAATGTGCTGGATTTCAAATTAAAATGAATAAAGGAATTACTATTAAAATGGGCCTGTCTGGTTGAATGTCCGCCCCTGTGTCTGTCCGTCCGTCATACGTTTTAGGACAAACTAAATCATTTTCTGTTGTGGGTAACCAGAGATAAGCAAATTGATTGGTTGATGCTTTGGGACACAATAACTAATTACGTGAGAGTGATGAAGTTTGGTGTATAGTTTTGTTACATCGATACCTTGACTAAGGTCGATAATGAGCATTTTCTGCGGAGGGTAAACCGCGCTATAAGAAATTTGCATGGTCGAGAAATTGGAACACAATAACTTGCTTTCAAATTGAGGTAGAATATCTAAACGTGTCTGCTTACGGTACGCAGGGATATGCAATCTGATTGGTTGTTGCTTTGGGGCACGATAACTTTGGGTATACATAAGTGAGAGAGATGAGGCCCTGAGTATAGATTCATCATATCATTACCTTGACTAAGTTCGATGATGATAATTTCCTGCTTAGGCTAAAGAGCGATAATCAATTTGATTGGTCAAGACTTTGGAATATAACAACTCTACTTTTAATATTTAAATGTAATGTAGAAGTTCGTTCGGTAAATGTCTTGACCGAGTTCAATGATTAAATAACATTCCAGTCTAAATAAGCAATTTTCAAATCATCCCTACAATGGACAAGACAACTTTGATTCTATCTGATAGAGTGTGATGGAACCTAATGAATAGCTGATAATCAGTTTGATTGCTTAATACTTTTGAAAAAAATAAATGTGCGATTAATTAATATGCGTCATCTATTTATTTTTGGATTTCGGTGGGGGACATCAGCCTCACTGTTGACTTGTCCATTGTAGGGAGGATTTGGATTGTCGGTTGGCTCATTTCTTAGTGTAGATTTCCAAAAGTTTAAAGCGAGTAGTGCATATGGGCATCAATTTGGAAGCATTCAGTCAACTCTTAAAGCTGGTAGTCCCAAACAACCAGAACCAATTGGTCTCACAATCAAGACTATTGCAGAAGCTCTGGACGCTAATTATTGGGGTGGAATTGGTATCGCAAAGGCATGTGGAGGTCATCCATCGACTCAATTACATGCTAAACAAACAAACCTAGTTAAAGCATTAAATGGTTATGCTAAATTCAAACTGTTTACACCACATACAGGTTAGAATTTAAACTTTAAACTTATCAGACCCTTACTCAAAGTAACGTGGATATAAATTAAAACCTACTTCAAACTGAATTAATTAGTATACGACAGACTTTGTATATTTCCCCGAAGCAAAACTTGTCTCTGTAATGGTTATCTTATTTTGTTTAACCGTCTTATAAGTATTCCACTCATTAGGAACATGGTCTTAGAACAACTTCTACCACAATTATTTGTTATATTGACCTCAATTGTTATAAAAATATGTATGTTGAAACCCTAAGTCGGCACACAGTTAGCAAAAGGTTGCCGAACCCTGGTCTAAGAAAGACTTCTACTACAATTATTTGTTTTCTGTTGGTAGATCCTCAGCTACGAATTCCTCTCACGTGGCCATCTGGAACATATGGTCTGATAAAAACGACTTCTGGGTGCCCGGCTGGTAGAGTTACTTGGCATGAAGGATCGAGATATCAAGACGACTACAACCGTCGTAGACATATGCCTCCACAAATTGAACTCAAAAATAAAAACGATTGGTCTAAGCCTAACCATATAGCAGGTAATGTTCACCAACTTCACAGATCAGATATAATTTATGTTACCAAAGATCTTTTAATATCTTGAACAGTATACTAGATACCTGTCCGTTTCTTATAAACAAAGATGTGTGTATACTTTAAACGGTATGACGTTATGAATGACCCCTGTTCTTCCCTAATAAACAAAGGATGTCAAACTATAGCATAGGGTGGACCTTGGCCTAAAATACATACATTTAAACTATATACACTTGTTTGTTTCTACTCCAACATTTACTACAACCATACATTCAACATACACTACAGCTACACATTCAATATACACTACAACTACACATTCAATATACACTACAACTACACCTTCAATATACACATTCAATATACACTACAACCATACATTCAATATACACTACAACCATACATTCAATATACACTACAACTACACATTCAATATACACTACAACTACACATTCAATATACACTACAACTACACATTCAACATACACTACAACTACACATTCAATATACACTACAACTACACATTCAATATACACTACAACCACACATTCAATATACACTACAACTACACATTCAATATACACTACAACCATACATTCAATATACACTACAACTACACATTCAATATACACTACAACTACATATTCAATATACACTACAACCATACATTCAATATACACTACAACTACACATTCAATATACACTACAACTACATATTTATGCTACAAACACCATAAGATAGTCACACCTAACTACCAAGTTGTTGTTTGTAAAAAAAATTGTGTGTAACATTTTCAGGTAGCAAAGGCCAGAGTATCACCATGGAGTTCTGCATGAAGGGAGATAAGAAAATCACTCCATTTGATGTTGATTGGCCAGCCGGAAATTATTGTATTCTGAAATATGGCAACTGTACTAGAGGTAAATTATTACATGGACGTTTTGTTGGGGTGTAGGTAAAAGTAAATAAATTGTGCTGACAAAATAATATTAAACATGTGTTATTTCAGCGTCGTTATTTCAGTTCCATCCGACAAATTCTGTCCATAACTACTCTTTATCTGCACACCTCACGTGTCAATGTACGCTTTCTCCTGTGACAAAGGGATTTTAATTTTAGTACTGGTTCATTAAGAATGTTTAAAGAGCGACAAAATAAAGGTTGTTATAGAGTCCCCTTTCACGGTTCTGTTAAATGACAATATTGGTTTCAGTCATTATCACATATGTGATAGAGCTGGTTAAACATATTCCAAATATAACTTTAACACAGAGATCATTACTACTATAGCTGAGTAATACATGTTTCCTGAATCGGAAGTGACGAACGCAAATATTTCCTTAAATAGTATATGAATCGAGTCCTCTAAATCCAGTTGTGGGGATAATCTGATCCAGTACAAATATATTATGTGTACATCCACAGCCTTAAAATCACGGATCACGTACGACTATCTTCTGTAGTTTGAGTACAAACAATATTTTATATCCATACATAAATACATACATACACAATCTGACACGTTTGTATGTTCCGCATTCTCTACATAATCTAGCATGTTTGTATCTTCCGTTTTCTCCACAGGCTTCCAATCGGGATCCATTTTATGGGATGATGAAAACAGACTCAATAAAAATTCAAAGCACGGAACGTTACCGGACGGTAAATATGATGAAGATACAGTAATAGAGTTTTGTTGTAGGTAAGTATCCCATAATAATACCAGGAGCCCGTTTCACGAAAATTTTACTAAGATACAATCAAAATTTTAGTAATTTGATTGGATTCTATCAGATTGATGTTGATGCTTAGCCAATTAAACTGAAGTATCTACTAAAATTTGGATTTTATCTTTAGTTAAAATTTCATGAAACAGGGCCCAGTACGATACAAAAACCGGGCAAATTTTATGTCGTTGTTAGATCTTGATAGTTAGTTACAGTTTCAAAATCCATCTAATACCTCGATCTACACAACAACCGATTTAATAATATATAATAGTTCAATAATAATAGTGAAACTAGAATGATATTATAACAAATAAGTAGAACTAGTTATTGTTTCTCTGAAAACCGAGAGATTATTTTTGTAGCAACACGAAATGGCAATACATCAAGAACACCGACCACGTAGGTAAGCTTACTCTTCCGGACACCTGTTACCACTGCTTGTCGTGTATCTTGTACACAAGAAGCAGTCCATTTGCTGATTACACTATTTTCTTATGGTTTGGATTGTTCGTACTTGTTTTTTATTTTATTATTAAAAAGAAACTTCTACGATCAACGTTTAGTATTGTAAGAAGTGTTACGAACGTTCTATTTAAGCCCCCTCCCCCCGTCTGGTTTTATCTGGCTTGTATAAAATTCTACAACTTTCCAACCTTTCCTAAAACCGTCTATTAGAACCTCCCAATTATGTCCAAGCGCTGTTTTGTGAATGGTTTATGGCTATCTAGAAGTTTCCATGGTTACAAAAGTTTCTAAAGAAATATTCTAGAAAGCGTGATTGCCCGAAGTGATTATAAACAAAAGATCCCGATTCCGGTCATAGTGTAAACTATTCCATTATAAATACGAGTCGTACAAACACTTCTCTCTACTCCAGGTTAAATAACCCATTGACGATACGATTCTAGTAAATAAATTACTGGGAAATGCGTGAACATTAAACGCCATATTATATCCCTTTCCGCCCATCTATCAAACTGTGTAGCCCCTACCATATCCCTTTCCGCTCATCTCCCCATCAGATGTTACCCCTATTCCTGTCCGCCCATCTGTCTCTTGCGAAGTGATGTTACCCATACCATTTATCTCACCAGACCGTGATGTAACCCCTGCTAGTTGCTCACCTAGATATATGGTACTTATAGCGTCGTTTAAACTAATTATTATCATTCATAATTTCAGAGAGGATAGTTTACCAACCCATGAAATCTTACTACCAGTAGAAAAACCCTTTATTTTGTTTAAATATAAACGAGAATGTCAGCATGTATCGGGCATGTCAGTGAGGGACGAATATATACAATGGACGGATCAACCGTTCAGCAATCACGACAAGGCTATAGGAGCCCACCCTTATGATGATGGCGGAAAGGATCTGCACAAATTACATTTTTGTTATTATGCTAAAAAAGGTTCATCATTAATTGGATAAATGGGTCAACGAAATGCTGGATGACAATAATAATTATTTTAGCCTCGAAAATAAAGCTGTTTAATCCATTCTTCTTTTTCACAAATGAATCAAATTTTGCACCATGGACCCGAAAAGGTATCCGAAATCCAATCCACAGATCGCGGTGATTATTTGGTTATTAATAACGACCAGAATATCCACGCTACCTCCCAGATAACTACAAGTCGGTGTGAATGGCGTGTATCCGGAGGGCATGCGTATCCTTGAAACATCGCTGGCTCGCTAGCCTGTAGGTCGGGTGTCCGATCCATGCATATTGGTCGAGAAAGTTCATCCAGATTTTTCGGCGTGGTTTTCCCCCTTGGCGGTGATGCAGGACGGAGGGCCAGACAAGGACAGCTGTCTATCGTTGGGATGGGACTAAAAACCGAGGTCACGTGTACACATTGTCGTGCACGTAAAAGATCCCTTGGCAGTCGGAATTCGATATAAAAGTAGGTCATAGCGGCACTGCCCGGGCAAATATTCCCTCATAGCACATTGTATTAGCCCAGGTTAGGAACAGAACATTAGGACGTTAAACCCCATTACATTTACATTTCGCAATATGTCTTTAGTTTTCCCCATTTTTATACGCCCACATTTTCATGTGGACGTATTATGTCGTCGCCTCCGTCCGTCCGTCCGTCCGTCCGTCCGTCCGTCCGTCCGTCCGTATGTCCGTCCGTCCGTCCGCCCACAATTGTTTGTGGACTCTCTACAGGTCACAATTCTTGTCCGATTTTGACGGAACTTGAAATATAGGTTTATCCCCAAAAGATCTCGGCTGCTTTCGATATTGGCATGTATCGGATCAAAACTTCATGGACTATGGCCCCTGATTGTACGAAAAATCACATTTTTAGCTTGTGGACCCTATAGAGGTCACAATTTTGAACCGATTTTGATGAAACTTAACATACATGTTTATAACCCAAAGATCTTGGTTCCTTTCGATATTTGCATCTATCGGAACGTAATTTCCTGAATTATGGCCCCTGATTGTCCGAAAAATCACCTATTTTAGCTTGTGGTACATCTGGAGGTCACAATTATTATCTGATTTAAAAAACCGTTCGATTATAATCGGACCAAAATTACCATACAAAATTGCCACCGCTCGTACACGAATACTGTTAAAAAATGGTATATCAAGGTTGTGGACCCTGTAGAGGTCACAATTTTAATTCCATTTTGATGAAACTTAAAATGCATGGTTATAACCCAAAGATCTTGGTTCCTTTCGATATTTGCGCATATCGGATCGTAACTTTCTGAATTATGGCCCCTGATTATACGCAAAATCGTCTTGGTTTGGCTTGTGGTCCCTTTGGAGATTACAATAATTATCCGATTCAAAAAATCGTTTGATTATATCACCGTTACGCCCTAAGGAAGATTGAATTCGAATTTCGGAAAAATTGGACCAAAATTGCCATACAAAATGTTTGATTATATCACCGTTACACCCTAAGGAAGGTTGGGTTCGAATTTCGGAAAAATTGGACCAAAATTGCCATACAAAATGGCCGCCACGTGTACGCGAATACTGTTAAAAAATGGTATTTCAAGGTTGTGGACCCTGTAGAGGTCAAAATTTTAATTCGATTTTGATGAAACTTAAAAGGCATGGTTATAACCCAAAGATCTTGGTTCCTTTCGATATTTGCGCATATCGGATCGTAACTTTCTGAATTATGGCCCCTGATTATATGCAAAATCGCCTTCGTTTAGCTTGTGGTTCCTCTGGAGGTCACAATTATTATTTGATTTAAAAAATCGTTTGATTATATCACCGTCACGCCCTAAGGAAGGTTTAATTCGAATTTCGGAAAAATTGGACCAAAATTGCCATACAAAATGGCCGCCATTCGTACGCGATTACTGTTAAAAAATGGTATATCAAGATTGTGGACCCTGTAGAGGTCACAATTTTAATTCGATTTTGATGAAATGTATGGTTATAACCCAAAGATCTTGGTTCCTTTCGATATTTGCGCATATCGGATCGTAACTTTCTGAATTATGGCCCCTGATTATATGCAAAATCGCCTTCGTTTAGCTTGTGGTTCCTCTGGAGGTCACAATTATTATTTGATTTAAAAAATCGTTTGATTATATCACCGTCACGCCCTAAGGAAGGTTTAATTCGAATTTCGGAAAAATTGGACCAAAATTGCCATACAAAATGGCCGCCATTCGTACGCGATTACTGTTAAAAAATGGTATATCAAGATTGTGGACCCTGTAGAGGTCACAATTTTAATTCGATTTTGATGAAATGTATGGTTATAACCCAAAGATCTTGGTTCCTTTCGATATTTGCGCATATCGGATCGTAACTTCCTGAATTATGGCCCCTGATTATACACAAAATCATCTTCGTTTAGCTTGTGGTCCCTCTGGAGGTCACAATTATTATCCGATTTAAAAAATCGTTTGATTATATCAACGTTACACCCTGAGGAAGGTTGAGTTCGAATTTCGGAAAATTCGGAACAAAATTGCCATACAAAATGGCCGCCGTGTGTACGCAAATACTGTTATAAAATGGTATATCAAGGTTGTGGACCCAGTATAGGTCACAATTTTGATTCAATTTTGATAAAACTTGAAATGCATGGTTATAACCCAAAGATCTTGGTTCCTTTCGTTATTTTCATATATCAGATCATAACTTCCTGAATTATGGCCTCCTGATTGTCCGAAAAATCGCCTATGGTCCCTCTGGAGGTCACGATTATTAACCGATTTAAAAAAACGCTTGACTCTATCACCGTTACACCATACGGAAGGTTGAGTTTGAATTTCAGGGAAATCGGACCATAATTGCCAGACATAATGGCCGCCGTTTGTACGCTAATAGTGTTAAAATATGGTATATCAAGGTTGTGGACCCAGTATAGGTCAAAATTTTGATTCGATTTTGATGAAACTTGAAATGCATGTTTATAACCTAAAAATCTTGATTCTTTTCGATATTTGCTCATATCAAATTGTAATTTAATGAATTATAGCCTTTGATTGTAGGAAAAATCACTTTCGGTTTTGCTTGTTCTCTAACCATCTCCCGAAAATGTGGGCGTATCCTGCCTGGCAGCCGCTGGTAATTTCTATTGTAAACTTTATTTTCTAGAGGTCCCACAAACTGAAAAACGTGATTTTATTGTAACCTCTAGAGGTCCCACAAGCTGCAATACATGATTTTATTGTAACCTCTAGAGGTCCCACAAGTTGCAAAACATGATTTTACGTACACTCAGGGACCATAAACCACAAAGATACAATCTGGCATGCGCGAATATCGAAAATAACTGTGATCTTTGGGTTTTAATCCTACATGTTAAGTTTCATCAAACTCAGATAACAACATCTGACAAACGAATGAAATGGGGTGTAACGTCCTACTGTTCTGCTCCTAAACTGGGCTAATGAAGACGGGAACTGCCAAACAAACTATTAGTCTGTCAACGAAGTTATCAGCTCACATTAGTTGTCCAGTATTACTGCTCAAATAAACGAAGTCTAGATTATCCATTTGTAGATAAAAAAATATATTAAATGCCCCCCCCCCCTCCCTCCCTGATGTTATAAAGAGTTGACTGTGGGCTTTTCAAGTGAATAAATGTCCAAATTACATCGTGGCCATACGATGGTCTAAGGTGAATAAATGTCTAATTTATAAATTGTATAACCCCTCAAACGGTGGATTCAGCTAATGCACTGTTAAGGACATGAACGTGAGGTTATCGTTATATTTTACTGACTGAAGTGCAGGGGCGGCGCCAAGGGTGTGGGGGGGGGGAATTAATCTGGTCTGCCCTCTGTTTGCCCCCCCCCCTTCCTATCTTTTTTTAAGAAAATATTCTTAAAATAATGTATAATAGGTTTACATGAGGATGGGCTTGTAAGAAAAAGCAATAACATGTGATTAACTTAAAAAAGTGTTTTTTTACGATCCTCGAAGTTTTTTGGGTTTAGGTTCAACGCGGCGTGAATATGCACTCACTTGATACACTGAATCCGTTCGTTTGACAGAGGTCTCCCTCTTTTTTCGGATAAGCTAGTGATTTGGCGACGACGGTATCTGGTCAGCTCTATTTATATCGACGACCACTATCTGAAATACTGCTAGACTGCATTTCTGGCAGTTTATTTAATAAAATATTGTGGCGAAAATATTCATTCACTTTGATTCCCTCACTCCGTCGGTTTGTCACTTTCCTCTCTGGTCGGATAAACTAGTGATTTGGCGACAGGCAGTATCTGGTAGGCTTGTTTTATCTCAACGACCAGTGCCTGAAAGGTGCGCGGAAAAAAAGTCACAGGAAAAAAAGTCATAGTAAAAAAGTCACAAATTTGCCTAGGTAAAAAAGTCACAAATTTGCCTAGGTAAAAAAGTCACAAGAAAAAAAGTCACAGTAAAAAAGTCACAAATTTGCTTAGGTAAAAAAACCACAGGAAAAATGGTATGGATTTGGCACCGCTGACACGATCTCTGCACAGATTTCGTAGCTGTGTCTGGATCTTTACAAATTTCTTTTTGACCTTTCTTACGGGTCGATTGCAGATGGCATCCTGGGCGACGACAGTCTGGACCGTGGCTGATTCCTTCTGGAACCACTCCAACACTCTCCAGATTGATGGAGAGGGTTAGGCCTTGACCATGACGTTGTCGATAGGGACTAGTCACGATCGTTTCTACAAACATCTCATGGCCAAGTTCTTCACACTTATCAACAATTTAAATTGTGACTTTTTTACCTGTGACTTTTTTACCTGTGACTTTTTTCCTGTGACTTTTTTACTGTGACTTTTTTTCCTGTGACTTTTTTTCCTAGATTCGCCTGAAATACTGCCAGATACTGCATTTCGGGCTGTCTACTTTTCACATATTCGGGGGGTTTGTTGCGGTTCGCAAGTCCGTTCATTTGACACTTTCCTCTTTGGGGTCGGATAGACTAGTGATCAGGCGACAGACGGCATCTCGTCAGCTCTATATATCTCTTCAATCGGTGCCTGAATACTCTCAGCCAGCATTTCCGACAGTCTATTTTTCAAAAAGGACTCCCTACTTTGGCACTCGTGAGTGGATTTCGTCGAGGTTCGCAAGTCCGTTCGTTTGATACTTTATCTCAACGACTGAAATACTGCGAGGCTGCATTTACGGCAGCCTGGTTTTTAAAAATTTCTGGGGGAAAACCACCTACCCGTAGTTGAAGCTCGTGCCTTTGCCCCCTTAACCTTGGACTTTGCCCCAGCCTTGACCCTCCAACCACCAGCGGCTGGTGCCGCCACTGCTGTAATGACGAGTGATAACAGATATTTGCGCGAATTTCTGCTCACGAATAATTCCTTCGAGACTTCGGGGGGGGGGGGGTATCTGACAATTACTTGAAATATTCATACTTCATCTACTTTAGGAAAGGTGTTTAAACAAAGAAAAAGAAACAAAAATCCATGGGTTTACACTATAGATTTTTTAAAGTAAAATCGCAGCAGACATTGAAGCCATCGACTTTACTATAAAAAATCTATAGTCTGAACGAAAAAGTCGTTCATAGATTTGTCGTTTCGCCGACTTGTCGATCGAATAGAACCGGTTCTATTCTGTGCGATTTTTTCAAGTAAAATCGATGGAAATAATTACCGGTAGCCAATCAGAGACCATCTAGCGGGATTTGATCACATGAACATCAAAATGGCTAATGTTACAACAAGCATGGATTTTTGTTTCTTTTTCTTTTTTAACTAACAGGCAATTATTAGCCAACAGACTGCTTCTTCCATGCTTGCTGGTGATAATATGAACAGTACTGCACGTATAACTATGTAACATGACTGCACTCAGTGACATTCTGTCAGACAAAATTGTTTTCTGTGAATATCTGCAAGTGTGAATGTATTGACTTCATAGATTGTTTGAAGTCAAAGTTTCCACAGACATTTTAAAGTCAGATTTTACGTTTAAAAAATATATAGTGTAAACCCACCTTTAGTTTAATTTCGAAGTAATCTTATTGATAAAAGTTCAACACCTGCATGCTTTACACGAAGAACGTTTTATAACATATCGGGGGGTTAGCAGGTGCGTGCTGTATCATAAAGCCTTCTTGAGTCAACTGGTGTGGTTTCGAATCTCTGGTTGTACGTGGCAAGGATTAGGGGCGCCTGTTCAACCTCGTAGGTTTTATCCGGGTACTCCGGTTTCCCCCCACTGCGAATTATTGAAATAAAATTAAACCATATGTTAGACCCGAAATGACCTAGTTTGTGTCGAGTGGACATTAAATCGCACGTATCTCTCTGTTTTATAATATATCAGTGTATGTGTACTTTTAAAGGATAAACAGATGTTTTTCTGTACATGTCATATAACATCATAGATAACGGTCATTTTATCCGGTTCGTGTTATTCGTAGAGTAGTTGATTGTTTGGCACCATGCATGTAAGTTCTGTTAATACTGTTGTAATCATAGATTAGCCAATAGAGGCTATGTTGGGTTTTTTTTAAAAAATAAGTATGAAGGATTGGGGAGCATGCATATCCGACAGCATCATGTACCATCCCTTGCTCACTCTAAAAACTACATAGCATCATGTACCAACTCTTGCCCACTCTAATAACTACAGGTAATCATAGTGTGACATATTGCATGGGCGAATGGACAGTATAGATATTCAACGTGCTGCAACCTTTCCTACCACAGTACCGACCGTACATTTTGCAGTCATGACGGGCTAACTGTTATCCGTTCGTTGTCGATAAACTCGTAAACGCGATATAAGCTTTAGATTTTAAAAGATCGTTTTCACATTTGTTGTAAAGCTTTTATACCGAGGACCTGCAGCAAACATCCCGATAGTACGACATATGCATTGTTTCATTAAAATGATGTAAATAAAATGTCTACTCGTTTATTTAGCAAACCGATATCACCGTCTTCACTGAATCTGGGGTTTTGTTTGCCGACAACTTGGGTGTGAAACTTATTATTTATTTATGCATTACATGAATGAATGAATGAAATGGGGTTTAACGTCCTACTGTTATGCACTTAACCAGAGCTAATTGAAGACGGGCATACGCCATACAGTGTGCTATGAGGGGAATTTTGCCCGGGCAGCGGCGCTACGGCCTACTCTTATATCGAATTCCAACCGCAAAGTGATCTTTTACGTGCACTCCAATGTGTACACGGGACCTCGGTTTTTCGTCCCATCCGAACGACTAGGCAGCTGTCCTTGTCAGGCCCTCCTTCTGCATCACTTACAAGGGGAAATCACGCCGGAAAATCGAGATGAACTTTCTCGGCCAGTGCAGAGATCGAACACCCGACCTTCAGGCTAGCGAACCAGCGCCTTATCCACTTAGCCACCGTGATCCCCCTGTTAGATATAAGTTGATTGTTATAATATATGCAGATAGTTTCAACTATATTAAGTGGAAATCCTTTGAATGAGTTGATACGGACTCTTATCGGCGAGAAAGGCATTTTATTGGGGGGGGGGGGGGGTTAATAGCGGATATTGACAACATCCGATTTGTGGGATTGCTCTATTGTAGGTGTTGAAACTAACATTATTGGTGCTGGTCGGCCATCTTGTTCATGGATTCAATCCAGGAATAGACTTTATTGGAATCGGCTACAATTTATTGAAAGCCAATCCAGAAGGTGGAACTGGAAAGGCTGGAGGTGTTGATCCAGGGCTGAACGTCGTAAGACAAATATTGCAGCTGTCTTCAGGTCGTCCCGTCCCGAAAGAAGTGATTTATCAAAAGAGGCTAAGCTGCCTAAATCAGAAGTCGTCACATATTTTTTATGGAACCAAGTCATACCAGAAGAGGTTAAGCCTTGGTTTAAAAGCATCAGGTATGTTGACAATAATAATGATTGTCTTTATTAAGGGAGAAGACACCTTGAAATATGTTGACTATCATACTAGTATATCATATGTTTAACAAGTACAGTATGGTTTATATATAATTTATTTATCATCACCGGAAAGATACCGGGAAAATAATATCTTAGTCGCCATATTATAATAGGAGAAAGATACCCGAGAAAAAATATATCTTAGTCGCCATCTTGTAAAATGAGAGAGATACCGGGGAAATCATATCTTAGTCGTATTACCTAATTGTTAAGACGCGCCTATTATCACCGGTAAGACGATACCATTTACTTTTAAACCTGGGCCTTTCAGTAAGGACAATCGTATAAATGATCATCATTCTAAACTAATCTTGTTAGCAATTTATACAGTTTTCATCAATTATCAGGCGTGTAACGAGCTGCAAAGGCGTAACATATTACTAGAGGTGGGCAAATGGAGGTCGAATTTTGGTGACGAGTGTTTTCTAAGGCCAATTTGGCTGCTGAATCCGAATCCGATGAAATTTTTGTTCTGTGACGTCATTTTAGGCTGGTTCTGTGGTTTTCAAATGGGCGGCCCAAAAATGACTTTTTTTTCTCATAAAAGCGAGACAATATTGGAACTAGTTGTCCAGTATGTTAAAATAAATGTTTTCAAGACCGTGGATTCTAAAATTGCACTCCCATTTATGATTTGGTAGTATCCTATATCGATATGAGGGTAATAACTGAAAGAAAGTCATTTTGAAAATGGCCACGGAATCAGCTTAAAATGACGTCACAGAACAAACATTTCACCAGATTCGGATTCAGCAGCCAAAATCGCCTTAGAAAACACTCGTCCCAAAAATTCGACCTCCATTTGCCCACCCCTAATATTACTTTATCAATTACTACTGAATAAACAAACCTGGACAACTGTCGCGGTATAACGCCAACTAAATAGAGACTTTTGGCAAGCGTAAATCCCCGGTCCGTATCCGGTATCCGTATCGATTTTGCGTGTGACATCATCAATGCGTGTGTATTTCCCATACGTGATACGGCATACGGATACGACAGCACGTATCGAACAGCTTTTTATACGGAAACGGTCCGTATAACAACGTTGTCTTTTTACCGTATTTTTTGCTACTTTTATACACTGAAATGTTGTGCCGGGCGACTTTCCTCCCCCCAGTAATTTGTAGGCTAGACACTTGACTTGTACTGATGCAGATCCTGATCAATATGATGCTGTAATAAAGCTAAGTTCATATCACCTACCCATATGTGCGCGTCGCAAATATCTGACGATACGGATACATGATACGGATGCGGAAAATCCCACTTGCCAAAAGTCTCTAATGACGATACGTGCTACGGAAAATCATACTTGCCAAAAGTCTCTAATGACGATACGGATGGGGAAAATTCCACTTGCCAAAAGTCTATAATGATGGGGAAAATTCAACTTGCCAAAAGTCTATAATGACGATACGCATACGTGATACGGAAAAGCTCACTTGCCGAAAGTCTCTAATAACGATACGGATACGTGATACGGATGGGGAAAATTCCACTTGCCAAAAGTCTATAATGACTACAGTTGCATTGCTAAATATTTTTAAATATAAACATTGCGTATATATTATGACGTCTTCGATATGTTTGTGGCACACATGTTCGCATACACTGCACACAGCGTTTCACATACGTTCTACCAGAATGAAACACTGTCCTTTATAGACTCAATTTAAAATGTAAAGTTATAGGCGGCGCCATATTGAATAATTAGGGAACTTTTTTGTGATTCGGCTCTGATTAGTTTGACATCTTTCATACACACAACGACTAAATAAACATATTTAATTTCATTCAATATGACAATAGAAGAGAAATAAATACTTTTAAAAATGTATATAAGCATATTCAGTGTTATCGACTAAAATCGTCGATGTAGGAATTAAAATGGGGTTAATTAGGTTAGATCCTTTTCTCAGCCGGAGCTAGCTATAGACAGGCAGCCTAAGTTTGGGATGACATGTTCGTTTATAAATGTCAATTCTATGAATTTAACTTTATGTCTAATATTATGTTGAACATCGTCTGATGCAGGAATGGCAAATGGTGAGGTTTATTCAGCAGCTTTCAGTCTAAGTGCAGGTAAGTCAGCACGCGGCTCTTATTATTGTCAGAAAGTGTGGATTGATAAATCACTTTATGTTAAATTACCTTAAAATCATGGGTCGCGTGCTCGCTACCCTGGGGGTTGGTTTCGATCCCTGCTTTGGCCTTGTCAGTCATACAGGACAGGGGCCTAATATAGACGAATGTCTATTCGTTCGGATGGGCGTCTTCATTTAGCCCAATTCGGAGCAGAACAGTAGGACGTTAAGCCCCATTTCATTTCCTAAAACATAATGTTAATAGTTATGTTATTTTATAGATGTCTCCCCGAACAGAGTAATTTTGATCAAAACATATTTTATCTAATTTATTGTTTAAATCCCCTCAAAACATTAAATCGCAACGAATCTTCACGGATTGTATTTGTTGTTACTCACTATCAATTTACAATGTAAATTTTCTTTCGTTTAATCTACACGTTACAGTGTCACACTCATCAACCCTACTGTTAGCCATTCGCGCAACACGTGCAAAGCGCCGCAACCCTAGCAACTGTTGGCCATTCGCACCATACGTGCAAAGAGCTGCTAACGCCACTCTAGCCGACGGGTTTCAGTTCGTGCGTCATTCGAATCCAGCATCTGTCTACTAAAGGCCATTTTACACAATCCTACTTTTGTTCAAGAATATCATCCAACATTTGTAGGATGATGTTCGCAGGAATATGTCCTATCGTGTGCTTGGAAAAGCTTGAACATGTTGGATGGTGTTCGAGCATGCACATTAATTTGAACATTTTAGGGCAGTGTTCTAGGCCTTGCACCAATGAGAATGCTCCTTAGCCTGGAGGTCGGGTGTTCGATCTCTGCATTTGCGGAGAAAGTTCATCTCGATTTTCCGGCGTGGTTTCCCCTTGTCAGTGATGCAGACGGAGGGCCTGACAATGACAACTACCTAGTCGTTCGGATGAGGCGAAAACCCGAGGTCCCGTGTACACATTGGCGTGCACGTAAAATATCCATTGGCAGTTGAAATTCAGTTGCTGCCCGGGCCAAAATTTCCCTCATAGCACTGTATGGCGTATACCCGTCTTTAATTAGCCCAGGTCAGGTGCAGAAGCGTAGGCCGTTAAACCTCATTTTATTCATTCATTCTCACGGTCATGCGGTGTATTGGGTCAGATGACAATGGAATTCATCGCCAACCACATTATGACGTCAATTTTACAGGTTATCACCGAGCGTCCGACGAAACTAATAAAAACCAAAACGTCCTCTTTGATGACGAAACTATTTGTAACTTGGGAACAGCGAGATTCGCCGAGGAACTCTCAAAACAGCACGACTTCCACGTGACCAATTCCTTTGTAACTGCTGTGTGTAAACTTTCGAGAATATACACCACAGCAGAATATATGAGGTTCCTGGACAACTGGGGAACGGTTTGTATTTTATTATTATTATTGTTATTATTATTATTATATACTCAGTAGTTGGACGTTTTTCTTAAAGAACTCCTCATGGCAACATACCTACACACTCGTCTGTTGCAGAAAACCTACAAGCTCGTCAGTCTGGATAAATTTATGTCACACTGACTCAATGTTCAAAACAGGAAGCAGATATTCCCCATTTAGTTCCTATTACTTACGCATAATTCTACCCCATCTATTCTTTTCCGGTTGTACAAATGCGGCCCACTGAATATAGACCCAAAAATTGAACGTTTCTTTTCCTTCTCTTTTAGGGGGGTGGGGGCTGGGTGGGTGAGGTGGGGCCTTCGATACTTCATATATATACGAATACTATAAAATTATACTTGTATATACGAATACTATAAACTTACACTTTTGTATATACGAATACTTGCATATACGAATACTATAAACTTATACTTGTATATACGAATACTATAATATTATACTTGTATATACGAATACTATAAACTTATAATTGTATTTACGTATATCACAAACTTATATTTGTATTTATTGATATGAAGAGAGAGCATACATATACAGTTATATTTGTATTTATTGATAGGAAGAGAGAGCATACGACATATACAGTAATATTGTATCTTTTTTTACAGCATGTGATAATGGAAGTTCAATTTGGTACAAAGGTGATCAAAAGATATGAATCTTCTATGACAGAATTTATAAATCACGTACAGAAAAGTGTAAGTGAAACCGAATTCCCAGTAGTGTTTGATACTCAAAATCCCTTTGGACAGTACAACACACTGGGGCCTGTTTCACGAAATTTTAACTTAAAAGATAAAATCCAAATTTAAGTATATACTTAAATCTGATTGGCTAAGCGCTAAAATCAATCTAATACTATCCAATCGAATTACTAAAATCGGATTTTATCTTAGTTAAAATTTCGTGAAACAGGCCACTGATCTCTTACGATTGGTCACCCGATCTATTCATAGGATTTCTTAAACTATAGATGTGACGCCACCCTTTGATGTTGGCGTACCATTATTTCTAATAATGTACGGGCAACTTGCCAATAGCACTTTATCAAAATATTTAACTTAAGTGACGTATTTCACTGTAAACGCACGTGTAGAGTGTCTGTATTTCAAGTCGTTTAATGCTCTCGAGCTTAAGACATTGCGTAATATATTGTAAAAACACTTGGACCTACGGTCCTCTTGTTGTTCCAATATATTACTTAATGTCTCGCTGATTCATTCATTCTTGCTCTATGGGTTCTCCTGTAATCACTATTACAAAACAAAAAGAAAGAAAACAACAAACAATTGACTTTTATAACGATCTTTCATAAATAAAATGAAATGGGGTTTAACGTCCTACTGTTCGGCTCCGAACTGGGCTAATGAAGACGGGCATACACCATACATTGTACTATGAGGGAAATGTTGCCCGGGAGGCGGCCCTACGGCCTACATTTATATCGAAGTTTAACTGTCAACGGATCTTTTACGTGCACGCCAATTATGTGTTCACGGGACCTCGTCCAATCCAAACGACTAGACAGTTGTCCTTGCCAGCCCTTCCGTCCTGTATCACTGACAAGGGGAGACCAAGCCGGAAAATATTCCAGAATCATCTAGTTATTATTATTTGGCACATAATCGCAGTCTTGATAAACCGAGGTTCAGTACCTGTTGAACGCCTTGCGGATATACGGAATGTTGGAATATAATATCTCATAGGTATATACATATTATTGGTGTAACATGACAGGCAATGGAGTCCGGTGCTATTCTCCCGCTATAATATTGATGGATATTTAGAGTTATTTTCCTTGGGTGTGTAGCCACTTCTCCGGCCCACGGGTATACGAGGATAGGAATGCCCTTCTTAACTATCTGATTTTTTTCTTCAAAATTTTTGATACCGGGTAGTTCTAGTGTTTTTTTTCCTTCATATATGATAACAATTTTAATCTTCTTTATTTTTCTTCCTATTTGGTGCTCAATCCTAAAATATTTACTATCAAACATGTTCGTATAAAAAAACGCAAAGACACAGTTGTTCCGTTATTTCTACTGAACATATTCAAAATGTCGATGAATTGTAAAAAAAAAAAAAATTACTTTTTTAAAATTTGAAACGTGTTTTTTTTTCGAAAGGAGTATAATATATCGAAAGGAACCGGGTGGTTGATTTGTAAGGCAAGACAATTTTATTCACGATTTTAAATTAAATAGCGAGAGGGGATTAAATAGCGAGAGGGGTATCTCAAGGAGAAAAAAATGTCAACAGAAAAGTGGCTTACCTTTCTCTTTTATTAGATACATCAGTAGGTATAAATTGTTTTTTTTATATACGAACATAGTTTTAAGAAGGGCGTTCATTTTCTCGTGTGCCTGAGGGCCAGAGAAATAGCTACACACTCAATGGAAATAACTCTAAATATTCATTGATATTGCGGGTGTTGCCAGGCAGGGTAAGCTTACTCTTCCGGATACCTGTTACCACTGCTTGTCGTGTATTTTGTACACGAGGATCACACTATTTTGCTTGAATACACTATTTTGCCTATAACGTTTTTAGGACTTCGAATTCTGTCTTATGGTTTGTATTGTTCGTACTTGGTTTTTATCTTATTTTTATATTATGGCGAGAGAATCCTCGTGTATACAGTCTTCGATTTGTTTGATTATTTATTTTAGGGAGGGGCTGGATTATCGGTTAGTGGAACATACAAAGGTTATTCAGGATCACTCGCTGTAGATTTCAACAAGTTTAAAGCCAGTAGTGAATATAGGCATCAATTTGGATCCTTTCAATCAACCCTTTATTCTGGTAGTAACAGTGAACCAGAACCAGTTGGTCTGACCATCAAGACTATTGCTGAAGCTCTAAATCCAAATTACTGGCAAGGATCGGTAGTGTTGAAGGAATGTGGTCACTCAGTGGCTGATTTACATCTTAAACAGCTCAACCTAGTCAAGGCCTTAAAAGGTTATGCTAAATTCAAACTTTTTAGACCACCCACAGGTAAGTCTGTACACTTTAAACTTATCAGATCTCAACTCAATGTAACGTGGATATAAATTAAAACAAAGTTCAAACTGAAAAAATTCACAGTAGGACGGTGGCTGTAACGTGTCATTAGATGAAGGGGGCAGCGCCGGATTAACCATGGTGGGGGCCCTGGGGCCTGGAACATGTGGGGGGCCCCTGATCACCGACCGCGAGCGACGAAGGCGCGAAGCCCCGCAAGGGAGGCTGGGGCAAGGCCGTATGTAGGATTGTAAAAGTGAGGGTACAGCAGAGTGTTGGGGACGCCAATATAATGCCCGAGTTACTGAATGCGGAACGGTGCGTGTGTGTACGTGGGGGTCGGGGCTTGGAGCTGCAATCAACGTCGCTCTCGTATGTCAATTTCGGCAGCGCTATTTCTTATTTTGATGTTAAGCACACCAAATGAGAAACTCCTTATCCTCTAAACTAGAACTAGTCCATAAACACCACAAGGCGACGTGGATAGGGCGGCCAGAACGAAAATGTATCATCATGTAATTTGTTGGCGGCGCCCAGAAAGACCAACAAGGTCCTGTCAAATGTGAATAAGGGCGACCAAAACGAACCCTGTAATGCCATGTGGTGGGTCAGACGCCGATCTAGAAAGAGGTGATAGGAGAGGCCCTTCGCCTTTGGAGACGTCTCCCTTGCCTGGGGTCCTCCAGCAGAAAAATTTAAAAATAACGATGCAGGAAACACGTTTTTCTGCCATTTGGGTGATATCTGAGTGGCAATTTTGTATTTTATATGGCGGCAGATTTTTTGTGAGAGGAATCCGCTTCTGGTCTCCGCACCTTGGGTCCGCGCCTGTGGTGGCGCCCGATAGCCTCGACATAAGAGATATAAGAAAGTTTGGATCAGGTGTAGGCACGATTAAAACCGACCGACTTATCAGTGCCTTAGGAGCGTCACTGTATGATCATAATCAAGTGTATTATTTTATAATTGAAAGGTTGGCAATTTTTTTGTGTGGAGCCATTTAGAAGTACCTTCCCCAGAATAAAAAATAAAATTAGCGCATTCTGGCGTTATTTCAGTGGACCAATCCATGCGAGTGCTATGAAATGATGGCATTTCTAGAGGAGGGGGCTGGACGCAACTAAGATTTTTTTGTTGGGGGCCCTAATGTTGGGGGTCCAGGGGCCTATGCCCCATGGTTAATCCGGACGTGGTGATAAATGCGAGTGCTATGAAATGATGGCATTCTAGAGGAGGTGATTGGACGCAACTAAAAAAATTTGTGGGGGCCCCCTAATGTGGGGGGCCCTGGGGCCTGTGCCCCATGGTTAATCCGGCCCTGGAAGGGGGGCCATAAAGATACTCGAAACCTCCATACCCTCAGATTAACATGTGTTACATATGAGGCCTTCTCCAAATACACGCCCTCCAGACTAGAGGATGATGACAATGTGCTTAAAACACCATTATAAGCAAAGCTGGTGATTATGAGGGATGTTTGAACACCGGAGTTTTTCCTGACATACAGAAAATTGCTATCGTAAAGCCATTCCTAACGTGCTCAAAAACTATCGTTCAGTCTCAAATTTGTCCTTTTTACCAAATATTGTGAAGAAAGCAGTTAATATTAGATTGCGTTGCTTCCTTTGACACATGATCTCCTTGACAAGTTTTAGTCTACATATCGACCCAACCACAGTACAGAAACTACACTTCTTAGAGTAGTAAATGATCTGCGATGTGCTGTTGATGATGGTAAAGCATGCTTGGTCCTGTTTTATTTGTACTATACACTACATCCCCTTGGAATAATTACTGACCAACATCGTATCCAACATTATTCCTACGCCGATGATACACAGCTAGTTGACGTTTTCAACCACACTCAAATAAAAAAATCCTTAAATCGTACAATCAATAGCCTAAAATTAAACGAAGACAAAACTGAAGCTATGTTAATCTCGCTCCCTTATATTTGTCTGAAATTTTGACAAACTTTAAACCCAAACGTGCGCTAAGGTCGCATGGCAAAAATATACTTGCTGTTCCTAAAACAAAAACTAAAACAATTTGGTGATAACAATTTCAGTGCTGCTGCACCTCGCCTTTGGAATCAGTTACCAGTAATCGTTAAGTCACAACTAAAAATTCATGTGTTTATCCAGATTAGAAACAGATTGTTTATGATTGTTTAAATGGCGAGAAACTCTTTAAATGTTGCGCTTTGAGCATGCGTATATGGATGGATTTTTAAGCGCATTACAAATATACATCATACATTATTAGTATTATTTATTATATTTTTTTTTATGACAGTATTACAAATTGATAAATCCGGTACCTCATAATGATAAATGTCAACTAGTATCAGTGAAACTTATATGTATGTGCATATGTTTGACTGTATAGTAGTATTTCCATCCATCAAGATGTAGTCTCTTTTGTGACCATTTAGTTATACTAAAACAACAGTTATTCTTTTCTTGCATTATCTGCATCTACTGTGTTTATTTTGTTTAGATCCTCAGCTACGAATTCCTCTCACATGGCCATCTGGAACATATGGACTCGTTAAATCAACTTCAGGATGCCCTGCTGATCATCTTCAATACCATTGGAATCATGGCTTGAGGCACCAAGGCGACAACAGCGTCCGTCATAAAAACCGTATAACTCACGTTGTATCAGGTATTTCCATCAACGTGTATTTGCGTGGTATATTCCACAATTTATTTTCAGCATTGCATTTTGGTTTTATTTTCCCCAAATCATAAAGTTTTATTTAATAATGCTTCAAGATATTTCCATTTTTCCAGAGTCAAGATACACCGCCCTATATGTTATTGCTAGTCATGCGCCACCAGTCGTAGTTCAAACCATCAACCCGTGGCTTATTTAGAATGGTGTATAATATCCACAAATTTGCAAGCTTGAAGTCTACTTTCTATTTCTGTTGAGCGAGGGGGGTGGGGAGGAGGATCTTCTAACAATGTTGTCTTGGCTAGTCGCTGTATATGGTATTAACACTATGCCATAATGTACCATTTTCAACTTCAAATTCAAACGTTTGAAGGTAGCTATTCCATGGTGGGAATAGAAAAACAAGGGAGGTGGTTGTGTTATTATTTCCAGTGCCAATGCTTACGATCGTATAATAGTGAGTTGACATCATATTGAGCAAAAGACATAAATAATTATATTTTGACTTTCTTAGAAAATATGAAATTCTCGCTTTAATTCGAGTTAAAAGATATATTTGTCCAATTTAAGAGAGGGGGAGACAGAGAGAGGGAGGGAGAAGGGTTGGGTTTAACGTCCATTTGACACAAACTAGGTCTTTTCGGGTCTAATATATGGTTGAGTATTATTTCAATAATTCGGTTTTAGCACATGTGCTAACCATTCGGCAATCCACCCCCTGTCCAATTGGTAGAAATTATCCATAACGTCATTTAATTGTTCATTTGTAAATTTAGTTTAAATCATTGTTTCTGTTTTTATCTTCTTTAATCCGGATTGAAAAGGCCATATAATTTGTTGTTTCAATTTACCATTGAATTTACCATTGAATCAATTTAACCATGTAATATGTTTCAGGCGGTCACAGTGTAACCATAGAGTTCTGTATGAAGGGGGATGAGACATTCTCCGAATATGATGGTGATTGGCCAGCTGGTGATTACTGCATTCTGAAATATCGAAACTGTCCTAAAGGTAAGCTATTTTTATTCTGAAATATGGAAACACTTGTCCAAAAAGTGAAGGAAAAGTTAAGTTAAAGGTAGACGATACAATCTTATATAGCAAATCCCCAACGCTTATCTATCTACTGCACATGCATGTTTTGTCAAATGACTACACAATATTTCAGTTTTAGTAATGGTGCTTAATTGCACGATGTAATATTAAAATAAATTCAAGTACGAACAATCTAAAACATTAGACAAAATACTGTTAACAGGCAAAATAGTGTAATCAGGCAATATAGTGTAATCAGCATATGGAATGTTCACCATGTACAAAATACACGACAAACAGTGGTAACAGGTGTCCGGAAGAGCAAGCTTACCCTGCCTGGCACAAAATATCTTCATCCAAACTATTAGACGAAATCATGGCAAAATAGCGTGATTGACGGATGGACTGTCAATGACAGCCTATACCGGTAGTATTCCCAAAACCAACCGGTATAGGTAAGATAGTGTAATCAGGTAAAATTGTGTAATCAAAAATACACGACAAACAGTGGTAATAGGTGTTTGGAAGAGGAAGCTTGCCCTGTCTGGCGCCACACCTGCCATAGCTGCATCTACTAGTATGGGGCGAAATCTCGGTAAAATAACGTGATTGGGCAATGGACTATCGGTATGAAAAATGCACGTGATGAACAGTGTTAACGATGTAGTAGACATACATTATCAGGGAGGTAGTAGACGCGTCCATTACATATATATCTAGAATAATAGGCGAGAGAGACATTTTATATTCACCAATCAAGTCAATATGAAGCTTGGGGGAAAAATGACAAATGTCTCGATCTACTTAAAATATCAGAATAACATGAACAAGCTCTCGCGTAACGTTTTAGCTGAGACACAAACACTCCATAAGCTGGTGATATTGGAATGTTACTACTAATAAATGGAAAGTTAACAATCGGAAAGTCAAAGTCATCACGTTTATCGTACAATTTAACACTAAGTTTATGGCAATTGTCACAATCGTGACGTAGATCCAAGTAGGAAGCGTCATTGTCACTGCCAGTAGTGTAACACCATTGTAGTTATAACAGATAACAGTTTCGTACATTTTCATATAATCGAACTCTGTATCTCCATTTCCACTATTCAAGTATGCATTTCCATAATATACAGTTGCAAACACTGGCCCGTGATCATCGTAAAGAACTTCATACTGTTATGTCGATTAATTTCCATGAACAAAATCTCGACATCAATAACTTGTAAGCACCATTTCCAACGTCTTTTTTAACTGGGGTGCAACAAGATCTCCTTCGGCTATAGGAAAGGTCACACGTTGTGTCAGGTCCACTTGTTCACGAGCGCCGTAACAGATTACTGTAACACTAGGGTAGTGATAACAGAGAACAGTTTCGTACATAAAGGATCTATTTACATCAGGAACACATCTACACAATACAGCAATACAGGTACATAAACTATACAGCAACTAGTCTACGACAGGAGCACATCAAACAATATAGCATTTACTATTATGCCGTTCTTCCAAGGCAGCGACTGGACTCTGGTGAGTCCATACACTCGTCCAAGCCTTTCTTCTCCCCCGGCTCCTCGCTTACTGTCTGTGAATTACTCAATAATATGTCATAGGGATACAGATAAGACACATAGTCATATCTGCAAGTGTTTTTTTTATCTCGTCACGGCATGTGCTTAAACATTTGAAGTCGTGTGGATCTTGTACACAGCACAGATCATGTATAGCTTGTAATGGACATATTGAATTAATTAGATTTAATAAGATCGTTCCATGCCAAAAGTTTATATAGAGGTGGAAGTCAAAATCATGTATTGTCAAAACTAGCAGAGTTCAATAAGTTATATGCACCTAAATCATAAATGATATCACTGTGTTACAGTAGTGTTTTTAATTTCGAGCTCATCAGGATATATGAATTCTACATAATAATCACTACATCTCAGGTAATTTAGTGATAGAACATCATCGATATATCGATAAGTGAAATTAAAATGTCTGACTTATCGTTAATTCGATTTTACGAGTGTCTGTGTGTAATCGGCTTCGTAGGAATAGAGAAAGACATCAGCAAGGTGTACAGTTGGTGCCCATGGGGATACCTACCAATTGCTGATAAATTTCCCCTCCAAATTCAACAAATATATTATCAATTAAAAATTCCAACACTGAATTTTCTTGTTGGCGATGAATTATATTTGAAATTACTATGGTTTTTAACAAAATGTGTGGAATTGTAATTAACAGCTTAACATTGATATCTAACATTTCCCGATTTAGATGAAATGGCACTGTGAATAATGTCTTGTAACCGAGCTTTTAATTTACTATGGGGAATTTAAGTGTAGAAAGTAGAAAAGTCACATATAGATGAGACTGGAGCATGTGATCTAGATTGCATTTAATAGCCACATGTAAACAGAGTTAAAAATACGAGATATTCAGCATATATTATTGTGAAATAATAATGCAGGCGAGAAAATAACATCTTTTATTGAACTATAACTTAGGCCTGTTAATACATGTTGGAAGCGTATGAATATCGTGTTCTCTAACTTCAGGATGAAAGAAGGTCAATAGCAAGGCGAACTACTTGTTAAAATAATCACATTTACTTGCTTTATTTCTGTTTGATTTACTTTCTTACAGGCTTCCAAAAAGGGTCCATATATTGGGATGATCCGGACACAAGTGGAAATACAAATAATTGGTCTGGTAGTCTGCCTGATGGAGAATTCACTTCAAATACAAGGATAGACTTTTGTTGTAGGTAGGTATTTCATTATAGATTCCAGATCACCTGTATCTTGTAAACTATTCCAGTTTTCATATAGAAGCACAGGGACAGTTTTATGTTGTAGGTAAGCATTGGCTCTTTAAGACACAAAACTTTACATATACTTTTATTCTTCAAAACATAATAGAATGTACCAAACTCCTTGGACCTAATTCTTAACTCGCCTCTTTATCGTTGTTGTTGTTTATTAAAGAGTTAACGTCCAATAAATTAAACATGTTATTATGGACAGGTTGATTTAATTAAATCATTTCTACTTAAAGGGTTGGGGATTGGTTAAAACAAACAAACATGTTTTTTGGACAGGTTGATTCAATTAACTCATTTCGACTGAAAGGGGCCGTCTTCAATTAGCCAAGGTTAGGTGCAGCAGCGTAGGACGTTAATCCCCATTTCAATCAACTTAAAGGGTTGGGGTTTGGTAAAAAATAAACACACAAGTCATTTTTTACCAACAAGTCACCTAAAACACACGGATAAAATCGATTTCGCGAGAAGAAAGGTTGGTTTATCTTCTCCCTTGCCTTATAAAATATATTATTATTATTATATTAATATCCACGTTTCGCGTGTCATTGTTGACATAATAAGGATACTTTTAATATTATCCCGCTAGTGTGTAACAAATGTTCAGTTGTATATATAAGTTCTTGAATAAATTTAAAGCAGCTCGGTACAGCTGTTTCTGCATCTAGAGGAGATACAATAAAAAAGTCACCCCCCCCCCCATCATTAAAACAAGACAGGCACAACAAGAAAGTAATTTAAGTTTAAATACTAAATGCTACTGTGTTTCTTGTAATTATCCCTAACGGCTGACCCCCGGATCCATTCACTTGATTTTATAATTGTTTATTTTCTGCAATGTCTATTTTCTATCTTGTCCGCAGGTTTATCTAGTATTAAGGTTAGGTTCGTCGTCCTAATCTCAGGGGTCCTCTCCAGTTTCTACCTACTGCTAAGACTCCTACACACAACTGAATGATAACCGTACATAATATATACAATGTTAGTCCCGAAATAACCTGTTTGGGTATTGAGGACTTATTATAGTCACATTAGACCCCTGGCCTTTGAACTGATTTTATCGTTATTATTTTCAGAAAGGATAGTTTACCAACTCATAAAATCTTGCTTCCAACGGGAAAACCTTTTACCTTGTTTAAATACACGAGGGAATGTCAGCAGGTAGCAGGTATGAAAGTGGCTATCCATTATATGACTTGGGTCGACGAGGAGTCCCACAATAAAGACTCGGTTTCGGGAGCTCACCCACTGGATACTGGTGGCTCCCACAAGCACACATTAACCATTTGCCAATATTCTAAAACAGGCTCATCATTGATTGGATAAAAGTATGCTAGATTAAAATATGAATTGTTTAAACCTTGAAATAAAACTCTGAACTATTTCTTCTGTTTTAACCTAAATTATAAATACAAACAGATTGATTTGTCAATAGCTTCCAGAGTATTGCAAACAGTGACCAGTGGGTCAACTTATGTTATAAATATGTATATTCTACGTATCCAATATTTAATCTGTGATATATATATAAAATAAGAAAAAAATATATAAAACGATTTAACTTTCATCCTGACGATTCGTTTGATAACGATGAAAGTACTAGCCAACATTTTTATTTTTTAGTCTTTTTTCTCTAATATTATCCAGAAATATTAGAACCAGCGTATATATAATTGTAATATTAGAGAAAAAACACTAAAAAATAAAATATATATATATATATGTGTGGATAAAAGCGGCGAAATACACTTTATGTTGATAAAAAGTATGATAATGACATATAACTCCAATGTCTACATTCGTCAACGACTACATACGATGTATTATCGGGAACGGTCAACAATACCCAGTGCCACTTACTAATATCGCTGACATTTTTTGCTCTGCCCCCTATCAATTTGGCTTTAATCTTCCAGGTTCGAAATATCCCCGCCTTAGATTTAATTTAGTTTTAACAACATGGTTTTCATTTGAGAAGGATTTAAAACAAGCAAAATCTATATTAGTTATTTTCTAGAGATATAGAAAATAGTAAAATATAGATAAAACTGAACAAATTTCTGTAAATGGAAATGAAATGAACTGAACTCCTAAACTGGGCTAATGAACACGGATGCCGGAAATGATATCTATGAAATACAGCCAGTGCATTTATAAAATTATGGTTTGTTTCTGTAATTAAAATATTAGATTTGTTCAAAGGCCATTAAGCAAAAAGTCGTGCATTTTTGAGTAAAAGCATGAAACTTGGCACATATATGGATGGAATGAACCCTACTGATTATTTTGGGATGTAGACCCACCTCAGCAGCTCTCCCTGGTGGACGTAAAGACCATTTTTTTTTCAAAATGACCGCCTATAGTCGACCGGTTAAGCATTTTTGAGTAAAAGCATGAAACTTGGCACATAGATGGAATGAGCCCTACTGATTATTTTTGGATATGGACTTACCTCAGCAGCTCCCCCTGATGGACGTTACGGCCATTTTTGTTTCCAAAATGGCCGCCTATAGTGGACCGGTTAAGCAATAAATCGTGCATTTTTGAGTAAAAGCATGAAACTTGGCACATAGATGGAATGAACCCTACTAATTATTTTTGGATGTGGACTCACCTCAGCATCTCCTCCTGGTGGACGTTACGGCCATTTTGTTTTCCAAAATGGCCACCTATAGTGGACCGGTTAAGTAATAAATTGTGCACTTTGTGTTAAAGGCATGGAACTTGGCACATAGATGACATTCACCCTACTAATTATTATTTTGGGATGTGGACCCACCTCTGCAGACACCCTCTCCCCTGTGGTCGTTACGGCTATATTTTTCAAACTGGCCGCCTAGAGTGGGCCGGTTAAGCAAAACATCGTGCACTTTGGGTTAAATGCAAGAAACTTGGCACATAGATGGCATGAACCCTACGTATTATCATTTGGGATGTGGATCCTTCTCAGCAGCCCCCCCCCCACTGGTGGTCGTTACCACACATTTCATGTGGCACGGCTACAGACCACAATTATCAACCGATTTCGATAAAACTTACAGATTATAATCAGAGTATTCAGATCTCAAACTAGCCAAAATTTAGGCCACTTTCGGTTAGTGGTTTCCGAGAAATCAGGTTACCACACATTTCATGTGGCACGGCTACAGACCACAATTATCAACCGATTTCTATGAAACTTACAGATTATAATAAGAAATCGGTTGATAATTATTGTGGTCTGTAGCCGTGCCACATGAAATGTGTGGTAACCTGATATCTCGGAAACCGCTAACCGGAAGTGGCCGAAATTTTGGCTAGTTTGAGATATTATGTATGAAGTTATAATCTGTAAGTTTCATTGAAATCGGTTGATATTTGTGGTCTGTAGCCGTGCCACATGAAATGTGTGGTAACCTGATATCTCGGAAACCGCTAACCGGAAGTGGCCGAAATTTCGGCTAGTTTGAGATATTAATACTCTTATTTTATTCTGTAAGTTTCATTGAAATCGGTTTATAATTGTGGTCTGTAGCCGTGCCACATGAAATGTGTGGTAACCTGATATCTCGGAAACCGCTAACCAGAAGTGTCCGAAATTTTGGCTAGTTTGGGATATTAATACTCTTTTTATAATTTGTAAGTGTCATTGAAATCGGTAAGTAACTGTGGTCTGTAGCCGTGCCACATGAAATGTGTGGTAACCTGGTATCTCGGAAACCGCTAACCGGAAGTGGCCGAAATTTCGGCTAGTTTGAGATATTAATACTCTTATTTTATCCTGTAAGTTTCATTGAAATCGGTTGATAATTGTGGTCTGTAGCCGTGCCACATGAAATGTGTGGTAACCTGATATCTCGGAAACCGCTAACCAGAAGTGGCCGAAATTTTAGCTAGTTTGAGATATTAATACTCTTATTATAATCTGTAAGTTCCATTGAAATCGGTTGATAATTGTGGTCTGTAGCCGTGCCACATGAAATGTGTGGTAACCTGATATCTCCGAAACCGCTGAGCGGAAGTGGCCGAAGTTTTTGCTAGTTTGAGATATGATTAATGTAATTATAATCTGTAAGTTTCATTGAAATCGGTAAATAATTGTGGTCTGTAGCTGTGCCACATGAAATGTGTGGTAACCTGATATCTCGGAAACCGCTTACCGGAAGTGTCCGAAATTTTGGCTAGTTTGGGATATTATTAATGTAATTATAATCGGTAAGTTTCATTGAAATCGGTTGATAATTGTGGTCTGTAGCCGTGCCACATGAAATGTGTGGTAACCTGATATCTCGGAAACCGCTAACCGGAAGTGGCCGAAATTTTGGCTAGTTTGAGATATTATTATTGTTATTATAATCTATAAGTTTTATTGAAATCGGTTGATAATTGTGGTCTGTAGCCGTGCCACATGAAATGTGTGGTAACCTGATATCTCGGAAACCGCTAACCGGAAGTGGCCGAAATATTGGCTAGTTTGAGATATTATTAATGTTATTATAATCTGTAAGTTTTATCGAAATCGGTTGATAATTGTGGTCTGTAGCCGTGCCACATGAAATGTGTGGTAACCTGATATCTCGGAAACCGCTAACCGGAAGTGGCCGAAATTTTGGCTAGTTTGAGATATTATTACTCTGATTATAATCTGTAAGTTTCATTAAAATCGGTTGATAATTGTGGTCTGTAGCCGTGCCACATGAAATGTGTGGTAACCTGATATCTCGGAAACCGCTAACCGGAAGTGGCCGAAATATTGGCTAGTTTGAGATATTATTAATGTTATTATAATCTGTAAGTTTTATCGAAATCGGTTGATAATTGTGGTCTGTAGCCGTGCCACATGAAATGTGTGGTAACCTGATATCTCGGAAACCGCTAACCGGAAGTGGCCGAAATTTTGGCTAGTTTGAGATATTATTACTCTGATTATAATCTATAAGTTTTATTGAAATCGGTTGATAATTGTGGTCTGTAGCCGTGCCACATGAAATGTGTGGTAACCTGATATCTCGGAAACCGCTAACCGGAAGTGGCCGAAATATTGGCTAGTTTGAGATATTATTAATGTTATTATAATCTGTAAGTTTTATCGAAATCGGTTGATAATTGTGGTCTGTAGCCGTGCCACATGAAATGTGTGGTAACCTGATATCTCGGAAACCGCTAACCGGAAGTGGCCGAAATTTTGGCTAGTTTGAGATATTATTACTCTGATTATAATCTGTAAGTTTCATTAAAATCGGTTGATAATTGTGGTCTGTAGCCGTGCCACATGAAATGTGTGGTAACCTGGGCCCGGTTCCTAGAAATTTCTTAAAGTAAGCACAAAGTCTTACTTCACTTTTACTTACGTAAGAATCTTATAAAAATACTGTTCCTAGAAAATTCTCAAGACCATTCTTACGTAAGCACAGGTCAAGTACAAGTCTAAGTACATTGTGACTGGTAAAGCTTACCATACACTGAGACTACGATGCTCTTTAACGTCATAAAACAACTTTGGTATGCGAATTACGTCATAAATTTGTCGTCTGCTTCATTGTGGTTGATTTGGATGCGTTTGACATGTCCACTATAGAGCCTACACATAATTTATAAAATGTGCCAAAAAATTTAAAAAAAACCAACGCAGACACATACAAACTAACTGAATAATTGTGAGAGCGCCTGATCTTAAAGTAGCCTGTGTGTTTGTAGCCTATTGTTTACTAATTGGCAAATAAAGGAATTGGTTTCAGGGTAGGCCTATAAGGCCCTAGATGCGAAATTTTCTATAGCATTCTAATTTCTTGTGGAGAAGGATTTTCTCTGTCTTGTAATTGTCTCTTTGGTATCAAAAGGTGTCGGAAATGCCGTCGAATAAGTCTACGGAGTACGGTCAGCCATCTTTTTGAAGCAGAAACAGACTTAAAGAGCACATAAGATCATAATTTTCTATTACATATTATAATAAACAATGATTACTAAATCCATATTACGGAAAGTTCAAATCAATCTGATTAAAATTAACTGAGCTATTTACGTTTTAGTATGGGACAGCCAAAAACAGTTTTCAAATTTTCATGAACGACCCTAATCCGGTTGATTGGCTGATGACGTCACAGACACTACACATACTATACACATTATCTATCCAATATATCACTGCCTGTATAATATATCACTGTATCAACATACCAACAGTTAACAAGTGTGTATTGTCGGTAATCATTAGCTCGTAATTATGTAAGCTACACATCACTATATAATTCAAAGCATTTTCAAACGCAGACCTTTCTCGTCTTGAATTGTAATAGATTTTATTTGTTACTATAATATTTCCGAGTGTATTCAAGATGCCAAATTATCGTTGTATTATTGAGAGTTGTGGAAATTCCAGCAGAGAAAAGGGGAATAATATACCGACGTTTCATAAATTTCCCAAAGACGAAATATTACGGAAAGAGTGGATTGCGTTTGTCAACAATTTAATTACGGATTGGCGGATGCGGGTCGTTTCATCCCACGACCGGTTCACCCCGGGCTGTTTCATCCCACACCTGATTTTCTATCGGGCTGTTTCATCCCACTTGTTATTATAGAAGCAGTTAATTAACCGAGTTGTACTTATTGTCGAATAAACTTCATTGTTTATTATTAAATAAACACACCATTAATTATTATGGAGTAGTAAAAAAATATGACGCGAGAGTTGATATCTGTCGTTTGGGTCTCGGATATACGAAGTTTGGGACTCTGGTATACGACGTTTGGGAAATATATATATATTCAAAACACGAAAAAAAAAAATCAAGAACCACGTGGTTAGTAAAAGGCTCAACCAAACGATAAAACATTAGTTGCACTTACGGTTCTTTGATAATCATCGTTTCTCATGAAATTATATAATATTTATTTAAAACGAATAATATGCTGATGACCTATACAAAAACAAAAAAAATATTTACACGACGTGCAATCTTTTTTTTTACAAGCCCCTACAAATTGTTAATAATCAGTGAGCTGCACCTTGACGACATGCTTGTCGTAGATGTCAATACCAATCGATAAATTGGTGCGAACAAGCCACTGGTAAGTGGTAGGTCAATCAAGTTCGTTAACTATTTGATAAAAGAAAAACAACAAAGTATTACTAAATATGCACAAATTTTCAACAATACATTTTGGCAAGTTTTATACTCGCAGATAAAACAAAACCAAGGAGAACTAGCAGTGTTAATCGCGGTCTCAACAACCGCCAATCACCTAATTAAATAAATGCCAATTACATTCTCAATTGAAATAATAAACGATAACCTGCCTTTTTTTAAATCTGGTGTTGATTATCGAACCCATTCTGCTCAGCGAGTTAAGATTATTGACGACAATTGATTGGTGAATCTGATTGTTAAAGCGCTTAAAAACATAGAATTAATTTAGAATTGCAAAATGCAAAACGTAATTTATTATTCGTTACATATAAGATAATCGTTAGTCATTTATTATTATTCGTGCACATTTTCTGATATGGTCTGGTTATTTGAGCCTAAAAATAGAACACATCAAGTCTCCAATTGGTGCATGCACGCTTCCCTTTGATGACAGTTATATCATGGCATCTCATGGGTCGTATATACGATTATTTCACCGTGAAAGGTGCAAATGCATGCTTTCTGATATGGTCGGATTATTTGAACCTAAATAAAGAACACAGCAAGTCTTCTTTGAGGTGTTGTATCATGGACATATACGATTATATCACGAGGTAATTCTGTTATTGAAACCCAAACTGAACGAAAACGGCTCTCGATTATAACTGATGTAAATTTTGTGGAATGCTGAAGCAATTTTAGTTTAAATATCCTTTGTGTGTGAATTACTACTATAGGGCAGGCTGTGTACATGTAATATCAATTCTTTAATATATAAAAGCTGTAAACAGATAATTTAATGAAATCAATTTATTTACAGCTAAAAAGATAATTTAATGAAATCAAATTATTTATAAAAGCTGTAAATAGATAATTTAATGAAATCAATGAATCTTGTCTCGCAACAATCGGATGGTTTTCATTATTAGATCCGGTATCATCAACATCGCCATCCTCTATGGAGCCACAGTCAGATAGATACGGCTCAAACATAATATATTTATGGCGCTATAGTTATCATTTCTCGCGACGTATCTGTACCCGATACATTGCCAGAGCTAAAAGAACTACTGCTACAGGGTAACTCTAAATATTCTGCTTTCATTCTCTCGGTGTATGATAGAATAACCAATAACACGTGTTAATGATTTATTTATATGATTACTACTTAAAACCATTTCGTTTCTTAAATGCCGACAATTAATTATTTCAATTGGCTTCATAGATGTCCGTAGCACCGGCTACACCAATTCTACACCAATCGTGTTTCAATCAGAAGCCAATTGTTAGTTTACGGTCGGCTTATTCTGATTAAAAAGACAATGCTACAGCAATCGGCTTTATAAAACAAATTCTAAATTAAAAAAACAGATTATTCCGTAGTCAGTTGTTTTATTTAATTAGGGGATTAAGGAACCAGTCAGGCGTTAATGAATACACACGCCGGCTGTATATAGGTAATTAAGGAATAAACATTCCGAATATGCATTTGTACACTGTGACGTCACTAGGGACCGAGGGGATTAAGAGTGTTTTCGATAATTGGCCAAGTCGTTTTTACGGGAGGTCTATATTTGCGACTTTGAGTGAAGATAGCTGATTTATTTTTAATCAGATTGATGTTAACTTTCCGTAATGTGCATATAATAACCACTGTCCATCACTACGCCGAGTTTCAGTTTGTCGTCTTATGAGCACTTTAAGGTTGGTAAGCAAGCGCTATACCTTGCGCGGGACTTGTGCTTAGATTGGCTATGTTTAAGAACGAAGTTGTGCTTAAGTTTTTTCTTGGAACGCATAATAACGTTCTTGTGCTTACAATGAAGTCTACTTAAAATCTAAGCACAAGGCCGTTCTTAAGAATTTTCTTGGAACACAAAATAAGGTAAGTTTACTTAAATGCAAAGTCGACTAAAATCTAAGCACAAGAACGTGCTATGGAATTTTCTAGGAATCGGGCCCTGATATCTCGGAAACCGCTAACCGGAAGTGGTCGAAATTTTGGCTACTCAGTGATATTATTAATGTTATCTTAATCTGTAAGTTTCATTGAAATCGGTTGTTAATTGCGGTCTGTAGCCGAAAGGCTATTTTGATATTCTTGCTTACCACATGTGGCAAATAGCCACTGCCATTCGTAAGCAAGCCCTATACCTTGCTTGGGACTTGTGCTTAGAATGGCTATGTTTAAGAACGAAGTTGTGCTTAATTTTTTTCTTGGAATGCATAATAACGTTCTTGTGCTTACAATGAAGTCTACTTAAAATCTAAGCACAAGGCCGTTCTTAAGAATTTTCTGGGAACACAAAATAAGGTAAGTTTACTTAATTGCAAAGTCGACTAAAATCTAAGCACAAGAACGTGCTTAAGAATTTTCTAGGAATCGGGCCCTGTCTTACTGTGCCCACTCTCCCCCCTACTGTTTCAAGCAAAATTAACCCACCATTATTTTTGTTTCGGCTCTTATCGTGTAGTTGGTCTGTCTTTGATTTTGGTCGTAACAATGCAAAATTGCTGGATAACTCTACTGCGCAAGTCACTAAAAGTGATAGAGTTATATATAGACACTAGAGTCCGCACTGAACACGTGACAGCGTGCCGACATGGGGTCTTGTCCGCCATGTTAGTTACGGGGAATATGAACGTAAATACCCGGATGTTTACTACAGGAGAGGGAGAGAAATGAGGATTAAAGTCCAGTCGACACAAACTAGGTCATTTCGGGACTAACATATGGTTTGATTTTATTTCAATAATTCGCTTTCGCGTAGGGGTCTTTAGCAGTGGGATAAAACCGGAGGACCCGGAGAAAACCCATGAGAATGGACAGGTGACCCTACTCCTTGTCACGTACAACCGGGGATTCAAAACCACATCAGTTGACTCAATACCTGGCTTTTTATGATACAGCATGCACATGCTAACCATTCAGTCATCAAACCCCCAGGGCATGACGAGAACAGCTGTCTAGTGGTTCGGATGGTACAAACAACTGAGGTCCTGTGTATACATTGAGGTGTACATAAAAGATCCCTTTGCAGTTGGAATTCGATAAAAGAGTAGGCCATAGTGCTACTGCCCAGGCAAAATTTCCCTCATAGCACACTGTATAGCGTATGCCCGTCTTCATTAGCCCAGTTCGAAGCAGAAAAGTAGGACGTTAAACCTGTTAAACCCCTTTACACCCTCACAAGGCAGGGATCAAGCACAACATCTTACCCACTGAGCCACAGCCTATTGCAACTGCCAATGAATTACATGTACCATTCAAATATTATAGTTGCCATTAAATTATTATAGTGGCCTCGCCCATCTCCATAGTTACCATTTAAATATTACAGTGGCCTCACCCATCTCCATAGTTACCATATAAATATTATTGTTTTTGATATTTTATTCTATATTGATATTAACAAGATATGATAAAATAATAAATTTCGAAGTTTTTAAAGATATTTAACGTAAGATTTATATAAAGAGCTAACAGTTTACGTTATAATAACAATTAAAACTAGAGATAATGATAAAGACATCCGTTGAAATTTGAGGCTATATTATAGATCAGTTCTTATATGATACATCTTTAAATTCATGGTTTGGATACAGATTGGCAGGTGTGACACCAGGCAGGGTAAGCTTACTCTCCTGGAGACCTGTTTCCACTGTTTGTCGTGTATTTTGTACACAGTGAACAGTCCATTTATCGGCACTTATATAACAATCCCTTTCATTTGATGAAATTTAAGAAATAAATACAATAAATAACAGTTGGCAGCTAATGAGAGGGTTTGACCTGGTTCGCTACAAGCAAATGAAAGGGTTTGACCTGGTTTGCTACAAGCTAATGATAGGGTATGACCTGGTTCGATACCAGCTAATGAGAGGGTTTGACCTGGTTCGATACCAGCTTATGAGAGGGTTTGACCTGGTTCACTACCAGCTAATAAGAGGGTTAGAGCCGGTTCGCTACTAGCTAATGAGAGGGTTTGACCTGGTTTGCTATAGCTTATGAGAGGGTTTGACCTGGTTCGATACCAGCTAATGAGAGGGTTCGATCTAATTCATTACCCGCTAATGCGAGGAGGGTTTGACCTGGTTCGCTACCAGCTAATGAGAGGTTGTGACCTGGTTTGCTACCAGCTAATGAGAGGGTGTGACCGGATTCGCTACCAGCTAATGAGAGGGTTTGACCTGGTTTGCTACCAGCTAATGAGAGGGTTTGACCTGGTTTGCTACCAGCTAATGAGAGGGTGTGACATGGTTTGCTACCAGCTAATGAGAGGGTTAGACCCGGTTCACTACTAGCTTATGAGAGGGTTTGAAGTGGTTTGCTACAGCTTTATGAGAGGGTATGACCTGGTTCGATACCAGCTTATGAGAGGGCTTGACCTGGTTCCCTACCAGCTAATAAGAGGGTTTGACCTGGTTCGTTACTAGCTATGAGAGGGTGTGATGTAAGATCTGTATTTTAATGAGATTGATATAAGATCTGTATTTTAATGAGATTGATACAAGATCTGTATTTTAATCAGATTGATACAAGCAGGACAGAATCATCTATCTGGTTATATTTTAGTATCAATTAAACCATGATTAATTATTTATGATCAAAAACAAGGCAAGATCAGCAAATCTTAGCGGACATTCACTCATCAAAAATACTGATCCGACCTGACCCTACAATATAAAGTTTCCCTTCTGTATGAGTTCTAATGTGTTTTTGTAGATCACTACTTCAAGCATATGATTTACTACAAACATCACATTTATAACATTTTCTCCTGTATGATCCACCATACAATATAAAATTTATAAAGTTTCGCACCTGTATGTATTTTAATGTGTTTTTGTAGATCACTACATGAACTTCGAGCATATGAATTACTACAAACATCACAATCATAAGGTTTTTTCTCCTGTAGGAGTTTGCATGTATTCCTTAAGATTTCTAGTCTGTCCAAATGATTTACCACAAACATAACATTTATATGTTTTTTCTCCAGTATGAATTCGAATGAGTTCTGATATGTCTCTGTAGATGACTATTACTAAATGATTTACCACAAACATAACATTCAAATGGTTTTTCTCCTGTGTGAGTTCTTGTGTGTTTTTGTAGATCACTATTTCGAGCAAATGATTTACTACAAACATCACATTCATAAGGTTTTTCTCCTGTATGAGTTTGCATGTGTGTTTGTAGAGATCCAATCTGACTGAATGATTTATTACAAACATCACATTTATATGGTTTTTCTCCAGTATGAGTTCTTGTGTGTTTTTGTAGTTCACTATTTCGAGCAAATGACTTACTACAAACATCACATTCATAAGGTTTTTCTCCTGTATGAGTTCGCATGTGTTCCTTAAGATTTCTAGTCTGTCCAAATGATTTACCACAAACAGAACATTTATATGGTTTTTCTCCTGTATGAGTTCTGATATGCCTCTGTAGAGGACTAGTATTAGTAAATGATTTACCACAAACATAGCATTTATATGGATTTTCTCCCGTATGAGTTCTTATGTGTGACTGAAGTTCACTATTTCGAGCATATAATTTACAACAAACACCACATTTATATGTTTTTTCTCCTGTATGAATTAGCATGTGTTCCCTAAGATGTCCACTCTGTCCATATGATTTACCACAAACAGAACATTTATAAGGTTTTTCTCCTGTATGAGTTCTGATATGTCTCTGTAAGTGACTTTTCCGACTAAATGATTTACCACAAACATCACATATATGAGGTTTTTCTCCAGTATGAGTTCTGATGTGGTTCTGTAGGGATCCAATCTGACTGAATGATTTACTACAAACATCACATTGATATGGTTTTTCTCCAGTATGAGTTTTTTTGTGTGTTTTTAAAGATCCAATTTGACTAAATGATTTATTACAAACATCACATTTATAAGGTTTTTCTCCAGTATGAGTTCTGATATGTCTCTGTAGATGACTACTATTAGTAAATGATTTACCACAAACATCACATGTATAAGGTTTTTCTCCAGTATGAGTTCTCATGTGTAACTGTAGACTACTACTTTGAGCAAACGATTTACTACAAACATCACATTTATAAGATTTCTCTCCAGTATGAATTCTTTTGTGGAGCAACAAAGTAGACTTACTGGACAATGATTTGCTACAAACATCACATTCAATAATTTCCCTTCTATGGTGTAAAACAGACTTCCCATCCTTAGTTTTCTCTTCTTGAACATACCAACATGCATCTGCTTGCCCTAGCTGACTAACATGTATTTCACAATGTTTTTCTAAATCAGTTTCAAAATCAAATTCTTCTCCACACAAATTACACTGATAGCATGTTTCAAAATCATCAGTTTTCTCTTCTTTAACATGACAGTATTCATCTACATCATCAGTTTTGCTTTCTTCAACATGACAATATTTATCTATATCATCGGGTTTCTCTTCTTTAACATGACAATATTCATCAACATCATCAGTTTTCTCTTCTTTAACATGTATTTTAGTGTGTTTTTCTAAATCATCGTAGTGTTGAAAAATCTCATCACATACAACACACTGATGAAAGGTTTTAACATCATTAGTCTCCTGTAATATATAAAAAGTTATAATATCATTAGTCGGTGTTGATTTGGACTTGAGTAGTAGTTAATTAACTTGACCCCCACTGATCAGGTAAACAGATTTTTTAAAAGACTAACCTGATCATTGAGGCTGATGTCCCCTGCCGAAATCCAAAAATAAATAGATGACACATATTAATTAATCGCACATTTATTTTTTTCAAAATCACCAAGCAAACAAACTATACACAAAGTTTCATCACTCTCTATCAGTTTGAACATCCTACATCAATTAGAAGGAGAATTATTATGTTCAAAAGTCTCAACCAATCAAAGTGCTGATTGCTCTGCTTACCCTGAGCAGAAAATGTTTATCATCGAACTCCATCAAGGTATTCACCTAATAAAGACTTACCCCAAGTAAGAACCTTTTAACTCAATTAGAATGAGAGTTATTGTGTTCCAAAGTCTTGACCAATCAAATTGATTATCCCATCTTATCGATTTGCTAACACTGAGCAGAACATGCTCATTATCGAACTTAGTCAAAGTATTTAGTAATTAGAACTAAAGTTGTCGTGTCCGACTCAATTAGAAGGGGAGTTATTGTGTTCCAAAGTCTCGACCAATCAAATTGCTTATCGCTCGCTTTGCTTTTTTTTTTTTTTTTAAATCCTTTATTATAATACTATAATACATAAAAAAAACATTTCTTTATACACAAATTAATATGCTTAAAGATACATATGTAGACAATTATAATACAATCAAAATAACATATTTAAATAATACACTCTATTATTAATTTATATGCAATACATATAATTTTGAAGAGACAGTGATTACTAACATAGAAAAGAGAGAGTAATTTTATTGATTACTAATCAGAGTGTGCATGTGCTGTACTTTGTTCAGGGGGGGGGGGGGTGCTTTGTGTTGTACCTTTATAATTAAATTTCATATTTCAATTTGTCTTTGATTGTCTTGTTGCCGACAAACAGTTCCAATTCTGTCTTTGACACAGTTTTAATAAAGTTGAGGTACTGATCTTTATTTGGGAATTTACTTTTAATTTTGCATTCATAGATGTAATATTTTACCCTTAGCAGAAAATGCTCATTATCGAACTTAGTCTATTGAAAATGCTCATTATCGAACTTAGTCAAGGTATTGATGTAATGAAACTATACACCAAGTTACATCACTCTCACTTATTTAGAACGAAAGTTATCATGTCCCAAAGCATCAACCAATCAAATTGCTTTCCTGCTTACCCTAAACAAAAATGCTCATTTTCGAACTTCATCAAGGCATTGACCTAATAAACACCTACACCAAATTTGAACATACCAGCTCAATTAGGAAGAGAGTTATTGTGTCCCAAAAAGTGTGACAGACACACGGACGGACAAACGAACCTATTTTAATAGTCCCCAATAAAATGAAAGTACCATGTTTTGTCACGATCATCTAGTATCTCTTATCCATTGCCACTTTGTTGTTAAACAGACATTTTAGCGCCCCCTATAATATTACATACAGAGTTACACCCCCTGTAAATCGGTGAGAAAATCAGCGATGGTTTTTTGTTCAAGTGCTTTTTTGATAAAATAAAATTAATTCATCAACTTTCATCAATATTTTCCTACTTTTGTTTTAAATTTGCCGGTTGTCGTTAATCTTATTTTGAATGTTTTTAACGACACAGCATTAAGTATTAACGCGACGTTCGTACCACAGGGTTCGTACTTAGAAGGCTTATTTATTTTACTGTTTTAGACCATAGTCAATCGTTACTTAAATAAAACAAATCTCGGTCAAATTTACGACAACCACTAATTACTAATCCTTATAAGACATATAGAAATAGATTGCACTAAAAATAAACACACTTGTATGGATATACTACTTCTGAATTTTATTAACATGCTACGTTTCAATACACATACAGGTATCGTTATCAAGCAAATAATGATTAAACATGCATTATTCAAGAGCTAAATCTGCCTAGTGCAGGTCTTTATTTGGGCATGAAATGTTTTCTAAAGTATTAATTAGACATTAATTAACTGATCTAGGCCTTAATCAACTTTGGATGGCATCAGATTGCTAAGATACTAAACAGATTTAAACGTTTCAGCGGTTAATCAAATATGGCGCACCTTAACGCTTAGAGTCGTAGCTTTGATCAACCAGGTCCGTGGTTGAAATTATTGCACAGGTCGGTCAAATCTTTAAATGCCTATATCTTCGCTTGCAATAGAGTAATTTGAATGAAATTTTCAAATTATTCATTTTACATCATCTACTTTCGAACTAGTATAGCAAGAACTTTAATTAACAAAAATGTGATGCAATATATAGATGAACACTTTGGAAGCCATGTTGTAGATAAAACAGTAACAATAAACTGATTAACAAGATGAAAGATGTAATATATACACAACAATTAACAAGGAGAAACCATTATAGCGGATAACACAATAACAACAATTAACTAACCAGATCAAAGATAACAATTTGAACCATTTTGCAGATACTCAAAGACCATAATAATTAAACAAATATATAATAGGTAGAAACCATGTTTCGGGTAAGCCACAGACCACAATAATATACGAGATACATATATAATAAATAGAAACCATTTTAGCAGATTAAAGAAAAAGATAATAAGTAGAAACCATGTTTCGGGTAAGCCAAAGACCACAGTGATATACAAGATGAAATAAATATTTAATAAGTAGAAACCATTTAGCAGGTAATTGAAAAAGAAAAATTGTTGGGGGGGGGCACACATTAACCAACTATTAGGGATTAAGTAAATCTACCCATAGGTTTGGGAGAAAATGTCCAGTGTCTCTGTTTAGTTTGGGCTTATGTTTCTGGATTTCTAGTGCTTCTCTGAGGACTCTGTTTTTCCACACTGTCAAGTTCCTGGCTAGAATTTCCGTTTTTTCCCATTTAATTTCATGCTGTGGGTTGTTATGAATATGTTCTGCAATTGCTGATTTGTTATATTCTTGCTTCCTAACTGCAGTGTGGTGCTCTTTAATTCGCACTGACATCGGTCTGGATGTTTCTCCTATGTACTCACTGTCACATACACATTTTATTTTATATATGACATGTTAATAAAATTCAGAAATAGTATATCCATAAAGTGTGTTTATTTTCACTAATTACTAATTAAAGCTATGGGGAAAGCCGGCAAAAAGAATTAAAATTTATAAACAGTATAATGTCAGAGGAAGAAATTGTTGCGGTAGATAATAATGTATGATAGCGATATTTGGCCTTTCATTGGTTGATATTAGAAGTCAACGACAATAAACGCAACAAATCAAAAAGTTTGTCTTACACACGCAAACGGGAGTTACCTGCACGCGAAGAAATTGGCACCATAATGCCAGGGAGCCAAGTCACGTAAATTGTGACGACTCATTTTATGGGTCCAATTGTCATGAAATCTGCCACAGGCTAATAAAAAAACAATTAATATCCTATTTATCACAATATATTCAAATTTCAAATGGATGGACATTCTGTTTTTATTTTGGTCATGGATGCATTCAATCGATCTATAGTCTTGCATCTAAACTATTCTAGATTACCGGCATTAAGTGACGGTCGCTTACCTAAATAAAAAAGGTGGATTGTGAACAGTGTGTGAAGTAGTCTGCAACAGTTAATAATTATCATTTTTTTTCTGTTAGTTCTTTATTCAGTAAACCATGACTTACCAAAGACAAATACAACTAATAATAATAAAGTTGTAAAAAAAACATTTATGTTTTATGTTATATTTACTTGGACAATAACACTATTCAAAATAAAACGTGTATTAAAATAAACTAATCCTTTATTGAAAGTATTGCAATACTGCAACATATTGCAATACTTTTTTTCGAGTATCGCAATATATTGCAATATAATTTTTGGCCGCAATACACAGCCCTAATCACAATGGTAGACAGTAGTATCGAAAGTTGGTAAAAAATGACAAATTTACAGAAGTTATGTTTAAGATTTCAGTAAAGAATTTTCAATTTTGGTAAGTGGTCGCGTAATCGCTAAAATAGTTGGGGTGGGAAATACTCAAATTCACAGAATAGTTGGGCAGAGATCCAATATTACTAAACAAACATGTAATACGCGACTACTTTGAATTCACAGCTAGATAAAAAGTACATGTATTGTTATTGTTATACTACACATTCCAAATATACTTTTTACGCAGAAATCATTGCTACAATATATTTTATTGAATTGTCAGATATCCTCTTACAGTCCCATATAACAAATTTGGTCTTCGAAGAAATTATTAGTGAGCAGAAATTCGGCTGTGTGTCTATTATCACTCGTCGCTTCAGTCAGTTACATAGAGCTGCCACTCGTGTTTTCCTTTTTCGCTCATCACTGCTCATTCGGGACAATCATAGCAATGTGTTTTAAGGGTCAATCCCGATAATATTTTTGAGATAAAAAAAGCTTAATTTTTTGTTAAAATTCCTTAAATTCCGCTACCTTAGGGCGGAGCAACTAACCCAATATATATGATACGTTTTCAAACAACTTAAACCCACTAGTCTTCAACTTGAAATAGAGTCCGGTGTTCCCAATTTGTATTATGCTGTGGTTTAGACCAAAGGGCTAGAACTATAGATCTGAATTTACAATAATAAGGATGGAAATGGTGGTTTGGGTTGGTTTGTAGGCATACACTTTGTGTTGAAAAATACGCTTTGTGTAATATATAAATGTTATAACAACAACAATGTGACGGTCTCTAAGTAACAGTCGAGTTTTAAATCTTTCCTCAAGTTTGCAGTACTCAACAAAAAACAACCCACCATTATTTTTACTTCGACATTTATCAAGGTGTAGCTGGTTTATATTTGATTTTGTTCGTGACAATGTAAAATGGTTCGTTTACTTTACTGCGCAAGTCACTAAAACTTATCTTTATCCGGTTGTATATGCAACGGAAACGTGGATCCATCCAACCCGATCAACTCACACTGGAAATCAATTATATTTTGTAACAGAATGATCCATGCAAGGTAATTATTTTAGGGTTTGTTTTTGTCAGAAGTCGTAATTTCAGTATTGCTAAAATGCATCAATTATTTATTTAATTTAATGTGAATAGATATTCCAGGACAATTTTTGGATACAAGCCTACTACTACCCATGCTATGATGTCAAGTGATTTTTGTGTTACAATATGTTGAATCAAGATACTGTAGAGAATTGTAATTTATGAAAGGATGGGAGGCGAATAGATCAGAAGGACTGTCATTTGTGTTTTCTCTGGGCCACTCAGTCAAGTGGTGTGGTCTCGGTTCCCTTTGACAAGAGTAGGGCTGCCTGTCCAACCTTTTGGGTTTTCTCTGGGCTCTCTGATTTCCTCCCACTGCTAAAGACTCCTACATGCAAGCGAATTAATTAAATAAAATAGAACCATATGTTATTTGTGAATTGACAAAGTTTGTGTTGAGTAGTTTGTCATGTGATCAATATTAAGTGTGCCATGGTGATGAGGCCAAACTGTAGTCTACTGATTGCGTGAATAGTAACCATGGTGATGAGGCCAAACTGTAGTCTACTGATTGTGTGAATAGTAACCATGGTGATGAGGCCGAACTGTAGTCTACTGATTGTGTGAATAGTAACGATGGGGATGAGGCCGAACTGTAGTCTACTGTGCTTTATGAGGAATTTAACCTTAAATCAAATTCCAACTGCCAGAGGATCAATGTAGTTCATGCCAATATGTAAACAGAAATTTTTTATTCATCCCAACCAAACCACTATATTATGCTGAGGAATTTCATCCAGTTTTTCTGGCATATTTTCCTCTTGTCAGTGGTGCAGGATGGAGGGTCTGACAAGGACAGATGTCTAGTAATTTGGATGGGACAAAAAACAAGGTCACGTGTATACATTAGTGTACACGTAAAAAATGATGCCTTGGAAGTTGGAATTTGATATAAGAGTAAGCCATAGTGCTGCTGCCCGAGCAAAATGTCCAGGTATCTTTACTAGAACTGCAATGTGCCTAGCTTCACGATCAATATCCTCTTCAAACTGTGAAATAACTAAAGAAACAAAGTTTGGTAAAAGAAATACTTTATTACAAGAATGTACAGATTATCATGTACTTTCCAATCATAAAAAATAATGAGAGGTTCGACCTGATTTACAACCAACTCATGACAGGGTTTGACCTGATTCACCTACCAGCTAATGAGAGGGTTTGACCTGGTTCACCTACCAGCTAATGAGAGGGTTTGACCTGGTTCACTACCAGTTAATGAGAGGGTTTGACCTGATTCACCTACCAGCTAATGAGAGGGTTTGACCTTGTTCACCTACCAGCTAATGAGATGGTTTGACCTGGTTCACTACCAGCTAATGAGAGGGTTTGACCGGATTCACCTACCAGCTAATGAGAGGGTTTGACCTGGTTCATTACCAGCTAATGAGTAGGGCTGAAACGATACGCTACGCCACGATACGATACACTGTTTTTTAAACACCTCACGATGCGAATGCATCACGATACGCGTCTTTTTTCTGTAAAATTGGATTGGGTTCTAATTAAACTTAATAAAAAAAACTAAAATTTGTAAATTAACTTTATTCATTCTTGGCATTTCATTTCTTTATCTTTCCTTACTTTGACAGGTTACAAAATGACCTGTTACAAACTGATTGATGATTTTTCTGACATAAATAATTGAAAGCATACCCTTGGATTTTAAATACAACAAAAGTTGGAATATTTAACGTGTCTGTCCAAAGAATTTATAACACACGTGGTCATTTTTCTAGCTGTGATGGAAAATAGTAACAATTAAACAATGGCATTAGTCTTCAACTTTGAACCCATCGGCTTTAGCATCATGATAATATAAATAAAGTTTTATTATTTTGTCTATCTTAATCAAACTGTTTACATTTATTTGTATCTTTGTGTCGTTGTGAGTAACTTGTGAGACTGTTTACATAATGCTGTTGTTAATAAAATACCGTGAAGCGGTGTCAATCAGTCGTAATTATGATCGAGGCTATCCCATGGCGTCAGATTTGGGACCGTTTCTCACGTAAATAAAATAATTTAGTAGGAATTTATAGACATTATATCTTTCTGTGAATTTTATAACAAATGACAAGAGCCTCATACTCATAGAATATGTGTGGTCTTTGCCGAATGTTGCAGCTACCATTCCTTGGTTTGGATGACAGATATGATACGCTTTATCACTTCCGGTTTTACGCTCGTTACTATTTATTCACATTCTAGCTTACTTTACTTATCACCTACACCACGGTGTCATATTCATCGATAAATAGTGGATTTTAATTCATTTTTCATATTCAAAGGCAAACAAACGGGAGTACGCGATTATTAGGACATGTATCGGTCTGTTCGGTTGTATACACTGAAACGTCTGGATGATAGTGTAAACTCTTAGACCAAATCGGGCGACTTTATTCAATATTTTTATTGTCCGATGTGTTTGTAAACCACGAAAACTAGCTGCCATCATCGATTTAAAACAAGTTTTAATTGAAAGAAACCACATTGTTATGCAATTCACTTTATTTTTAAACTAATGTATCGTGATTTATACTAAATTATATCGGTAATCGTAAGAAAAAAATAAATCTAGATATACCGGTTCTCACTAAAAAAATATCGTTTATCGTGACAGTTAAAAAAGTCTCGGTACACCGATTCACCGATGAATCGTTTCAGCCCTACTAATGAGAGGGTTTGACCTGGTTTGCTACCAGCTCATGAAAGGGTGTGACCTGGTTCACTATCAGGTACTATGGGTTAAACACTGTGTATAAATTTAGAGAGAGAGAGAAAGAGAGAAATGGGGTTTAACCTCCACTCAACACAACTAGGTCATTTTGGGACTAACATATGGTTTAATTTTATTTCAATAATTTGCTTACGCATAGGGGTCTTTAGCAGTGGGGCAAAACCGGAGTGCCCAGAGGAAACCCCATGAGGCTGAGAAGGCGCCCCTATCTCCATGCCACATACGCTCACACCAGGGCACGAAACCACAGCCGCAAGCCATAGGTGGCCGGCCAGCTAGAGGTCGAAGCGCGGCACTCTAGACCACTAGGCCATCCCAACCCCCCGTGTATAAATTTATAAATTTAAAGTCAATCGCTTATTTACTTAAGTGTCCAGTACAAACAAAGTAAAACTACATGTACATAGATCTGTATTATAATGAGATTGATATAAGATCTGTATTTTAATGAGATTGATATAAGATCTGTTTTCCATACAAACTGTGTTGACTTCGTACATGTTTAAGTAAGTACCAATTTGTTATGAATGATTTACTACAAACATCACATTTATAAGGTGATTTCCCAGGATGAATTCTGATGTGTTTTTGTAGAACACTACTTCGAGCAAATGACTTACTACAAACATCACATTTATAAGGTTTTTCTCCAGTATGACTTCTCATGTGTTTGTGTAGATTACTACTGTGAGTGAATGATTTACCACAAACATCACATTTATAAGGTTTTTCTCCAGTATGAATTCTCAAGTGTGACTGTAGACCATAACTCTGTTTGAATGATTTACCACAAACATCACATTTAAAAGGTTTTTCTCCTGTATGAGTTCTGATGTGTATTTTTAAAGATCCACTCTGGCTATATGATTTACTACAAACATCACATTTATAAGGTTTTTCCCCAGACTTCCCATCCTTAGTTTTCTCTTCTTGAACATACCAACATTCATGTCTGGTTTGTACTTGCTGACTAACATGTATTTCACAATGTTTTTCTAAATCAGTTTCAAAATTAAATTCTTCTCCACACAAATTACACTGATAGCATGTTTCAAAATCATCAGTTTTCTCTTCTTTAACATGACAATATTCATCTACATCATCAGTTTTCTCTTCTTTAACATCACAATATTCCCCTACATCAACAATTTTCTCTTCTTTAACATGTGTTTTATTGTGTTTTTCCAAATCATCATATCGTTGGAAAATCTCATCACACACACCACACTGATGGAAAGTTTCAACCTCATTAGTTTCCTGTAATATATAAAAAATATAATATCATTAGTTTCCGGTAATATATAAAATTAGTATCCTGTAATATATAAGATAGTAAGCTGGCACTGCCAGGCAGGATACGCCCACATTTTCGAGAGATGGATAGAAAACAAGCAATACCGAAAGTGATTTTTCCTATGATCAAAGGCCATAATTCATTAAGTTACAGTTTGTTATGCGCAAATATCGAAAAGAATCAAGATCTTTAGGTTATAAACATGCATTTCAAGTTACAACAAAATCAAATTAAAATTGTGACCTCTACAGGGTCCACAACTTTAATATACCATATTTTTACACTATTCGCGTACAAATCGCAGCCATTTTGTGTGGCAATTATGGTCCGATTTTCTGGAAATTCGAACCCTACCTTCAGATAATAATCAAGACCTCCAGAGGGACCATAGTTTTTTTTCAGACCTTCAGGGGCCATAACTCAGGAAGTTACGATCCGATATGCGCAAATATAGAAAGGAACCAAGATCTTTGGGTTATAACCATGCATTTCAAGTTTTATCAAAATCGATTTAAAATTGTGACATCTACTGGGTCCACAACCTTGATACATGTATACCATCTTTTAACAGTATTCGCGTACAAACGGCGGCCAATTTGTCTGGCAAATATGGTCTGATTTTCTGGAAATTCAAACTCAACCTTCCGTAGGGTGTAACAGTGATAGAGTCAAACGTTTATTTAAATTGGATAATAATCGTGACCTCCAGAGGGACCATAGGTTTTTTTTCAGACAATTAGGGGCCATAACTCAGGAAGTTACGATCCGATATGCGCAAATATGGAAAGAAACCAAGATCTTTGGGTTATAACCATGCATTTCAAGTTTCATCAAAATCGAATTAAAATTGTGACATCTACTGGGTCCACAACCTTGATACATGTATACCATCTTTTAACAGTATTCGCGTACAAACGGTGGCCATTTTGTATGGCAATTTTGGTCAGATTTTCCCGAAATTCGAACTCAACCTTCTTTAGGGGATAACGGTGATATAATCAAACGATGTTTTTCAAATCAGATAATAATTGTTACCTCCAGAGGGACCACAAGCTAAAATAGGTGATTTTTCGGACAATCAGGGGCCATAATTCAGGAAATTACGTTCCGATAGGCGCAAATATAGAAAAAAAAACAAGATCTTTGGGTTATAAACATGCATGTCAAGTTTCATCAAAATCGGTTCAAAATTGTGACCTCTGTAGGGTTCACAAGCCTAAAAACGCAATTTTTCGTACAATCAGGGGCCATAATCAGTGAAGTTACGGTGCGATACATGCAAATATCGAAAGTAACCGAGATCTTCGGGAGATAAAGCTATATTTCAAGTTTTGTTGAAATCGGATAAAAATTGTGACCTTTAGAGGGTCCACAAACAAATTGTGGAAGGACAACTCGGACGGACAAACAGGGGTGACGACATAATACGTCCACATGAAAATGTGGGCGAATAAAAAGTTATAATGTCATTAGTTTCCTGTTATATAAAAGTTATAACATCATTAAGTTACTGTAATATTTAAAAGTTATAACATCATTAGTTTCCTGTAATATATAAAAGTTATAACATCAGTCGCAATTTGCGATAAAATCATGGGAGTGGCGATTAAATATTCTACTTGGAGATAACTTTGGCGATAAAGTTTTGGGGTACTGGCGATTCTTTTTTAGAATTGGCGAGAAAAAAATCCTTAAAATTGCAATCGTATTTATCCTTGATTGACCATAGTGGCATACTATAAATCAATCAACTTGCTGATAATCCCGAACATGTCATAAGTAAAACTAAACAATTGTCTGGGAATAATGGTTTCAACTGATTGATAATTGCAGATAATAAAGCCAATATTTAAGCAGTAATCATCATATTAATTAACCCTAACAAATAGATAAGCGGTGACTATTGATGTTGCGTAATTAAAACAAAGGGAAGTAATCAAAAATCAAAATGGCTGATCATTGTCCGACAACTCTTCAAAGAGAGTTACATGTTTTGATAGTTGAATTTTGTTTACTGTGGGTTCATATGACATGTACATAACTGCATGGCTAATTGGAAATTATTATTTCAAATTATATTATTACCATGGGTCGAAAACGAAAGAGCGAGTTGAATAGCGTCAATAAATTTGGAGTGAGAAAACTGTCAGCGTCTTTTTCCTTACCGACGCCGAAGTGTTTTAAAGTTAACGAAGAGTCTGACGTTGCCTCCTCCTTTGACACTACGATTAGGCCTAATGATCCATATCCTGATACCGTGAAATCAGCATTAGGCCTATAGTACATGCGAAACAAAAATTCAATAAAAACTGAAATTTTTGCAATCCTTTGCTGAGATTTGACGTTTAACACGGAAAATGTTCTGTTTACTATGTGAAAATTTGAAAGTCAGCAAATTATAACTATTGTACATGCGAAACGAAAATTCAAAGAAAATTGGAAACTTGGCAATCCTTGACGTATACATGCAGAAAATGTTTTGTTCAATATGTAAAAATTCGAAATTCAACAATAGGCCTATTGTACAAACAATTGATCTTGATGTTAATGAATGTGTATCAGAGATCGTTTCTTTCAGGGGTTATATAAAATATGTTGATTGTACAATGGGTAGCATTAATGATGTACTGGTATTGAAACTTGCCATTAAAGAAAAATCAAGTTTTGTTAATGTATATCAAATTACTTGCCGATTGTTGTGTATACCGGTTGCAACCGTTAATTGTGAACAAGGTTTTAGCAGAAAAAATTTAATAAAAACAGCGAGCATAACACTATCAAAATTGATGTCCATCACTCTAACTAAAAATAAACCCGATCTCCATAAATCCTCTTCCAATTGGGTTAATGTGAAGCAAAGAAGGATTTTGTAAATTGTAAATATATTCTTGATTAAGAATGGACAAGAAATAAAATAGTTTTATATTATTACAATGTGTTGTATTTGTCATATATTTTTGGCATAAAATACTCAAGTTGGCGGGAAAAAAATATCATCATTGTTTCACATAAAAATTAGAATCTATTTTGGCGGAAAAAAATTGAAAGCCAGTGTGAGCCCTGAGTTACTGTAATATATAAAAGTTATAACATCATTAGTTTCCTGTAATATTTAAAAGTTATATCTTCATATACTATGTTATAACACTATTAGTTTCATGTATAATATGTTATATAATCATTAGTTCATGTTATATATAAATTAAATAAATTTTTCCATCTCCGCTTTTAATCTCCACTTTTAAAAATGAACAGGGCGGCAAAATGTTACACTTGACGAGGAGACCCGATTTTCAGCAGAATAATACGATTACGTTTACTACTTGTGCATGGACCCTGAAATTTACAGGAAATTGTAAAAAAAGCTGATTTTAAGACATTTATCTTTTCATCTGAACCTTCGTCATTACATTCACAAACAAATAATATCTTCTGACAAAACACAAAATGTTTGCATTTCACAGTTCTCGACTATTTGTTCACATATCATCCCAATTTTTTTGCTTTTGGGTATTTCAGACGATGGTATTGTTTCTGCTCCTCATCCGTGGCAAGCAAGGAGTTAAAGGTCGTCATGCGGACACCACCGTGTTCTGCCTTGTCATTTGTTACTCTGAGCGCGGATACAGTGTCCATTTCTCTGGTTCATTTGTCAGAATCTCGAATAACCATCGAGTTGTCGTCGTATAAAAGTCTCAAAGTCGCATCTCACCGAGATTGACTGGAAGCACCGCCTGTTTCCATGTTCCTGAGCATCTCTCGATATTCCAGTAGATACATGTACATGTACTTGGCAACAGCATTTTACCTCTTTATTCAAAAATACAAATGACTCTGATGCTAGAGATAATGATTTCGACCACCGCATCAAGTGCAAGGACAATTCAGAATGCAGTAATCTGAGCGACTTTGAAAATTAATGCTACAATACAGTTCTGGAGTTTTCGACTAGAAACACCAAGCACCGTGGAAAAACGCCCTATTCCACCGCGGAATCTCGGAGAATCGCTAGCGGAATGCCAGCTAGCCAAATCACCGCGAAATAGGGTGTTTCACGGTGAATTAGGGTGTTTCGCGGTGGAACAAGGTGAATCACTTGAGTGCCGATATCATCCCGATGTAAGCATTTTGACGAATTCATTTAAGTTGAATACACGATGTGTTATCCGTGGGCGAGGCATCTACGGTCATATTTTTTTTATTTGTATTTCTGTTCATGTATAACGTGTTGCCACAATGTACGTGTATGCAAACAATGAATAACTTACAGTTTTGTAAACGTATCATTTCATCTTACTGGCTGCTATCAAATCGATAAGTTTTACACATTACTTCATTACTGGCAGATTTAGTTTATCTCAATAAACCCTCCATATCGCACACGGTCACTGTCATAAATCACTCCAGATGTCACGTGGGGTCTGAAACCCGCGAAACATGATCGTTGGTTTGACACGGGGACTATATTATTCTTACGCTACGTGGGTATGACGTCATTTGGGACTCAATATAAACAACATTTGGGACTCAATCTATAAACGATAATTTATGTAGAAATAGTAATAATTTATCTTTTTTCATTTTGGATAATGGCTGAAGACAGATAATGAATAATAATAAAGCAATGAACAAATTATTAATATCAGTTGTCTGTTACTATTCAATTAATAAGAAAAACACGGCTAATACCTGTCTATCTGTACTATTTCTGTGTAATATCAATATGGAAATTTCTTCTTTTTTTCAATGCATTCTCGTTAGACGCGAGTCCCAAATGACGTGTTACCAACACACCCCCTTTCAATTCTTAATCACGGCTATAATTGATACACTATTTGTTTTAATTGTTGTTTTAATAATTAATAATTGTGTTTGTTTAACATGCATCTGCTTTCTTTGAAATAATAAAGCGTTTTATACTTACCCGTGGTATTGTTTCATCATGAACCACATCACAGAAATACAAAAACTATGAATATGTTCACCTTTAAATTATTGGCCTCTTTGTATTGTGATTTAATCATAAATAACATATTGTCTGTATTATATTTTTAAAATGAATTAGTCAGGCCTTATAATGTAATTTAATTGGCCCGAGTGGTCCTTTGGGTTTATGCAAGTAGCAATGATAATATCCTCTCCTACCGAAATTAATTGGGTGAGAGCTAGCCCCTGGATCCATCCGCTCTTTTTGAATTGTTTGTTTGTTGTTTTTTGAGTATGGTGTAAATCATATGTGGTGCAGTCCCCCTGCACTTACTAATAAAGTAAATGCATAATTATTGTCACAGCGGATATTATTCGCCGAGTAACACTAACAGTGACGAATACATCGTAAGAATATAATGTAGTCCCAATTTTTGGGCGGGTTTTTTACGCGAACAGGTGGCGTGCTTTTCTGTACGTGCTATATGGATGATTGATTTAGATAAACCGAAGCTTGAGTAATGTGTGAAAGCTCATAGTAAATAATTTAAAGTGTGGATATGACAGCAGCCCAAAATTGACCGATTACATCTAAGTTATAGACGAAGATGTAATAATACATTTGAAAAATTGTAAGTTGTTCATTCTGGCATACATTTTGGCCGGCGTTATGTATACAATGCGTTTGGGAAAAAATCCTAACCGATACAGAATGCCGATAAAATGTCTTTCCGAGATTACTTAACTCATTTGTTATTCAACCGGCCTGTGCATTATACATTTACACGTTTCCCGGGAGAAATACTATATAACAACTCCTTAAATTTATTTTAGACAATATAATAGTTTGACCCTAGTTTAATGTAGGGTCGCGAATTCCCTGTGGGAAGCACGGCAAAACACGATGTGTTCTTAGAGAAACACGGTGAATTCCTAGCGAAACACCGTGAAAAATCGCCGCGGAATCAAGCGTAATTTCACCGTGTAATCTTAGAGATTTCTGAGAGGTTTTTTTTCGCCGTGTCGCCACGATTTCAGTTCAAAAAATCTGGGAGGAACTGTATAACATTGTGAGTGATTTGTCATACCATGATACATTGTAAGGACAATTCAGTATAAACCTTACCCTAAAGCTCCCTCAAGAACGAGATCCAAGACATCTTTTCAGCGACAATATAACGGCTTACCAACTTGGCGTTTAGCGGTAATTCTGAAGAGCACCTGCAATTTTCACCTCCATATAGATTATTTGTCATACATGTAGATTCCTTTCCAATAACTTTATGTAAAACTAATGCAAAAAGAGGTCAATTACTCTGCAGTAATCTTTTTTGAACCTACACTGGCCCATATCCTTTTATCGTGAGATGATAGCGTATATTGCGAAGACGCTCCCATCGTTTTATATCTCTATAAAATGTGTGATACATAATAATGAAGATGCTTTGTAAATAACTCTTATCACAATTAATGCAAAATAGGATCAAATAAATTCTTATTAAAAGATATAGACAGTTTATCGGCCCTCCCTTTTCATCAATTTCAAGAGTCTGGACAACAATTGCAGCTTGTTTGGGAATAACTTTAATACTAACCAATGCAAAAAGTGGTTAAACATTCACCATTGTTACTTACTTAACCCATACAGTCACTATATGTATATGAGATTTTGGCGGCCATTTTGAAAAAGCGGCTTACATAATGGCTCAGGATTAGGCCTGTTTACCTCATATATTCTTGTTCAGAATAAAAAACTGGTCAAATAAAAACCACATGAGAATTTCTACCTCTCCAGGTGGCACCTCCCTCAATTTTAACCCTGACTACCTGCTTTCTTCAAAAGGGAGATGAATTTATATAAGCCCCGACTTGTTTTCAGATCCCAGATTTATATATATTTATATTATGTAAATATTTAGTACTGAATAAATATTGTTAGAGTGGGACTGGGACAATAATAGTTCCTTTAGGAACTGTCTCTGAGCGAACGATGTCTCGCTAACAGTTCAGACGTGTCAACTAACCTGTTTTTTCCGTGAGACTCACAGATTCACGACCTTTCTCCCGATCTCCTGTGGGGGAGGAATTTTCTCACGGAAAATGGCTACATGCCAAATACTACTTTCACTTTCAAAGGGAGGTAACTCGAATTACTTCCAATTTATAAATCGACCTCATGATTGGCTGGATTTGACCGGAAACTTTAAATTCTGGTAATACGTGTGTTTGTTATTTGTTTTGACTAAATAAAGAATATTGTAATGGTATCTGAGTACATGCGCGTACCAAATAAATAGAGAGCTGTACAATGTGTCCATAACTTATCATTTTACTCCATGCAGCTCCATGGCTAGTAAACGTCTGTCTATGCGATTTTGACAATTCACAGGCAAAGAGTAAATATTTCATACCACGTGACTTTACTTAAGCGTAGAATCGGAAGCCATTTAGCCGACTTTCAATCCGCTATTTTGGATTACTTTTTCAGTTAAATATATTAATAGCGATTGTATTATAATACTTCGATATCGATGTCAATATATGCAAAAAATTTAACTGAAAAGTTATCGAAATATAAACGCAATTACCGTTTATATACAGGAGACACTTGTAGAAAACTACCGCTGTGACGTCACGTTTCGGGGGATTTCCATTCCCGCGATTACAGCCAAAGAACACAGGATTGAAATTTGCTACTTTCGACTAAAATGTAGCCTGTTTTTTATCTGAAATTATCAAGATTATGAATGTTTTATATATTATCATTCAAATTATTACGATTTTTTTATAAGTTTTCAAACTGACTAATATTCGCGAATTTGAGTTGTAAAATTTGTACGACCAAATCTTATTTATTATGATGTGACTGAAAACACTTTTTGGAGTACCGTATTAAAGTCTTTTGACTTTTGGGTAGTATTTATGTATATTTTCACAAAATATTTCAAAAATTATTTGTACGACTGAATCTTATTTAATATGATGTGACTGAAAACACTTTGTGGGGTACCGTATTACAGTCTTTTGACTTTTGGGTAGTAGGCTATTTATGTATATTTTCACAAAATATTTCAAAAATTATTTTTCTGTCATTTAAATAATTGACCCAAAACCCAAAGGGAATTTTCATTTGTTCATTGTTGTATGCAGCAAAAACAAGTACATGTAGACATTTCATTTACTGATTTAGTATAGCCATGATCAATAAAAATGAAGTTATTTGATGAATAAAAAAAAATCCTGGATTCTCCTGTCTTTTCATTGCTGGTCTCCTGTTTTTTCATACCTGGGGGTTGACACGTCTGTAACAGTTCCTCACGGGCCTTATTATGGCTAGTTCCTTTAGGAACTGTCTCTGAGCGAACGATGTCTCGCTAACAGTTCCTCACCGGCCTTATTTAATAAACTTTTTTGATCACCAAAAGAAAACATTTCCTGACACAACCGAGACAAATTTATAATAATCCAACACTATTTTCGTGTAGAATTCGATGTTAAGGAACTAGGACAATTAATAATAGATGTTGCAACATATAAATAGCCAGTTTTCACTGCTGATAAGTGTGACGGTCTCTAACTAACAGTCCTGTTTTAAATCTTTGGTTAGTACTCAATTGTTGTACTGTTTCAACTAAAAACAACCTACCATTATCGGCGCTACTGCACTTTCGTACCTCTACCAGTTCCCAAGGTCGTAGGAACTTGAAATTTGCAGGGGATGTTTAGGATGACTAACTATGATCACACACCAAATTTCAGCCGAATCGATCAATAACTTTTTATTTAACCGACCTTTTAATTTCTGCCGAGAGAGAACTTCATCCTCTTTCGCCATTTGTATTGTTTATATTTTAGACTCGCATAACAAGACACTCCGACGGAAACCGACACACTTTGGACTTGAATAACAAGACACTCCGACGGAAACTAGCTAGATGCACTAGCTGCTTAACACTGTAGTTCATAAAAATTAAGATTATTTTTATATACTTTAATTTTTGCGCTAAGCCACCATTTTCTATAAATACTATTTGGTGTTGATCAGTGGATTGGCCTTTAGGTTTGAATATTACCATGACTTTGATTTTGACCTTGAGTCAAAACCTCCCATCCATCTCGAGCCCTTTGCATTTATGCTTGCCGTGGCCTTATTTCTTACCGTATTATCAAAGTTAAGGTTCAAGGTGAAAGCAGAGACCACGTCCTTCAAAAAAGATAATTGGGTCAAGGTCGTAGGTCAAGGTCATCTTACAGAAAACTAAACTCAAACTTTTCAAAGTCATTTTTGGGACATTTGACCTTGACTTACGACCTTGACCCCATGACATTTTTTAAAGCCTATCATCTTGGCTTCAACCACCTACGGTCAACTTTGCTCTGTCGCACACTGCTCGGTCACAAAACGATCAAACGCAAGGGTCCCGTGTCCGAAAGGAAGTAAATGGGCGGGGTCAATGTGAAAGGTCGTAGTGACCTCCACTAGTCACCTTTAACCACCCGTGACCTTGACTTTGACCTTGAGTCTAAACTTCCTATCCATCTCGGGTCCTTTGCGTTTATGCTTGCAGTGGCCTTATTTCTTACCGTATTATCAAAGTTAAGGTTCGAGGTGAAAGCAGAGACCACGTCCTTCAAAAAAGATAATTGGGTCAAGGTCGTAGGTCAAGGTCATCTTACAGAAAACTAAACTCAAACTTTTCAAAGTCATTTTTGGGACATTTGACCTTGACTTACGACCTTGACCCCATAACATTTTTTAAAGCCTATCATCTTGGCTTCAACCACCTACGGTCAACTCTGCCCTGTCGCACACTGCTCGGTCACAAAACGATCAAACGCAAGGGTCCCGTGTCCGAAAGGAAGTAAATGGGCGGGGTCAATGTGAAAGGTCGTGGTGACCTCCACTAGTCACCTTTAACCACCCGTGACCTTGACTTTGACTCTAAACTTCCCATCCATCTCGGGCCCTTCGCGTTTATGCTTGCAGTGGCCTTATTTCTTACCGTATTATCAAAGTAAAGGTTCGAGGTGAAAGCAGAGACCATGTCCTTCAAAAAAGATAATTGGGTCAAGGTCGTAGGTCAAGGTCATCTTACAGAAAACTAAACTCAAACTTTTCAAAGTCATTTTTGGGACATTTGACCTTGACTAACGACCTTGACCCCATAACACTTTTTAAAGCCTATCATCTTGGCTTCAACCACCTACGTTTAACTTTGCCCTGTCGCACACTACTCGGTCACAAATCGGTCAAATGCAGAGGGTCCGTGTCCGAAAGGAAGTCAATGGGCGTGGCCAATGTGAAAGGTCGTGGTGACCTTCACTAGTCAAGGCTTACCAACCGCGACCTTGACTTTGACCGTTAGTCCAAACTTCCCATCGATCTCGGGGCCCTTGCGTTTGACCGTTTTGTGACCGAGCAGTGTGCGACAGGGCAAAGTTAAACGTAGATGGTTGAAGCCAAGATGATAGGCTGTAAAAATTGTTATGGGGTCAAGGTCGTAAGTCAAGTTCAAATGTCCCGAAATTGACTTTGAAAAGTTTGAGCTCAGTTTTCTGTACAATGACCTTGACCTACGACCTTGACCCAGTTATTTTTTCTGAAGAACTTCGTCTCTGCTTTCACGTCGAACCTTAACTTTGATAATACGGCAAGAAATAAGGCCACGGCAAGCATAAACGCAAAGGCCCCGATATGGATTGGAAGTTTTGACTCGAGGTCAATATCAGGTCAAGGCAATAGTCACACCTAAAGGCCAATCCACTGATCAACACCAAATAGTATTTATAGAAACTGATGACTTTGCGCAAAAATTAAAGTTTACGAAAATAATATTAATTTTTATGAACTGCAGTGTTAGGGAGCTAGTTCAGTGTGTCAGTTTCCGTTTTAGTGTCTTGTTATTCGAGTCTAAAGTGTGTCGGTTTCCGTCGAAATAGTAAACAATACAAATGGCGAAAGGGGATGAAGTTCTCTCTCGGCAGAAATTAAAAGGTCGGTTAAAATAAAAAGTTATTGATCGATTCGGCTGAAATTTGGTGTGTGATCATAGTTAGTCATCCTTAACATCCCCTGCAAATTTCAATTTCCTACGACCACGGGAACTGGTAGAGGTACGAAAGTGCAGTAGCGCGGCTTTTCTCAAGGTGTAGCTGGTCTATCTATATAATTTTGTTCGTAACAATGCAAAAATGTTGGTTTACGCTACTGCGCAAGTCACTAAAACTTATCTTTATCCGGTTGTATATGGAACAGAAACGTGGATCCATCCAAACCGATCAACACACAACCAAAATTAATTATATTTTTTTTATAAAAATTTGCAACCAATACGTTTACGGCTGTGACAGTAAGCAAGTTAGTAAGTAATTTATTTCATAAAAACGCCCACGAGGAGCAGCATACAATTACAAAAAAAAAATGACATTAATACAATATAACAAAAATACATGTCATGCAACAAATAGCCGAACGTATTAAAATAGAATATAATATAAGACTAGAAATCAATTAATTTTCAAGGGAGATAATGCCAGGTAATGATTTTGGTGTTTGTTTTATTAATATTTAAAATGCATCAATTATTTTATGTGAATAGTTTTCTTTACTTTCAAACTTTGGCTACAGTCTGATATTCCAGGACAATTTTTAGGTACAAGCCTACAAGTAATACTTGGAAATTGTAGAGAATTGTAATTTATTGAGGTGCGGTGGGTGGGTGTTGATGGCTGAATGGTTAACAGGTGTGCTTTGTGTTATAAGGTCTGTCATTGAGTCAAGTGGAGTAGGGTCGCCTGTCCAACCTTGTTAGTTTTCTCCGATTTCCTCCACGCTCCCAAGACTCCTACGTGCAAGTGAATCATTGAAATAAAATAAAATAGACCTAGTTAGTAACGAGTTGATTAAAGGTTGGTCATGTGATCGATATTAAGTGTGTCTTGTCTGTAATTCTCGTGTTTACCCAAGGGAATAATTAAACCAAACTATAGTTTACTGACTGGGTTGAATAGAAACCATGGACATGAGGCCAGATTGCAGTTTACTCATAGGGCGAACAATAACCATGGAGGCTCAACTGCAATTTACTGATAGGTTGAATAGAAACCATGGAGATGAGGGCTAATGTCCATGGTTATTGTTAGTCCCAAAACGATCTACTTTGTGTGGAGTAGACATTAAACACCATTTTTCTCTCTCTCTCGCTTAGTAGGAGAAATTTGACTGGGCAGCTGCATTCCATCGAATTCCAACTATCTCTCTTTAAATTGTTTAGTAGGAGAATTTTGACTGGGTAGCCGCATTCTATCCTATTCCAACTATCAAGGGTTGTTACGAGTATCGTTTTAACAAAAGATCTCCGTTAATTTACGGTCAGAGGTGAAAATTCACACCTTGTCACCGACTATGGCATTATTCCAAGATTCTATTGAATTTCCATCTGACATTTCCCGATATAAAAATATCTATCTAATCAACAATTATCCATCCTTCATTGTCCAGGAGCAGGGTGGTTATAAGTAAGTAAGACACTGGCTCGCTAGCCTGGAGGCCATTGCGTGTTCATTTCATTCATTTGCCGAGAAAGTTCATCCAGTTTTTCTGGCATGGTTTCCCATTGTCGGTGGTGCAGGATGGAGGGTCTAACAAGGACAGTTGTCTAGTCGTCTGGATGGTATGAAAAACCGAGGTCCTGTGTATACATTTACATGTATGTACACATAAAAAATGATCCCTTGGCAGTTGGAATTTGATATAAGAGTGAGCCATAGTGCCGCTGCCTGACCAAAATGTCCAGGTATCTTTACCAGGGCCCTGTTTCACAAAAACTTAAATCTCCTTAAAATCATTGTAAACTAAAATTTCATCCTAACTTACAATAGAAGCGTTTCACAAAACGATTTTAAGCATTGTAGCTAAAATCCACTAAAATAATATTGTAAGTTACAATTGTATCCTAACTTAAAATAGTGGCGTTTCACAAAACTATTTTAAGGACAATTGTAACTAAAATCGATTGTAACTTAGGATAGCTGTCACCCTCTCCTAACTTACAATCACGACATTAACAAACATTGATTGGAGCTACATTGTTTGATTTATTGCGACATACAGATATAATTGGCACATAATTTTAACATACAATCATTCACAAAAACAATTTGCATTCAATTTCTTTTCATAGTATGGGATATACAGCTACGATCCACCCGTTTATTTTATTGTAAGGCAATTTAAGCATTGGATGGCACCCCATATTAGAACTCCAAGAAAAACCCCACCCAAAACGCCAGTAAACTACACACTAAAAGAAAATTTATATCCAATGTCATGGAAAGAAGAGCCCTCCTATTTATAAAGAAAATATCTTCGTGTTTAATATGTCCAATTTCTTGGTATTAGAAGGCCTAAAGGCCTATTATACTAGACATGCCATAATATGTAGTATTTACTCATGTTTTGGGGGTTATGATGATTAGTATAAAGATAAATCAATAAACACAAATGTGTCTATTCAAAAATGTTATAGGCCTATTTGAAATTAAATTTTAATATCATAAATTTATTATAATTTCTTAATGAAGTTACGTTAATAAAACAACATCAATAAAAAAATAGGCTCCAAAACTATTTTATCTTGGGAAAAACTCATTTAATTGAGTAAGATAGATAGACTCTTTTGCATTTTCAAAGTATCATTGAAAGGGTCTATTAGAATGACATTTATAATCTAGGCATCGGAACATTGCCTATTTGGCGTATTAATTTCAAAGTTGATAAATACTTTTAAACTACGACAAAAAAATTGAAGCCTAGATTAGTTGTTTGAGTGACACATATCAAAATATGTTTGTGAAAATTCTCAAAAGTTTCTCTTGTCCAAATTACTATAAAAATTCGAAATTCAAGCGCTTTTGTTTATCGATACACATTACTTCTATTGAAGCCTGCGAGGAAATCAAATGCCAAGTTCAAGGTCAACCCACCAATACATTTCGAAACTAATAATACGCAATTAACTCATTTATTTCATCTTTCTACGACTTTCTGACCATGTGCAGACATTTCTACAACGTATGAAACTCTCCCTATTGATAATGTAACAGTTAATTCAGTTTGTCAACAGTTTTCAGTTTCGAAGCGTATTTGCTTTCACCGTAAGTACCCGCAACGGAAATCTGCACTGCGCGGGCGCAAGCGATTTTAACTAAAATCTATTAAAATTGCATTTTAAGTTACAATCGATCTTCGTGAAACGCATAAAATTTAAAATCTCATTTTGATTTTAGTTAAAATCGATTTTAAGGATTTTAGTTTAAGTTTTCGTGAAACAGGGCCCAGTACTGTAATGTGTAAAGTTAGATCCACGATCAATATCCTCTTCAAACTGTGAAATAACTAAAGCCATGATCAAACATGGAAAGAACTACAGAAACAAATGTTTGATACAAAGAAATATTTTATTACAGGAATGTACAGATTATGATCATAAAAAAAATGAGATGGTTTGACCTGGTTCACCTACCAGCTAATGAGAGGGTTTGACCTGGTTCACCTACCAGCTAATGAGAGGGTTTGACCTGGTTCACCTACCAGCTAATGAGAGGGTTTGATATGGTTCACCTACCAGCTAATGAGAGGGTTTGACCTGGTTCACCTACCAGCTAATGAGAGGGTTTGACCTGGTTCACCTACATGTACCAGCTAATGAGAGGGTTTGACCTGGTTCGCTACCAGCTAATGAGAGGGTTTGACCTGGTTCACCTACCAGCTAATGAGAGGGTTTGACCTGGTTTGCTACCAGCTAATGAGAGGGTTCATTACCAGCTAATGAAAGGGTTCGACCTGCAAGATCAGCAAATGTAAGCGGACATTAACTCATCACGAATACTGATCCGACCCTACGATATCAAATTTATAAAGTTTCACTTCTGTATGAGTTCTTATGTGTTTTTGTAGATCCCTATTTCGAGCATCTGATTTACTACAAACATTACATTTATAACGTTTTTCTCTTGAATGGGCTCGTGTGTGTTTTTGAAGATCACTATTTCGAGCATATGACTTACTACAAACATCGCATTTATAAGGTTTTTCTCCAGTATGAGTTCGAATGTGTTCCTTAAGATTTCCATTCTGTCCAAATGATTTACCACAAACATAACATTTATATGATTTTTCTCTTGCATGAATTTTTTTGTTTTTTTGTAGATCACTACTTCGAGCATATGACTTACTACAAACATCACATTTATAAGGTTTTTCTCCGGTATGAATTCTTTCCTCCAGTTCTGTAGTTGACTATTCCGACTGAAGATTTAACACAAACATCACATTTATAAGGGTTCCAGTATGAGTTCTCATGTGGATTCTTTTGTGTTTTGTTAGATTTTGTCTTTTTGGGTAAATGAATTAGAAAAAACATCACAATTATAATTCTCCAGAATGAGTTTTCATGTGTCTGTGATGATTACTTCTCTGAATGAATGATTTACTACAAATATCACATTTATATGGTTTTTGTCCAGTATGAGTTTTTATGTGTGTTTGTAGAGATCCACTCTGACTAAATGATTTACCACAAACATCACATTTATAAGGTTTTTCTCCACTATGAATTCTGGTGTGTTTCTGCAGACTACTGCTTCCAGTAAATGATTTACTACAAACACCACATTTATATGGTTTTTCTCCAGTATGAGTTCGTATGTGTGTTTGTAGAGATCCACTCACCCTGAATGATTTACCACAAACATCACATTTATAAGGTTTTTCTCCAGTGTGAATTCTGGCGTGTTTCTGCAGACAAGTGCTTCCAGTAAATGATTTACTACAAACACCACATTTATAAGGTTTTTCTCTAGTATGAATTCTGATGTGGTTCCGTAGTTGACTATGCTGACTGAATGATCTACTACAATCATAACATTTATAAGGTTTTTCTCCAGTATGAGTTCGCATATGTTTCTTAAGACTTCCATTCTGTCCAAATGATTTACCACAAACATCACATTGATATGGTTTTTCTCCAGTATGAGTTTGTATGTGTGTTTGAAGAGATGCACTCTGATAAAATGATTTACCACAAATATCACATTTATAAGGTTTTTCTCCAGTATGAGTTCCGATGTGTTCCTTAAGATTTCCTTTCTGTCCAAATGATTTACCACAAACATCACATTTATAAGGTTTCTCTCCAGTATGAATTCTCATGTGTTTTTTTAGATTACTAGTCTGTCTGAATGATTTACTACAAACATCACATTTATAAGGTTTTTCTCCTGTATGGATTTTTTTGTGTTTTATTAGGTTTATTCTTCCAGTAAATGATTTACCACAAACATCACATTTATAAGGTATCTCTCCAGTATTAATTCTTTGGAGGAGCAACAAACTAGGTTGAGTGGAGAATGATTTACTCCAATTATAACATTCAATTATTTCCCTTCCATGATGTAAAACAGACTTCCCATCAACATCATTGCTTTTCTTCTCTTCCTTTCTGGTGTGCCCTTGCTGACTAACATGTATTTCACAATGTTTTTCTAAATCAGATTCAAAATTAAATTCGTCTCCACACAGATTACACTGATAGCATGTTTCAAAATTATCAGTTTTCTCTTCTTTAACATGACAATATCCATCTACACCATCAGTTTTCTCTTCTTTAACATGACAATATTCATCTACATCATCAGTTTTGTTTTCTTCAACATGACAATATTCATCTACATCATCAGTTTTCTCTTCTTTAACATGACAATATCCATCTACATCATCAGTTTTCTCTTCTTTAACATGACAATATTCATCTACGTCATTAGATTTCTTTTTTTTAACATGCAGTTTTGTGTGTTTTTCCAAATCATCATATTGTTGAAAAATCTCATCACAGGCACTACATTGATGAAGTGTTATAACATCATCATTAGTATCCTGTAATATATAAAATTTATAACATCATTAGTATCCTGTAATATATAAAATTTATAACATCATTAGTATCCTGTAATATATAAAATTTATAACATCATTAGTATCCTGTAATACATAAAAGTTATAACATCATTAGTTTCCTGAAATAAATAAAAGTTATTATATCATTTGTTTCCTATAATATATAAAAGTTATAACATCATTAGTATCAAAGCTATAGTCTTGTTTTATGTAACACTTAGCACTAGGGACCGGGAATCTACTAGTTTTTACGAAAAAAGGTAATAAACTACCATTATCATCTAGAATCTAATACACGTCAAGAATGTGTTAAATACCGTCAAGATTCTTCAAAAACCGTCTAGTTTGTGCTACCGTGTAGATTTAGAAAAACGTTCTAGTTTTGCCATCGATCGTCTACTTTTGGAAGGTGTTTAGTTTTTATACAAGATCTAATTTCTCGTACGTTGTCGAGAAATGAACAGTGTTTAATAACACAAGACATTTAGATTTTACTCCAAATTACTACTTTACCGAGAGCCGTATATGTGGTTACGATTTATGTGATTACAATTTATAGAAAAAAAGATTTTAAAAATATTCACTGATACAACTGCGTCGTCGTTTTATTCTTTCTGTCATTCATATAATATCCATGATGGCTGTACGCGCATCAAACAACGATAATTGTTCATTGGTTTAAGACGGTCTACACGCGGGAAATTTTACAGCAGCTATTGGCTAACGGCACTCATTATAAATAACCGTACTTGCATATTCACTGATAGAACTTCGTTATCGTTTTATTCTTTCTGTCATTCATATAATATCCATGATGGCTGTACGTGCATCAAACAACGATAAATGTTCATTGGAAAAAGACGGTCTACACGCGGGAAATTTTACAGCAGCTATTGGCTAACGGCACACATTATAAATAACCGTACCGGTATTTGCATATTCACTGATACAACTTCGATTTCGTTATCGTTTTATTCTTTCTGTCATTCATATAATATCCATGATGGCTGAAGTACATTACTACGCGCATCAAACAACGATAATTGTTCATTGGTTAAAGACGGTCTACACGCGGGAAAATTTACAACAGCTATTGGCTAACGGCACACATTATAAATACCCGTACTAGCATATTGCATAAGCATACTATATACACACCATACCATAAATTATTTTCGCATAATTATACCCATCTGTCTTCATAATTAAACGTTTTAATCAGGCCCGAAGCCAGAAATCAAAATTTAGCCGACATAGGGGGGCGAGGAAGATAAATTTCCGACAACAAAAAATTAATGAACGAAGGTCATCGCCGACTGCCGTAAGCAGGAGGAGGGGAGAGCGCGAAAATTAGAAGCTGTGAGAGGGAATTTAGGCCTCTATGACATGCAGGTGGCGAATGTGTCGGAAAATTAAAGAGTTTCCAGCCGACATTAACTATCTCCCGGCCGAATTTGAGAGGATATGTCGTACTAAAACTCTCTCCCGGTGAAAATGCGAGCATAGCTAACCAGCGATTTTTTTCCGACGCAGACAGAAAAATTCCGACAGGAACGGCCATGGGGGGGGGGGGGGCGAGCCGCTAGCCTCGGGTCTGGTTTTAATTAAATATCCCATTTAATTGACAATTGGTATAAAGCCGACAAATTTATCGCTGTGCGTTTATATGACTTTGCTCCAATAATATTTTGCGCAATGTTATGGGGTATCAACAGAAACAATCAATGCTATGGTCAAGTTATTTTTTTACAATAAATATAAAAAATAAACTGGCGTATTGGAAATATGTGATGAAATTTAATACTTTTTTAATAATAAGAATGGATTATTTGTTGTATTTAGATCAGATAAACACTAATTTGTTGTCCGCGATAGTTAGGTTGGAGGTGTAAAACACACAGCTACCATGATTAATTTACAACCCCAATTTAGCTTCTACAACACCACAGTTTTTACTTAACACCTAAACCTGATTGGGCAATAAATTAATCAAGGCAAGGTAGCTATGTGTCTTCAATAGTTTTACATCTTCAACTATGGCGTGTAATTCTTGCCATTCCTATTTCCCTGATTATAATATCATAGTTTGGACTTGTTTATTTTCGTATTAAAAAACATACATTTTACAAATTCGCTGATAGCAAATAGCGCTAATAACTATCTTTAAAAAAAAATGGTTAGGAAACGAGGCTTTTTTACCAAGTCTCATTCTGAACAAGATACCTCGTTCCAAAAAAGGGGAATTTAAAATACCTTGTTTTGGAACTGAAGACAACAAGGCATTTTTACCTCGTTTGAACAAAAATGCCGAACGAGGCATTCTGAGGTTTATAGGGATAGTGTACGTATTCATATTAACGTGGAAGGTGTTGTTTCGGATGAAACCCTGCCATGTGTCTGGATTAGGGGATTAATTAAACAATAGGTTGCGGCTATTCAAAGAATCTTACGACCGACATTTATGACTGCTGACGTGCTGTATACATGCGACGGTGGTGTAATTACATGTACACGTCTGTGAGCGATATGGTTTCAGACAGAACCGAGTCATGTGACATGTGGAATTCGTGATTGATATAGACAATAGCAGGCAGTCGTTCAAATAATATAACCTAAATTATAATGACAGTCCCAAGCGACAGTGGCATTATTCGTAGACTGAAACCCATAGCCCATTGTGTGTGGGTTTTTTTTTGTGAACACGTCGTTCTCGTACAGTAAGCTTCTTTTACAAATTCGTCATCGTTTTATTCTTTCTGTCATTCATATAATATCCAAAATACGGCACTACGTTGGTCCTTGAGGCGATCGAATTAAAAATAATTCCAGCTAATTTAATAATACTATAAATAGTATAGTTATGCAATATGCAAATACGGATGCTTATACGTGCTGTCATCCAATAGCTGCTGTCAATTTTCCCGCGTTGAGACCGTCTTTAACCAATGAACAATTATCGTTGTTTGATGCGCGTACAGCCATCATGGATATTATATGAATGACAGAAAGAATAAAACGACGACGCGGTTGTATCAGTGAATATTTTTAAAATCCTTTTTTTCTATAAATTGTAACCACATAAATCGTAACCACATATACGGCTCTCGGTAAAGTAGTAATTTGGAGTAAAATCTAAATGTCTTGTGTTATTAAACACTGTTCATTTCTCGACAACGTACGAGAAATTAGATCTTGTATAAAAACTAAACACCATTCAAAAGTAGACGATCGATGGCCAAACTAGAACGTTTTTCTAAATCTACACGGTAGCACAAACTAGACGGTTTTTGAAGAATCTTGACGGTATAAAAACTAAACACCATTCAAAAGTAGACGATCGATGGCAAAACTAGAACGTTTTTCTAAATCTACACGGTAGCACAAACTAGACGGTTTTTGAAGAATCTTGAAGGTATTTAACACATTCTTGACGTGTATTAGATTCTAGATGATAATGGTAGTTTATTACCTTTTTTCGTAAAAACTAGTAGATTCCCGGTCCCTAGTGTAGGCTAACACATACACAATTAACATCAAAAATTAAATAACATGTCTTATGTTTTTTTTTTATATTACTTGAATGTTGGCACAGTACTCTGGTCAATTTAGACATGGCAAGATTTGGAGGCTTTTGGAAAAGTGGTCCATGAAAAATTTATGAAATATTTTCTTTATATTTTGATTGAACAATAATAGTTTGTTATAGCATCTTGAAAAACGTGGGGACAATTTAGTCTACAAAAATGTATTCTGTGGTGTTTTTCACCACAAGAGTTCCACAATATATTGAACAATACTTTTTTCTTTCATATAATCCTGCTCAGTAGTCCTGTATGCACCTGTGGTTCCTCATTCCACAAGATTCTCGATAATTTTTATACAGTGTTTTGGGTCTGTGGTGGTTTTTTAACACAAGATATTTGACTTAGAATTTTTAAATTTTTTTTGAAAAATTTCTTCTCAGACTATCTGAAAGTCAGTTTCCTGTAATACATATAAACCTTATATGAAATGAAATAATGTTTAATGGCACGTCAGCTCCAACCGGGCCACATTGTGCAAAACATTATGAAATTAACGAGACAAATTAAAATAATATCACAGCGATGTATTTATAAATGTAAATAAAAATAAATATCACAGAAAACAAACTAAAAATACACATATCAATAACATTACATATATAAATATTTGAAAGGCAGTATACAATAAATATATACAATTAAAATTTTGAATAAAAATTTGTCTCTTTTAAAAATGTTAATATTTTACCATAAAGCTCTGGTTGAGCGAATAACTGACGTGCTGATTGGCAACGATAAAATTTAGATCTAATATTCTTGCACTCAATCAAATATTGCTTCACTGTCAAAGGAACATTACAGTGTGCACATTCTGGTTGAGGCTCTCGCTTTAAGATGAAAATGTGTGTTAAAAATGTATGACCTATGCAAGAGCGACACAAGACAACTTCATCTCTCCTGCTCATATGATAGGAGCTTGGCCAATCTCCTAATAGAGGCTTGATGTGATGAAGTTTATTTGTATCTGCAAGGTCCCAAGACCGTTGCCAGCGGTCAAATTTAAATACATTTATTGATGAGTTAAAATCGGTATATGGTGTTAAAAATTCGGATATGGGAAGATCTAAAGCAGACTTGGCAGCTGAGTCTGCTCAATTAATTGTTCCCCTTGATATCCATATGACTGGAATTATTTTGAAGTCAAGGGCTAACTAGTACTGTATTTTGTGTAGTGTAGGGTAGCATGCAGCGCTAAAGCAGAAGATAAACTTGCATGTACTGTACAATCGGCAGTTGAATGAAAATAGGTTATACCATTTAAATCTTTTGTATTAATAGTAATACTAATAATTAATACGGTATTTTACAAAAAAATAATCCACACACAATGGGCTATGGGTTTCAGTCTATGAATAAGGCCACCGTCCCTTGGGATTTTAATTATAATTTAGGTTATATTATTTGAATGACTACCTGCTATTGTTATATAAATCCCAAAATCCATCTACCTGTCTGGGTTCTGTCTGAAACCATATCGCTCACAGACGTGTAATTACACCATAGTCGCATGGAATATACGTAGCACTAGCAGTCATAAATGTTGGTTGTTAGATTCTTTGAATGGCCACAACCTATTGTTTTTGGTAATTTTTACTTCTGACAATTTATCCGTACTGACAAGGCGACTACAGCAGACTAACAATTTGTTGTAAAATGGGCGTCAGTTGGTTTCTTTTGATGTCACTAGCCTATTTACATTATGGAACCTTGATTGGCAGTTTGCATTCACCAGACCCAATGGAGCCGAAATGAAAAGGTCAGCATGATATTATCACCTTTATTGGAGTGATACATGTCCATGTACATGTATTCAGCAAAGTTCCATAACCTAGCTGACGGTATAATTCTTCGTATTGGTTTATGATATCTTTTAATTCATTTGTGATTTAAACCCAAACATATATTAGTTGAGGTGTGATATACCAATCCTGTATGCACTGTGTGACTTATTTGTCAGTATGTAAATTACTTCTTAGAAGGATAAAATTACACCCCGGCAGCGCTCACGCTGTCGATCGCCATTTCCGCCAATTGCGATAAAAATATAATCTTGGCGATAAAATATTCAATCTGGCGGATTTTTTGGCGATAACTTTTTCCTACATGGCGATTCTTTTTTACCTTTGGCAATAATTTGTTCTTGTCATAATGACACAAAGCTTTGATTTCCACGCTGTATAAACCTGTTGGTTCATTGACAGTGAGTCAATTAAAAATTAATTAGGTATCTATAGACCTATCTTTTGTCTCTTGATCAATCCCCGATTAGTTTTGATAAGTATAATATACAGTAAGAGTAGTAAAAAACTAAGAGACAAAAGATTTGATTATTTGTTTTCAATACGAATCAGCGTTTTTTTTATGGTTTCTATTATTCAAAATGGCGGACACGGTAAACAATACTCGGTCGATTCGTTTGGATTATTAGATTATGACTGCTGTTTGATATATTTCTCACTAAAGTTGCCGGTATCGTTAATAAATGAAGCCAGATATGTTGTTACAGTTTATAAATGCGTATATAATCTTGAGGTTGTCGAAAGTCAGGTATTATCAAATCATATGCCATGGGTCGTAAACGAAAGATTGAACTTCAATTTCAACGTCCGTTAGAAGATTGTCAGATTTTTTAGTATTCCATCACCAACATTTTGATGGCATATTGTCGGATTTATTATCATATTTTGAATGGGGTTTATGTTTTTAAGTAAATAAATCAAAACCCTTAGAAATGTTGACGTATATTTCGATTGGAATGACCGATAGCACGTGCTACATTCGAGTGCAATTATTTAGCAGTTGGTGTCAATCGCTCGTTGTATAAGAGGGGCCGCAGAGCCGGGGGGCTAGGGGTGCTTTAGCCCAGGCAATAATTTTTAATAGTGAAAATAAAATGTCGCCAAAAGCTCAAAAAAGCGAAAAAAGGTTAGGGGGGGGGGGTATGGTCAGTAGCCCCCCCCCGAAATCGGGCCCGCTCCGCGGCCCCTGTATAAGAGCGACGTTAACTAGTCAACTACGTAAAATCTTAAGGGCATTTGGAAAAGGTAGATCTTTCAGAGATGAATGGAAAAGCAGAGAAGAATATTGTAAATTGTAAAATGTGTGATGTATTTTTGTAAAAAAAAAAGTTATAAAAATTACTGAATTTTTAAAAAAAAAAATTGGCGGAAGAAATATATAGCTAAAAAATTAAAAAGAGAAATTGGCGGGAAAAAAATGGAACCCAGAGTGAGCACTGCACCCCGGTAATTTTTTCCGTAATATGAAGTTGTACTAGTCGATTGACGTAAGTCTTAAAAATATCGAATATATTAATGAAGAAATAACATATTGGTATCTATAGATGTATTCTGTTTAGAAGAAGAATGAATAGTACTTGGGTTTCAATGTGTTTAATTCTGTTCTGATTTCGAACTAGCCATCAAATATTCGTGATTAATGGAAAAATGCCAACATAGTAAATGATCTATAAAGTGCAATGTGTATTTCACCTAAAATAAACGACGAGATGCATGTTTTCATTATAACACCGAGTCACGCAGAGTTTTCAACACTGAGGCAGTGCTATATTGTGTCACTCGATATTTCCACAATATTCACTCGGTAAATCAAGGAATTCGACGATAGAAAATACGGTAATATCATGTTTGCCCAAACCTGCACGATTCTTGTACTGTAAAATTGACGAAAAAATGAGCAAAAACCCCCCAAAACATCTGTTTGCTGAGCGAATCCTGGCGTATTCAACACCAGGCTAATTCAACACCAGATAAATCGGCGTATTCAAGACCAGTACATGTATTATGTATATAGGCCTATTGTTATTTTGTATTTTAAACTTCAAATCAATTCCAATGTCCTTGAGTACGTCAAGAACCAATGGATATCAAACCGAGTGTTTAGTGCAAAGAGTTGGTCCGTGTTTATGCGCCCCGTTCGCCAAATAAAGACGTCGAGGGTTGGCATAACCGAATCAACTCTCGACTGAAGACTCGGGGACCGGTTCCATTTTATTTATTATTACTTGTTTTATATTATGTAAATATTGTCTTCGAATATGAAATATTTCAACTGTTGTTTGTATTATGACTATTTAATTTAAGATATATAATAAATATCTTGTTTATCCTTTTTTGTCTTATAATATACTGGTCTTGAATACGCCAATTTTACTGGTGTTGAATTAGCCTGGTGTTGAATACGCCTGATACTAGGGGTTTCAGGTCAAAGTTTTAAATGAGAGAAAAAAAATTATTTTAAATATATTTTGAAAATATACATAAAATGCTACCCAATATTTTTAATTTCATCAAAATATTCTAATTAGATCCAAAGTTATGGAATTTTAAAATCCGAGATCGACGTCAATAATGTAATCAAATGGCTCTATACCCGTCAATGCGTAGCACGGCACCAACTAAGTGCTTTTCAGTCATATTTGAGTGACGTCGTAAGCGGTATTTCCCGTTCAGAATCGCTAGTACTAATTTTAAAACTGAAATCCGATCGTTATTGTCAGCTAAGATTTATTAAAATCGTAATAATTTGAATGATAATATGTCAAATATTTATAATCTGTATGATACCTCAAGAAATTTTTTTTATATTTAGTCGAAATTTAGCAATTTTCAGTCATCAAAACAGATAAATTCCATTTTCTACGGCTCTAATTGTCCGATCTCGAGGTATCACGGACAATAATAATCACAAAAATGTTATCTATCGTTTGATTGGTTCTATATGAAAATCCCCTGAAAAATAACGATCGGAATCACCAATGAAGTGGGCCGTAGCAATGCCGTCAGTGGAAATTTACCGGCCGCGTGACGTCAGAGCGGTGTTTTCCCGCTAGCGTCTCCTGTAAACAAACGGTAATTTCGCTAACATATCGATACTTTTTTAGCCCGAATCTTTGCAGATATTGAGATTGATATTAAACTATTGCAATACATGTGTTAGGGATGCATTTACATCAATTAGTAATTCAGAATCGTAGATTGAAGTGGGCTATATATCAGCTGCTGGCTGTCCCGATTTCAACCTAAAGTCACGTGACGTGAAACCCCTACTGATACCTGCTGAGCTTTGGTCAATTATTGAGATCAGCAGTTTTGGCCATCGAGTAGTCTCAACACCTTCTCGATTTTGTTGTAAACTTGCCCATGTTTCCCTTATGTCCAGAATGGACTGACCCAGTTAATAGTGGTTTGGTCCACTGCATGTGCATGAAGGAAGGATATAATAAGGTCAGATGGATATGAACATGCTCTCTCACTTGTTGATATGCTTTTGTGAATTGAATGGTTGGACAAGAATTGTTGTGGTGATTTAGAAGACAGGCATAAGACAGAAATCAGAAGTTGACTTAGATTGATCAGACCATTGGTTGATAAGTACCCTTTTATCTATACTCAGATATACTGAAGATATACTTAGCTGTACAGGGAAAATACCCAAATACCCCTTGACCCATCAAGCCTTACCAAATATTGGCCATCACCGGTGAGGTCAATGGGCCTAAACCCAATCTAGAGACAGAATAGTACCCAAGTTTACAATAAATGGCGTTTGCGACTTTGGACTTAAGCGTGTAGGGTTAATTTGGGTCAAAGACATAAATATATTCCCTTTTTGAATAGAGGAGATAGGTTATATATAGGCCCTACCCAGCGTAATAATTAAGAAATTCTAAAAATTGAAATTGGTCAATTATAATAGGTCATTCAATTGTGATTTAAATTACAAAGGGAAAATACTTATATAATTTAATATTTGAGTTATTACAAGTGTTATTACATTTATTTATCAAAATAGTAGTTAAAAGAATTATATTTAACAATAATAGTGAGATTAAAAAGCCTTCTGTAAATTTTTCCATGTTTTAGTCAATCCTGTGGGTTTAGTAGACTTAGGAGTTTCCCGATAGGCAAAGTGGTTACTGGAAGTAAACAAGTAAGATGGCCGACTTTTAACAAATGTTTCTGAACTTAGAATATTTCTTTTAAATTAAGGGTGTTTGTGGACTTTAGGAATTAAATTTTTTATTTTAAATTGATCTGGTAGTGTAGGCTTAATATCCTTGGTACCTGTATCTACTCTAGTGAGATTTATAAATAGATTTAGACTTCTGTTCTTACTGAGAAGCAAGACATGGCGGAGAATACAATTAAACAGGAGTTTGGCGATGGTAAAATGTCTGAAATTGAATTAAGAGATTACTTTAACAAATTGATTACTTCATATAGCCAAAAGACAGGGTTTAATATACCCAACTTCCCCATAAAAAAGGAACGCTCTCTTTTAGATCTTCCAATTAGTCAACAAAGCCAGAATGTTAGGAATAAGGAACCTTTATTGACACCTGGAGACATTATTAATAAAATGTCTGACTCTGAGGCGCAGTCCCGCAAGTGTTTTTTAAATTGGCTCCTTCAACACAATCAGGAGGCAGTAGTTAATGCCCTTAACCAACCACCTCATAAGGAGGAAATACCTCCATTAGATCCTCATAAATTTATACAAAGTCAGGATGTGACAGTTAATGAGCCTATCCCTCAATCCAATTTTAATGAAAGGGAGGAGAGGGATAGATTTGATGTGGGCACCCGACCAAGGGAAAATTACTTCAACCCTTCAATGATACCCCGTTCGTTAGCCTTTACGGGAAAATCGGATGAAAGTTGGAATATTTTTAGCGATAAGTTTATTCGGTTTGCCTTGTCCCAACCTTGGGGGTCTTACAGCCCTCAGTGTATGGATTACTTGTGTTATTGTTTAACAGATAAGGCAGCGGAATATTTTACAAATATAACTCAGAGATTTCCGGATATGAATTTTATGCTAACTTTTGAAAAAATGCAAAAACGCTTCGGAGGTCAAATGATTCCTGAAATAGCTCAAGTTGAGTTTCAGACTGCAACCCAAGGTGTAAATGAGTCTTTAAGTGACTGGAGTGATCGGGTGCAACAGTTAGCATGGCGAGCTTACTCCGGCTTGTCTGATGATTTTATAGCTAGACAATCGGTTGTGAAATTAGTTTCAGGATGCAGTGATCCAGAAGCTGGTCGGTATGTAGCAAATTTGAGATTAATTGACTTTGAGGAAGCGGTTGAAAGGTTACAGTGGTTCACTCATGTCAAAAATGTGATTCCGTTAAAAACTACTTCACATAGCAAAAGGGGTAGTGGTTATCCCGGGGAAGATAGAGAGATAGGATTCCGAAATTACCCTAAGACAGAAAACTTCCCTCAAACAGATAGAGCGGATGACAATGAGTCGGCTACGTTTATGTCTCGCCAATCCGGATCATCTCTCTCCCAGCCATTATGTAAAGACCCACGATCCCCTCGGGTCAGCAGAACTTATTACTACTCTGAGTCAAGGTCACCCAGTCCCTCTCAAGTAGGATTTAGGAAGTCTCCTCAAGCAGAAACGCAAATGGTGGGGGAATATAGTCAGGTATATCCCCATGTACGTAGCACTAGTCCTTCGCCTATGCGTAATCAAGTTAAACCTCCCAGTTTAAATGGAAGGATTCCTGAAAAACCTTGGGAGGGGTCAGAAATGAGTCAGATGAAGACAGAAATAGACCAACTTAAAGATATGATGACCACTTTAATTTTAACTTTAGATAGAAGGCCCTCCCCTTCACCTAATAGGACAAGTGTAACATGTTTCGGATGTGGACAAGTAGGCCATAATAAGAATGATTGCCCTTTGCGATATCCCAATTTGCAGACACCTTCCCCCGCAAAGAAACAGTTAAAGATTGAAGAAGAAAGTGATACTTTAAACGACCAAGGGACGAGTCAGTAGGCCTGCCCTCGATCCCAGTTGAACAAGGCCCAAACCAGAAGCAGTCACCCCTACCTACACCTGTAGACAAAGGTCATGTTGACCATGCCCCTATATCCAAGCTTGGGGGGAGTGATAATGTTTCTAAGCCTGAGGATGAAATTTCTGTTGCTAGGTTACCCTCTACTATTGCATATAGAGTCCCCCTAACAATAGAAAATTTAGTTACTGAGTCTTTGATTGATACTGGTTCGGATTGTACAATAATATCGCCTGAGGTTTATGACCAAATTGAATGTAAGCCACCCAAAATTAGGGATATTACTATACATGCCGCCGCTGAAAATATGACATTTTCTGGATTTTTAATTGGCCCCGTTTCTCTCCAAATAGGGTCTTTTAGGTTCACAGATAATGTGTATGTAGCCCCCATAGCTGATACCGCTTTATTGGGTTTAAATTTTCTGAAAAAATGGAAAGTTATAATTGATCTCTCACAAGAGTGTTTGATAGTTAATGACGAGACTATTCCCATAGTAACAGGACCAAGGCCTACCTGTAATACTTATAGTACCCCATGTACCGCTCAAGTCATGGTTCCGACTAAAACAATTATTACAGCTAGGTCAGTCACTCGTCTACCTTGTAAAATGGATAGGACATTAAAAGATTATGTAGTAGAACCTATCAAAAGTGATCAATTACTCATTGGCCGCACTCTTCATTCAAATACGGAATATCCTACTGTCTGTCTGATTAATGCGTCCGATGAAGTAATTGTATTGGAATCTAATGACATCATTGGACAGGCCTATGAGGTTGGAACAGAATCGATACTGCCTATTCCCAAGGGAGATTCGTTTCCGGGGTCCCCCACCCCCAACCCTCAAGGTTCCTCCAATGGTACTAGTGAGGTAATAGAAGAAGGTAGTCCCACTGTACCTAAACATTTAGTTGCCTTATATGAACGATCAATAAAGCACTTGTCCCTCAGCCAAGCCAAACAAGTAGCGGAATTATTGATTGAGTTTAGCGATGTTTTTGCTCAGACTGAATATGACTTAGGAAATTTTACGGCGATAGAGCATACTATTCCCACGGGAGATGCCCGGCCCATTAAAGAACGTATGCGTCGAACCCCTTTGCATTTTGTGTCCGAAGAGGAAGCCCACTTAAAGAAAATGCTTAAGATAGGCGTTATTGAACCTTCCAATTCGGATTGGGCGTCAGCCCCCGTATTAATACGTAAACCAGACGGAAATGTAAGATGGTGCATTGATTATCGAGCCCTTAATGCAGTTACAACCAAGGACGTTTATCCCTTACCCATCATCGAAGAATGTCTAGATACCTTGGCCGGTAACCAATGGTTTTCAAAATTAGACGCGAATTCGGCATATTGGCAGGTTAAAGTTAAGCCAGAAGATCAAAAGAAAACAGCCTTTTTAACTAAATTTGGTTTGTTTGAATTTAAACGTATGCCGTTTGGATTAAGCAACAGCCCGTCCACTTACAGTAGGGCCTGCTCCCTTGTGTTACAGGGCCTTAATTGGAATATCTCATTAGCCTTCCTTGATGACGTATTAATTATGGGTCAACAATTTGAAGATCACCTTAAAAATCTTAAAACCGTTCTATCACGTTTCCGTCAGTATGGCTTAAAAATGAAGCCTAAAAAATGTGAACTATTTAGGCAGGAAGTAGAATTTCTGGGTCGTATGGTGAGCAAAAATGGCATTAAAATGAGTGATAAACATTTAGCTCCGGTGAAAGATTGGCCGGTCCCTAAGACTACCCGGGAAGTAGAAAAATTCCTGGGATTTGCTAATTATCACCGAGTGTTTTTAAAAGGATATGCAGAAAAGGCACTGGCCTTGTACTCTATTACGGGTAAGAAACCTTTTTATTGGAGGGAGGAGCAGCAAGAGGCGTTTGAAAAAATAAAGATTGCGTTAACTACTACCCCAGTTTTAGCATTACCCAATCAAACTGATACTTTTGTCTTGGATACTGACGCGAGTAATTTAGCTGTAGCCGCCGAATTAAGTCAGGTCCAAGATGGGCAAGAGAGAGTCATAGCCTATTCTAGTTTTTCGTTAACCCCAGAACAGCAACGGTATTGTACGACAAGGAAAGAATTACTAGCGGTTGTTCGATTTACAAGGCAATTTAGGGTGAATTATTTCTAGCTAGTCCTGCGGCTAAGAGTTATTGGATAAATAAGAATTTATGTTACCTAGATGAAAATGAAATTTTGTATAGAAAAGATCTGGACGGTCGGTCTCGATTAGTAGTACCTCAGCCCTTAGTTTCGGAGCTTTTACGATTAAATCATGATGTACCATTGGCGGGTCATCAAGGTAGGGATCGCACTGTACTTAGAATTAAGACCCGATACTATTGGTATAGGATGAATCAGGAAATAAAATTATATGTCGCGTCATGTAGACAATGCAACAAGAGCAAAAAGGCGGTTAGGATAGCTAGACATAATTTGATTACTTATCATGCGGGGGCACCTATGGAAAGAGTCCACTTAGATTTCCTCGGTCCCTTGCCTAAATCACATCAAGGAAATGAGTACATATTGATGATGGTGGATCAATTCACAAAATGGGTTGAATGTATTCCTCTACCATCTCAAACTGCCGAAATAACAGCCCAGGCTGCGGTGAATGAATTTTTCTCGAGATTTGGAGTTCCGTTCCATATCTTTACCGATCAGGGACGGAATTTCCAAAGTGATCTTTTCATTTCCTTATGTGATTTATTGAAGATACATAGAGCTAGGACTACCCCCTATCGGCCTTCATCGAATGGTCAAGTAGAAAGGTACAATAGGACGTTGATGGACGCATTACGTTGTTATATGGGAGATACACAAGCAGATTGGGACATTTATTTGCCTCAATTAGCCGGTGCCCTTCGTTCGTCGGTAAACCGGTGTACAGGGTATACGCCCAATAGGTTAATGTTAGGGAGAGAAGTGAATATGCCTGCGGAATTAATGTTCGGATCGCCCTTAGAAGATCAGGAGACATGGCCTGATGAATATTTAAGAAATTTGCAGGAAAATATAACTAAAACCCATGAAATAGCTCGTAAAACTCTGCAGACTCGCCAGAAACGAATGAAAAAGGATTATGATGTTAAGATCTGGAAAAAGTCAAATGAAATTGGGGATTGTGTGTATATATTAGATACAGCATGTCTCAAGGGGAAGAATAAAAAATTAAGTCCATATTGGAAAGGGCCAGGGGTGATTGATAAAGTCCTGACCCCTTATCTCTTACGGGTTAAAACGCGTAATGCTCAGTCCATTATGCATCATGACCGAATAAAGCCCTGTAATGATAGGGAAGTACCCCCGTGGGTAGAGCATTATAGAAATAAAATTATGAGAGGAGATAATCTTACCCCAGTGCAACCTACCCGCAAAATTTATTGTGTTTGCCGAAGACCCTGGGGGCGGGGATTTGGAATCCAGTGTGATCATTGTTTAGAGTGGTTCCATGGACGGTGTGTTAATCTAACCCCTGAGGAGGCAGAGTGTATAGATATATATACCTGCCCCATTTGTGATTCCTCTGAACAAATGTATTATCCATGTCAATAGTTTTAAAATTAGTGTTTTGTATTAAGACTTTTATCCCTGGAGTTTTAATTTATCAGTTTTTATGTTTATTTTCCCCCACTGAGTGCACGTAAGGCCTAGGTTGGGCGGGGACTTTCTTTGGGGTGAAATGGATTTCCCCAGGGAAGGTCCCTTTTTTATAAAGTTGGGGGGTGTGTTGTAAACTTGCCCATGTTTCCCTTATGTCCAGAATGGACTGACCCAGTTAATAGTGGTTTGGTCCACTGCATGTGCATGAAGGAAGGATATAATAAGGTCAGATGGATATGAACATGCTCTCTCACTTGTTGATATGCTTTTGTGAATTGAATGGTTGGACAAGAATTGTTGTGGTGATTTAGAAGACAGGCATAAGACAGAAATCAGAAGTTGACTTAGATTGATCAGACCATTGGTTGATAAGTACCCTTTTATCTATACTCAGATATACTGAAGATATACTTAGCTGTACAGGGAAAATACCCAAATACCCCTTGACCCATCAAGCCTTACCAAATATTGGCCATCACCGGTGAGGTCAATGGGCCTAAACCCAATCTAGAGACAGAATAGTACCCAAGTTTACAATAATTTTGCATGATTTTTTTGTGGACATGCACTCAAATACACTAGTTTAAATCAAATACACTAGTAGCTGTTTTCTATAAGAATGTGTTTTGTTGTTACATAAGTTTGGTTAATTATAAACTTATATCAGAATATCAAAGATTAACTTCAGTGATTCAATGATTGTGGCAACCTGGCGAGTATTCACTGATGGTCAGTGTGACGGTCTCTTACTAACAGTCCAGTTTTAAATCTTTCCTCAAGTTGGCCGTTACACAATTGTTCTACTGTTTCAACTAAAATCAACTCACCATTATTTTTGTTTCGACTTTTATCAAGGTGTAGCTTGTCTGTCTTTGATTTTGTTCGTAACAATGGAAAATTGTTGATTTACGCTATTGCGCAAGTCACTAAAACCTATCTTTATCCGGTTGTATATGCAACAAAAACGTGGATCCATCCAACCCGATCAACTCGCACTCGTAATTAATTACATTTTTTTAAAATAGTCTGCAATCAACAAGGCTGTAACAGAATGATCCAGGCCAGGTAATTAGTTTGGGGTTTGTTTTATTTTGGAGGTCGTAATTTCATTAATATTTAAAATGCATCAATTATTTTATGTGAATAGATTGCCTAAATATCAAGCTTAGACTACAATCTGACAGTAGTCATTGACGGAGAATTCTCGGACCCGGTAACTGTTGACTCAAGAGTCCCTCAGGGATCAGTACTTGGACCCCTGTTCTTTCTATGCAATATCAATGACCTTCCAGAAACGGTGAAATCACAAGTCCGACTCTTTGCAGATGACTGTCTACTCTAACGCTCCATCAAATCTCGACAGGACCATCTAACCCTTCAAAATGACCTCTTAGCTCTTGAAGTCTGGGCCAATACCTGGGGTATGAGATTCAATGCAAAGAAAAGCTATATCATGAGCATTAATAGTAAGTCTACTAACTTCTATATCCTAAACAACGTCATACTTAGCAAGTAAAAGACAACCCGTAGCTTGGAGCTACACTCTCTGAAGACCTTAAATGGGACACCCACATTACCAGGCTAATAAAGAAGGTGAACTCCTCAGTCGTTTTTTTTAAGTTCAACCTCAAGTACTGCTCACAATCTTGTAGAAGGTCAGCCTACTTAGCGCTTGTCCGTTACATCCTGGAGTATAGCTCAGTCATTTGGGACCCCTACCTACAAAAGGATATAAACAGACTTTAGAGAGTCCAACGCCAAACTGCAAGGTTTGTCTCTGGCGACTACAAATCTAAAGATGATGTCTGCGTCACAAGGATGCTGAAAGATTTGGAACTCCTACCCCTTCAAGACAGACGGGAGATGATCCGCCTCACTTTCTTCTATAAGATGGTTGAGGGGCTGGTCCCAGCTTTCAATTGTGATGACTATTCAACTCCCCCCAAACCCAAACGTCGAATCAAGGCAAAACAGAATTCTGACTGTATAGTTAAAAATATAGTTGAAAACCATGTCACAAACAACTCAAAATGTTTTAAATTAGTGGTATGCATAACTGAACTTTATAAACACTCCTCATTCTTCCCAAAGGCAATTATTGATTGGAACCACCTGGATAAAAGTATAGTGCCCCCTCCATCAAAGGAGAGCTTTTAAATCAGCTCTATTAAGAACATAACACACTCACTCCCCCGCCGTTGCGTACATGCTGCAACAGGCCCTGCGACGTACAGATATTCAGACTCCAGGACAATGCTTTGTATACAGATGATGTTAAGTAAACATCGTGTGATTTTGGGAGAAGGAAAGGAATATATGACAACAAATCCCAAAGACTGCTCTGTCCAACAGAAGACCACTCATTCAAAGATAGAAGACAACTCGGTCCAATTTTAAAAGACCATTCAAACCCCACAATATTTGTTTTAATACGTAGGCAGAGATATAAGACCACTCGGACCAAATTAAATAAATAAACAATTTACAATGATACTGAAATATGTTGTTGTTGTTAATTATTACAAATTGAACGTCAAATACATTATATATAATATTATTGACAGGTTAATTTAATTAAGTTATTTACATTTCAAGGCAGAATAAATAAAAGAGAAAATGATATATAAAACACAAAAATAAAAAAGTTCTTGTACAATGTACATGTATCACATTAAAGTGGAAGACCATAAATCTTAAATATTTATTGATAAATAATTCCCCCTGTTAAGCAATTGGGACCGTTTGGGACCGTTCTCAATATTTGACGTAAAGCCCATTGCTCATGCGTAACCGGGAGTTTGGTTATTAATGTGTCTTATTATCCAGTCTCTTTAGCTAAGTCATGGTGTAAACATCTTTTTTAAGAGGAGTTAACTCCCTTAGACGTTGTTTATAATAAGCCAAATTTTGTCAAATGTTGACAACGGATCCAGACTAATATTCGTAGAATATTTTTCTGGATGATAGAGACTATTGACATAGTTGGTTCAACACGCTCAATGGGCTCTATAGTAAGCATACAAATTTGGTTTAAGTTTACAGCTGTATTGTGTTCACGCGTCGTCTTTTCGACAAATCTGATCATATGGGCTGTTTATTAGGATATTATAAACAAATTTTTTTTTTTAACGTTTAATACACATAGCCGTCGCGTAAATTCACTGTTTTGGATTTTCAGTGGTAAATCATTCCACAATTTGGATGCAACTACACTAAAACTTCTGTCACCAAAATATTTCAGTTTTGAGTGTGAAACGACAAGAGTGTTCTGGTAATAAGATCTCAAGGACCGATTTGGTTGATATACTGTTAGTAGTTCTGATAAATAGCTGGGTGCAAGAGTTGGTAGACACTGGTATGTGGGGCACAGACCCTTAAAGTTGACCGAGCTGGAATCGGTGTTATGTGAGATGATGTTTTGATTTGTGATATGATTCTGGCTGCTGTATTCTGTATTTTCTGTAGTTTGTAGAGACTTGATTGATTTATCCCAGACAAAAACTGTTAGGGAGAGGGGTTTTACATAGGCTAAGCCTGTTCCCCAATCCCATTCAGAAAACTTGAATAAAATATTGTTTAAAAAAAAAACAAAAAAAAAAAAAAAACTGTTACATTAGTCTGGACTCTGGACAGAACTAGTGACTGTACTAGAGATTTGGTGGCATCAATCCTTGAGGCACACCGAAAGTAAGGCAGGCAGGTATCGATTGAACATTATTTATTAATACTGTCTGTTGATGATTTTGTAAGTATGACATAAACTAGTTATGAGTCGTTCCAGTGATACCTAATTTATATTAGAGGTGATTATAGTGTCAACAGCAGCCGAAAGGTCCAATAGATTGAGTACTGATATATCACCACTGTCAACTCTCAGCATGGTAGTTTCTGTACTATGTCCAGAATGATAAGTTGATTGAAATTTACCCCAAAAATTATTATTTGATATGTATGTATAAGTACATGTACGTAGGCTGATGCTTTCTCTAAAAGTTTTGAGAGAAACGAGGGATTTGAAACCAGGTGAAAGGTTTTAAATACATTTCGATAAAGTGAATCCTTTTTAAGTAATGGACGCACAATGGCCTGCTTGAAGATTTCAGGATGTACAATCAAGAATATGTTTTTTTTATCGTACTGACTTCAGTAATCGCTAAATTCTCAGCTCAGAGTAGATCAATTTTCAGCGAATCCCCTTTACATTTCTATCTACAGTAGAATCTGTATGAGCAGCCACTCCTATTCGGCACATCTCCTTGTAAGCCGTCACGATAACTTTCTCCAATAAATATTCTATAAATACTCTTTATTCAGCAGTCACTATTTTACTAATAAAATCAACAAAACATCGCTCATTCAACGGCCGTTGTTGAATGAAATACCATCTTAACAACTGTCGTTCTTTGTAACACCCCCGCTAATCCCGTGAGTAGTAGTTAATTAACTGGACCCCCACTGATCAGGTAAAAAGAAATGGAGAAATAACAACCAAACGGGATTATCTGTTAATTAATCTTTTGTTTTATTAAATGCCTAACCTGATAATTGTTTTCACGCATAACGACACATTTATTTGATGGAAGCTGTTATTGACACGACGGTCGTGCCCCGTATGGTTATTGTTAGCACTGCGGACCCGACCGTCGTCTCCGCAATGTAGACTCCCTTCATTGCGAAAACGACGACGTCGTGCCAACAAGAACGAAATTTGGTGTTGCGTACCCGACCGTGCGTGAATAGAAAACATGGACTGGAACAACCTGAATACGGCTTACGGACCGTCGTGCAACCTAACCCTTCTCAACTGTCCTCGAGTCTGCTATAACAAATTTTGCCAATGTTTCCCGCTCGAAACGTCACGGTCGGGTAATGCTCTTACAGATTATGGCGCTGCAGACACGACGGTCGTGTCAATATTCACTTCGTTATTTGATACTGATTGAATAAAATAAAAGTACCTAGTTTTGTCACGATCATCTAGTATCCCTTTCCCATTGCCACTTTTTTGTTAAACAGACGTTTTAGCGCCGCCTATAATATTACAAAAAAGAGTTACACACCTCTGCAAATCGGTGATTAAGTGAGCGATGGGTTATTGTTCGTGTGCTTTTTCGATAAAATAAAATTAATTCATCGATTTTCTTCACAATAATGGATAAATATTATCGAATGCATCACAATGGTAGACAGTAGTATCGATGGTTGGTACAAAATGACAAGTTTAAAGAAGTTATGTCCGAGATTTGAGTAAAGAATTTTCGTTCGGCAGCAAGATTAAGCAACGGTCAAATTTACCGATGCAGTATTGATGTTCACTTCCAAAGCGTAATATTTAATTTATGTCAGCACAAAAAGATTTTATAAAGAGGCCACTCTTGTAAAGAATTTTCAATCAGCAGCAAGATTCAGCACTTGTCACATTTACCAAGTTTTCATTTAGAGGCCACTCCCGTAAAGAATTTTTGTTCAGCAGCAAGATTCATCGACGGTCAAATTTACTGAGATTTTATTAAGAGGCCACTCCTGTTAAGCGGTCAGTCGTGTAAAACTCCATTGGGTGGCTGCTTAATGTAGATTCTACTGTAGTTTTTAACTATTATAGTGAGAACTGCCAGTTGTTTATCTTATCTCTCAAAATGTATCTTTAATTAAATGTAAAATATATTATAAGCTGCAATTAATTCATCACATTTATAAGGTTTTTCTCCTGTATGAATTCTCATGTGGTTTCGTAGGGTACTTCGATCAGTAAATGATTTACTACAAACATCGCATTTATAAGGTTTTTCTCCCGTATGAATTCTTATATGTGACTTAAGATCATATTTGCGTTTAAATGATTTACTACAAACATCACATTTATAAGGTTTTTCTCCCGTATGGATTTTCATGTGTTCTTTAAGATTTCCATTCTGTCCAAATGATTTACCACAAACATCACATTTATATGGTTTTTCTCCAGTATGAGTTTTAATGTGTATTTGTAGATGACAATGATCACTAAATGATTTATTACATTTATCACATTTATGAGGTGTTTCACCAGTATGAATTCTAATGTGGTACTGCAAATGAGAGTTATTAGTAAATGATTTACTACAAACATCACATTTATATGGTTTTTCTCCGGTATGGATTCTCTTGTGTTTCTGTAGATGACTACTACTTATAAATGATTTAATACAAACATCACATTTAAAAGGTTTTTCTCCTGTATGAGTTTTCATATGTGTCTTTAGATGGCTATTCTGAAAGAACGATTTACTACAAATATCACATTTATATGGTTTTTCTCCAGTATGGATTCTCTTGTGTTTCTGTAGATGACTACTAGTGATAAATGATTTAATACAAATATCACATTTGAACGGATTTTCTCCGTTATGAATACTCATGTGGTTTCGTAGGGTACTTTGTTCAGTAAACGATTTACTACAAACATCACATTTATAAGGTTTTTCTCCCGTATGAATTCTTATATGTGACTTAAGATCATATTTGCGTTTAAATGATTTACTACAAACATTACATTTATAAGGACTTTCTCTGGTATGGATTTTCATGTGTTCTTTAAGATTTCCATTCTGCCCAAATGATTTACCACAAACATCACATTTATATGGTTTTTCTCCAGTATGAGTTTTAATGTGTATTTGTAGATGACAATGATCACTAAATGATTTATTACATGTATCACAATTATGAGGTGTTTCACCAGTATGAATTCTAATGTGGTACTGCAAATGAGAGTTATTAGTAAATGATTTATAACAAATATCACATTTATATGGTTTTTCTCCTGTATGGATTCTCTTGTGTTTCTGTAGATGACTACTAGTGATAAATGATTTAATACAAACATCACATTTGAAAGGTTTTTCTCCTGTATGAGTTTTTATATGTGCCTTTAGATGGCTATTCTGAATGAACGATTTGCTACAAATATCACATTTAAAGGGTTTTTCTCCAGTATGAATTCTGGTGTGTCGATGAAGATCACTACTAGTGCTAAATGATTTCCTACAAACATCACATTTATAAGGGCTCTCTTCTGTATGAATTCTCTTGTGGATGAACAAAGTTAGCCTACTGGAGAATGATTTACTACAAACATTACATTCAATGATTTTCCCTCCATGTTTTAAAACAGACTTCTCTTCTATAACATGAATTTCGCAATGTTTTTCTAAATCAGATTCTAATTTAAATTCTTCATCACACAAATTGCACTGATAAACAGTTTCAATATTATCAGTTTTCTCTTTTTTAACATGACAATATTCATCTACATCATCAGTTTTCTCTTTTTTAACATGACAATATTCATCTACATTATAAGTTTTCTCTTTTTTAACATGACAATATTCATCTACATCATCAGTTTTCTCTTTTTTAACATGACAATATTCATCTACATCATCAGTTTTGTTTTCTTCAACATGACAACAACCATCTACATCATCAGTTTTGTTTTCTTCAACATGACAATATTCACCTACATCATCAGTTTTCTCTTCTTTCACATGTAGTTTTGTATGTTTTTCCAAATCATGGTATTGTTGAAAAATCTCATCACACACAGTACATTGATGAAATGTTATAACATCATTAGTTTCCTGTAATATATAAGAGTTATAAAATCATAAGCTTCCTGTAAAATACAAATTTGAAACAATAATAAATCCATGACAACGGATTAATCAAGTTTAGGATCTTACAATAAAACAAATCCATTCAAATACTGTTATTTTCCCATTGTCTTCCAGTTCCGCCTTTAAAGGAGCTAAGTCGCTAACATTTTGGACTTAGAAATGGACACAAATGGGTAGCAACACATACATGTATAATAATGCAATATGAATGTGTATTCCATGATTTGCATCCAATGTTTCAGTTTTTACTCTAATTTCAACAAAGTTATGTTCAGTATCCCAATCGATGAGTGATTGCTTGCATCTGGTTATTTCAGTCTACATAGGAAATGTAATGTTTGGCATGGACCACTCACACAAATTCTTTACTACAGCATTTGTGTAGAATCTGCGTCCATGATCTGAACAATCGCATTGACTAGTGGGATATTTAAGCCTTTTTCTCCCAGTGCCTTATTGCAATTGATGCTGATAGATGCACTATGGTACACGATTCGTGTACCTATGTTAAAAAAATTATTTTATCTTTAATATCGGATATCAGAAGCTCATTTTTTCCTGGTAAGTTTACATCACCTATGTTGATTTAAATTGACCAATAATTCGTGTTTTTTTCGATGTCGAAGATTTTGGAGGACTGTGAGTTATGGACTTAGGTCCTTTAAAGCAAATGAGTCAATAAACAATATTCAATGCCTTTTACAGCGCACACTTTGAAATTTACTATTACAATATTCCCCACTCTGTACAGCATACAGTGTAATTTACTATAACAATATTCACTGCTCTTTTTAGCGCATAATCTTGACCTTAAAAACTGTGTATAAATTAAAAGTCAATCCGATATTTACTTTAGCCTCTAGAACCTCCACAAGATTTTTTGAAGTGATCAAGGGCCATAACTCTGACAGTAATTATCAAAAATTGCTAAAAATCAATAGGCTTTTTTGTTTCATGACCACAAACACTGTGTATAAATTTAAAGTCAATCGGTTATTAACTTTAGTCTCTAGAGCGTCAACAAGATTATTTGAAGTGATAAAGGGCTATAACTCTGACAGTAATTATCGAAATCGCTGAAAATAAATAGGCTTCTTCAGCCCATGTCTTTAAACACTGTGTATAAATTTAAAGTCATTCAGATATTAACTTTAGCCTCTAGAACGTTCACAAGATTTTTTGAAGTGATCAAGGGCCATAACTCTGACAGTTATTATCAGAATTTGCTGAAAATCAATAGGCTTCTTCAGCTTCTGACCTTAAACACTGTGTATAAATTTAATGTCAATCGGACATTCACTTTAGCCTCTAGAGTGACAACAAAGCAATTTTGGATGCCGGGCCGACAGACCGACAACAATATACGACCACATTTCAATGTGCTTGTATAAAAATGACCCTAAAAGACTTGACCATTAATGCCTCTTCAGTAGGTTTTGTATGTACGTAGAGTCCAAAGAATATGCCCAGTACGCAGATACTAAAGACGTATACTTTTTATGTTGCCAAACACGCTGGTCTAGTTCCAATTGAAATAGTTTGGGTAGGACACAATTTGGTATGTAAACTAAATTTATGTATAAAGGTAAAAAAAAACACCCCTCTTTAATGTGCCTAAACATTTCTGCCAACTAAGTCATATATTAAGGTGTATTTGTAAATTATTAGAATGTATTTACTTGCTGCCCAAGTTTCGCAGATCGGCAGCCATAGGCTCATAGCCCCCATGCCATAGCGATAATTATTATAGCAAATAATTCATGAAATGATTAAGTTTTGATGTCATTTCATATTGATGTAAGCAAGATTTTTGTCTAAGCTGTGTCTGTGAAGTTTAATTAACGTATCTCTTGCAGGCCTATGCAGAAAAGGCCTTAATTTTAGGGACAGTCAAGTCCACGGCAGATTAAGTTTATATTTTTAGATGTTGGAATGTGTTCTTGTTATTGCCTTTTGTCTCGTTCTAGCTAATGCTATCACATGTTTTCGTGTGAGTTTTCCTGTTCGTCAAGCAATGTTGGAATAAAGTTATAATGTGCTAATTATTAATGGGTGCCAGTCAAATCGTCCACAAGCAAAGTCGTCCACAGTGAAGTCGTCCACACCCGTTGGTGGAGTCGTTCACACCCTTTGGTGGAGTCGTCCACAAGGCATTGGTGATGTCGTCCACAACTATTGATGATGTCGTACACAACTATTGGAGAATAAGACTCATACACAATTTACTTTGTATATTATATACGTGTAGTCGAATTAGATTGTGATGTCAGACATCGTTTATTTTACAAGTACATATTGCCATCTAAATCACTTGCAAAAAACATCACGGACTCGACGCCCAATAATTAAATAATCAACTATAAATAGCGCCGGGGTCCCTTTTAGATAAGACAAATTAGATTGATATTATTTTGGCACTATAATTAAAATAATATAGCGACAAGTGATTAGTGAATACATACTTTATTTACCCAGTAATTAACCAAATTGCGCCAGAGCCCCTTTAGATAAGACAAATTAGATTGATATAAGAATCAATTTAAAATACCAAAATTCGAATCGTAACACATTGTGGTCTAAACTGTATCTAAGGGGGCGGAGCTTATCTCCAAATCTCGAACCATGAAATTCAGGGCAATGCTGTTAGTGAAATCAACCTGCATAAAAAGCACATAGGAAGAAGTTGGACACTATTCATGATAAAAAAAATAATTTAAAATGGGAACTATATGATTACATAATGTCATGTGTTTGTTAAATTTGTTTATGAATTTGTTATTTATTGAATAAAATGATTTACTTTGTTGTTTATTTGCCGAGAGAAAGGGTGACCACGCAGAAAAACTATACTAATTAAAAATACATTATGTGTCCTGAAGTAAAACTATGTCGTGTTGACGACTCCACCAACGTATTACTATATCCAGAAATTTTAATAAGGCCTGTGGACGACTCCACCAACGAGTGTGGACGACTTCACCAAAGGGTGTGGACGACTTTGCTTGTGGACGATTTGACTGGCATTCTAATTAATTATGAAGAATGTCCTTGCTAATGTCCTGAAGTTTTATTGTCATTAAATCTTTTCATTGAAGAATATTGTTTTGATTTTTGGAAAATTATTCAGCAAACCTTCCGCAATTTGAGCAGCTGCAACAACTACAGTACATGTATGTCGTTAGCAGCAGGCCGTAGGCTACGGTTCGGTCGGGGATTAGAATAATCACCACGTTCTTGTAATCAGATTCTCCGACCTTTCTATCGCTTGGCCAACATTTAATTGTTTTAATGTCATAAAAACTAAAATCAACTCACCATTATTATCTTTGCTTCTGCAGCTTGGTTGAATTTGTTAATGTTGATAACGAGGCAAAAATGTTGGTTTTCTCTATTGCGCAAGTCACAAAAATGGGTATTTATCCGGTTGTTTTACCAACGAAGACGTGGATCTTACCAACCCGAACAACTCACAATCATTGTAATTTCATTTTTAAATAGTCTGCAACCAATACGTATACGGCTGTAACAGAATGATCCAGGCCAGGTAATTATGTTGGGGTTTGTTTTGTGTTATAAGTCGTAATTTCATTAATTTTGACCCTAAAAGATTTGGCCATTAATGCCTTTCCAGTAGGTTTTATATGTTCGTAGAGCCCAAAGAATAATATGCCCAGTGCGCAGATACTAAAGACGTATTACGTAATTATTCGCACAAGGTTTTTAGTATATTTTTAATGTTGCCAAACACTCTGGTCTAGTTCCAATTGAAATAGTTTTGGTAGGACACAATTTGGTATGTAAACTAAATTTATGTATAAAGGTAGATAAAACACCCCTCTTTAATGTGCCTAAACATTTCTGCCAACTAAGTCATATATAAAGGTGTTTTAGTAAATTATTAGAATGTATTTACTTGCTGCCCAAGTTTTGCAGATCGGTAGCCATAGGCTCATAGCCCCCATGCCATAGCGATAATTATTATAGCAAATAATTCATGAAATGATTAAGTTTTGATGTCATTTCATATGAAAACTTATTGGTATTGATGTAAGCAAGATTTCTGTCTAAGCTGTGTCTGTGAAGTTTAATTAACGTATCTCTTGCAGGCCTATGCAGAAAAGGCCTAAATTTTAGGGACAGTCAAGTCCACGGCAGATTAAGTTTATATTTTTAGATGTTGGAATGTGTTCTTGTTATTGCCTTTTGTCTCGTTCCAGCTAATGCTATCACATGTTTTCGTGTGAGTTTTCCTGTTCGTCAAGCAATGTTGAAATAAAGTTATAATGTGCTAATTATTAATGGGTGCCAGTCAAATCGTCCACAAGCAAAGTCGTCCACACCCATTGGTGGAGTCGTCCACACCCTTTGGTGGAGTCGTCCACAAGGCATTAGTGATGTCGTCCACAACAACAGTACAAACCAAGTGGAAGTATGATAATCGTCCTTGGTCCGCGATTTTCCCGCTCAAGAATCGCGACGTTTTCTCATTTGCACTCCGCGAAAATATCGGCATTCTGAGCAGAAAAATCGTGGCGGAAATATAAAAAGTCGGCGGATTATAGTCCGCGAAAATCTAAAAAAGTCGGCGGATTATAGTCCGCGAAAATATAAAAAAACGCGGCGGATTATAGTCGGCAGAACTATTAAAAAAAGCAGTGGTTATAGACAGTAAAATTAAATATACTCGGTCCGCGATAACGTCTAATGATAATATGAATTTCGTCCATACATGTACGTGTATCGTCACAGTAGTATTAGAAAAATATATCGCAAATTATTGGTTATGAAAATCAACTATAACTTACCGATACATTTATATCCTAAACTATCCTCTGTTCCTAATTTTCACCAGTATTAGAGTCGTAAATCGTGTATGTATCACAACCGAAAACACTGTACTTGCATGTTGCTATTTTGGGTGGCCACTGTTAATTTTACACGAGACAATGAAGCCATGTTTCGTGAATTCCGTTAAGCAAATGGAAAATTTGAGACAGCTTGTACATCGGTTTTACAGTCGCGAATAATCACAAAGCCCATACACGTACACACATTTTGGTATTGTAGATGCCAACACTTAATCCGACAATTAGAACTTGTTACGTGAATTCTGATAGCAGTGACAGGGCCAATGAAACAATGTCTCGTAAATTATGTGAGAATTCTCAGAAAATAGGCGACATTGTGTCTATAAATATATTTTTATATAATAGCACAAAGCACATACACGAAGGGATTTTGGGTGTTGTCAACGCTTAATCCGACAATGACATCGTGTAACGTGAATTCTGATAACAGTCGGTCAGCGACAGAATGTTTTCTTGGGGTAGTAATTAGATTTAATCAGTACCGGATCAAAGGGGGGGGGGGAAGTCCCCCCTCCCCTTATTCTGGGTCGTCTTTGTAAATAACGTTTATTGTTCTTGTTAGAAGTTTCCTTCCAAACCTCTTGACTGACATTCATTGCCGTTTTATGTCACCTAAAATAATTTCACTAAAATAAAGTAAATGAAAACATCGTAAGAGAAAGAGTCTGTTTAAAATACCCAATCTGTCTGCTCCTCTTCGTATTTCCATCTTCACAGAATTAACAAAATAAAGAAATATCTAAATGCTGATAGTACAGAACTCCTCATTCATTCATTCATTACAAATAAATTAGATTACCACAATGCCTTATTTTTTGGCCTTCCCAATTATCAAATTCAACAACTTCAACGGATTCAAAATGCTGCCGCCAGAGTTTTGACAAGTACAAAAAAATCAGACCACATCACTCCGATTCTGGAAAACCTACATTGGCTCCCAGTTCAACAACGAATCAAGTTCAAAATATTACTGTTGACTTTCAAGGCATTACATGACCAATCACCAAAATATATCAAAGATCTGATTACCCCATATAAATCCACAAGAACCCTAAGATCCACAGATAAACAATTTCTGTATCAACCATCAGTGAATCTTGAAATAGCAAAAAGATCTTTCTCGTTCTCTGCTCCTCTCTTATGGAATTCGCTGCCTTACAACATTAGAACCATTAAGTCCTTAGATGCATTTAAATCTCAGCTAAAGACGTTCCTGTTTACAGAAGCGTTTCCGTAGTTCAATTGAGAAAACTTGAAAAGCGCAATAGAAACTTTAGTTTTAGTATTATCGCGCTATATAAATATAGGATTATTATTATTATTATTATATTAAATTGTCAACGAATTCTCAACGTCAATGAAATCGCTGCCTAAATTGTCGGAGATGCACTGAAATTAATCCTTTATTTCCCTTTTTTTTAAGTCCTGGAAGAAAACAACCCAGCACTCAAGGGGCGGGATGCATTGGCTATTAGTACGATCCGCGGTCAGTACGAACAACTTGAACCCAAAAAAATGAGGGCCCCTGCATAGTTGGTATGTCCCTCCCCTCTCCCGCAGAAGGTTGATCCGGCACTGGATGTAATAGAAAAATTACCAAATGATTTTTTTTTCAGAAGTATATCGAAACATCGCCAGTTAATTCAATGATACACCTCATGATATAACATGCACGCGCTAACCATTCCCCCCACCCGCCAGTAACAGATAAAAATAATAATCAATATTTCAGACATTTATAAATGAATAATGCGTAAAACTATTTAATAGCAATTTATTTACAATTTTACGTATACATTGCATATAATTTTGAGTATAATTTTGTATATATACATTGCATATAACTTTGAGTATATTTTTGTATATATACATTGCATATAATTTTGCATATACATTGCCATTTTATATCAAAAACATTGCGTATTCAGGTAGGTACATGTAAATATGTTAGCCTGGGACAGTACACATATTATCAACAACAGTTATGGTATTTACATATATATATACATCTGCAAAGAAAAAGTTGGTGAAAGACTAGAATTTTTTTTCGTTGGTTTTTATAGATTTTTTTGTTGGTGTTTTTTGTATGTACAGTGCTATTAGCCTATTTTCGTCTTAGGGACTCATTAATCCTAGGGACAATCCTATCCTTCCACACTTGCGCATCCTTTAATTCTGGATGGAAATAGAGCACATATCGCTTGATTAGTGTTTTTTTTCTTGGATCAAGTTCTACCTTCTGCATTTTCCCCTCCCAAAATAAGAATAATTGTGTCTCTTGTTTTCTTCGGTAAATAAATCGGGAAATAATTAAGTTGTTATTTTTACGGCAAAATTGCCTACATTTAAAGAGTGGGTTTTTAGTTTTTTCAGTTCATCAATAGAAAGCCTAAATTCATCCTGAATGTCGTCAAAAACTGACACATCTGTGACTGTTGATGACGCGCGAATTTCCGATGTCTCCTTTCTGTTTAGCTGTGTTCTGTTATCCAAATTGTACATTATCTTCTCCTGGTTATCTTTCAAAATCTTCTGGTTATCTTCGATTTTATCTAACCTGAGCATAATTGCATTCAGTGTTTGCTGTATCTGGTCGCTGTACTTATATCTTTCGTTATCAGCTACCAAATACGGCAAGTCAGGCAAGGCTGTTAGTAGCGAAAAGTCTATGTCTGTTTCTTCAATAGATTCCTGTTGGTGTGTTACACTGGCTATTGGTGTGAAGTTCGTGGCTGTTGGTGCTGGTATTTCCATCGGTGCAGCTGTTGGTGTTGGTATCTGGACTGGCAGTGGAGCTGTTGTGGCTGCTGGTGCTGTGGCAATTGTAACGGGCAGTGGCGCTGTTGTAGCTGCTGGTGCTGTGGCAATTGGTAAAGGCAGTGGAGCTGTTGTAGCTGCTGGTGCTGTGGCAATTGGTAAAGGCAGTGGAACTGTTGTGGCTGCTGGTGCTGTGACAATTGGTAAAGGCAGTGGAGCTGTTGTAGCTGCTGGTGCTGTGGCAATTGGTAAAGGCAGTGGAATTGTTGTGGCTGCTGGTGCTGTGACAATTGGTAAAGGCAGTGGAACTGTTGTGGCTGCTGGTGCTGTGGCAATTGGTAAAGGCAGTGGAGCTGTTGTAGATGCTGGTGCTGTGGCAATTGGTAAAGGCAGTGGAACTGTTGTGGCTGCTGGTGCTGTGGCAATTGGTAAAGGCAGTGGAACTGTTGTGGCTGCTGGTGCTGTGGCAATTGGTAAAGGCAGTGGAACTGTTGTAGCTGCTGGTGCTGTGGCAATTGGTAAAGACAGTGGAACTGTTGTGGCTGCTGGTGCTGTGGCAATTGGTAAAGGCAGTGGAACTGTTGTGGCTGCTGGTGCTGTGGCAATTGGTAAAGGCAGTGGAACTGTTGTGGCTGCTGGTGCTGTGGCAATTGGTAAAGGCAGTGGAGCTGTTGTAGCTGCTGGTGCTGTGGCAATTGGTAAAGGCAGTGTTGTGGCTGCTGGTGCTGAGATTGACGTGGGTGCTGCTGTAGACTCTGGTACTGGAATTAAAATCTTTGCTGTGACATTTGGTGCTGGTGCTAGTTGTGCCTGGATTGGTGTTGACGTAGCAATTGGTTCAGACAAAGCTGTGGTGTTTGGAGATTCGATTATCAATCTCCGCACTACGGAGGCATACTTCTGAAAATAAAATAAAAAGTATGTTATACATCCACATAGTTACTTTTATAATTAATATGCAAAAATTTCGTCTTTTATATATTCCATGTGTACCCTTATGGAAGAACCAGATTCTGTAAATGGAAACATCGGATTGTTATCATCCATAAATTGTGGATGCTACCAGTACTCTATATATTTTTCATGTACCTTAATGGAAGAACCAGATGCTGTAAATGGAAACATCGGTTCTGATAATTAAATAATCCATAAAGTTAATTAGTCTTCTAACTCCACATCTCTGTATAATGACAAGTGTGACAAAATCACATGAAAGAATAATTAAACAAAATGAACCGTTCTGGTTAGCTGTCCCGACTTCGTTCACTCAACGAATGTTCTTGAAGCAAGTCTGAGCGACCACTGTCCGATTAGAGTGCTTTTTTCTTTTAATAACCCCAAACCGAAAAGCTACGCTAGAACTATATGGTCATATTCTAAAATCGATTTTGAAGAATTAAATAGGCACTTTGAAGCATTAAATTGGCAAAGCATTTTTGAGATAGACGAATCCTCTAATAATTTGGCCAACGCCTTTTCCGATGTGTTAATTAAAGCTATTGGGGATTACACCCCACACAAAAATGTGATTATACGCCCCCGAGACGCGCCGTGGATGAACGGTCACTTGAGGAAAATCATACGCAAAAGAAACCGTATACACCGCCACTCGAAACGTCATAACACTTATGAATCCTGGGAAAAATTCAGATCGTATCGCAACTTTGTTATTTCTGAAATTCGCAATTCGAAACAACTATACTATGATAAACTTGACCAAAAAATTTCAGAAAACAATTTCAATGAAAATAATTGGTGGCGACTTGTGAAATCAATTTCCACTAAACAAGGTAACTCAATTAAAGAAATACCGCCTCTCAATTTCAATAACACGATATTTTATGATACCACCGAAAAGGCAAATATTTTAAATAATGTCTTTGTTAGTAACAATCAATTAAACGACATAGACGATGAGCCGCCGATATTGCCATTTAATGATTTCTCAATCGAACACATATTAATTAGTTCTTCCAAAGTACATGATATCTTAACCACCGTCAGCATTAAGAAAGCCCCTGGGCCCGACAACATCAATAATTTATTTTTAAAATCGTGTGCAAAAAGCCTATGTAGGCCGTTAACAAAACTTTTCAATTTTCTAATCGAAAACGTCACTTTTCCCAACTGTTGGAAAGAAGCCAACGTAGTACCGATCCATAAGCAAGGGGATAGACATGACCCTCAAAATTATAGACCAATATCTCTGTTATCAACCCTAGGTAAAATCTTTGAGAAATGTATTTTTAAATATATTAACAATTTTCTTATTAGTCATAATATCTTGACTCCGCTTCAATCTGGCTTCAGAAGTAATGACTCTACAATATACCAATTGGTTGACTTGTATGACCAAATTTGCCGTTCACTTGATCACGGTAATGAAGTAAAGTCCATATTCTGTGATGTTAGTAAGGCATTCGATCGTGTTTGGCATAAGGGTCTTATCTACAAATTAAACTCGATTGGAATCCGGGGAAAATTGCTTAGATTAATTGAAAATTACTTACAAAACCGCCAACAGTCCGTAATAATCCGTAGTCAGAGCTCTGATGTCCTAAAGATAAATTCCGGAGTACCACAAGGCTCAGTCCTTGGGCCTCTTTTATTTCTGATTTATGTAAACGATATTACGCGTGGAATAACTGCAAATATCCGTCTTTTTGCGGACGATACGTCACTATATATGGTAATTGATGATCAAACAGGATGCCAATCCCTTCTAAATGAAGACTTAAAAAAACTTAGTAACTGGTCGAAAAGTTGGAAAATTAGCTTTAATCCACACAAAACAAGGACTATTACATTCTCGAGAAAACAAAACCCTACTGTTATTAATCTTTATTTTGATGGAACAGCACTAACTGATATCAAAGACCACAAGCATCTAGGAGTTTATTTAAGTAGTAAATGTAATTGGACTGCTCATATTAATTATACTGTAATCAAAGTTAGTAAATTTATAGATTGTTTCAGAAGTTTAAAATATCGTTTAAGCAGAAGGTCCCTTGAAACAATATACAAAGCATTTATACTACCTTTATTCGACTACGGTGACGTAATCTGGAATAACTGTACTAAACACGAAAGTACTGTACTTGAAAACTTAAATCTTGATGCCCTTAGAACAATCACTGGATTAGTGAGAGGCACATCTCACAATGTATTGTATAAAGAATCCGGGTTCACTTCGCTTGAAATTAGACGATATCGCCATAAACTAATTTTATTTTACAAAATGGTGAATAAATTAACCCCAGGTTACTTGTCTATTCTAGTTCCTCCCAAATCCTCAGACGTAAACCCTTACGAAACGCGGAATTCGCCACTATATAGGAATATTCCTGCCCATACTACATTTTATAAAAACTCCTTTTTACCGTCCGTAACAAACGACTGGAATAATTTACCCGAGCATACGAAAGCGTGTCCTAGCATAAAACTCTTTAAAGCACAGTTAACCAATGATGATAAATCACCACCTATATATCTTTATACTGGAAAGCGTTGTTCTCAAATAATCCATACAAAACTGCGCCACAATAAGAGCAATTTAAACTACCATAAATTCGCCATGCATTTAACGGACAACCCAGCTTGTTCATGTGGCCACTATATAGAGGATACGGAACATTATTTGTTACATTGTCCAAAGTTTACCAATGTTAGAATTCAAACTATAAATACATTACCAAATAGTTTTATTAATTTACAAACTTTAACAAACGGTGATAGTAATACTACCTTGCAAATGAATATGCACATTTTTAATATAGTCCACAAATTTATACATTTATCCAAAAGACTAGAATAATCATCGTAAGATATTAATTGAATTCTCGGTTAATATACATCTAACGTCCTCTAAACGTATTATAAAATGGTAAGGCACTGTAAGTGACACAAACTATTACATTTCTTGCATGCACGACTAATAGTGAATACAAAATACTGCACTGTTAAATGTATTTTGTATGTGAAGTGTATATATCATACGTCTATTTTAGTATATTTATTAAATAAGGAGACGAATTAATATAAGCCTTTGGCTTGTTTTTGAATCCTTAACTTTTGACAATTTATAATGTATAACATGTATCTTATTTTGAATAAAATATAGTTTAAATCAACCTTTATGATTTTTAAAAACTAAGCATTATTTCCATATTCTGATAATTCATTTATAAAAAAAACTCAAATTTAATGCTTAAAATGACTCGCCTGTTACCCCCCCCCCCCCCCATACTCTGATTTAATAATTAAATAAGTGAACATTTATGTGTTTGTTTTTTAAAAACTATTCCATGTTTTGATAATTTATTTATAAAAATTAAAAAAAATATTGCTTAAAATGATTCGCTAGTTACCCCCCCCCCCCCCCCTCATATATTCTGATAGAATAATTAAATAAAATGAACATTTATGATTTTTAAAAAAACTATTGATTATTTCCATGTTCTGATAATTTATTTATAAAAACTAGTGATGATTATTTCCATGTTCTGATAAAATATAATTAAATAAAATGAACATTTATGATTTATAAAAAAAACTATCGATTTTTTCTATGCTCTGATAATTTATTTATAAAAACTAGTGATGATTATTTCCATGTTCTAATAAAATATAATTAAATAAAATGAACATTTATGTGTTTGATTTAAAAAAAAAATCTATTGATTATTTCCATGTTCTGATAATTTATTTATAAAAACTATTCATTACTTCCATGTTCTGGTAGTTAATTCGTCTTCGAAAGCCACTTCTCTTGATAATGACAAGTGTTACAAAATCATGTCAAAACTGCGTAGTAACACCGTGATAGTCACACCTAAATGTCTAGATTTCTGACTTGCAAACCAATCAACCTGATGACATCTGGTAAAATGTGTATATAAGTGTGAAATGATGGCCTATAAATATGTAGAGAAATCAAACGATGGTCACTATGTTTTACAATGCCTTTTAAGATACAACACGACGACAAACTAGAGATAATAGAGCTGCACCAGAAAGGTTGGACTACTACGGGAATTAAAAGATTTTTAGAAGAGAAGAACATTACAGTAACTTGGTCAGCAGTTAAAAAGGTTATTAAAAACCACGAAGAAAGTAAAATCCAACATACTGCAGATACGACAGAGCGCCAACCAAAGTTCCGGAAACTGACGGAAGATAACATGTCTTTGATTTGATCAACTCTACAAGGAGATTGCAACTCTTCGTAGAGGGACGTTAGAACAGTTTTACGAGAAAGTGGGACTAACGTAAGCAGATCGACAGTCCAGAGAGGTATTGCTGCAGCTGGGTATACAGCGACAACCCCAAGATATTGCCAGCTGATTCGCAAGAAGAATAAAGAAAATCGAGTTTTATTTTGTAAAGAACTAATAGAAAATAACGAGAAATTTCAAAACGTCATTTTTACAGACGAATGTACCATACAATTACACAATAACAAGACTGTCGCTTACAGAAAAAAAGACGCAGGCGCCCCCCACCAATCCAGACCAAAACACCCTTTAAAGCTTCATTTGTGGGGTGTAATAAGTAAAAGAGGTCCAACCAATCTACTGATATTTGAGGGGATAAAGGAAAGTAACTTTTACGTAACTGAAATTCTTGAAAAGACACTTTTACCGTTCATTACTGACAAATTTCCCGGAGGTCACCGATTTCAACAGGATAATGATCCCAAGTATACGTCAAAGCTCTCAAAGAATTTTATGAAAGACAAAGGGATAAACTGGTGTCCATGGCCATCCGAAAGTCCAGATTTAAACCCCATTGAAATGGTATGGAACTATTAAAAGAAATGTTAGTAAAAGAAACCCCAAAACTAAAGAAGAGCTTGCACAATATTGTGAGGAGTTTTGGGCTCAAGAGTTAACGGCAGACGTTTGCCAGAGATTTGTTGAACATTTGTACAAGGTTGTACCCGTCGTCGTAGCAATCAATGGACGTGCAACAGGCAACATCCCCAAAAAGGTATTCGGTCCAGAACCTTCAGCTGGCAAAGACTGTGTGTATTTTAATACCAAATTGGACACTGATAAATTGCAGACAAAACTTAAAGCATCAATTGGACAATAATTAAATTTGTGATTGTGAAGTGTAATACATCCAGTCTTTAGCTACATGGACAATAAATTACTTTTTGGTAATGATTGTGAAGTAAATCAATTGGACAATAATTAAATTTGTGTATTACATTTAGTATTAAGCTGCATGGATAATAAATTAATTTGTGGTAGTGATTGTGGAAAGTAAATCATCTAGTATACGGTTTTTCTTTTGCTAGATATATATCTTTTGTTTATCTATTTTTTCATGTAAATATTTTATATTTTAATTGTATATCTGTACAAATTTTTCCTCTCTTTCTTTCTACATGTTTACTTAATGTTTTTATTTAAATATTTTTGATTTTAAAATTTTAATTGTGGATAATAAAAATATGTTGTTCTTACTTTTCTCTTGGGTGTTGGCTGGATTAGGGACGTCTTTCTTTTTTCTGGCTCTTTACTGTCTGTAATTTTGAATTCTTTTCCCGTTCTAATGTTATCCATTCCCCACTTGAAATTATCTCGGCTTCTTCAACTTGTTCGGTTGTTCCCCACTGCACAAGGCATTTCTTTCCTACCAGTATTCTGCCCTCTTCAAATATTCGGGAACGCGTCACCACTTTGAAATTTCCATCTTGAAAGGATGCCAGGTAGTGACTGGGCTCTTTCATTTGGTTTCGTAGCATGGTTGTAGAAAAAGGGTAATGAACTAACAACGTTCAAGTCTGCTCTTATATTCTCTTTTAAAACATTTGAGCAGAGGAAACCCTAATCAAATTTTACAAACAATTAATTAATCCCTTTCAATTGTGTTACTTTGCCGATTCATAAGTGATTGATATTTACCGGCTTGTTATCTGGGGATTAATTTGTTATGAAAGTTGTGTAAACACTGTATTCAATATCTTGTTTTCTTTTACCATGAATCACAATGGCTATTTAATATTACTATTTAATTGAGTATGGAAGTTGTTTGAGTATTAAAGTTGGGTGTGTCTATTAATTGGGTCGCTTATTGGGGGTTGAATTGGCAGAAATAGACTTACAAAATGTATACGAATAACATTTTTTATTGATAATCCATCGAGTTATTTGTAGAATTACAATAAAACAGAAGATAATATACATTTGCTTATTTAAATATATGAAGATCATTGATTTAAATGTGAGATTATCATTTACCAGATCTGAAAAAAAAAATTAAAATAAATTTTACTGGACATGTTTTTGTAGAATTACAATAAAAACATAAGAAGATACCGTAATGATATACAGTTGTGCATGCATATTTAAATATGTGAAGACCGTTGATTTCAATTTGAGATTATCATTCACCAGATCTGAAATAAAAAATTAAAATAAATGTTACTGGACATGATAGGCCCGCATTTATAATTAATCCAATTTTTAATGCCAGCACATACTTATAGAATAATTTAAATATGTCATCATATTTTTACATCACGGTAAACTAAACAATTCGCGTTTCATGTTCAATTGTTGTGATTTATTTTCATTTCTAATAAACAAACATTCGCCTGTTTTTTTTATGTTCAATTTTTGTGATTTATTGTCATTTCAAAGAAAAAAATCTTTTAATAGATAAACACAGTGTCAACACGTTCGGGATTGAAACCACGACTCTATAACTATGAATGTACTCACTTTTCTTTATTATTGCCGACAGAATAAACACCTGGTATTTCAATGTCAACACGTTCGGAATTGAAACCACAGCTTTACAGCTATGAGTGTACTCATTTTTCTTTATTATTATAACAGAATAAACACCTGTTAAATGCCAACATGATTGAGATTGAACCTGCGACTTTAAAACTATGAGTGTATTCATTTCTTTATTATTGCCGACATACTAACAAGGTAAATGGTTTCGTAGCAGATTTTCAAAACAAAATCTAAAACAACAATAAATACTAACTACGTACATGTGTGCAAAGAAGAAGAAGAAGGTGGAATTGGACTATTGGACTAAAACTCCTGGAATGAGCAGTAAATTTTCACTAACTACATGTATAAATGTACATCAAAATACTGACTGCTATAGTGCGGGATTTGTTACATACATAATTAAATAAGTACTTCCAAAACCGGTAAATAATACCTATTTACCAATGCGCAGGTAACTATGTACATGTACTGTATGAGTATATAAATAAATACAATGTAAATCATTCATGCAACAATCGATAAATAATAAATTTCCTCGGCGTTTTAACAATTCCGCGGGGTTTAGCAAATCCGCGGCAGTTTAACAAATTCGCCATGCTCGGCGGTTTTTAACAATCCGCGGTGGTCATCGGTTTACTCAAATTCGCCGAGGAAATTTAGAGCGGAATTAAGCGCGGGGCCTGAGCGGATTAATGAGCCGTGGTCCGCGATTTTTCAATTCCGCCAAGGTCGGACCAAGGACTATTTTCATACGTCGTCCACAACTATTGGAGAATAAGACTCATACACAATTTACTTTGTATATTATATACGTGTAGTAAAATTAGATTGTGATGTCAGACATCGTTTATTTTACAAGTACATATTGCCATCTAAATCACTTGCAAAATACATCACAGACTCAACGCCCAATAATTAAATAATCAACTATAAATAGCGCCGGGGTCCCTTTTAGATAAGACAAATTAGATTGATATTATTTCGGAACTATAATTAAATTAATATAGCGACAAATGATTAGTGAATACATACTTTATTTACCCAGTAATTAACCAAATTGCGCCAGAGCCCCTTTAGATAAGACAAATTAGATTGATATAAGAATCAATTTAAAACACCAAAATTCGAATCGTAACACATTGTGGTCTGAACTGTATCTAAGGGGGCGGAGCTTATCTCCAAATCTCGAACCATGAAATTCAGGGCAATGCTGTTAGTGAAACCAACCTGCATAAAAAGCACATAGGAAGAAGTTGGACACTATTCATGATAAAAAAAAAAATTTAAAATGGGAACTATATGATTACATAATGTCATGTGTTTGTTAAATTTGTTTATGAATTTGTTATTTATTGAATAAAATGATTTACTTTGTTGTTTATTTGCCGAGAGTAAGGGTGACCACGCAGAAAAACTATACTGATTACTAATTAAAAATACATTATGTGTCCTGAAGTAAAACTATGTCGTGTGGACGATTCCACCAACGTATTACTATATCCTGAAATTTTAATAAGGCGTGTGCACGACACCACCAACGAGTGTGGACGACTTCACCAATGGGTGTGGACGACTCCACCAAAGGGTGTGGACGACTTATCCAGAATTTTCGTGTGTACGACTTTGCTTGTGGACGATTTGACTGGCATTCTAATTAATTATGAAGAATGTCCTTGCTAATGTCCTGAAGTATTATTGTCATTAAATCTTTTCATTGAAGAATATTGTTTTGATGTTTGGAAAATTATTCAGCAAACCTTCCGCAATTTGAGCAGCTGCAACAACGTTGTTAGCAGCAGGCCATAGGCAACGGTTCGGTCGGGGATTTGAATAATCACCACGTTCTTGTAATCAGATTCTCCGACCTTTCTATCAGTTGACCAACATTTAATTGTTTTAATGTCACAAAAACTAAAATCAACTCACCATTATTATCTTTGCTTCTGCAGCTTGGTTGAATTTGTTAATGTTGATAACGAGGCAAAAATGTTGGTTTTCTCTATTGCGCAAGTCACAAAAACGGGTATTTATCCGGTTGTATTGCCAAGGAAGACGTGGATCTTTCCAACCCGAACAACTCACAATCATTGTAATTTCATTTTTTAAATAGTCTGCAACCAATACGTATACGGCTGTAACAGAATGATCCAGGCCAGGTAATTATGTTGGGGTTTGTTTTGTGTTAGAAATCGTAATTTCATTAATATTGACCCTAAAAGATTTGATCATTAATGCCTTTCCAGCAGGTTTTATATGTTCGTAGAGCCCAAAGAATAATATGCCCAGTGCGCAGATACTAAAGACGTATTACGTAATTATTCGCACAAGGTTTTTAGTATATTTTTAATGTTGCCAAACACTCTGGTCTAGTTCCAATTGAAATAGTTTTGGTAGGACACAATTTGGTATGTAAACTAAATTTATGTATAAAGGTAAAAAAAACACCCCTCTTTAATGTGCCTAAACATTCCTGCCAACTAAGTCATATATTAAAGCCCCAATATCACTCTTGTTGTAACTGAATAGTATGTTCCAATCTTTATTCTGGTCAACAATTTGTACTATTTTACAATATTTCAATTAAAAAGAGATACAAATTTCATCTTAACACACATAATTTTAAAAATTGGAAAAATTCAACTACATGCCGTAACATGGTTTAAAAAGCCTTACGTAAGCACTTTCAAATGCAACTTGGATTTAAACATATTCTCGAACCCTCTGGACAAGTAAGAAAGGTTGTAATGGATAATTTATACAACAGGTAGGACACTTAAGCATCTTGTAGTTAGAATAAGGAAAAAAAAAATTCTGGACCTGTCAAGCCAGCAAGAGTGTTATTGTCCCTTTAAGGTGTATTTGTAAATTATTAGAATGTATTTACTTGCTGCCCAAGTTTCGCAGATCGGCAGCCATAGGCTCATAGCCCTCATGCCATAGCGATAATTATTATAGCAAATAATTCATGAAATGATTAAGTTTTGATATCATTTCATATAGATGTAAGCAAGATTTCTGTCTAAGCTGTGTCTGTGATGTTAAATTCCCAATTTTTCTATGACTGTGTATAACTGAGCGACATTTCGGTTAGGCTTCTACAGTCATTATCAAACAGTGATGATAAAATCAGAGAAGCCAAGTCAAAATGTATCTCAGTTATACGCAGTAATTGTATCCCATACACTTGTGACCTGTATAATTCTGAAATAGATTCTCAAATGTAATTGTCAATCCAGAATGAACTGAATTGAAGTAATTAAAATCAAGAGTCTGAGAATTTGTAGCACCATGGGACTTTCTGTCTGACGTGGAGAGCATCTATGGAATACCGGTCGCCACATAGTACATTCAACCCATGCATATTGTTTCTTGCTACATATTAGAACAGCCCTTGATCGTCTAGAGTCTGTCTCTAGCTGTCGTTGCCCATCTTTCACGTTGTGTATTTTCTTACTGGTTTCTTAAGACGTTTGTCTTCTTCAGTTATAACAATGCAATAGTTCGTTTTCACCTTTTATGTAGCATAGGTATACATACAAGGATCTATACTAACTCAACCCTAACCAGACAGCCTCGCTGGGCGAGTTTACTGATAGGAGCTCTCACATCTTCCTCCTTTTGCAGCCAAAAGCATAATTTTGTATCTGCAGGACTTAAAAGTGAATACTAACTTTTACTAATGCGTTATTTAGGAGATTGTCACTCCCCTCTGTGTATTTAAACAGTTTTTGTCCATTTATCCAGGACAGATCTATTTCTTAAGGCCAACTCAAGATTTTGTGTTAGCGCGCTGCAGATTTCCTCAAGGCCACAAGATCTTAAGGAAATTTGCAGGAGACCTTGTGAAATAGGTTTAGCATTTAACCATGAGTGAGAAATTAGAATTCGAGATGAGACATCTTCAAGTTGTTCTTTTGGTCCCCACGCTGGCTAGCCTTGATGTCACATCTACATTTCTCAGTGGTGCTGGACAGAGGGCTTGACAAGGACAGCTGTGTAGTCATGTTTGGATACGAAGAATAACAGATGTCCCATGTATACATTGGCGTGCACATAAAAGATCCCTTGGCAGTTACAATTTGATAAGACGGACTAGCCCTTAGTGCCGCTACTTAGCCAAAATGTCCCCCATAGCACACTGTATTGTGTAGGATATTAAACCCCTTCTCAATTCATTTCTACATTTTTTTTCTTTTTAAGGGGGTGTTTGGGTTCAAGATAGAGGAAATCTGCAGGAGACCTTGTGAAATAGGTCTAGTATTTCAGGGATGTGTTTGGGTTCAAGATGAAGGAAATCTGCAGGAGACCTTGTGAAATAGGTCTAGTATTTTGGGGATGTGCTTGGGTTCAAGATGGAGTTTAAAAATAGTGTGATGGTCATTTGTCCAGAATTCCTTGAACATTTTTTGTCAATAAAGATTTAAGTTGAGGAAGATCATTGAGTTTAAAAATGAACAAAACACACAATGGAATATTTGTACAAGGTAATTTGCCTTGCTTATTTGACCATACGACCACACTTTTCAACGAATCAGAATCGAAGAAATTTCTGATTTGTGCTACAAAATATTTTTCTACGCGATAATATTGACTCCCCTTAATATCACGTTTACTTCACAGATGATAATCTACTAACCCCCCCACCACCCCCCCTTCATTTCGCTCACAGAATGAGAATCTACTTCACTCCGCTCACAGAGGGGTGTAACATTTGAGTTATGAACATAATAGGATTTTAACAGGGGAGTGTAACATTTGTGTTACGTTCAAGTAAACTGTTTAGTACACACGGTCTTGGTACAATTAAACAATTCACTAAACTAATGTACGTAATGAAGAAGAATCTTATGGGTTTATGCAAGATAACATTCACGACAATAACCATTATATGGGTGGTGGAATGACAGATAAAACTAGGTAACAAAGATAAAGCCTGTTTGTTATTTTTTATTTCATTAAAATATATGTTTCTCCATAGCTTGTTTCTTCAGTATTCTGTTGCTTTGACTGTAATTGATCCCACCCCTTAACCGTTATCCATCCATTGACCCACACCTTAACCGTAATCCGTCCAGTGACCATTTTCCCACCCCTTAACCGTAATCCATCCAGTGACCATTATCCCACCGTAATCCTTCAATTGACCATTATCCCTCCCTTTAACCGTAATCCTTCCATTGACCATTATCCCACCCTTTAACCGTAATCCTTCCATTGACCATTATCCCACCCTTTAACCGTAATCCTTCCATTGACCATTATCCCACCGTAATCCTTCCATTGACCATTATCCCACCTCTTAACCCTAACCCTACCATTATCCCACCCCTTAACCGTAATCCGTCCATTGACCATTGTCCCACCCCTTAACCTTAATCCATCCATTGACCATTATCCCACCCCTTAACCGTAATCCGTCCATTGACCATTATCCCACCCCTTAACCGTAATCCGTCCATTGACCATTGTCCCACCCCTTAACCTTAATCCATCCATTGACCATTATCCCACCCCTTAACCGTAATCCGTCCATTGACAGACAGAATTCAATATAGGAGTAGCATTACCAGGGCAAAATTTGTTTATAGCACACGATGTAACATATGTCTATTCTTATTAATTAACCAAGTCAGAGCAGAATAGCTGGATGCTAAAACCCCAATTCAACCATTTGTAAACATATAAATTTAATATTATTGGAAACCATGCAGGATCGGCATTAAGAGACATTGATATCCATCATACTGATCCGACCCTTAAACATCAAATTTATAAAGTTCCGCTTGTGTATGAGTTATTGTGTGCCTTCGTAGTTCATTATTTCGAGTAAATGATTTATTACAAACATCACATTTATAAGGTTTTTCTCCCGTATGAATTCTTATATGTGACTGAAGATCCTTTTTGCGTTTAAATGATTTACTACAAACTTCACATTTATAAGGTCTTTCTCCGGTATGGATTTTCATGTGTTCTTTAAGATTTCCATTCCGTAGAAATGATTTACTACAAACATCACAATTATAAGGACTTTCTCCAGTATGGATTCTCGTGTGTTCTTTAAGATTTCCATTCTGTAGAAATGATTTACCACAAACATCACATATATAAGGTTTTTCACCTGTATGAATTCTTATGTGGGAACATAGAATAAAGTTTGTACTGAATGATTTACTACAAACCTCACATTTGAAAGGTTTTCCTCCAGTATGAGTTTTTTTGTGGTCCTGTAGATTACAATGCAGAGTAAATGATTTACTACAAACATCACATATATATGGTTTTTCTCCAGTATGAATTGTCATATGTTTTTTGCCAGTATGAGTTCTCGCATGTCCCTGTAGGTATGTTCTCTGGCTAAATGATTTACTACAAACATCACATTTATATGGTTTTTCACCTGTATGAATTCTTATGTGGGAACGTAGAATAAAGTTTGAACTGAATGATTTACTACAAACATCACATTTATGGGGTTTTTCTCCTGTATGAGTTTTTATGTGGTACTGTAGATTACAATGCCGAATAAATGATTTACCACAAATATCACATTTGAAAGGTCTTTCTCGAATATGAACTCTCGTGTGTCTCTGAAGATTTCCATTCTGTCCAAATGATTTACCACAAATATCACATTTATAAGGTTTCTCTCCAGTATGAATTCTAATGTGGAGCAACAGAGAAGATTTAGTGGAGAATGATTTACTACAAATATTACATTCAATGATTTTCCCTCTATGTTGTAAAACAGACATCTCTTCTTTAACATGAACTTTACAGTGTTTTTCTAAATCAGTTTCTAGAGTAAATACTGCATCACACAAATTACACTGATAAACAGTTTCAATATCATCAGTTTTCTCATCTCTAACATGACAATGTTCATCTACATCATCAGTTTTCTCTTCTTTAACATGACAATATTCATCTACATCATCAGTTTTCTCTACTTTAACATGTATTTTACTGTGTTTTTCTAAATCATCATATTGTTGAAAAATCTCATCACACACAACACACTGATGAAATGTTATAACATCATTAGTTGCCTGTAATATATAAAAGTTATAAAAGCATTAATCAAGTCTGAGATCTTTCATAAAAAATTCAAACACTGGTATTTTCCCATCGTAGCAGGAAAATCGGTTCTGCTGATTTCGATTAGGTGGTAGTGTTTGATGTCAATATATATGTTTTCGGGGTCACAAATTCCATTTCTGACATTTACAACCTTGTAAAATGATCACATGTTCATATACTTAGCATATTACCAAGATGGCAGGTAATGTCGGCGGGAAAATGAGACAATGTGCAGATTTTGATTTAAGTTGTAGTGTTTGGTGTCAATACATGTATGTTTACAGGGGCATAGAATCCACTTCGGTCAGTAACAACAGTTTACAGGGGCACAGAATCCACTTCGGCCAGTAACAACAGTGTAAAATGATTATCAGTTGCTGCCAGACTGGAACGAAGCTCCTGGCCATGCGCTTGCTACGCTCTTTCAACCTTTATGTATATATATGGATTTCAATGCAAATATCCCTATTAGAAAGTCCTTTGAGACCTGACAGGCCATTCCAAAATCCCCTTTCTTTGATAAATAGTAAGACAGTTAGAGCAACTTAAACGTTGCATAAACAGTCATTAACGCATCGATTAATTTAGTATGATACACGTACAGAAGTACGTGCAATTTGCAAAATAAATTTGTGACCCAATTTTAAACAGTATTACAGTATTATATGCGTTGCCACCCAATTTTGTGAATTTCTAGGTCCCAAATGTTAGCGATTTAGCTCCTTTAAGTTGACATACGTATAAATAACCCACAAAACATATATTTATATACATGTAGGGGGCTACGCACAAATAATCTCAGTGTATATACCCATTACCGGTATATATTTTTCATACTCCGTACAATTCTATTGATAATAATACTTAAATAATATATTCTAGAATTTAATTTCCAGAATGGAAAAGATAATATCACAAGCTAAGGCAACACAAATAAAATAACTTGTTTCTCGGGCACCGCCCGCACGCAAAATTGGTTGCGCGTGCAGTCTATTTATTAGTCTTGATGAAAAAAAATAAATATGTAACGCCCGCCCTCACATCGACAAGCAAGTCGAAAAAAAAATATCCTGTATGTACCTACATCCGCCATACATGTATATCCATTCAAATGTATTAAAACTGATTCAGATGAACATGCTGTCTTGTTTTTACCGAACAAGGGCGAAGTTTGGCAGATTTGCCTTTTTTATTCATATCGAAAGAACCTCTATTTTGTATCACGTGATATTAATTACCTCCCCTGATAAACTAGGATTTGATTCGTCTTAAAAGTCATTGGCGACAATATTTCAATCATTCGATCTTAATCGGCTCATTATTGCCGGCTTCAGTCGGTCCTTGTTTGGAAAATCCTATTGATAAAATAATGAACCGTAGAACAGGTTAATTAATTATAACTTGCGGCAAAGAATACGATACGATGACGATAGTCGTCATAATACATACCTTAGAATCTGGGTCATTATTAGCACATTTACGGTAGTTTTGATAATCCGGGAAAAAAAATGATTACCCATTTGATGGTTTTACTGACCAGTTGTTAGTTAGATTTAAAAAGTCATTCAATATAAACACCGGATAGAACACCAAATATCCTGAGAAACACACCGAATATCCTAAGAAACAGTATTTCCAGCAATCTCCAATACCGATGACACGGTGTGACATGCATTGGTTGGAATTCGGTAAATAATTATAAATAAACCGGCGATACTAGATTTAGTTTTAAGTACTGTTTACTAGGGCTGCAACGATACGCCAGGTCACGATATGATGTGCATCATAATTCATTGCCTACGATACGATTTGTATCGCGATATAGAAAATAAATATAAAAAATGCTGTTAAATTTTGACAGTCTTTCTCTGTGAAAATTCAAAGGTCTGCTTGTATGATTTACTTTATATAAATGTGTTTTCTAGCTAGGTCAACTGACCGGATTTATTTGCTGTCATTCTTAACAGAAAATCCTAAAAAATTCCATACTTTTTATGTGACTTATGTTAAGGGGGATTTCGATCTCATTCATCTCAAAATTGCTTTTGTCGATCGTGCGACTTAAATTTGGTATATTCATTACAAGTCTAAAACAATAAAAATGCAGCCATTTTTGCTGCGACGAAAGAGATCTCTGTAGGCGAGTTTAGATGAGATATTAAGTTGTCAAGGTATTTTCACCAAGAAGATGACACAATTATCATTCATGGAAACAAGATTTATCCTTTATAAATAAGGTCTGTGATTTACCGAATAAACATAATAATTCATCTGTGCAGCCATGTTGCTGCAGCGAGAGGCGATCGGTCATATTACTTGATATTGATATAAGCGGCCCAGTTATTCAGCCAGCGGTAACCGAAGAATTCCGAATGTATGGGCTGCTTATATCAACAAGTCATAAATGACGACACATGATCGAGATTCAATTCAATGATTTCATTGTTTTTTGATGGCTCTAGGATTCAAAAGGAGCGTGAATAAGAACACGCCTGACATGACATTTAGATGCGCGAGCGCGCACCTAAAAAAGCAAGGCCTGTCAGAATATCAGTCTATTTTTGTAAAATTATTATTTGGATAACGAATCGCGATGCTACCATTGTTTATATCGTGCATTGGGATTTTTTAAACATCGCGGTTCATCGATTCATCGATTCATCGTTGCAGCCCTACTGTTTACCATGATTATTTTTTTTGATACACCTGGTGATAGAGGCTTAGTTTTTAAAAATATAGATGTCTTTATGGAGGGCTATTACATAGTCGTATTGAATTTTATTTTAAACCAATTTCAATTATGTGAATTAAATATGGAAAATTATTTTCCTTTCAGTCAGTGTTTCGTCTCAGTGTTTTAGCAGACTTGATTTTGGGTTTATGTTTTAAGTATGTACAATAAAATGGAATATAACTGAAAGCAAAAACGTAATCAAGTAATGACTTTCTCATTTAAAAAAAGAAAAAAAGAAGACCGCCCTCCCGCCCCAACAATTTTCAGCAATAGCCAAATTTATTTTGCACCATCAGTGAGTAAAAAAAACCCAGAAACCGCCCTCCCTCCCTACAGTTTCAGCTGTCAGTTGCCCGAGACACAAGACATTTATTTTGTGTGGCCTAAGGAAGCAGCAGTGAATACACTATTTTGCCGTACATTATTCTGTCTTATGGTTTGGATTGTTCGTACTTGGTTTTTATTTTATTATTATCATCCCTTGCTGTGATTGGAGTTGTCCTACGAATATTCACTGCTGATCAGTGTGCTATATATGTCAAGACTCACCATGGTTCATCTGTAGAATTCTGCTACAGTCCCAGATGACCAGGTTGTAGCGAAACTGTTAAATCAAGTAAATTGTCAGGTAAACTGCTCAGCTACAGTTAACCAAGTAAATGGTTAATTATTAGGCATACTGTCTTTGTTGTGGTTTAATGTCCATTTCTAAGTAAGAAAGCGAAGAGAAACAATTTTTTTTCTTTTCAGAAATTTATTTCGGGTACAACACGGATACGGAAATGAAATTCATGGAGAGAAATATGCGTATCCGGTTGTATATTGAATATAGTACTGGATCTAACCAATGCAACAATTTACTGATAAACAACACAGACCAGTGAATAATCCACGTGCTATATGACTTAAAAGCGAATACGAAATTATACTTGTGCGTTATTTAGGAGATTGTCACTCCCCTCTTTGTATTTAAACGTTTTATGTCAATTTATTCAGGACAGATCTATTTCTTTTAAGGCCAACTCAAGATTTTGTGGTCCCTGCGGATTTCCTCAAGGCCACAAGATCGTGTGGAAATCTGCAGGAGACCTTGTGAAATAGTCCAAGTGTTTAATCATGCGTGAGAAATCAGAATTAGGGATGCGATATCTTCAAGTTGTTCTTTTGGTTCCACGCTGGCTAGCCTTGATGTCACATCTACATTTGTCAGTGGTGCTGGACAGAGGGCTTGACAAGGACAGCTGTGTAGTCATGTGTGGATACGAAGAATACAGATGTCCCATGTATACATTGGCGTGCACATAAAAGATCCCTTGGCAGTTTGAATTTGATATAATACTGACTAGCCCATAGTGCGACTGCCAGGCCAAAATGTCCCGCATAGCACACCTTTGTAATTTGTAATATTTTAAACCCTTTATGTTATGCACAGCATGAAATCCAAATATTTTAAGTTAATTCACGATTCTTCTATGAATTTGAAAAGAACATTGTTTTAACGCCATTTCGATTAGGCTTCTACAGTCATTATCAAACAATGATGATAATAATAAGAGAAGCCTAGTCAAATGTCGCTCAGTTGTACGCAGGGCCGGATTAACCATGGGGCACATGGGGGTCGCCCACAAAAAATCTCAGTTGCGTCCAGCCACCTCCTCTAGAAATGCCATCATTTAGACCTTACCGAGCGTGGGAGGGGATGTATTTGCGGTTTATTCGCATTTATCAGCAGCCCCCTCCCCCACATAAAAATCCCAGTTGCGTCAAGCCCCCTCCTCTAGAAATGCCATTATTTCATATCACTTGCATGGATTGGTCCACTAAAATAACGCCAGAATGCACTAATTTTGTGGCAGAATTTATTTTTTTTCTGGGGCAGGTACTTCTAAATAGCTCCACACAAGTGCCTGAAATGCCAGGAAATCATCTTTACGGCCTCCAATTTCTGAAAATTTCCAGAAAAAAAAATAAGGAGCTCCCTCTAAAAAAATGGACAACCTTTCAATTATAAAATAATACACTTGATTATGATCACTGATGAGTCGGTCGGTTCTAATGGCACCTACACCAGATCCAAACTTTCTTATATCTCATATGTGGAGGCTATCGGGTGCCATCACAGGCCCGGACCCGAGGTGAGGACACCAGAAGCAAATGCCTCTCCCAAAAAATCTACCACCATATAAAATACAAAATTGCCACTCAGATATCACCCCAATGGCAGAAAAACGTGTTTCCTGCATCGTTATTTTCAAAATTTTCGGAAGGAGGACCCGAGACAAGGGTGGCGCCCCATAGGCGAAGGGCCTCTCCTATCACCTCTTTCTGGGTCGGCCTCTGACCCACCACATGACATTAAAGCGTTCGTTTTGCTCGCCCTAATTCACTTGACAGGATCTTGTTGGTCTTTGCGGGCGCCGCCACCAAATTACATGATTAGAGATTTTCGTTTTGAACGTCCTAACCACGTCGCCCTATGGTGTTTTGGACTAGTTCTAGTTTAGAGGATAAGGAGTGCTTAACATCAAAATTAGAAATAGCGCTGCCGAAATTGACACACGGGAGCGACGTTGATTGCAACTCCAAGTGGGTGGACAATGCGTTTGTGAAAGTCTAATTTTCAAAATTTTCGGGGGGGAGGCGCTTCCAGACCCCCACCACCACACGCATCTTTCGAATTGAGTAACTCGGGCATTATATTGACGTCCCCTACACTCTGCATATCCCCACTTTTACAATCCTACATACGGCCCTGCCCCAGACCCCTCTTGTGGGGCTTCGCGCCTTCTGCGCTCGCGGTCGGTGATCAGGGGCCCCCCACATGTTTCAGGCCCCAGGGCCCCCACCATGGTTAATCCGGCGTTGGTTGTTCGCAGTAATTGTACATGTATTCCATACACTTGTGACCTGTATAATTTTGAAATAGATTCTCATATGTTATTGTCAATCCAGAATTGACTGAATTGAAGTACGGTAATTAAAAATCAAGAGACTGAGAATTATCCGAGTTGTGCCAGTAGAATCATGAAATAATCAAACATTCTATCTATGGTCTGCGACCCAGTGGCGCAGATCGGCAAATATTAGTGGTGGGGACAGTGCATGCGTGGTGGACTATTGGTAAAGAGAGGGATGGGGAAAATACGAGGCGGGACAGACGACCCTACTCATTGCCACATACAACTGGGTATTCGAACTCAATGACAGGCTTCATGATACAGCGAGTACGTACTAACCATTCGATCATCCAAAACTGTGGTTTATTAATGGTAACCATGGTAATGAGGTTTAACGTTTTACTGTTTTGTAATGGCTGTGCTAATGAAGACAGGCATTCGACATACATGTAGAGTGTGCTATGGGGCCCTCCATAAAGTACGTACGCTCAAAATGGGTAAAATTCAGACCCCCCCTCCCCCCCTGTACGCTCCTGTACGTACGTTTTGCCATTGAATTTACGCACCTGTACGCTTTTGGCGTGACCCCCCCTCCCCCCTTCAAGCGTACGTACTTTATGGATGGCCCCTGAGGGAAATTTGTTGATGTCAGTGGCACCACCGCCTTCGCTGATTAATTTTATTTCAATTAATTTTAATTCATTAATTTTAATTCATTAATTTTAATTCATTAAGGGCGTTGCCATGTCTAAGATTAACTTTTCAAACTATTTCTCGGTGATACTTTAGTACCTATATCCTTTTCCCCTTAATCATAAATTATCAAAAGAAAGTAGCTATTACTTCGCCGGATAGGTCAGGATTGTCAGTCAAAGGGAGGGAATCCCTCGGGAATCCCTGACCTTGGCTGATCTAAAAATAGCACCCGAATTTGATTTGATCGTTACAATGAGTAAAGTAGCTCGTCTTTCTTGTTTCTGCATAGAAATATGCTTCTGTAGCCTGGTTTTGGTCATTTCTGACACACAGAATCTTAACTAAGGGGAATTTATTCTATCTCGAATAACTAGTCTTTTTGACAGATGCCAATAACGAGAAAATGTCTCCATTCGTTTTCTTTTATTTGTCCGTCGAAGATATCGTATCATTTTTCATAAACTACACAGACAAGAGCGACAAAGTCTACTCATTGCTAATTCATGATAATGTGTCCATGTTTTTACACATAGCATTAATTATTACACGATGACGTCACGATTCCAAAGAAGCCTTTTTGTAACCATGGAAAACGACGATAAAAATACAAGTTCTCCTCAACCGATTTTAACGAACTTGGCATCAACTTGAAGCTTACATTCAGAGGAACATTTCTATGGGACCAATTTTGATTATATGAAATATATTTTATTTCAGAACAGTTTACGTAACGAACTATGAATTTATTTGATTTTCTGAAATTTTGGCATTATTATTGGCACCATAAAAAAAAACTCCCGTAATTTTATTAAACACTAGCTTAGCTAGTTACATGCCAAAAATTATTTCATTCGGATCAGACAAGACTGAGAACTGTTTAGATTTATGCCGAAAATGTACCATTTTTAAACCGATTTCAAAATTTAATATCTTTAAAACCACAAGAGATATGTGTCCAAACTATGACTTAAATCACAGCTTCAGATGTCTATTTAATGATCATACCAAATTTATGTGAAACAGACTTTGAAAAATAATTTAAAATTAATTGTGAAAATACCGTAGGTTAGACATGGCAACGCCCTTAATTTTAATTCATTAATTTTAATTGATTCATTTTAATTCATTAATTTTGTTTCATCTATTTTGTTTCATTAATTTGCTTGTGCGTAGGGGGCTTTAGTAGTGGGAACAAACCAGAGGACCCCAGGGAACAGCAACCACGACAGTTGACTTGATGACAGATGTCATACAATACGCACCCAATAACCCCTCGGCCGCCAACCCGCCGCCCTACGTTTCAAAGAATAATCTTTCATCATTATTAAGTCCAGAGCCAAAATTCTCAGCTCCTGGTGGATCAATTTTCAGCAAATTCACTTTACATTTCTATCTAGTCTTATATCAAGAAATGCCAGCTGTTTATCTAATCTCCCATACTGTACATAGGCGTACCTTTAACTAAATATAAAATATATTATAGAAGCGATTAAGCTGCGACTAATTAAATATTATCCCAAACAATGCAGGATCGGCATTAAGACATATTGATATCCATCATAAATACTGATCCGACCCTAAAATATCAAAATTATAAAGTTTCGCTTGTGTATGAGTTATTGTGTGCCTTCGTAATTCATTATTTCGAGTAAATGATTTACTACAAACATCACATTTATAAGGTTTTTCTCCAGTATGGATTCTCATGTGTGACTGAAAATCATATTTCCGTAGAAATGATTTACTACAAACATCACATTTATAAGGTCTTTCTCCAGTATGGATTCTCATGTGTTCTTTAAGATTTCCATTCTGTAAAAATGATTTACCACAAACATCACATTTAAAAGTTCTTTCACCAGTATGAATTCTCATATGTACTTGAAGATGACAACGATCACTGAATGATTTACTACAAAGATCACATTTATGAGGCGTTTCTCCAGTATGAATTCTAATGTGGTATTGTAAATGAGAATTGTTCGTAAATGGTTTACCACAAACACCACATTTATATGGTTTTTCTCCAGTATGAATTCTCATATGTTTTTCTAGACTTTTTTTTTGAGTTAATGATTTACCACAAACATCACATTTGAAAGGTTGTTCTCCAGTATGAATTCTCATGTGTGTCTGAAGATTTCCATTCTGTCTAAATGATTTACCACAAACATCACATTTATAAGGTTTCTCTCCAGTGTGAATTCTCATGTGAAGCAACAGAGAAGATTTAGTGGAAAATGATTTACTACAAATATTACATTCAATGATTTTCCCTCCATGTTGTAAAACAGACTTCTCTTCTTTAACATGAATTTTACAATGTTTTTCTAAATCAGTTTCTAGAGTAAATACTTCATCACACAAATTACACTGATAAACAGTTTCAATATAATCAGTTTTCTCTTCTTTAACATGACAATATTCATCTACATCATCAGTTTTCTCTTCTTTAACATGACAATATTCATCTACATCATCAGTTTTCTCATCTTTAACATGACAATATTCATCTACATCATCAGTTTTCATTTCTTTAACATGACAATATTCATCTATATCATCTTTAACATGTATTTTACTGTGTTTTTCTAAATCCTCATATTGTTGAAAAATCTCATCACACACAACACACTGATGAAATGTTATAACATCATTAGTTGCCTGTAATATATAAAAGTTATAACAGCATTAATCAAGTTTGAGATCTTTCATAAAAAAATTCAAACACTGGTATCTTCCCTTCGTCCGCCCAATTCCCGGTAAAGTGAGTGAGTAACAAAGTCAACAAACAATATTCACTGCCCTTTACAGCGCAAGATGTAATTTACTACAAAAACGTATAAAAACCGATACTATGTTTATGTAAATTATGTAATATTGTGTGACTGAACACTAACACTATATGAAATGACATATAAACATACATTATGTATGCATGAGCTAAATCTGCTTATTTCAAGTAATTCTTTAGACTTTGAATGTTCTATAAACTATTAGTTAGACATTAGTTCAGATGAAAAGACCATAATCAACTCTCGATGCCATCTTATGTGTCTGATTTTTATCAGATTTGAATCCAATCTGCTGTTCAATGAATAATCGAGACTGTTAATTATCATGACAGCAGTAACCATAACATCATTAGTATCCTGTATTATGTAAAAGTTGATAGCAAATCTTTGTTTAAAAATTCCTACAAACTGTTTAAAAATTCCTATTAACTGTTTAAAAATTCCTATAAACTGTTTAAAAATTCCTATAAACTGTTTGATGATTCCTAAAAACTGTTTAAAATCACCATAAATTAGTTAATTTGTAGCTCTACCTGGTGTACAGTGTATTGTATTTTTTGTATTTATTGATGCATATGTTATTTAATTCTTTGTATGTCCTTACCCTGTTGATTCAATGACAACCTTTTATTTAAGGGGCTCATAATTGTACCTACTCTAGTACAGCTCTATGTTCAGGAAAAAAGATTTTTTGACTTAGAATAAAGTCTTTTGGGTCTGTGGTGTTTTTGAACACAAGAGTTCCACAAGATATCAGACTTAGAAAAAAAATCAAATTTTTTTCCCAAATTTCTTCCCAGGCTCTGTGGTACCAAATTCCACATGATTATCGACGTAGAATAATTTTGATGCAGTTTTTTTTATGTCTGTGGAGTTTTTTTTACAAAATTTCTTCTCAGACTACCTGTATGCCTCTGTGGTCCAATATTTTGTGGAACTCTTGTGGTGAAAAATCACCACAGACCCAAAATACTTAAAAAATTAATCTAAGTCGAAAAATCTTGTGGATTTTTGGTATCACAGAGGCATACAGATAGTCTGAGAAGGAATTTTGTAAAGTCCAATATCTTGTTGAACTGTTGTGGTGAAAAGTTCCACACAAATGCCCCTAAACCTTGCCATAAATGAATCTCAATGTACAGGAATCTTACAGTGAGAAAACAAGCCAACAGTGAGCTGATGTCCCCCACTAAAATCCCACGATAAATAGATGACTCATATTAATTTATTTTTTGCAAAAGCATCGAGCAATCAAACTATACACCAAGTTTCATCACTATCCATCAGTTAAGATAATGATATAATGAATCTATATTAAGAGTTTCATCGCTCTCACTTCATTATAATCAAAGTTATCTTGCCCCAGAGAATCAATCTATCAGATTGCTTATCTCCATCTACCCTAAGCAGAAAATGTTCGAACATTCTACCTCACTTAGAAGGAGAGTTTTGTGTTCAAAAGACCTGACCAATCAAATTGCTTACCCTGAGCAGTAAATGCTATTACACTTAGTTTCATCACTATCGTATTAATTAGAACTAAAGTTATTATGTCCCAAAACATCAACCAATCAAATTGCTTATCTCTGCTTACCCTTAGCAGAAAATGCTCATCTTCGAACTCCACCAATGTATTGATCTAATAAACGCCTATGAACGTTCTAGCTCATTTAGAAAGAGAGGAATTGTGCTCCAGACAACGGACAGACAGACGGATGGACAGACAGACGAGCGAACACATTTTAATAGTCGCCTGCTTTCTTCTAAAGGCGGGGGACAACACAGTGAGAGAGAGAGAGAGAGGGGGGGTTAACGTCCACTTGACACAAGCTTGATCATTTCAGGACTAACATATGATTTTAATGCTTGGTCATTTCAGGACCAACATATGGTTTTAATTTAATTTCAAAAATTCGCTTGCGCATAGGGGTCTTTAGCAGTGGGGGAAAACAGAAGAACCCGAGAAAACCTAAGAGATTGGTCAGACAACCCTATCAGTGATAACTGATAACATCCATGTGACTTAATGAGCTTACGATATTAATCTTATTCCTTCTGCAAATAACATTCTTAAGAGAGAGAGAGAAATGGGGTTTAACATCCACTCAACACAACTAGGTCATTTCGGGACTAACATATGGTTTAATTTTATTTCAATAATTCGCTTGCGCCAGGGCTCGAAACCACAGCTGCAAGCCAGACGTGGTTGGCCACTTAGAGGTCTAAACGCGGCACTCTAGACCACTGGGCCATCCCAACTCCCTAAAATTCTCAAACAATTTTTTTTGGAAGTATTAGAAAAATAAACAAGATCAGTTTAGTTAATACAGCATTTATTTACACCGGGAACAAACCCGGAACAAAATATCAAACAGTTACATAAATACAACATAAACTAAACTACAATGGGAATAAGACTACAACATGAACTAAACTACTGTTTAATTAGATCATCGCCAGTTCGTACCTTAACAGAAGTTTATACCGCGTTAAAAAATCAGTACCATATTCATATATTATCAAACACCAGCAGATGTCATAAAGTTCTAAGTACCTAAATAATCATTCAATTTGATAAAAGTTTGTCACACAGTGGTTAGGGTTGGAATAAGCGCTGCTTTACATCTCGTGACCTTTGGGTCAATGATGGATGCCTTGGGATACGAAGTGACAAGAACAATAGAACAAACCCTATAACATCTTAGTGACTTACAGCCAATGATAGATGCCTTGTGATAGGAGGTCACAAGTAGAATACAGGTCGTCATTTGTAACAAAGATTGTGACAATATCAGTCGTGATTGAAAGGGTTGTGGCATGCTAACCAAGACTAAAGAGGGGTAACTCTTGCAAACAAATATGGTTTCGCTTGCTAAGTTTCCATGAAATATGAGTTTTAAGCATTTATTTTATTATTTGCAGAGTGTTGACACAATGTATTTGTTGGTTCTTGTTCAGTCAAATGCAGTGGGAAACTAAATCCGCCAAACCACCCCATAAAACTATGTCATCCTCTGGATTCTAGCGGTTTTACGAAAGTGTGAATTTCAATGTGTAATTTTAGATTCTCACTTCGTTTAAACGATTTACCACAAACATCACATCTAAAAGGTTTTTCTCCAGTATGAGTTCTGATATGTCTCTGTAGTTTACTGTTGTGTATGAATGATTTATCACAAAAATCACATTTAAAAGGTTTTTCTCCTGTGTGAATTGTTTTGTGGTTTTGTAGACTACCATTCATGGTAAATGATTGACCACAAACATCACATTTAAAAGGTTTTTCATCAGTATGAGTTTCAGTGTGTTTTTGTAGATTACAATTTAAGGTTTTGGATTTATCACAAACATTGGATTTAAAAGGTTTTTCTCCTGTATGAAGTTGCATGTGGCTTTGTAGATGAGAAATCTGTCTAAAATCTTTACAACAAACATCACATTTATAAGGTTTTTCTCCGGTATGAGTTCTTGTATGTCTGTGTAGAACATCAAGTCTAGAAAATGATTTACCACAAACATCACATTTAAAAGGTTTTTCTCCAGTATGAGTCCTGGTGTGTTTTTGAAATGTACTACTATGAGTAAATGATTTACTACAAACATCACATTTATAAGGTTTTTCTCCAGTATGAATTCTCATGTGATTCTGTAAGTACCAATTAGTTGTGAATGATTTACTACAAACATCACATTTGTAAGGGTTTTCAAATGTCTTTATTTCTCTCTGTTCGATGTTCTCATCTTTAAGATGTATTTCACAGTGTTTTTCTAAATCAATGTCAGATTTAAATTCTTCATCACATAAATTACACTGATAAACATTTTCAACATCAGTTTTCTCTTCTTTAACATGACAATATTCATCTACATTAACGGTTTTCTCTTCTTTAACATGACAATATTCATCTACATTATCAGTTTTCTCTTCATTAAAATGAACATGACAATATTCATCTAGATCATCTGTTTTCTCTTCTTTAACATGTATTTTATTGTGTTTTTCTAAATCGGCATATTTTTGAAAAATTTCATCACATACAACACACTGATGAAACGTTTTCACATTATTTGTTGCCTGTAATATATAAAAGTTATAATATCATTAGTTTTCTGTAATATATAAAAGTTATAATATTAGTTTCCTGTAATATATAAAAGTTATAACATCATTAGTTTCCTGTAATACATAAAAGTTGTGACATCATTAGTTTCCTGTAATATATACAGTCGACTCTGTCACATCCGATGTCTGATCACTCCAGATTTTTGTCACATCCGACATGATTTTCATGTCCTGATCTATTTCCTTATTACTTCAGCCCAAAAAAAACTGATAAGTCCGGATTCTGTCACTTCCAGATTTCGACAACAATCAGCTGTCCCGTTATTATAATTTCCATTGAATCGACGCCGTATAATCCGTCCTTCAAACGATGGGTGTAATTTGTGAAGCAAACACACCAATACATTATCAGTAAGATTAAAACTAGATGAGGGTCCGAAGATACAAAAGATTAACAAGTAAACAAGCAATCACCAATCAATTATCTATGAGATTAAAACTCGCTATATATAGCCCCGGTCTGTGTTGATTACTTTGATAATTTTAACCTCTTGTATTACAGTTGTGACAAATACTCAAGATTATTCACAAATTCTCTCCAGAATTCACATTCGTTGCGCATGTCGAATCAACCTAAATAACCTATAAGTTTGGTCACCCTCAGAGTCGTACGTAACTAACGTGACGAAATTTATGGTCTCCACAGGTAGCATGACTCAGATGTTCAGTATGCCTCAAAGTGGGGACTCACATTACTTTCTATAGAAACACTCTGATGCGCAATGCATCTTGGGAATTGTCTGTATACACACACACACACTGACAGTTTGCTCAACGTTACGGTAACTATATCGATGAACTAAATCTCTTTAATTTCATTGTTTTATAGTATTTTCGGTAACAAAACCAATGAGAATTATAACATACAATCATATGTTAGGTGCACTGTGTGTGATTTATAAAACATGATTATTTTTTTTAAAACATGCACAAACAGAGCGTAGCGTGGTACAACCCTGACTGATGTGAAAGACAATTCAATCGAGTTCACCTATTATCAATACACGCGTGATAGCAAAGACAAGAATGCGGTCAACTGAAGACGGCGAAGAAGAAAAATTATGACAGACTGGACCAATTCAAAATGCCTACGCATGTTAAATGAAATATAAATTAATTTAATAAAATTTTGAATGTACAGAAAGGTTTATCATTTTTAAAGGGAATAACATTCTGGTGATTCGAAGCTTCATTATAATAATACATACGGTTATAATAATACTTAAGGTTTTGAGAAACTTGGTATTCCAACACTCTGTGTGATCTGACATTTTTGTTTGCAAGTCGCCACTCTGAGGTTATTCAGGTTCAATTAGCATGCGCAAGAAAATACGTGGATATTCTTGAGTATTTATTACAACTGTCGTACAAGAGATTAGAATTATCAAAGTAATCAACACAGACTGGCGCTAGCGAGCTTTAATCTCATAATTGATTGGTGATTGCTTGTTAAACTTTTGTGGCTTCACACACCCATTAAGTTTTAATCTCATCGTGGCATGGAGATAGGGGCGCCTTCTCAACCTCGTGGGTTTCCTCCCACTGCTAAAGACCCCTATGCGCAAGCGAATTATTGAAATAAAATTAAACCATATGTTAAGTCCCGAAATGACCTAGTTGTGTTGAGTGGGTGTTAAACCCCATTTCTCTCTCTCTCTCTCATCGATAATTTATCGGTGTGTTTGCTTCACACCAACCAATGAAAGCAGGATTTTATGGCGTCGGTTCAGTGGAAATCGTATGACAGGACGACTAATTGATGATGTAATTTAGACCATACAGAGGTCGAATGTGACAGAGAAATCTTGGCTGAAGTAAATAGGAAATAAATTGGGACACGAAAATGGTGTCATATGGAACAGAGATCCGGAGTGATCAGAGATCGGATGAGATAGAGTACATACTGTATACACAAATTTTCAATCGCGGTCTCAACAATCATAGAACGAAAAAAACAAACAGCTATTACTACATGTTTATATCTCATAAATTTTTAACAGTCTTACAATTATTCATCAGAGTCTGAAACGTTGCCAGACCGAGTCCAAAAAGTCGTCAAGTAAGTCCGAAAAATCGTCCTACTGAGTCCGAAACATTGTCTATGTTACTCACCTTCACAATCATTGTTTGTTCTGAACCCTTTCATGAAGATACTTGTAAATCATTGTAATTCTGGTACGCAATAAATGAGTTAAGATTCCCAACTTTTTTAAAGAATTCTCCCAGGCTTACCTAAATTTTGTTCTATCTAATATGGCCAAGTCGGTAGATTTATGCATTACCCTTTCAAGGATGTCAGTCCGGTTAGAAGACAGGGGCGTATTTTAACAGCATGTTGTGTCGCTCATACTGGTTCTAGCGAGGTAAACAAGGTCTAGTTACATTGTTCAGGCGTTGACTAAACGTACACGGCGAGTTTAAATAGACCTACGTTCCATAACCATTACACTGTTTCTAAATAATGAATATTAATCGACCGCTTTTTTAGCCACTGCTCTTTTAATTTATATTGAGGGGGCTGGGATGGCCTAGTTAGGTACGCCAAAATCCGCCCGCGGCGCCACCCAGATGACATCCCTCTTGTGCATGCGGAAGTGCTTGAACGATCTGCTGGTCTGTTAACAAAATGCTTGTTAAAATCAATATAATTGGTGTAGAATCCCCGCGGAGTTGAAATTGAGCAAATCAGAGGCCGTCTTTTATAGACCGCGCATTCTTTCTGTCATTGATATATTACTCGTATATTATGAAGGTCGTCAAAAATTTCTTCGATTTCAAGGATAAAATACACCCTTTCCAAGTGAGATAAATAAATTATTATTACTTGTAACCTAAAAAGTAACTTCTAACGAACATTTTGATGTATATATCATTGTAATCTATTCCCCTGAACGTAGAAAATATCGCCCCGAAACGTGACATCGTGCCGTAATGTGTATGACGAAGCGGATGGCAGCCATTTTGACAAGCAGACGAAGCATCGATTGTGTTCAAAAATCGTTAATCATCGGCAATTTTGCACTATTTCCACTTTAATTAATGACATAGTAATAAAATATAGATATAGTTCTCAAGATATTGACATTTTCACGTGCCGAGTTTAGTTTTCATCATAAGCCTTAATTGACACAGTTTACTTAATTACAATGAAAAGACAAAAACTGTGATATTTAACGACTGGAAAATGTAATATCTCAAAAAGTACTCTTGCTATTGCAATAATTCAAAAAGCACTGGATTTGTCTCAATAAGATCTATCAAATGAGCCCATTCCCATCTACAAAGAAGCAGGTTGAAATTTTTATATAATCTGCCTAGCCTAGTGGTCTAGAGTGCCGCGCTTCGACCTCTACCTGGCCAGCCACCTATGGCTTGCGGCTGTGGTTTCGAGCCCTGGTGTGAGCATATGTGGCATGGAGATAGGGGGGCCTTCTCAACCTCGTGGGTTTCCTCCGGTCACTCTGGCTTCCTACCAATGCTAAAGACACCTACGCACAAGTGAATTATTGAAATAAAAAATTAAACAACAAAAAAACATGTTAAGCCCGAAATGACCTAGTTGTGCTAAGTGAACATTAATACCACTCTTGTTGTAACTGAATAATATGTCCCAATCTTTATTCTGGTCAACAAATTGTACTATTTTACAATATTCCAATTAATAAATGATAGGGCTACAAATTTCATCTTAACACACCTGATTTTAAAAATTGGAAAAATTCAACTATATGCCGTAACATGGTTTGAAAGGTAGCTTTACGTAAACACTTTCAAATGCAACTTGGATTTAAACATATTTTCGAACCCTCTAGACAAGTAAGATAGGTCGTAATGGATAATTTACACAACAGGAAGGACACTTAAACATCTAGTAGTTAAGATAAGGATAATTTTATTTTCTGGACCTGTCAATTGTCAAGCCAGCAAGAGTGTTATTGTCCCTTTAATTTATATTTAATAACTCACCATGATTTATATGTAAGTTAAGCCACAGTTAACCAAGGAAATGGTCGTTCGTCAGGTAAAAACTGTTTTTGTTGTGGTTTAGCTTCGAGAGAATGGTGATTTCTGAGAAAGAAAACGAAAAAGAAGAGTTGTATTCTTTGTTGCAGACGTTAATAATCAATAACACGGATACGGAAATGAATAACGGAAAGTGAAATGTGCAGTTCCGGTTGTATATTGAATACAGTACTGGATCTAACCAATCCAAATAAATGATGAACGACATAATATGTCATGAAAGCGAACAGTAAATTGGCCTCGCCCCCCCCCCCCACCATATCAGCAACAATCACATGCTCTTATGCCTACCATGTTAACGTCCCCTGACCGCGAGGAAATCTGCAGGTGTTCTGGTTAAATAGATCTATCCTGTCATTTAGTCACGGAAACTTATAGGTTACGTGTTTTTGTCAACCCACCCCCACTTACATTGCTTAAAAATAAACTTACAACTATTTTCTTGTTGGTAAAAGGTTTACGGAGTGAAGCCAGTAAGGAACCAGAAGTTAATAATAACAATAACTTTATTTTCAAAGGGTTGAAAAATTAGCCCAGGTGGCCTGTCTTACATTCCGCCCTTGGCTTTATAAACAGAAGTTATAAGTAGATATTGACTATTATTTTTTTTTCTTTATTTTAGGAGAGACACAATCCCTGTATAAATCTCTGAAACATGTCGTCTTACTGGAGCGCATCAAGGATTTTCTGAAAGGGGTGTGTGTTGGCCCCAGCCCACTTGGTGGGCGAATAGACGGTCAATCGATCAACAATGTCAACAAACAGCTGATTTTGGTGTTTATTACGACTGTTAATTCAATTAGCAACATTATTATATGCCTATATGGGGCAAAAAATTGTTCGCAAACGCATGAAAATAGGGGGGCGTGCAGCGGTCTTAAATTCTTTTTTTTATCTACAGACGCCTGTAACATGCAAGACGTTAGATAACAAATCGACTGTGGCTCCCATTACAAGTAACGTTCCAACCCCCGTTCTGATTCATTACGGGGCGTTTTATACAAAATTGACAGCATTTTTCATCGAAACAAAGATTGATTATTGTTATTAATGTTGTAGGTGGTCAAATTTGAGGAAAATAACCACACCAAGGGTTCAATAGAAACAGCAGTTTATTACTAAATGGTAACAAAAAACCTTGAAATTATACAATTATAGTATAAATATCATAATCAAACATATAAAATCAATTCATTCTTATTCATTAAAATATTATATTACATATGAACACTAAAATCGTTATTCTAAATACTACTTATACATATACTTAAGCTACATAAATACTTTAAAGAGGAAAACTACCTCCTGCTAACCAGCATGAAAAATGCAGATATAACCAATTAATCTTACTAATAATAAATAATATGTTCTTACCCATGAACTTCATGAAGGGGTTTTGAATGAAGTAGCCAGAGACTGCAATTAGGTGAAGTACCTTTATATGCTTTGTCTGTAATAAAATATGGGGTAATGTATATATAATATGTTATTAAAGCGAAATGCTTTAAATAGCGTTACCATTATTGACTGTATGCAATGTATTTACAGAATGTAATTATAAAACCAGATTAACTAACTTATTTGACAATTTTACTTAAAACCAACATGTCCGCCAACTGAACAAAGACAAATGAAATATATATAAAACTGATAAAACAAATAGCAACACATACCTTTAAACTGTAAACAATAAATCTGTAGACAAATGATTCCGCCAACTCACACGATTGATGAAAATAACAATCGACACTACTAATACTGAAACTCTTAGTATAAAACTGACATAAAGGTTGGAAGAAACATACAACCTTACTCTACTAAATTCTATTTAAGAGTGACCAAGGAGATAGGAGATACAAATCCAAGAAACCTTTGGGTCAAAGGTGAAAATTGCATCCCAGTGAGTAGATGATGAGTTTGAACTCACTCAGTCACTGGTTACCTAAGAAGAGTGTACAGAACAGGATAGTTTAAAAATGGACGTGTGACATATTACTTAAAAATACATTAGTATTGTGATCATATTAAAATACCCATAGACTAATTAAAATCACTCTACCACATTAATAATATTTCCGCCATACACCACTACAATTAACGACTTTATCTTACATGAAACGGGTACAAATCGTCGTATTTAAAATCTAGGCGTTCAGCCGTTGTCCAAGACATGTTAAAAGCCAACTTTTGACAGCTGTCATCATTAAGGCGGGGCTAAATGTGACGTATTGTAGTCGTGGCCGACAAACTATAAGCGTGGTTAATAGTCCGGTGGCCGAAGGGGGGTGTATGGTGGCTGTTAGCGGCCATTCTACATCGTCGACTTGTCGGGTTGTGAAGGCGACAAGTCGCGGCACGACAAAGCGAAATAATTGCATTTCGTCGACTTGTCGCTTTGTCGGGTTGTGAAGGCGACAAAGCGACAAGTCGACAAAATCAACCCGACAACGCGACAAACTAACCCGACAATCGTCGCCCTCATTTTGTCGACTTGTCGGGTCAATTTTGTCGACTTGTCGCTTTGTCGCCTTCGACTTATTCACAACCCGACAAAGCGACAAGTCGACAAGCCGCCGAAATGCAATTATTTCGCTTTGTCGACTTGTCGCTTTGTCGCCTCGGAAGTCAATCACTGCGCATTGGCGAGCATTCTTCGGTTAAGTATGGAAGCCCAATCTCGACGAGGCGAGGGTGCATTTATTCAGCATTTGGTTTAGTTTTGCTACACCTGACCATTACACAGATAGGATTGAAAAATTCATTTGGTTAAATTTGCATTTAACGACCCATAAAATTAGGAATCTATATTTCAGAGAAGAGTCAGTTTTATATGTTGATATGTATTTTAATGTATGCTTTCAATATATCTGGTCCTTGATTTTATGATAAGGCATGTTTTTTTATCTGATTTTTTTCTTTAAAAAAACCCCTTCCTGTTGGCAAAAAGCATAAAATTATGTAATACTAAGGGTGGACCCTCAAGAGGTCACAATTTTAGATAAAACTTAAAAGATCATGGTTAATAAATGTTAAAAGATCCTGTCCTGGTTCATTTGATACTAGTACTTTCGCATATCGCACAGTAACTTCCTGGATTATGGCTCTGTACGAAAAATGAGTTTGTTTTATCTTGTCTTCAGTCAATCTTTTGCAGAATTTGGGTGTATCTTGCATGGCAATCACTTGTTTGATTAAGTCGTTAACTGCCAATCGTATTTAAATCTGTGGAAAATCTAGAGCATCCGATGGCATCAAAAGTTGATTATGGTCTTGGAAAGCTAATAAATGTCTTATTAATAATTTATATAACATGTAAGGTCTAAAGACAGACATACCTGCAATAGATAGATTTAGCTTTTGAAGAATGTCTCTTTAACTAATCTGTGTTTTGAAATGTAGATTTTCCATCCCATTGAAAAACATCTGTCCAGTAGAACCACAGTCAAAAGAATTAAAAGAGACGGGTTTAGGTAATGAGTTCAGTTTGACAGTTGAAATTTTTTTCTAGCTTTTGGAGACTGGAGTTTTTAAAACTACATTTATGGCGGAAATGACTCGTAGGGTTGGGCGATAATGAAAAATATAATAAATTATCAGATATCACGATAAACAATATTATCATTGTACTGTATACATGTCTGAAGAATTCAAATTCTGAATACTTGGGCAGAGAATCATCGCTTGATGTCACGTTTTTGTTGCTAACCTTGGTAGACGCCATATTGGAGATTAACTTAGACCAGCTGGTACTCGAACTAAAATATTAATGATACATGTATGTTAACATCACAGGAAGGCAGGCCCGTAGCCAGGAAGTTGTTTTTTTGGGGGGGCAAAGATGTTTTCGGTAGGGCCAACTAGCATGGGCATCTGCATGAATTTTGCGGTAAAGGCCAAATTTCTTGTGATATTGGAGGGGCAAGACCCAGTATTGGGAGGGCAGTTGCCCCCCCGTGCCACCCCCTGGCTACGGGCCTGCAGGAAGGGTTCTAAAATCTAATTTTTAATATTCACAAGACAGTGGAAGTTGAGACTGGGGTAAATACATGTACAGCATTTTATGGGGTGTAACTAAGTCGATATTTGAGTATAAGTTGAATCGTCCTATTTTACTGTTTATCGACCTCCGTCCATAGATAATTCGAAGCGGTGTAGTGTAGTACAAGTGTTTTTCCATTCATTTCTGGCAGTAGTCTTTCATCGAGTTACGGTAGTTATTATCCTAGTCCAATACTGTGCCGATGTACTTAAAACAAAAACGATTAATGTAAAAAAATTGTTAAATGTAGGACTAACTTAAGTATTATTCTATTCTGCGAGAAAAGTCAGTTTTGTGAAGAGAATACTTTTTTTTTTTTTGCAATTGAAGTGAAAATGTGAAACGGGAATTAACAAGTTCTGCCTGCCATATAAGTGCTGAAAAGTCCATCTCCAAGGAGTTAGATCGTTTAATTTATGTTCGTTTTGTGCTTTTTAAATGCCCACATTGAAATGCGGTCATATATTGTCGTCGCACCAGTCCGCCCACCATTGCCTGTCGAAGCCAATATCAAATTGACTTTAAGATCTTGATAAATACTGCCAGTGTTAGGGCCCTTGAACACTTTGAAAACCCTTTTTGATGATCTCGAGGCTAAAGTTAATATTAAATTTATACACAGTGTTTAAGGTCATAAGGCGAAGAAGCCTATTGATTTTCAGCGATTTCCAATAATTACCGCCAGTGTTAAGGCCCTTGGATCACTTTGAAAAATCTTGTGGAAGCTCCAGTGGTTAAAGTTAATATCAGATTGACTTTAAATTTCTACACAGTGTTTAAGGTCATGATGATGAAGCCTAATGCTTTCCGATAATTACTGCCAAAGTTAGGCCCTTTTGGACACTTTAGAGGCTGAATGTAATATCTGATTGACTGTAAATTTTTAATGATACAGTGTATCTAAAATAAATACTGCAAGACTTATGGGCCTTGTTGAATATGAAAAAACCTGTTGATGCTCTAGAGGCTAAAGTTAATAAAAATTGTTTACGTTCATGAGACAATCGAAACAATTTCTTTTTTTTTCTGATAATTACTTAATGGGTTGTTACTCGTAATCAAATTTTCATGTGTTGTAAACTTAGCTGCTGTGGGCGTGTGTTTCGTTGCATGGTAGCCTATCTTTCTGGTATTTTGTTGTTAAGATGTTCAATTCTTTTTATTGAAAAAAGGTTTCACTATCTAATTATTAAATTTGAGTTCTACTCTCCCAACTTTAAACTGGTGACTCTTTTGCCAACCTATCCTTTCTATGAAAGCAAGGGACTATTAAAATGGGTCTGTCTGTCCTTCCGTCCGTCACACTTTTTGAGACACATTATGTCTCATAATTGGGCTAAAGTATTCAAACTTGGTGTAGGTGTTTATTAAGTGGATGTCTTGAGTATTTTCAGCATAAGCTAGATAATCAGTTTGATTGCTTGACACTTTTCAAAAAGATAAATGTGCAATTTCTCATCTATTTAGGATTTCAGCTTTGGACATCAGCCTCACTTTCTAAAATTGAAATTGTTTCAGGTCAGTTAAAAAGAAGAAAACTAATTTTACAACAGTTTATACAAGATTGTGAGCTAGCAGAGGTACTTAATCATATTTATCATTTATACTGAACTTAATTTTCCATTTTGTAACTCTGTACAATATCCTAATGACCCGGTATGTCAAATATTGGCTTAAATACTTGTACTATTATTTTAATAATCTTCTATTTAAGGCACATGTTGTGAATGGAGGAACTATACCAGATGGTAATGACGGTAATATTTGTACAGTGAAAGATAATGGTAGTAATGCTCCTACAGCAGATGATGATGGTATCAGAAGTAATGTTCCTACAGTTGGTGATGATGATGATGTGAGTGGAGGAACTATACCAGATTGTAATGATGGTGATCTTATTAATGCTCGATATAATCGGAGCAAGACCTTACGGTCTGCCCCCCAGTCAGTATTAGATAAGACTCTCAATATGTTGAGGGCTTTTAGACATTTTTTTTTAGGTTTTTAATATGGGGGATAAATGATAATTTGGTTTCATCCACAACTGGAAGGCGGTTGCCATCCAAGAAAAGTACTGGATCAGGATGCAAACCTCTTTTCTGACAGAAATGCATGCAGACAGTCTTGGACTTCGAAAAACGAAATCCATTTTCGGTTGCCCATTGTTGAAATGAATTCAAACAAAGCTGTAACTTATGTTCGATTATCCGCATGTCTGTTGAGCCATAGCACATCTGAAAGTTATCAACATAGAGGGCCCCGTTTGTACCTGGTTTAAGGCACGCTGGGATCGTATTATTTTTTATAGCAAAAGATGTTGGTGATAAAATACTTCCCAGTGGAACTCCCATTTCTTGAGGAAATGGGTCAGAGAAGATTGATCCCAGTCGTACCTTAAATGGCCTATCTTCCAGGAATTTCTTTATAAAGATAGGTAAGCGACCCCGTAGGCCGAGGTTATGGAGGTCGCGCATGATACCATGTTTCCACGTGGTATCATATGTTTTCTCCAGATCGAAAAATATTGCAACTAAATGTTGCTTCTGGATGAAAGCGTCCCTGACGAACGTTTCAAATCGAACGAGATGATCAAGAGTGCTCCTTTGGGACCGAAATCCACATCGGACGTCTCTAATGAGGTTGTTGGACTCAAGGTACCAAACAAGCCTTCGATTGATCAATCTCTTCATGGTTTTGCAAATACAGCTAGTTAAAGCGATTGGACGATAATTTGTAGGATTCGTATGATCATTTCCCGGTTCATGGATGGGAATTATTGTGGCTTCGTGCCACGAAGGAGGAAATTCACATCAACCCAAATCCGGTTAAAAAGATCCAGTAAAATAAGAAGTGTTGGATAAGGTAGATGTTTTAAAATTTGGTAGTGTATCTCATCTGGACCAGTCGCAGTGTCCCGAGCTCGCCTTAACGAATCCCGGAGCTCTGCAATGGAAAAACGATCATTATAGCATTCATCATTACGGGACTTGAAATTAAGTCGCCCTTTCTCCTGTTGATTCTTAATGCCCCGAAAGACATCAGAGGAGAAATTGGATGATGAATTGAATGAAAATATACTGGCCAGAAAATTAGCAATATCAGGAAATGTTGTTAAGGTGGTATTATCAACATTGAGATGGTTTACTGATAATGCACTACTTTAACCTTTAATCCTACGAATCTGGTCCCATACCGATTTGGATGTAGTACGGGAATTGATCCATGAAGATTTTGTTGCTTGTCGTATGGTTCTGCGGGCCTTCGCCCGGACCATTTCGTAGGCTGCAATATTCTCCATGGAAGGGTGGTTCTTTAAGCGTCTCCGGATACGATTACGCTCTCTCAGAGCATATTTGCAATCGTCGTTGAACCATGGTTTGTTGAAACGTTTTGGCCCTGTCGTGGTTTTTGGAATCGCCTGCTCAGTTACATCTTGAAGAATTGAAGTGAATAAAGCCACGGGCTCATCTGCATCTTCTAACTCTTTTGCATAAAAAGAGAAGAGAAACAAAGATTCAAACAGAGCCCAATTAGCCTTATGCAACTTCCACCTCTGAGGTCTTTCGACCGGAGAGGGGCCATTATTATCAATCAAGGTTGGAAAGTGGTCACTGCCACATAGATCTTCATTTACTCTCCATGCAAAATCCTGAAACAGGACCGGAGAGCAAATGGTGAGATCGAGGGAAGAAAAAGAAGCTGTGACAGGATGTAGATAAGTAGGCGAGTCATCATTTAATAAACACAAATCATACCATTCGTCAATCTCGTTCCCAGAGTCAGCCGCGGGACCGGAGGCCTCTCGGGCCAAAGACCGTCCATTATCTTCAAATGTTTTTACAGGTAAGCCCCGCCCATTCTGACCTCTGATCGGTCAATCTTTTTGGGGTCTTTTTCTCGAAAACAAGATGTCGGATCGTCGTTTTGTTTGTTGTGAAATGATTTTTGATTCAAAGTCAACTCGCTGACATAGCAAAAGTGGATCCTTAATGTAAAAATTTAAGTTTTCGTAGAGATCTATTTTTCTACGCGTGTGTATATTTTTAAGTGATTCGGTCATCCAGACACTTAATATAAATACATGTCACGTGAAAGTCGTGTGATTGGTCCCTTACGGGAAAATGGCTACCCAGTGTCACCAGAGAAATTTACCTCTGTTGTTATCATCTGGACTACCCCAGAGTGAATGGTGACCATTGAAATCTCCCGTAATAATAAACGGGAGAGGAAGTTGGGCAACAAGGTCATCAAGATCTCTGGGATTAAGATGTAAACTTGGTGGCAGATATAAAGAACAGGGTGTTATAGGAATATGCAAAGTCACCCTAACAGCAACTGCCTGTAAAGGCGAGTTGAGAGTGACTTTACTTTGAGGGATATCTCCATTAAGAATAATAGAAACACCCCCCATGAGCTCGACCATCACCAACTGAATGATGATGGTAACCGACAAAATGCCTAAAAGACAAAGTGTCAGAATTCCGTAAAATTGTTTCTTGCAAACCTGGGCTAATGAAGATAGGCATGCGCCATACAGTTTGCTATGAAGGAAATTTTGCTCGGGCAGCAGCGCTACGGCCTACTCTTATATCGAATTTTAACTGCCAAGGGATCTTTTACGTGAACGACTATGTGTACACAGGATCTCGATTTTTCGTCCCATCCGAACTACTAGACAGGTGTCTCGATTTCATTTCATTTTATATTGCAATATTATGACAGACTCTCTAATGAAGTGGACAAATGTCAATGCTGTGTTTTATTAGGCACATTTTGCCCAGGGAACGGCGCAGCTCCCTACTCGATTTCAAATTCCAAATTTTTGGCGTTCCTTACATTGAAGCCAATGTGCACACAAGACCTCGCTTTGTCTCATCAAGACGACAATTCACTGTCTAATGCCGAACATGACGTCATCACTTATTAACTTTTCCCATGAAAGCTTTTAACAGTTAGTACTTATAACTATTGCACAAGTTGTGAGCCGATCGGAAGTGATGTAAATCTCAAACCCGATGAAACATCTTTTGAATGAATTTCAGAGGAGACATAATAACGTTGTACCGAGACCAAACACAGTCCATGGATTGCGCCAGGCTTTTCTGAGAGTGTGGTTCTAGGTGTCAATGACATTCATCAATCGTCTGGTCCACTCCATGTACAGACGCTGCGCTGCTGTTATTGACGCTCGCGGTGGACACACCAGATACTGATGTATAGACTCTAAAACATCTTGTAATTTATTGGAATGGTGATAGATTAACAAATCAGTAATATGTCAACATACTGTTCACAAACAATTGCTTTGATCCATTTAGTAAGTTTTTATTCTAGATTGATTTGATTCGAGTGCCTCTGATTTTGAAATCGTACGGACGTTATTATTGGCATAGCTGCCATGTTGCATATCATAATCTAATGTTATACATAGGGTGGATTAAGATTGAGAGAGAGAAAAGGGGTTTCACGTCCACTCGACACAACTCAGGCCAGTCACCAAATAGCAGGAAAACGTGTTGATGCAGATGTCAGATTAAATAATATTGTGAATACATTTTAGTCGTACAGTCAACAGTGTGCTTAAATTTCGTTTTTGCCTAGGGGGTCTTTAGCAGTTCAGGAGGCCGAGGAAACTAGAGGACCCAGGGAAAACCCATGAGGTTGGAGAGACGACCATACTTCCTTTTCAAATACAAGCAGATTCGAATCCACGCCACTTGACTCAAATACAAATATACAATACCCACAGGTTAATCATTCTCACCCCTTCCAGTGCCCAAACCAGCTCGTTGTTCACCAATATGAAACTGCTAGTTGTTCGGGTAGGAAACAGACTGTTAGAATCTTTTTCCCAAGATTTTGAAGATTTATTAACCAATTAATTAGACTCATAAAAACCCACTCCCGGCATATTCTCTCTAAACGTGTCTTTATTATGTTACTAATTCCATATCTGGTGAATGACGAACAACAAACCAGCATGAAAACTATATGCTAAGTGTCAAATCGAGTTTTAGACGTCATAGCAAATACACTATATCCCGGAATTTAAGTAGGGTAAATATGGGGTGGTCATAAAATTTCAAAACTGTTTAGTATGAAAATTGAATGAATGGCACTAAATTATAAAATAAAACCAAGTACGAACAAAATTTTGAAGTCCGAAAAAAACTGGTTGTGGCAAAATTAGCAAATATTATGGCATCACATGAGGGGAAAAAATATTTTATTATATCCTTGTAAAATTTACAAATAACAAAATTTCTAGTGGGAAATTCAAAATGGTGATACTAGTACTACACTAATTTTGATGGGAAAATTCTGAAACTTTATAGTGATCATATTTAACTTAGATTACTCGAAAAAGTTGAAAAGTGGTTTCTGATGTTATTGAACACAACAGCCCTTAAACTACACTGTATATAATGTGTTGAGATATTTTCCTTCATAGTGATAATTGTGGTCTTGTCGATCCATGTGTTCTGTCCAACATCTCATTTCTCTTGTATGAGTGTTCACTGTTGGGGCAGAGTATCATCAATAAATGATTTACTACAAACATCACAATTAAAAGGATTTATCCCAGTGTGAATTCTTCTGTGTTGCTGTAGACCCCTATTATCAGAAAACGATTTAGTACAAACATCGCATGTAAAAGGGCGTTTCTCCAGTATGAATTCTCATGTGTGTCTGTAAAGTAGTACTCTGAGTAAAATGACTTACTACAAACATCACATTTATAAGGGTTTTTCTCCAGTATGAGTTCTCATGTGTCTCTTTAGACTACTACTCTGGCTAAATGATTTACTACAAACATCACATTTGCAAGGTTTCTCTCTTGTATGAGTTCTCTTGTGGTGGGACAGGCTACTACAATGAGTGAATGATTTACTACAAACATCACATGTATAAGGTTTTTCTCCTGTATGAGTCCTTCTGTGTTGGTAGAGACCTCCTTTCTGACTAAATGATTTACTACAAACATCACATTTAAAAGGTTTTTCGCTTGTATGAGATTTCATGTGTTGATGCAGACTACTTCTATGAATAAATGATTTACCACAAACATCGCATGTAAAGTGTTTTTCTCCAGTATGAATTCTGATGTGTCGCTGAAGAAGAGTATTGTTAATAAATGATTTACCACAAACATCACAAGTAAAAAGGTTTTGACCTGTATGAATTCTGAAATGTGTCTGTAGGTCGCAGTTTCTAGTGTATGATTTACTACAAATATCACATTTAAAAGTAATTTCTCCAGTATGAATTCTCATGTGTTGCTTTAGTCCACTGCTGTCAATGAATGATTTACTACAAACATCACATTGATAAGGTTTTTCTCCAGTATGAATTCTGGTATGTCTAAGTAGATGAGTACTGTCAGTAAATGATTTACTACAAACATCACATTTATAAGGTTTTTTACCTGTATGTGTTCTCATGTGTCGTTTTAGAGTATTATTGGCAGTAAATGATTTTCTACAAAAATCACATTTAAAAGGTTTTTCTCCACTATGAGTTCTAGTGTGGTTCTGCATGTGTACTTTCTGACTAAATGATTGACTACAAACATTACATTTATACGGTTTGTCTCCAGTATGAATTCTCATGTGTCTCTGTAGACCAGCACAGGCAACAAATGAACTATAACAAACATTACATTTATAAGGTTTTTCTCCAGTATGAATTCTTATGTGAACATCACCCTTCTTAAACTCTTGTGAATTGCCATTCTCTTTTTCAAAAACATGGCTCAAACTTGTTTCCCAATTTTTACCATGTTGTAAAACAGACTCCCCTTCATCAATGTGTATTTCACAGTGTTTTTCTAAATCAGATTCTAATTTAAATTCTTCATCACACAAATTACACTGATAAACAGTTTCAATATCTTCAGTTTTCTCTTCTTTAACATGGCAATATTCATCTACATCATCAGTTTCCTTTTCATTAAAATGAACATGACAATATTCATTTACATCATCATTTTTCTTTTCTTTCACATGACAATATTCACCTACATCATCAGTTTTCTCTTCTTTAACATTAAATTTAACAGGACAATATCCATCTGAATCGTCTATTTTCTCACCCCTGGCATGGACTTTGTAGTGGTTTTTTAAATCATCTAATTGTTGAAAAATTTCTTCACATTTTGTACATTGATGAAAAGTTATAACATCATTAGTTTCCTGTAATATATAAAAGTCATAACATCATTAGTTTCCTGTAATATATAAAAGTTATAACAACATTAGTTTCCTATAATATATATAAGTTATAACATTATTAGTTTCCTGTAATATATAAAAGTTTTAACATTATTAGTTCCCGGTAATATATCAAAGTTATAACATTATTAGTTTCCTGTAATATATAAAAGTTTTAACATTATTAGTTTCCTGTAATATATTAAAGTTATAACATCATTAGTTTCCTGTAATATATAAAAGTTATAACATCATTAATTTCCTATAATATATATAAGTTATAACAACATTAGTTTCCTATAATATATATAAGTTATAACATTATTAGTTTCCTGTAATATATAAAAGTTTTAACATTATTAGTTTCCTGTAATATATTAAAGTTATAACATCATTAGTTTCCTGTAATATATAAAAGTTATAACATCATTAATTTCCTATAATATATATAAGTTATAACAACATTAGTTTCCTATAATATATATAAGTTATAACATCATTAGTTTCCTATAATATATAAAATAAGGGCGATAATCCAGATAAAATAGAAAACTACACAAAATTTAAATATAATTATTCGATTAGATCATTATACAATATTTAATAAGTTATCTACGTGTAAGAAATGTCAAACTTGGTATTTTGAAGAAATTTTAAAATAATCATTTCTTTTATTGCATCTATATCAGGCGAATAGAGGGTCTAGAACATGGGGTAAATTTATTGATTTATTTTGCCTTCTGTTGCTCATCGTATGTCAACATCTGCTTAAGTTTTATCATATAGCAGTAGGGTGCCCCGTCATAAATAAATATCACCAAATATCACGACAATTACTCCACAAAATTTATATATATACCAAGCCTTAAATCAGTTCCACACAATTATAGTCACTAAATAAACGACCATGCTGTAATCATATAAATACTAGACTGAAAACTGGTTCCAAATGTCGTCCATAACATCCAGCACTTTTTGAGTGAAAGATAGGTTACTTGCCCTTGTTTTGACCTTAGTCTTGCTTAACCAGTTTACCAATCATTCTACGTTTGATTGACAGGTCGGGATAATCAAGACTACATTTTATACGAAACGTTACATAAAGCTGGAACAGGAAATTGAATTTAGAAATTAGCACGTCTGTCCACTCAACACCTGTTTAAAGAAACTTGTAAAAGTAAATTGAAACTGCTGCTAGTATCATGTTCCGGCCTAATCCAAGTCTTTCAGAGATATTATTTCTACTAAACAAAATGATAGCACTCCTAACGGTACAGTTAATAATAAAGCAATTTAAAAAATAAAACGAAAGTAATTTCTAAAGCTGCTGTAATAACAAAGAAGCTAAATTTTAATGCTATTCCAAATCGTCAACAATACATTTTTTAGGGCTCTAATAGCTGAAATATTTGTACAGAAATGCACGTGCCGTGGCTATTTATAGCCTCATACACTCCACCGCTGACCTATTATCATAGTTCGAGACACTACCACTGAAGCGTGCACGTGGCCGTGCCGAGACCAACTTTCTGTAGAGCACGGGGCATCCTACATATAGTGTTAATAGTTTTGTCTAAATATTTGCTTTGTGATACAAGTAGGTTATTTTCAAACTATATTGAGTTATTTTAATAAACTTGGGCAGGGTACGTTGACCCTGCTACTTCCAGGCTTCTTTTCTAACCCAAAGAGTACCCGGATGATTGTACTGTGCCTTAACTTAATAATGGATTAAATCCACTGGAGGAAAAAATATTGCCTTCATTTTGTGGTTTGTTTTAACACTGAATATCAGCTTATAAAATTATTTACAAAAGTATTTACAAAACTGTAATAAGTACCGGTATATCATATGCATAATAGTTTAGAATACCCTGTGGACAACATAATAAAAATGGAAGACTAAATTAAAACTGGACCATTGGAACCCGGCTACATCAAGTGATATTGCCGACATCTTACCATTGTACTGTTATCGCCGTTACTTGTTGATGTTTACAGCTGAGCTCTACAGATATAAGTAGATTTAATTCGTCAAAACAAGGTCCCTCATCTGGTAAACAATAATAGAAGCGAGATAGAATAAAGAAAACTGTCTTTCTTCGCTATCCAATCTTCATTTCCGGAAGAAACATTGAGCTAGTTGTATATTGAAAGAGGATGCGAATCTGTCCTACACGAAAAACTCATAATAGTCCGACATTCTATTTCTGAAATGTACAACCTTAATACGGGTGAATAGGAAGTTTATGCCTGGTCATTACTCCTTTATGTCTTTATTTCCCAAATCTAATAACCAGGAATTTTAAAAGGGATGTGGTCATATTGACCCTATTCTTTAACAGCCAAAAACAGGTTGTCAAAACAGCCTTACTTTAGCCATAGAGGCCAAAATGTTTGGTTATAATGGTCAAAAAAGTTATTCGTAATGGCCAAACATTTTTAGTTTGGGCTTGATAAACCGATAAATTTCTGTTTGATGAGGCCCGACTTCTACCACTCTAATCTTTTCTAATGTTTGATGTGAAAACTTTATAGATATTTCACAAAAAGACATGGGGAAATTTCAGTTCGTTGAATGAGTATAAAAGAATGAATGAAATGGGCTGATGAAAACAGGAATGAGTATAAAGAAGGTGCTGTCTACGGGTATATACCAGAGTACATTGACTGGTCATGTAAAGAAGAATAAGCAAGTGCATGTAAATTATGTATTTAATGTATTATGTATGGGAATGTGCCTTTAAATGATTGTAACGTATTACTAACACGGTGTGCGCGTAGATACAGAGGTCTTAAATTGGTTCTGCAGGGAGTCGACATTGGTGTAAGACAAGAAATTAAAGTCTAAGATATGGGTTCGATATAATAAACACAAGGAAGGGAGCAAACACAAAACCAATAAATAATTCTTACTGATTTTATTACTGGCAACATGTACCTGGGTTCACAAAGCATTCCCACTCAAGACTTAAAGGGACTGTCCCGAATAGAACAGAGCCTCAAAAATAAAAGTCCGAGTCTGAAATTTAAACGCCAAAATATAGAAGAATGGTGAATATACCCCGACTCAAAATTTCAGCTCAAAATATCGAGTCGTTTGGACGTGAGCGTTAAAACAGCTTATTCGGACACGTAACCCTTTTAAGATTTCGGGTCAATTCTTTCGTTGGGTGACCCGATAAACGAATCGTGTCCCTTTAGAGGTCTACACGGTGAATGGTCCACTTGCTGTACTTGATAACAAAGGATAAATTTCACCGACACGTTTTTTTTTTGTTGGAGGTAACCTGTAACGATCCTGGCCCTGTGACATCTTGCGTTGTCATCCTGGAAGGTGAAACGGCGACCATGCGAACGGCACAACATGGACTGCCAAGATGTTGTCTCGGTAGTACTGGCCAGTAACACGCCCTGCAACAACATGTAAAGCCGTTCTTTAAGCAACAGTGGTGCCTCCCCACACCATAACAGAACCATTCCCAAATCGATCATGTCTGATGACGTTAACGTCTTGGAAGCGCTCGTTTCGACGACGCCACACCCTCCTACGTCTTTCCAAAAAATCAACAGTGAACCTTGACTCATCTGAAAACATCACATTGCTCCAGCGTCGATTATCCTAGTGTTGACGATCCCTACACCAACGACGTCTTGCCTGAATGTGATGATCTCTCAAACAAGAGATCACGCGAGGACGTCGGACGCGAAGGTGACCCCTATGGAGTCGATTCCGAATGGTCTGGCCACTCACACCAGTGTCCGTTTGAAGACGAGCGCTGATCTGATTTGCTGTGATGACACGATTTCTCAAGGCCAAGGTACGGATAAATCGATCCTGGGCTTGGGTAGTCGCCCTTGGTCGACCTGAGCGTGGTCTGTCCTGTACAGATTGTGTATCACGGTATCTGGACCATAGCCTGCTTATGACAGACTGAGAAACATTCATCGTCCGCGCCACAACCGCCTGTGTTGTGCCGATCTGTAGCATGCCAAGGGCACGTAACCTTTCATTTTAGGTAAGCCGACGCATATTCAAATTTGTTTTCTGGTCACTAAAACAATTAAACTAATGTTTCCGGCCTGGAATTCAATGCTACCATGACAGTAACTTTCAAAGTCAGATTCGTGCAAATCTTGGGTTGGACCCCAATGATGATCCCAAGCATCACCTGCATTCTATGCGGTAGCTATCGGTGCGTTTGGGCGTCACCTGTAACTGGAAATGTTCCTTCTGTTAGGTTCTATAGTGACTTTTTCGTAGTCATTTGCATATTTTATTATTATGCCCCCAAAATCAAATATCCCCTACTTTTTTTGAATAGTATATATGCATACACCATGTCGTACCAGACAATATATAATAAAAAAGAACAGGAATGCAATGTCTTTTAAAGACTCGATTTTACCTATTTTCGCTTCGGCTGTTTTTTTCCACAATTCGTAATGTCAGGCAATAAAACCTCTGCCGATCCACTCAGATATGTTTTTTCTTCAATCCAGTCGTTTTGATTTGCATAAATTATACTCCCACAAAACGATACCATAGCCAATTGTTTCCAATATTTACATTATTTTCGACCATTTTAATTCTGTCCCCGAAAGACCGTAAATCCAGATACCCGAATTTGACTTAGCTACCACCAACCAAAAATTATAGAAGTTTCTTTCATTTCTATTAAAGCCTTTTTAAGTTCCTGTTGTTTTAGTTTTGTTTAATTTATTAGACTAACAGTGCGCTTGTAACACAATGAAATTTTGCATGCTACTGGAAAACCTAGCTCATTACATGAACTTTTGAAAGACTTATTGCTTGTTTGGAACCATCATCCAACGTGTTGCCAAAACAAGTCTGCTGGACGTTGTTACAGTCCTGGAGTGCCTGGAGTGCCTGGAGCACTTTAATAATAAAATAAAATAAAACCAAGTACGAACAATCCAAACCATTAGACAAAATTCGAAGTCCTAAAAACGGTATAGGCAAAAATGTGTAATATCGCAAAATAGTGTAATCAGCATATGGACTGTTCACCGTGTACAAAATACACGACGAACAGTGGTAACAGGTGTTCTTGGAAGAGTAAGCTTACCCTGTCTGGAGCTTCTTACTACGGGCACCATTGAAAGGCCCACTAATCATTTCAATGTATCAGTCCAAGCGTGTACTGTAGGGACTGAGAGAATGCCTCATCTAGGTGATCATACAGAATGCTTCATCTCGTCCGTAAGGTGATCGACTTCATTCTGGTGATGGAACTGCATCTCCTTCTCGGTGTAGTTAATCGTCTGTAGGATAACCTGGATGCAATGCACTAAACTCCCGCCGCACTTGTTACGGCAACAATTTGGATGAGCTAGTAGTTCTAGTGACGAGCAAATGTTCATGCTGTTTAACCATATCCATCAGTTTCTGGAGAGACGAACACCTGAACTGGACTAAATCTTGATACCGGACTTTCCAAGAGCAGAACACCAGTCCGGGAGCTTAGTCAATATAGTGAACAGTTATCACTTGGAATTAAAGGCACTTTGAGAGACTGGGGGCTTCAAGCAAGACACGAAGACGCTAGAGTATGCAGCGAAACTACTTGCATGCATAATTGTTTATTGCCCTCGCCATATTTGATATAAAGATGTTAACGAATATGATTGAGTGACTTTTTGCGAGTGGCGTCAGAATTGTTCAAATTTATCGCATTAATGACTTAATATAACTACAGTTGAAAAAAGAATTATCATTCAACATGATTTGCTCTGATCATCTCATGTTTCTCGAATGCGACAGCGATGGTTAATTGGGTAACATGCTGGCTTGCTAGTCTGAAGGTCGGGTGCTCGAGGACCTAACAAGGACATTGACGGGTATGTAAAAGATCAGTTTGAATTCGACATAAGAATTGGCAATAGTGGCACTGTCTGGGCAAAATTTCCCTAATAACACACAGTATAGCGTATTCCAGTCTTTATTAACTGAGTCAGAACAGAACTGTAGGACGTTAAACCCAATTTCATTTCATTCATTCCGATTGCGACACAAATATCGCGAGTGTTTCATGTGCTAGCCTTGTAAAAAAATGGTTATTGGCACACCATGGAAAAAGCCATAGTATTAATCTACAAGACTCTTTCTACAACTATTTGCTAAAACACTTAGCACTCAAGAAAACAATATAATTTCAAAATTTTAAAAGTTTTAGAAAATATATTTTCATACATCTGTTAAGCCTCTGGTATAATGATGGGAGGAGGACTATAATTATTTAGGAGCCTGTGAATAGGACTGTGGTGTGGCTTGCCAATATTTACAATTTATCAATTATACCCCACTTACTTATGGTATTTATGTAATTTTCCTTAGTTAACATTAAGTGTTCTTGTACCTTTCCTAGGGAATATATGTGTGTGTGTGCGTGTGTGAGTCTGTCAATGGAAGAGTATAGGACTATATTTTACTTTTACTTAAGATATGCTAGTCGTGTTATTTCGTGTGTATTTTAATACCAATATCATATAATTTACTTAAATATGGCTTAATTATTAATCCCCATGTAGTTCATCTGGAGTTACTACTTCTCTCATATAACATGTATGGTTTCCCTTTTGTTTGTTTTTAATGTAATTTTACCCTATTATCAGTCCTTACTATTCCCTTGATGTGCCCTCAACTACCCAATCAAAGTATGTATGGTTTCTCATTTGTCATGATTGGTTGTCCAATTAAATTATTTACCACTATAATTACAATTATCACTGGTCTCACTAATCCTTCATATGTACATTGCCTTTGTTAATGTGTTCTTTTCACTCCTTTGATCTTGTTGTTGTCATGCATGGTTTCTTAATTGTTGTTATTGCTTGCCTATATATAATTGCTCTACACATTTGTTACTGTGGGTAATTAGTACTCGTACTGATAACACCTAATGCTCCAGAGCTCCTAAGCTATTGTCTAAATTTATCCTGAGATAAAGTAGCCTAGCAAAGACTCAAGAAAGACTCTCCAATTGACTTATAAGACTCTACAAGAATCTTCAGTCCCAAGGTTGTCTTTCTATTATTTAATTCTTATACCTAAATAAGGTATAAGTTTACTTTGTTTTTTTTAAAGTTTTTTTTGCTTAAACCTTTTTCTTTTATTTTTTGACAGCTCTTTTTGGTTATTCTGTTTTATTTTCTACTTATTTTAATTTACATACTGTTTGCTCAGTTGAGATTATTTTACTTCGTTTTCTATCTTTTTTTTTTTAGTTCTAGTTTATTTGAGCTTATTTTTTCCTTTTTTTCATTTTTTACTTTCTTTTCTAGTTCTAGTTTATTTGAGTTTATTTTTTACTTTTTTTATAGATTATTTTACTTGGTATTTTATCTTTTTTTCTAGTTCTACTTTTCTAGTTTATTTGAGTTTATTTTTTTATTTTATTTTTTTCATTTTTTACTTTCTTTATAGGAATTCCTTTTTATATATATATATACTTTTTGTTTATTCTATATCATTTTTCTTATTTTTTGCTCTTATTTAAACTTATTTTTATTTTTATTCTTGCTTGGTTAAATTATCGTTGTAAAGGTTTCAGTTCTAATTCTTTGTTAGGCAATCAGTGTCCAAGCGATCAGAGATTAGCTCAAGCGATTGAACTACGCCCAGATCAAAGGCGATATAAACAAAGGCTTAATCACCTTTGTTGAGTTAACGATCTCACGGCTGCTCTGTCTATTGACTTATACAAACATTAGGAACCTATAGTTAATTAGTATAATCAAATTTAATTAACTAGTGGATCTGTGTGGAAAGGGTCAGTAGCGTAATCAGGTGATCAATCCAAAACAATTACAACTGCATCTAGTATTGACTTATACAAACATTAATATCCTATAGTCAATTAGTATAACCAAAACTGATTAACTAGTGGATCTGTGTGGAAGAGGTCATAATCATCACTCTACTCTAGTACCAACTAGAATCATCTCTTGTTGATCCTTCTTTTTAATTTAGACTTTTTCGAAGCAGGAAAAGGGAAATGGAGTCCGTGGCTGAACTCAACATGTCGATGGTTGAGGCTTTTAATAGCAGTCCGGCACCATCGACCTTTCCGGTGACCAAAAAGAGGGAGGAGCAAGCCTTTGTCGTTCAGGTGAAGCCCGCCGAAGGCAAGTCCTTCGCAGGGATCAAGCTAACGGCGATAGGGAAGGAGATAAAGAAGAACTGGGGTATTATAGATATCCCAGACATCAGAGTAACTGTCCCCGGTCATGTCCGACTGGCTTTTAAATCACAGGAGGACATGGACAGGGCAGTGAACCAGGTATCCCTTCTCGGCATAGAAGTGAGGGTATCCCAGCCGTCAACCTTGTTAACTGAAAAGGTGGTGGTACACGGGATTCCCTCCGAATATGACGGAGAAGAGATCCTGGAAGATTTAAGAGACAGAGGATATGCGGTCAAGGAGGTATACCGGTTTAAGGTTGCTGAAGGTAAAAGCCAGGGAAGTGTCGCCCTGACTTTTAACAATAAAGCACCGGAAATATTAAAAGTAGTATATTTATCCAGAAGGACCCACGCCTACATCAACCGGGTAAGGCAATGTTCCAACTGTCAAAAACTGGGCCACACAGTCAAGTACTGCAAGGGAAAGACTGTGTGTGCCCAGTGCGGTGGGAGTCACGCGGTGGCCGAGTGCAGGGCGGGCATGCAAATACAATGCTCGAACTGCAAGGGTGGTCACGCAGCGAACTCCCCCGAATGCCCCAAGATACAGAGCACCAAAGCTGCCCTAAAGATACAGGGGAAGGAGAAGGTGAGTTTCAGCGAGGCTGCACTCATTCTCAAAAAAAAGGAGCGTTCGATAAAAGATGTCAGGAATACGGCTCCGGTTAATCGTCCAAGGACGGAGCCAATTCCATCGACATCGACGCCGGAAGAACCACCAAAGGCCCCCCGATCAGAACAACTACCAACTACAAAGACCCCAAAGAAAAAGAACAACCCAAAGAAAAAGGAACAAGCAAAAATGAAAGCTGATGAGACTCACTTTATTCCTAAATTCAAAACGGAAAGTGGTTTCATGAGCTTCATGATTGAACTCCTAAAGGTGGCAGTGTCCGACGAAGACAAAACTACAAAAACGGCAAGCCTCCTAGGCAAACTCCGTGCATATATGGTAAACGCAGACACCCTAATCACCCTCGTCAACTCGATCAACACAGTTAAAAAGAGATATAGAGATGACGACGAGGAAGACGAGAAGAATGATCAAGAGGTAAATCTCGCATTACGTAGGAGGATATCTCATGTCCGCCACTACAGTACTGGAGATATTTCCAGTTGCTCGTCGATGGTAAAACCAAAGGCGAACACTGGCGGTGTTTCTAGTTGCTTGTCGGTTGCAACACCAAAGGCGAACACCAATGAGGTACCTTCTATGGAAATCGAGACACCAGTAGATCAATAGAACTCCAACATTGAGGGGCATCCATCCGGACAGTCATCATGGCGGGCCAGGTTAAAGTTTTACAACTTAATGTTAATGGACTGGCCACCAGATGTGCTGAGCTGAGAAAATACATCACACGCAACCCCAAAGATGTAATATGCCTCCAAGAAACCAAGCTACTACCAACTTTGAAAGACGTCTACATACCCGGGTACACTTGTGAGAGAAGGGACAGACCAGGAAGTACGACACGTGGCGGCGGCATTGCCATCTATATCCGTGATAACCTAAATTATATTTCTGTTTCACTGGACGTAGACGGACCTCTAGAAGCAATGGGCATAGCCATCACATTGAGCAATAATACGAATTTGACAATAGTGAATGTCTATGTACCCCCAGATGTCACGAAAAAACCAGTTGACTTCCAGTCACTTCTCGATCAACTTCCACAGGGCGAATCAGTGTTTTGCGGAGATTTCAACGCAAAACACGTTCTGTGGGGGTCGCCGAGGAATGACTGTCGGGGGACTAGCCTATGCTCAATAATAGAAGCAAACAACCTATGCATGCTGAACGATGAGAGCCCTACTTTTGTCGGAGGAAATGCCCCACCTTCGCACCTAGATCTCACGTTCTGTACGCTTGGTCTGGCAAACCGCTGCGACTGGCAAGTACACGAAGATGAAACACTTGGCAGTGACCATCTCCTGATAGAATTCTGCATTCAGGCCGAAACAACCAGGGAAGTCTATAACGGGAGACCCAATTGGATTATGAAAGAAGCTGATTGGGTTAAATTCCGTGTAGGCTGCCTTGAGTGGAAGGAAGAAGGAAGAAAAAAAAAACAAAAAAAAAAACATCGACGTGTACGCTACCAACATTACGAGCTCTATTATAGGTGCTGCTAACGACTCTATTCCAAAGACTTCTGGTGGAAAACCAAGGACTAGAAAACCATGGTGGTCACCGGAATGTCAGAAGGCAGTCAACGACAGAAGGAAGGCCCTCCGCCTACGGAAACGCCACTACAATGAAGCCAACCACCAAAATTACCTTAAGTTGAAATACGCTGCAAGAGACACCATAAAAAAGGCACAAAGTGGGCACTGGATGACATTCTGTAATGCGTTGAATAAAAACACGCAAACGGGTGCCGTCTGGAAGAAGCTGAACGCCATGAACGGGAAACGCAGATCATTCAACATACCAAACCTTGAAGATGGAGATAAGTACGTTACGAACGGCAAGGAAAATGTAGACCTACTAGCAAAAACTTTTGCTGACGCAAGCAGAGACGAAGACCAATCACCAGAGTTTCTGAAGAGGAAGGAAATCTTTTACTCGCAGCACCCTTCATTAGTAATTGAATCTAATGAAGTGGCTGAACCAATCAACCTACCCTTCTCTGAGGGAGAGTTAAATAAGGCTCTTTCCCTCAAGAAGGATAGTGCGGCTGGTGAGGACAAAGTAAAGTACTCCATGCTCAAACATCTACCAAGAAACGCCAAAACGATACTACTAAACTTCTTCAACACATCCTGGCTGTCAGGAGAGGTACCTAAAGAATGGCGAAAAGCAAACGTCATACCTCTACTGAAAGCTGGGAAAGAGAAGAACAAGGCAGAGTCATATCGACCAGTAAGTTTGACATCCACACTATGCAAAACCTTGGAAACAATGGTTAATATCCGATTACAGTTCTATCTGGAGAGCAACCGATTGATCGACGAAAATCAAAGTGGGTTCAGGAAAGGACGATCAACAATGGACCACTTGGTTAGACTACAGCAAGTCATGTCGCAGGCACTTCTCTCGGGAAACCTGTTATGTGCCGTGTTCGTAGATCTGACCAAGGCTTTCGATCTAGTTTGGTTAGACGGGCTGCTCTTCAAGTTAGGACGTATCGGTATAACGGGTATAATGTTTCGGTGGATTAAAAGCTTTCTGAGCGATAGAAGGATACAGGTGAATGTTGGTAGATTCCTGAGTGCCGAGCAAACATTAGAAAATGGCACGCCTCAGGGGTCTGTTATCAGTCCCACTCTCTTCAACATCATGATCAATGACATTCACAAATCGTCCTACCTCGATTCCAAAACTGACTTGGCTAAATTTGCCGATGACAGTACCATATGGAGAAATGGGACGAGCTTCTGTGAACTACAAAAGAATATGCAAAAAGCCTTAGACAAATTCATGACATGGGCAAACGACTGGGGATTTAAAGTCTCGGAGAAGAAAACAGTCGGCATGCTTGTGAGCAGGGATAGAGGGATAAACAGAATGACTCTGTGTATGAACGGGAAAACCATCGAGTTCAAAGACCAAACCAAGTTCCTTGGCGTAATCTTTGACCGACGGTTGACCTGGAAACCGCACATCGACTGGACTGTAGATAGATGCTCCAAAATCCTAAACTTAATGAGAAAATTAACGGGCAGTACGTGGGGCGCCAATAGAGTTACACTAATGATGGTATATCGTGCTCTAATACGTTCTGTATTAGACTACGGCTCTTTGGTCTTCATGAACTGTGCGCCAACACTCTTAAGCAAGCTTGACACCATCCAATACAAAGCTCTGTGTATTGCGGCTGGCGTAGGGCTCGGGACTAGGCGAGAGGCACTACTACAAGAAGTCGGGGAGTTGCCCCTATCCCTAAGAAGAAAAGAACTGGCGACAAGGTGAAAGATCCCCAACATTTGTCAGTCTACAAAAGACAAAATATGTAAGAGATCCCAAAAAGAAAACCTTCAGCCAGGGTATCAGTGAAACGATCAAGGAACTACGACTGGGGGAGCTCGTGATAAATAAACACGACCCTCCAGTTGTCGCCCCCTGGACGCTCCCTATACCACTGGTCAATCTAGATCTACTACAGAAAACCGACAAGAAAAATAACCCCAGTGCTGCACGTGCTTTCTCTCTAGAACATTTGGAAGACAACTGGCCGTCTGATGACTGGGACCATGTGTACACGGATGGCTCACGCAATCCTGAAAGGGGCACCAGCTCGTTTGGAATATACCTGCCAAACGGGGAACAGAGAATAAGCAGGAAACTGCCCAATAACTGTTCGGTGTACACTGCAGAGCTTGTTGCCATTCGTGATGCTATTTCATGGATCTCCCATCAAAAGACCGGAAAGTTCGTCATTCCAAGCGATTCTCTGAGCAGTCTGATTTCAATCCAAAATGACAACTCGGAATCAAGACCAGAAGTCATTTTGGAAATCAGGCAGCCTTATCAGAGGGTCCTAGAGAAGGGAAGCAAATTAGAGCTCGTGTGGATTCCATCACATGTCAACATTAAAGGAAACGAGGAGGCAGATCGACTCGCCAACGAGGGTCTCAAGGACACAGCTACACCCCGCCTCATAGACTACAGCACCACGGAAATCTACAGTATGGTCAAAAGACAGGTCAATTCAATCTGGGAATTAAATCTCGTTGAACTTGACACATACAGATTCCGACTGGATGACGAGATCTACACCAAGACAGCGACCAATCACCCTAGACGAGATATATGCAGACTCATATCGAAACTAAGGGTGAAAGAGCGGCTGCGAGACTACAAACACCAAGTCATCGTCTGTGAGTGCGGAGAAGAGTGTACCACCAACCATGTCCTGGTAGACTGCGAGGTTTACAAGGAAGAGAGACGGGACTTAGTGAGAATGATGGAGACCAATAACATACCATTCAACACTAAGAACCTACTCTTCCCTAGACCAGATCTGAAGCTACAAATCTTCGAAGAAATCCACACCCTAATGGACACAGTTGGACTATGTAAATAAGTGAAATAAGAAAGGGTCACGGCTGGATAAATTCTCCATACAACGTAGGATGGTTGAGTAAAAACGTCCTCACGAAGGAAGCCCAACCATCCTATACATTTATTTTAATTTATTCATTTTACTTTATCTTTACTTTACTTTTACTTAAATTTATTTTGTTTTTATTTATTACCTCAATTTATTTTTAATACTTATTTTTTATCTTAACTTATTCTATTTATTTTATTTTATTTGTATTTATTACCTTTAATTTAATTAACTAATAAATTTTAATTAATTCATTTTACTTTATCTTTACTTTACTTTTATTTTATTTTATTTTATTTACTTTTATTTACTTTTATTTAATTTTATTTTATTTTATTTTATTTTATTTTATTTTATTTTATTTTATTTTATTTTATTTTATTTTATTTTATTTTATTATTTTTATTTATTACCTTTAATTTAATTAACTAATAAATTTTAATTAATTCATTTTACTTTATCTTTACTTTACTTTTACTTTAATTTACTTTATTTTATTACCTTTAATTTATTTGACTACAACTTTATTATACTCTCTTTATTTATTTAATTCTATATTAGTTTAATTTACTACTAACATCTACTAAACTGGCGGGATAGTGGAGTAAGAAGGAGTCATGATCAGACGGGCTCGGCATCTAAAAACTATTCTGCCAAAACAAATACCAGTGGGATAGTGGAGGAAGGGGAGGCCACGAGAAGACATGCCTGGTACCTAAACACAAATCCCACAAAGAAGACATCTACCAATCCAGAAGAAAAGATCATCTACCAACGATGTGTTTTTATTAAATAAAGGGAAGAACTTCCCACTAAAACCTAATCCATGGCCTAAGGCCAAAATGGAAAGATTGCAAAATCATATTCTAAAAATCAGGAAGCATCTTCGGCTCTCCTATGTCTTGTCTGTGATATCACTGAAGTGGAAGCAGACGTTAAACACCAAAAAGAAGAAGAAGAAGATTTGTTACTGTACTTGCTTGAAAACGTTGAGAGAATACTCTTCTAAACGTCGCCTAAATAAATCAGTAATTGTTCTTCCATAAGTATGTGTTATAGTTTATTCCTCTGGTATAACTGCAGACTGCGGAACTAGATGTTCAAATTTGGCCTAATCATTATTTTCAAAGTGAGGATGGGCTAAAGAAATCAGGCAGTGTGCTATGAGGGATATTTTGTCTGGGTAGATGACTGTGGCCTGCTCAATGGTGCGTACATTGTTTACATAAGACGTAACTGTTAACCCTAACCCAATACAACTTCTAAAGGAAAACAATCACTGGTTATACACATTTGCACGACATTTTGACAAGTATTCCCTTATCGTTTTCATGCACAAATTTTAAAGCTTGAAAACAGTGAGAGAATACTTATGTTTGTTAATGTGCTCAATCACTCAATTTCACTCAAGTATTACATTCTACCAACGCCGGATTAACCATGGTTGAGGCCCTGGGGCCTGGAACATGTGGGGGGGGGGGCTGATCACCGACCGCGAGCGCCGAATGCGCGAAGCCCCACATCGGGGCTCTGGGGCAGAGCCGTATGTAGGATTGTATAAGTGGGGTGCAGCAGAGTGTTGGGAACGCCAATATAATGCCCCAGTTACTCAGTGTAGAACTGTGCGTGTGTGTACGTGGGTGGGGGGTCTGGAAGGCCCTCCCCCCGAAAATTTTCTAAAATTAGACAAACGCGTTTTCCAACCACTTGGAGTTACAATCAACGTCGCTCCCGAGTGTCAATTTCGGCAGCGCTATTTCTCATTTTGATGTTAAGCACACCAAAATTAGAAACACCTTATTCTCTAAACTAGAACTAGTCCGAATAAAGCGACGTGAATAGGGCGACCAGAACGAAAATCTCTAATCATGTAATTTGGTAGCGGCGCCCCCAAAGACCAACAAGGTCCTGTCAAATGTGAATAAGGGCGACCAAAACAAACCATTTATTGTCATGTGGTGGGTCAGACGCCGTTCCAGAAAGAGATGATAGGAGAGGCCCTTCCCCTATGGGAGCAGCACTCTTGTCTGGGGTCCTCCCTCGAGATATTTTGAAAAATAACGATGCAGGAAACACGTTTTTCTGCCATAGGGGTGAAATCTGAGTGGCAATTTTGTATTTTATATGGCGACAGATTTTTTGGGAGAGGCATTTGCTTCTGGTGTCCGCAACTTGGGTCCGCGCCCGATCGCCTCCACATAAGCGATATACGAAAGTTTTGATCAGATGTTTGTGCCATTAAAACCGACCGACTCATCAGTGCCTTAGGAGCAACACTATGTGATCATAATCAAGTGTTTTATTTTATAATTGAAAGGTTGTCAATATTTTGGGAGGAAGCGCCTTATTTTTCTGGTAGTTTGTGTGGAGCCGTTTAGAAGTACCTCCCCCAGAAAAAAAAATAAAATTCTGCCACAAAATTAGCGCATTCTGGTGTTATTTTAATGGACCAATCCATGCGAGTACTATGAAATGATGGCATTTCTAGAGGAGGGGGCTGGACGCAACTGAGATTTTTTGTTTGGGGTCCTAATGTTGGGGCCCTGGGGCCTGTGCCCCATGGTTAATCCAGCCCTGGTGATAAATGCGAGTGCTATGAAATGATGGAATTTCTAGAGGAGTTGGCTGGACGCAACTGAGATTTTTTGGTTGGGGGCCCCCTAATGTGGGGGGCCCTGGGGCCTGTGCCCCATGATGCCCCATGGTTTATCCGGCCCTGCATTCTACTGAAGATGATAAACGATGGGCTGTTAAACAATAAATTTATCTACAAAACTCACAGCTGTTCAGATATATACATCGAAAATATAGGACAACTGCTTAAAGCACTACATTTTTCACTTCTGATGTGCAAACCAGGCAATTTTCAGACTAACATAATTTTATTTTATTTCAGTAATTCGCTCGCACGTAGGCAGGCGTCTTGAGCTGTGTGAGAAAAATGGAGGACCAGGAGATTGGACAGGTGCCTTACTCTTTGTCACATGTGCCTTTGTAAGTATGTATTCTTGTGTGTTTTTGTAGAGTACCTTTCAGGGCAAATGATTTACAACAAACATCACATGTGAAAGGTTATTTTTATTACTATGAGTTCTCATGTGTTTTTGCAGGGTACCATTCAAAGGAAATGATTTACTACAAACATCACATTTAAAAGGTTTTTCTCCTGTATGAATTTTCAAGTGACATTGTAGACCATTAATCTCACATTTAGAAGGTTTTTCTCTGCTATGTGTTCTTGTGTGTCTGGCCATAAAGAGAAAGATTTATTACAAACATCAATTTAACAGATTTTTCTCAAGTATGAATTCTGATGTGATTCTAAAGGTCATATGTAATGAGTTTTTCTCAAGAATGAATTCTCTTGTGTTGATATAGACCACCAGTGGTTGTGAATGACTTGCCACACACATCACATTTAAAAGGTTTCTCCCCGGTATGACTTCTCATATGGTTCCGCAGGTGAATATTCTCTATAAATGATTTACTACAAACATTACATTTATATATTCTTTCTCCGGTATGGATCTTGTTGTGTCTCTTCAGATGGCTATTAGTTGTAAATGACTTACCACAAACATCACATGTATAAGGATTCTTTCCTAAATGAAATTGCATGTGAATGTAGAGAGATTCAGTGTGTGTAAATGATTTACCACAAACATCACATTTATTTAGGTTTTCTTTAATGTGAGTCCCCCTGTGTCTCTGCAGGTTGCTACTGTTTAGGAATGACTTACTACAAACATCACATCGAAATGGTTTTTCTCCAGTATGACTTCTGGTATGTGATTGTAGATTAGAATTCTGGGTAAATGTTTTACTACAAAAATTACATTTAAAGGGTTTGTCTCCTGTATGAATTTTCCTGTGCATATTTAGTCCAGAAATTTGACTGAATGATTTACTACAAACTTCACAATTATAAGGTTTTTCTCCACTATGAGTTCTCATGTGTGAGTGTAGAGTACTACATTGAGAAAATGATTTACTACAAACATCACATTTATAGCGTTTTTCTCCAGTATGAATTCTTATGTGTAACCGTAGACTACCACTCTCAGTAAATGATTTACTACAAACATCACATTTAAAAGGTTTTTCTCCAGTATGAGTTTTCATGTGCCTCTGAAGGGTACCACTATCAGTAAATGATTTACTACAAACATCACATTTATAAGGTTTTTCTCCTGTATGAGTTCTCATGTGTTTCTTTTGATTACTACAATGAGTGAATAATTTACTACAAACATTGCATTCGTAAAGTTTTTCTCCTGTATGAATTCTCATGTGTAACTGTAGGTTTCTATCACGTGTGAATGATTTACTACAAACATTGCATTTGTAAGTTTTTTCTCCTGTATGGGTTATTGTATGTGTACAAAGTGCAGTACCTCCAGAAAAAGATTTACTACAAATATCACATTTATAAGGTTTTTCAGGTGTCTTTGTGTCTTCATGTCTTTGAAAACTTGTCTCATTTTTTTGTGAAATCAGTTCCATGTTCTCATCTTTAACATGTATTTCACAGTGTTTTTCTAAATCAATGTCAGATTTAAATTCTTCATCACATAAATTACACTGATAAACAGCTTCAATATCTTCAGTTTTCTCTTCTTTAACACGACAAAATTCACCTACATCATCAGTTTTCTCTTCTTTAACACGACAAAATTCACCTACATCATCAGTTTTCTCCTCTTTAACATGACAATATTCATCTACATTATCAGTTTTCTCATCTTTAACATGACAATATTCATCTACATCATCCATTTTCTCGTCCCTGGAATGGACTTTGTTGTGGCTTTCTAAATCATCAAGTTGTTGGAAAATCTCATCACATATTGTACACTGATGAAAAGTTATAACATCATTAGCTTCCTGTAATATATAAAAGTTATAACATCATAAATTTCCTGTAATATATAAAAGTTATAACATCATAAATTTCCTGTAATATATAAAAGTTATAACATCATTAGTTTCCCGTAATATATAAAAGTTACAACATCATTAGTTTCCTGTAATATATAAAAGTTATAACATCATTAGTTTCCTGTAATACGTAAAAGTTATAACATCATTAGTTTCTTGTAATATATAAAGGTTATAACATCAGTAGTTTCCTGTAATCTTATTCAACATGTTAGTTCTCCAACCCACAAGAAAGGTCATATTCTAGATTGGGTGATTTCAAATGTTGCTGACAGTACTTTGGAAGATGTCGCTGTGTTAGATCTACAAATCTCGGACCACTTTCTGGTGTCATGCCTTCTTAATATCCAACCACCTCCCAAACCGTTGACAGAAATCAAATTCAGAAATCTGAAACGAATGAACAGTGAGGCTTTCCGTTATGATTTAATGACATCAAACCTTTTTCTTCATCCACCGTCTACACTTGATGAATTTGCTCTCAACTATAATAGTACATTGAGGGTTCTGTTGGATAAGCATGCTCCAGTAAAAACCAAGAAGATTCCGTTCAGACCTGACACGCCATGGGTGTACACTGATGATGTGCGTTTACTTAAATCTGAAAGGCGTAGAGCTGAACGAAGATGGAGAAAATCATCTCTAGAGGTTCATCGTCAAGCATATGCAGACGCCCGAACCCGTGTTGTCAAAGAAATCAGATCAGCTAAACAAAGTTATATGAATACCAAGATAGCTGAATCATTGAAGGACTCCAATGCTCTCTATAAATTGATGTTTCGGCTTATGGGTAAGAAAGACAAAGATACAACTCTTCCTGATCTTGATGGACATCAAGCGATAGCAGAGGCTTTTTCAAATTATTTTACAGAGAAGATACATAGTATCAGAAGACAACTTGACGACATGGAATTTGTATCATCAAGTACTACCTCCGCCCCTCCCCCCTTAGTTGAATTTGCAACTCTCACTGAGGCTGATGTACTGCCCATTGTAAAAAGGTCAAAACCAACAACCTGTAAGCTTGATCCTGTTCCAACAACACTGATCTTTGATCATCTCGACCTCTTTTTACCAGTCATTACACAATTAGTTAACCTGAGTATTACTGAAGCGAGAATGCCTACAATATTCAAAACAGCTCTCGTTAAGCCCTTGCTGAAGAAACCAGGTCTTAATTCTGAGGAGTTGAAGAACTACCGCCCAGTATCAAACCTTCCCTTCATTTCCAAAGTGATAGAACGTGCAGTTTGTCTTCGTCTTTCGGAACATCTATCACTACATAAACTGTTCGAGCCTTATCAGTCTGCCTATCGCCCATTCCATTCTACAGAATCTGCTCTTCTTCGTGTGTCCAATGATATACGTACTGGTATTGACAGTGGCAATGCTGCTCTTTTGGTACTTCTTGATTTGAGCGCAGCATTTGATACCATCAACCACAATAACCTACTCTCGAGGCTGAAAGATGACTATGGACTTGCTGGTAATGCACTAAATTGGTTTGGGTCATATCTAACTGACAGAAGTCAAAGTGTTGCAGTTCACGATTGTGTCTCTGCTCCTGTTGACCTAACCTGTGGAGTTCCCCAAGGATCTGTATTGGGCCCGGTACTGTTTACCCTGTACACTAAAGACTTGGGTTCACTTATTAGTGACCACGATCTCCTTAGACATTTTTACGCTGATGACTCTCAAATAATGTCTATATTCAAGCCTACCCCGATGTCAGCTGCATCAACCATATCACAACTTTCAAAATGTTATGAACAAATTAAGTTGTGGATGACAGCAAATAAACTAAAACTTAATGATGAGAAAACTGAAGCTTTACTTCTTGGTCCTGTATCTAGACGTGATCTTTGTGGTATAACCCAGGTCCATGTTGGCAACCTGTCTATTCCGATTTCAAATAGTATAAGAAATCTTGGAGTGATGTTTGATAGTAACCTTAACATGGAAACCCATATCAACCATATATCTAAAGTGTGCTATCTCATTCTACGGAACATTGGGTGCATCAGGAAGTATCTTAATGCTGATTCTACAAAGATACTGGTGTCCTCGTTGATTCTTTCCAGAATAGATTACTGTAATAGTTTACTGGCTGGTTCTCCTACTTCTCTTGTTTCGCGACTCCAAAAGATCCAAAACACAGCAGCTAGAATAATATCTCTGGCTCCTCACTACAGTCATATAACTCCAATTCTTAAAGAACTCCATTTTCTTCCTGTTAGTTACCGAATCAAATTTAAAATTCTGTGTTTTACATTTCGATGTTTAAATGGCACTGCCCCAAAATACCTGAGTGATCTCTTACAATTATATACTCCTGCAAGGACCTTAAGATCTGAAGATAAGAAACTGCTTGTAGTGCCTAAGCCTAAAACGGTCCGTTTTGGACAAAGGACTTTTTCCTACTCCGCCCCAACTGAGTGGAATGATCTGCCACTGGAAATAAAGAACTCTCCAAATATTGCTGTGTTTAGATCCAGACTTAAAACCTTTTTGTTTAAGAAAGCATTCACTTTATGACAGTTGTGATCATTTTTGGCTGCGCTTTGAGCATGCTCATGCATGGATATTGCGCAATATAAATAGACTATTATATTATATTATAATATATAAAATTTATAACATCATTAGCTGCCTGTAATATATAAAAGTTATAACATCATTAGTTTCTTGTAATATATAAAAGTTATAAAACCATTAGATTCCTGAAATATATAAAAGTTATAACATCAGTGGTTTCCTGTAATACATACAAGTTATAACATCATTACCTTTTAACCTGCCCTGTACATTCTGATGCACGTAAACTTTCTATTTTTATCTTACCCAAAAACCTAATTTCAATACATACATTATTAAATGGAACTAATGATATTACTATCTCAAGTATGATATTTCAACAGGTTCATAGATTTCTAGACATCTCTGGAAGGTTCAATTAAAAGGTTCAATTAAAAATTTCAATTAGAATATTTATCCAATAGTTCAAAATATGTATTGGCAAACCTGAAATTGAAAGTGTAATATATGTACATAGCCATCTCTTGTTTATTTTTTTGTTATACCACTCAGTTAGATTTTATCATAATTTGGTTAGTCTTTTTGTATATATTTTCTGTTATTTAGGAGAGAGGTAATATAGGCCTAGCCTGTTCCTCAATCCTTTTCTATGAATAAAATATTGTTTATAAAAAAAACAAATCAATAGTTTTCTGTAATATATAAAAGTTATAACATCATTAGTAATATATAAAAGTTATAGCATCATTATTTCCTGTTAAAATGAGATTTACAAATCTTAATAAGAATAAATTGACCATTATGGACTTTTTAAGAAATCCAAATACAATGAAAAACCATACGACTCATCCTCTCATAATAATAATAATAATAATCGTGTCATTTTACAAGGGTAGCAAATTAGGCCTGAGGCCTTTTTCCAATTTGGCCCTTGGCACAGATCGTGTGAATGATTGTCCCAATACTTCATATACATGTAGATTCACACAAATTTGAAACAAATCTGTTAAAGGTTTTCCACAAAGGGGTTAACTTCAGAATGTAAAAGTTGCAGAGCACTCCTATTGTGAAACCAATGTTTTACACCAAATTTTAAATAATCTGTTAAAAACTCTGGTATATTTCGTATTCACAAAGTTATTTTTATAAATGACAATGGAACGCTGATAATCAATAGGGTACGTCCTTGAAATAAAACTGCACATACTATCGTGTAAAATACTGGTATATTGATAGAAAAACACACAATATGTGTATCATTATACAGCGATATTTAAGGTGGTTTATAAAATATCGGAATTCAAATTTTAATATCGCGATTTATCGAATTACCGAAAATATCGTCCAGCCCTAATTTATTCTCTGCGATATCTCAATGAAATTGGCACCAATGACCAGAGAATTGCACAAGGATTCCAAGGAGTATATTAAGGTATCATGACCTTTTAATCTGACCTTTGACCTTTTGATTTGACCTTTAACCTTTCATCTGACCTTGTTGCCCTCCAATGTCAAATTTTTTGTTTTTCCCCAATTGTTAGATAAACACACATACCGTGTGCTATTTTGAAGTGATTTGCATTAAATAAATTCAAATGATGATATTGAAGATAAAAATTTCAAATTTTGCTTTGTTTCCCAGTCAATTATGATTGGATAAGGTTTAATTTTGGAGGCAAGAAAGCTTTAGCTATCAATTAAACATGCATTATGCAAGAGTTAAATCGGAATATTGCAGATCTTTTTTTGGGCCTGAAATATTTTCTAAAATAGAGATTTATGAACAAAACAAGACCATGATTAACTCTTGATGGCACCAGATACACAAGATTTTAACTAGATCCGCCGTTTAAAAATTAAATGGGCGACATTCATAATGTGGACGTATAAAAATTAAATAAAAATTGTGACCTCACGAGGATCCACAAGCCAAAACTGTAATTTTTTCGTACAATCAGGTCCCATATTTCAGGAATTTACAGACCAATATGCACAGTTATTGAAAATTGAAAGGATTCAAGACCTTTGTGATATAAACAATAATTTCATCAAAATTTCATCAAAATCAGACCAAAATTGAGACCTTTAGACCTTTATTTTATTTTTTTTCGGATGTTCCGACACGGAATGACCCCTAAAGCATGTTATAACCCCACCAAAAGGGTTTAATTAAAGGCGATAGAAAATGATCAAATTTGACTTTGAACAGTTTATTATCCAGATAAAGAAACAAGTCAAATATCAAAGGGTACATTGACTTCAGTTCCATCGTTATTACATAGCTTACTCACGGAGTGAACGCTTTTCACATAGAACTGGGTGTCTAAGTGGGCAAGACGCTGCTCGCTAGGTTGGAGTACGCGTTTTCAATCCCTGCATTGACCAAAAACAATCATCAAGCCTTACTGAGGTCAGTGCTGGATTAACCATATGGCAAAATAGGCACGTGCCTTAGGGCCAGCCAAACACCCAGGCCACAAAATAATGAAGTAATTTTTGATAATTGTCAGGTGGTCTGTCAGGTGGTGACAAAAATGCTTGCCTTTATTTTTAATATAAATAAATTGCACCCTTGTCCCTTTACACACACAGAAGTAATTTCATATTTTTAAAAAAAATTAATAGATTTTGCAATTGACATTTAATGTATTTCACGTAATTATAAACATGCATAGACCAACATAACGAGTGAAACATTGTCAAAAAACAAGCTGATATGACTAGGGAAGCCAAGGTGAAAATTCCGATGGCAGTTCTGTGAAAAGACAATCTCCAGCCTGGTCAGCCGTTCAGAACATCTTGGTATACTGGCACTTCTCTGCATTGAAAGTGATTTTCTTCATAAAATTGACTTTAAAAAACTAACTGAAGAATTTGCAGTCACAAAAGCACGCAAAGTCTGTAATTCAAAATCTTCCAAAATCTTCGACATCGAAAACACAAATTATTGGCAAATTTAAATCAATATTGATGATGTTAATCTACCGGGAAAAGATGAGCTTCTGATATCCGATATTTAAGATAAAATATTTTTTTTAGCATTGGTTCACGAATCGTGAACCATGATGCGCGTCAGTCCCAGTTGTAATAAGAGTCTTGAGGGACAAGGCTAGACACATTGCACCAATTCAAACAGCACAATATAGAATGGAATAACCAGACGCTAGAAATTTGAACTCGATTGAGACTGCATGGCTTATTTCGCCAATTCAAACAGCACAATATAGAATGGAATAACCAGACGCTAGAAATTTGAACTCGATTGAGACTGCATGGCTTATTTCGCCAAACATAACTGATTTGAAATTGGAGTAAAAACGGAAACCATTGAATGTAAATCAGTTTATATACATTCATATTACAGTATTATGCGTTTGGACCCACTTTTGACAATTTCTAGGTCCCAAATGTAAGCGATTTAGCGCCTTAAATTCCTTTTGTCAATGAGCCCAATGTATCTGTATTTGCAGGCCACCTATCAAAATGTGCCTTAGGGCCTTCAGAGCATTAATCCGACACTGACTGAGGTGGTCATTGGTGCAAGACGAAGAGGCAGTTGTCTTGTCGTTCAGATAGGACGAAAATACATTAGCATGCGTGTAATAAAATATCTCTTTGCAGTTGGAATTTGATATAAGAGTAGGCCACAGTGCCGCTGCCACGCCAAAATTTCCCACACAAAACACTATGGTGTAGGCATATCTTCATTAGCCCAGGGTAATCAGGTGACTAAGTGGGTAAGGCGCTGGCTCGTTAGCATTGAGGTCGGGTGTTCGACCCCTGCGTTGGCCGAGAAAGTTCATCCTGATTTTCGGGCGTGGTTTCTCCTCTTCAGTGATGCAGAACGGTAGGCCTGACAAGGGCAGCTGCCTAGTCGTTTGGGTGGGACAAAAAATGAGGTCCTGTGAACACATAGGCGTGCATGTAAAAGATCCCTTTGCAGTTGGAATGCGATATAAGAGTAGGCTGTAGTGCCGCTGCCTGGGCACAAATTTCCATCATGGCACACTTTATGGCGTATGCCTGTCTTCAATTTCATGTAGCCGAGGTTAGGAGCCAAAGAAGAGAATCTTAAACTTCATTTCATTAGCCCAGTCCATTTCAATTCATTTAAGACACAGCAGGTGGATAGCTGAATGGTTAGCGCGTGCACACTGTATCAAAAAGCCTGTCAATGAGTCAACCGGTAGAAGAAATTTTGACACGTTTAACTACGTTTGGACAAGTATTCCAGGCATTGTGAGGTTTATAGTGTTATTGTTCGTTATTATATGTGTGTCAGTTTACCAGATTGCTGGTCGTGTACATGTGCGGTTGTAACTTATAATAGTCTGTTTTGAAATAAATTTTTGTTTTGATAATTCCAATTTGTGATGAATTGATTGTTATATAGTGACTTTAGGGTCGTCATTGCAGTGCCACCTTTATAATACTAATAATAGGATATGATAGGCAGCCCCTTACAATATAAAATAAAAGACAACAGGCGATCCATTGACAGTATTATAATCCTATCAATAGCAACAGACGATAGACCTAATAGACATAGCCAGCAACTTCCTTGATGCGCACCCGTATCTGCGTGCTGGAGTGTGCTACTCAGCGATGTTGGATGCATTTGCGTTAGTAAAGGCTCCACCAAACGATAAAACATTAGTTGCATTTACGGTTCTTTGATAATCATCGTTTCCCATAAAAGTTATATATTTGTTAAAAACGAATAAAATGATGATGCATTTATTTGAAAATGACATACACAAAAAAAAGAAAATATAAAAAAAAGGGCAACGATCAAAGCGTGTTAATTAAAGCTTATTAACCGATAATCCCGATGTTATTGTAGTTTGTGCAAAGAAACCTAGTGGTTCTTTGATGGTTGAGGAAAAATGCTATGTGTCAATCATCGAGTATGGCGGCTGTGTGTTGATTGCAATTATTCTGTTTCATGAAAAAACATTAGCAGTGATCGGTCAATCAAGCTCGTTTACTATTTGATAAAAGAAAAACAATGAAGTAGGCCTTTTACTAAATATACACAAATATGTCATTGTCAAGTTCTATACTCCTTGATGAAACTTACCTTTACCAGTACCATGTTACGGACATATTAAAAATAAAAAAATATTTTATAAATTGTTGGTGTAATAAATATGTATAGATTCATCTATAAATTATTAGCTTCTTTGAATTGTGATTTTTTAATAAATAATATTTATTTAATTTAAAATCTGTATTTTATTCTTAATTGAATATTTGGTTCGAGAGGAAACATAAATATTTGCTCGAGTGGCCTTCCAACAAAAATTGATTAGTCCGAGTAGTCCTTTTTTGTTGGTCCGAGTAGTCTTTTAGGTTGGTCCGAATGGTCTTTTTATGTGGTCCGAGTTGTCTTGGTCCGAGTGGTCTTTGGTTCGAGTGGTCTGGATACCCTCATTACTATATATGGTGATAGCGGTGTTCTATATATATTATATATATATATATTTATATGTCAATACCAAGTCCCACTTGGCGTTCTTAGTCTAAGGCGTGTCCCCGTACTAACAAATTACCTATTTGAGTTCTAAACTGACGGCATAACAGCAATATATATGGTTAATTCCCGCTGGTAGCATTGGACTCCGTGGTTAGGTGTTAGTAGACCCGGGTCATCACAGGGCAAAATCACAACATTTACATTACTAACCAACGCGAGTTTGGAAAAATCCCTCCCTGAATAACAGATCAGTTGCAGAGGTTCCACTAGTGAGTCTTTGTGATACATGAAAACCCCATTCGAGAAAAAATGGCGTCTCGCTGTGCATTGTCGGAGGCCCTGAGTAAATTGAAAGGAAGCTGCCATTGCTTTGCATGGGTTTTCTCTGACCAAGTTTCAAAAAATGCTGATTTTACATTAAGCGTAAGGATGAAGGATATTTCATTATATAGAGACCTGGAAGGTTCATGCACTTAAATAATACCTGAGAAAGCGAAATCTTAAGTGTACAGGCCGCAAAAAGGAGTTAGTAGCTAAAGTGACAGGGATCAGCCAATCTATACGAAGGTACAGCTGTTTGTTTTGAAGTTTTTATTTTACCTTTATGCGATCTGTATACTTCAGAATGTGCTTTCTGTGGTATTCTTTATGTGTGTCAACCATCTGTGACCGTAAAATCGGCGTTTTCGAAAGTTGGTCAGAGAAAACCCATGCAAAGCAATGGCAGCTTTTACTCTCAATTTACTCAGGGCCTCCCACAATGCACAGCGGGACGCCATTTTTTCTCGAATGGGGTTTTTATGTATAGAGGGGCCCATTTTATCATGGATACAACCGTTGGACACTACACTAGTTTATAAGAATAATAAATTAGAAAATAAACTCACCATTGTGATGTTCTTGTCAATTGTTTACAGGTGAGGTCTACAGATATAAGTTGAATTAACAGATCAAAACAAGGTCAGTCATCCAGTAAACAAGAGGCTTCAACAAAAGGTGTATGTCGCGTGAAGAAAACTCGTTCTTTGTTATCCGTTGTCCATTTCCGGAACAATATTGCAACAGTTGTATCTTGAACGAAGATTTGGATTCATCCAAAATGAAATGAAATGGACGTCCTACTATTTTGCTCCAAAACTGGACCAATGAAGACGGGCATACGCCATACATTACTGTGCTGTGGATGAAATGTTGACGGGCAGCGGCGCTACGGCCTACTTTTGTATCGAATTCAAACTACCAATGGGATCTTTTACGTGCGCGCCAATTTGTATCCCTGACAATGTATAAAATTCTCGCCAGACAATTGTGAACCAGTTCCTAACAAACGTTAAGGATATGGTCGTGGGGTCCCGAAATACCTATCGTATACGCACAAGAGTTAACGGGTCTAAGGTTAGGTAGTATTGCTTTAAAGTAGCTATGGTAATATAGCTTTAAAATAACTATGGTCACTTTAAAGTAGCTCTTGGTTTAGGGTTCGATAGGGGGGATAGCATCTTGGAATTTACCAATCCCAGTTCCAATGAAAAACTAATTGCTCAGTTAGTGAGATGTTAACTTCCTGTTCTTTTGATTTACATTTGACGTTTGTGAGTTGTTCGCGTTAGATAAATTCGTGGCCATATTCATTATACAACCCGTATCTGTTCTCTACCGGAAATGAATTTGGGGTGAAAGACACGGTTTGCTTTCGTTGGTTCTCTTATTGGTTGAAGAAGATTTATTTCCTCCGTATCAAAGAAGATTTTGAAGTTCACCAAAAAACAGCGTACAAGACAATCGATCATTTACTGTAGCAGAACTTTACAAACAAAATAATGGTGAGTATTACTCTTACTATTCAAGCAACATGACTGTGAACATACGCATTACCTTAAAGTAGGCACTTGGACATTTTTTTCAACTTGATTAAATAAGGTTCTAAATGCCATGGCTGGGTAGAGCTTGGAATTACCTTCAAAATGGCATATTATTTGTCGCATTTGGTTTACCTTTGTCCGAGCTAAAGCATTTTGAAGCGTCTAATTAACGGCAATAGAAACCCGTTAAGACACGGGAAAAATTGTGATGCTAAAAATACTGATCACGTGACCTATGTCGTCATCGGCGACTGCTCGCCTCAAATCAAAATGACATCTTTCTAAGCTTATAGGCTAACAAAAATCATCATTTAATGTCTCAATTCATAAACTAAATAAATAATCTTCCACAAACAATTATTATTTTGAGGAAATAATGGACAGTATAGGATATTTTCGAGCTTGAAGCGTGGATACGGGCACTTCCGGTGAGTTCAGTTTGACCGTGAAAACTAAATGGCGGAACGTGTTTTGGGATGTGTGGCATTGAATTTCCAAACAAAATGTGTGTTTTTGAGCTGTATGGAGTCTAAGGTAACTGGTCCTATATTTTCATCGATGTGCACCAATCCTATGTTGTTGTTTTGGGTACTTTTTGGGGGGAGAAATGTAAAAGGAATTTTCAAAAGCAAATATCTTGGTGAATTTTTGACCGACTTCTTGCGGAGTAAGATTGGGAGGTAGAAGAGCCTTCTGCGGTTGTAACAAGCTATTTGATTGGCTGAAAAGTAAAAATCGCTAGCCACACAACCATGCACAGTACACTGAGGGGGTATCGGTGGATTTTTCAATAACGCCTCCTCAGGGCAGTTTTTGACATCACTCTTTCGTAACTGAAATCACTTTATTTCCAAGTGCCTACATAAAGGCTTAAATTCTTAAAAAAAATTGTTGTTTTTATTGAGTGAAGGCTATATCATAATCGTATGGAATTTTTATTTTAAAGCGATTTCAAGTGTGGTTGTCATATGACAATTTGGCCGTGTGTCTATCATTGGTGAATGAATAAAAACTTTTGCAAGTTACGTAAATAGTTGGTGATAGACAGAAAACTATAAATTGTGTTATGAAGAAATGCCATGGTGCCGTATCAGCTTTTTTTGGCTACAGCATTTTCTGAAACTGGCAATAGTAGAAAGATGCTTATATTTTAGATATCGACTTATGAAACGAAGACAGTATTTTATTCAGGAATATTACGGACGTGAACTTCAAGCTGGTACCTGAATTAAATACAACTCAACTCTCGGGTCATGTTTTTATTACTAATCCATAACAAGAAAATTCCGAAACCTAAAGAGAAAACTCAGAAGAAATATGAAAGGCAGAAGAAATCTACAGATTTTAAAGTGCCGCCTACCTGCACACCCACTGTATGGATCCCTCCTTTTGAGGCCCTCCAAAGAACAAGAATCAACAAAGACACTGAAAACTCAGATAAAAAGATAAGTTCAACGACAAACCAAGATCTTGATCTACTCAACTACGATCTTGAAGTTATAGCCGCCATAGACAAATCCAGCATGAAAATAAATGCACATACACATGGCCATTTTTGTATAAAAGACCCGATAAATAACGACAATGTCCTGTGTATTATTGAGATGTGAGGTATTGCCTAGGGGTGTGACGATTAGTTGGTTTAGTCAGAGTCGGATCGGTTTTACCTACAAACCGGTTCAAGTTTCGGGAAATCGATAGTCGTCGAAAAAAAAGGTCATCATCAGTAATAAGATAAAAACCCATCCAGCAATAATAATAATACTGTACCAACAACTACTCCAGGTTAGGCAAACTCAGACCTGTCAACCCTACCGCATTAAGCGGTAAACTGCCGCTAAATTGACTCACATACCGCACTACTGCGTGGTTACAGATTCCTACCGCATTTCAAAACAAAGGGGTCTTTATTTTCCCGCCAAAACTATTGAACCGTGCAATGAATCTTTCCATTAGTAGCCATTACTAAAACAAAGAAAGGTTGTGACCTTTGGTTGTCGTTGATTGAGGGTTATTGTTAAGGTGTAATAGCTAATGGATTTGTTATCAAAATAGTTATCAACACAGTTTAGGCTTAATTAAGCAGATATAATTACTGACATGTGTTTCAACATTCCTTAAAATGCATGTTAAATAACATAAACAATAGCGACCTATTAACGGCAACAATAGCCGACATTTTCATGTTCGCTAATTTATAATTGGATTTTCTTCATAATATTGATAAAACAACAACAAATACTATATAAAATGGATATATTTCGAATCAATCATTACTTGGAACTGTTTGCAAGATGGCAAAACGTCTCGCTGATTGTGAATTACCAGGAACGCCTTCGAAGAAGAAAAATATTACAACAGATTTTCCCAATCTTGAAGAAAAGATTTTTCCGTACATTGTCAGAGGAAAACTGGATGCGGATGCTCATTGTACATTATGCAATGCAACTTTTACAGTTTCTTCTGGTGGTCTTACCGACGTAAAGAGACACATAAAAACAGACAAGCACACCAAAATAGCGAAAGATGTATCCGCACCCGGCCAAAATATGATGATGAAATTTATAAGATCTCGAGAAGACAAACCACTGGAACAAAGACAATTAGAGCAGAAACCATATTTTCTCAAATGGTGGCAGAATATAACTTATCATTTAGTTACCGGTATGCTGATCACTTTTCTAAAGCTGTGTCATGTATGTTCCCTGACAGCGAAATTGCCAAAAATTTCAAATGTGGAAAAACAAAAACCACCATGATTGTTAAAGGTGCCCTTGCACCACACTTTATAAATGAAGTGAAGGAACTGTGTTCCAATTCATTCAGTTTATTGGTGGATGAGTCAAATGACAGAGGACATGACAAGAATATGGCTCTTCTTGTAAGATGCCTTGATTACTCACAGGAAAAGGCAGTTACTAAATTTTTGGACATGCCAGTGTGTAATTTGTCAACTTCAGAGCACCTGTCAAATGCTATTGATAAAAGTTTCAAGGTAAGTTTCCTTTTAAATTATTTCTCAATTTGTGAAATAAAAATATTAAATGTTTAAAATGTTACATGTAGGCCTATGTAATAATATTCTGGTCACAATTCTATTGCATAGAATACAGTTCAATTACTAAATGACATTTTAAACAATTTATGTAACAATAATCAGAACAAAACTACTGTTCTTAATAAACACTAATCCTTTGTTATGTAATTGATTTAGTTGGATTAATAATATTAAATTGTTTGTTTTTTCAGGGATCATGGTTTAAAGTGGGAGAATTTGGTGGCTTACTGCAGCGATAATGCTAATGTCATGATTGGAGAAAAAAATTCTGTCCTTTCCCGAATAAAGGAAAAACAACCAACAGTGGTGGACCTTGGATGCATTTGCCATTTAGCTAATTTAGTGGTTAAGGCTGCAGTATCTAAGTAAGATTTATCTGTTGATCACATGTTGATGGAGATCAATCTTCACTTCCATCTCAGGTATGGTTTAGTTAACTCAAAGCATAAAATAAATATTCATTTTACTCATTCATCAAAATTGTTTTGTTAATTGTAGTTACAGATTAAAATGTTTTGAATTTAATATCTTTCAGCTCAAAAAGAAAAGAAGAATATAAAGCTTTTCAGGAGTTCTGTGATGTAGAACCCAAAAAACTTCTAAAGCATGTACAAACAAGGTGGTTAAGCCTTGAAAGGTGCATAAGGCGTACTCTGGAACAATGGCCAGCTCTCCTCATATTTTACAAGTCATGATGACGTTGAGAAACCTGGCCGTGTCAAGACATGCTTTGAATACCTTTCAAGCAAGGAAATGAAGCTATATTTCTTATTTCTTCAATTCATTCTTACACCTTTGAATAAATTCAATACTGCATTTCAGGTAATGTTTCTATTTCTTTATCTACCCCGTGAATAAAGTGAGTTATACACTGTTGAGGCAGCACATGCTTTTGAGGCTGTTATATCAAAATTACATTTAGTTCATGGTAAACAATTGTTTTATTTGGGTTTTTTCAGGCAGATAACATAAAAATATGCTTTTTGTACACTGAAATGACTCGATTACTAAGAAAGTATCTTGGAAAATTTGTCAAAAAGGCAGAGATCATGAAGCCTGACAAATTAACTGATAATCTTTTAGTGGCATTTAGCGATTGGAGACATATCAGAACTAACACAATTATATGGGAAAACAATCACTGGTTTATTATACACAAACACGACGTTTCGATAAGTATCCTCTTATCGTTATCAAGCACAATGAATGATGAGTTCATAGCTGTAGGGATAAACACAAGAGAATTTATTTTAACTGTAGAGGGTAAAACTGTTGTGGCAAAGTTTTTTAGGTGAGTAGAACAGAGCTTATTTCAAGAATGAGTTTGAAAAATATCCTGACTGCTATGTAACAATCTTCCATTTGAAGATATTCTAACAACAACTTATTTGTTCATGTTTTAGGCAAGCCAGATTCTTTTATGAAGAATCTGCAAGAAAGATGATCACAAAATTTCCATTTGAAAATAAAATTTCAGAAAATATTGGGTGAATTTATCCTGAAACCGAGAGAAGAGAAAATTTTACAATCAATTCTGGTAAGATAAGATTTTAATTCAATTATTTTCTAGATAAGATTTTAATTCAATTATTTTCTAGATAAGATTTTAATTCAATTATTTTCTAGATAAGATTTTAATTCAATTATTTTCTAGATAAGATTTTAATTCAATTATTTTCTAGATAAGAATATAATTCAATTATTTTCTAGATAAGATTTTAATTCAATTATTTTCTAGATAAGATTTTAATTCAATTATTTTCTAGATAAGATTTTAATTCAATTATTTTCTAGATAAGATTTTAATTCAATTATTTTCTAGATAAGCAATAATTATGTATGACATTGTCTGATCTTTCCTAATTTATCTTTTCAGTCCTTGCCTGTACTAAGGCTCTTGATTTCAAATTATTAGACGAATTAACTGAAGAATATACCGATTACCAGCTTAGTACAAAGCAAGAATTGCCATCTGAAATTCTCCAACCAGATCAGTATTGGATGAAAATTAAAAAAAATTAAGTTAATGGATGGTTCCCCAAGATTTAAAAATCTGTCTGATTTAGCAGAAAAACTGCTACTGATACCCAATTCTAACGCAGAGACAGAGAGACTATTTTCTTCTATGAGAAAAATTAAAACTGAGGAGAAAACAGAATTGCATAATAGTACATTACGTGCTCTTTTCTCCTGCAAAATTAACAATGACAAAATATCGTATTAAACTGTGCTCCTAGAAAAACTGTTGAAAGATGCCAAGAGCGCAACAAAATTATATAATAATGAACATAAATAGGGTTTGTGGTTGGGTGAAGTTTTTATTTATTGTGGGTTTTTTTTCATTTATTTGTTTCTGTATATATTCAATTTAAAAACTAATATATATTTTTGTTTATATTCATTTTTAAAATTTGTTTTTAGTTGCATGTATATATCTGTATGTAATCAGTTTTTAAATTATTTTTTCAATCATTTAAATATCATTAATCAATTAAATGTTTATACTTTAAAAAAATTGCTCATGTGTTTATATATTTTTTTACTCATTCAATTTATTGATTTTTTTACTCATTCAATTTATTGATCTTTTTACTTATTCAATTTATTGATTTTTTTACTCATTCAATTTATTGATTTTTTTACTCATTTAATTTATTGATCTTTTTACTTATTCAATTTATTGAATAAAATATTTGTTTTATAAATAAATGTGTCATTTCTTAATTACCCCTGAAAGTGCGAATTTACGCGTTTTTGCAAATCTACTGCCAAATCACGGTTTCTACTGCCTTTTTGACACAACCCTACTGCTTTTCAGAAGTGCCAGCCGATTGTACTTGGCTACAGGGGAAAGCCTACTCTAATGTCCAACTTGATCCCATAGCTTTAATAACTAGTGGTTGTTGTAAATTTGACTAAGATATTATTTATTTACGTAACGACATTATAATGCTATAACTATTATCTATGGTCTAAAATAGTGATAAAATGATAATTCTAAGTACGAGCATTGCGTTAAAAACATTCTAAAAAAGATTTACAACAACTGGCAAATATAAACCGCAAGTAAAAAAAGGTTTCGATACAGTGTATCGCGGAAGGTCGTATTGCAATTGAGTATCGATGTACCGGACACATTAAACATAGAACTGTACGTAGCCATTACAGTTTTAAGCTCTGTATACAAAGGCCAGTATATTAGCGTGTATTGTAGACTATGGAAGACTAATATTTTTCAGTTAGTTTTCATTACCGGCTAAACCGAATTGGTTCAGTTTTTTAGCCATCGACTAACCTGTTCAAGTTTTGCTTAGTCGTCACACCCTTAGGTGTTGGTCGTGATTCGCTGTATATTCGAGTTCGACTTGTATGTGTGTGTGTTGTTTTTACGTCCGCTTCCACTGAGGTGGTATGGCTGACAAGGTTCGACTTCTATACGGTCTAAAAGGTCATGAAATTCGTCGATTCGACTTATACTCCACATCAACTTATAGTCTAGGGGTGGGCAAATGGAGGTCGAATTTTGGAAAGGAGTGTTTTCTAAGGCGACTTTGGCTGCTGAATCCGAATCTGGTGAAATTTTTGTTCTGTGACGTCATTTTGAGCTGGTTCCGTGGCCATTTTCAAAATGACTTTTTTTCAGTTATTACCCTCATATCAATAAAGGATGTTATTAAATCATAAATGGGAGTGCAATTTTAGAATCCACGAAACCAGCTCAAAATGACGTCACAGAACAAAAATTTCTCCAGATTCGGATTCAGCAGCCAAAATCACCTTAGAAAACACACGTTCCTAAAATTCGACCTCCATTTGCCCTCCCCTACTTATACCCCGTAAAATACGGTATATTAATATTTGATATTAAATTCTTTGTAATTTTGCTGTTCCGTAATCTATGACTGTCCTGACAATGAGAAAGGTTTTCATTGACTGAAATCGTTGTGGCAATTCGAGCCATAATGAATTCACCAAGTTCAAGTCACATGATTGACATAAGCAATCTTGCGATCTAAATCTCCCACACCAAAGTCATAACGTAAATCATAAAAATGGGGCTTTGAGTTGCAGAAAACTAATGATGTTATAACTTTATATATTACAGGAGATTAATGTATTATATATAACAAGAAACTAATGATGTTATAAATTATATATTACAGGAAACTAATGATGTTATAACTTTCCATCAGTGTGTTGTATGCAATGAGATTTTTCAACAACTTGATGATTTAGAAAAACACAGTAAAATACATGTTAATGAAGAGAAAACTGTTGATATAGATGAATATTGTCATTTTGAAGAAGGGAAAACGGAAATACATGTTAAAGATAGAATACATGTTAAAGAAGAGAAAACTGATGATGTAGATGAAAATTGTCATGTTAAAGATGAGAAAACTGATGATGTAGATGAATACTGTCATGTTAAAGAAGAGAAAACTAAAGATGATGGAATTGATAATCAGTGTAATTTGTGTGATGAAGAATTTAAATTAGAAACAAATTTGGAAAAACATTGTAAAGAAGATGTTAGTCAGCAAGTGCAAATTGGAGAAAGAGATGATGTTTGTGGTAAATCATATATTGAACAAAGTACCCTACGAAAGCCTATGATAATTCTTACAAGAGAAAAACCTTATAAATGTGAATTTTGTAGTAAATCGTTCACCAACAGTAATGATCGACTGAAACACACAAGAATTCATACCGGAGAGATTCCTCTTCAATGTGATGTTTGTAGTAAATCATTCACTAGAAATAGTAGTCTACAGTCACACATGAGACTTCATACTGGAGAAAAGCCTTTTAAGTGTGATATTTGTAGTAAATTTTTTAATCAGAAAGGGCATCTAAAGAGCCATGTGAGAAATCATACTGGAGAGAGACCTTATAAATGTGTTGTTTGTAGTAAATCATATATTGATCAAAGTACCCTAGGCAGGCACATGAAACTTCATACTGGAGAAAAACCATATAAATGTGATGTTTGTGGTGAATCATTTAGTCAGACTTGTAATCTGCAGCACCACATAAGAACTCATACCGGAGAAAAACCTTATCAATGTGATGTTTGTAGTAAATCATTCACTAGAAATAGTACTCTACTGTCACACAAGAGAATTCATAGTGGAGAAAAACATTACAAGTGTGATATTTGTAGTAAATTATTTAGTCAGAAAGTACATCTACAGACCCATGCGAGAAATCATACTGGAGAGAGACCTTATAAATGTGATGTTTGTAGTAAATCATATATTGATCAAAGTACCCTATGCAAGCACATGAGACTTCATACTGGAGAAAAACCATATAAATGTGATGTTTGTAGTCAATCATTTAGTCAGTCTTGTAATCTGCTGAACCACATAAGAACTCATAACGGAGAAAAATCTTATCAATGTGATGTTTGTAGTAAATTATTTACTTATCAAAGTACCCTACGAAAGCATATGAGAACTCATACTGGAGAAAAACCTTATAAATGTGATGTTTGTAGGAAGTCATTTAGTCAGAATGTCGGTCTACACAGCCACATGAGAAGTCATACTGGAGAAAAACCTTATGAATGTGATGTTTGTAGTAAATCATTTACTCAGAAATATAATCTAAAAAACCATATTAGACTTCATACTGGAGAAAAACCTTATAAATGTGATTTTTGTGATGAATCATTTAGTCAGACTCGTAATCTGCAGAAACACATGAGAACTCATACCGGAGAAAAACCATATTAATGTGATGTTTGTAGTCAATCATTTAGTCAGAAACTACAGCTGCAGAACCACAAGAGAACTCATACTGGAGAAAAACCTTATGAATGTGATGTTTGTAGTAAAGCATTCTCTTCTAGTGGTACTCTACAGAACCACATGAAAACTCATACTGAAGAAAAACCTTATAAATGTGATGTTTGCAGTAAATCATTCACCGGTTGTGGTAATCTACAGTTACACATGATTATTCATACTGGAGAAAATATTTTAGTTATGTTTTTGATAAATCATTTAGTCAGTATAGTTATCTAGGGTAGTATGACGCACATGTTTTTACTGTATAAACTGACCTATTATAACACGTGTTGTCACCCGGCTCAATACAGCTTTTATGAGAAAAGTTCAGTCGCAGGTTCGCTCGTGCAATGTAGGCAGACAATCATGTGACTATATTCATTTACTTAATTAAAACTTGGCTAAATTCTAATTTAGTTGAGTGTAATTAATGACTAGTCCCGAATGACCTGGTTTGTGTCGAGTGGACGTTAAACCCCATTTCTCTCTCTCGTAATTAATGACGTTTATATTCTAACGGTTTTCGGTTCAGCTCATGTAGTTTCATTCTTTTTCTGTCTTTTAATCCCACTGTGAAATTTTTTTTTTTTAAAACCCTGTGGTTGGTTGGCGCCTTTTTTAGTTAAGAAGTTAAGTTGTTGCTAGCTCTAAATACACACGAAAAAATTGATACTGGAAATTAATCGAGCGAAATGTAATTCTGCAGTCTTGATTAACCAGACTTGTCTGATTAAAATAAAATTACATTACAGGTCAGAGCATTCGAATTCTAATTTTCTAGGGCGTGTGACGTTTGCTGTTTTGTAGGTGTATTTTTTAATATATTGTCTGTAATAATTATTGGAAACCTAATAGGATTATTAAAAAGGATATTTAACGTCTTACAATATGTTTTGGCTATGGTCTAGTGTTCTAAAAAATCAGACGAAAAAATGTAACTGATAGTTTGAGTTTTTAGTTTTATTTCTCTCTTTCTGTCTCTTGTGTTCAAAAACTAAAGATTGTGCATGGGTAGATTCGTTAAATTCAATCATTATTTGAACTATTCCAAAAAAAACAAAAAATTCCAAATTAATTATCTGTTCAAGAGTAAAGTTTTAAATTTTAATATTAATATAACCGAGAACCATAACTCGTTTTGTCTCTAAGAACTAAGTCCCTTGAGAATGGGAGCTGAACATTTTTTATACGCCCACATTTAACGAGCCTTCTCAACACTTACGATATGCACTCTGTAGACTATCATGAAGGTTGTGTGTCAATATGTTCAATCAGTTGTCTGGCTATACATTTTTCAAACATTTTGGAGATAAAACTCAAGTTTGATACAGGATGGTAAATTTTGTAGCTTATTTCTATCTAAACTTGATTTTTTAATAAAATGGAATGACATTATCAACTTTAAAACCATTGGGTACTTTTCTTTCTTGGATACAAGAATTTATGATATCAATAATCACAGGTAAGAATTAATTAAGGTTTTCTTTTAGTAAAGATGTAAGGAGGGGATCAAGTGGGCAGGTCTAAGGGATGACGATTTAATAATATCTGACACAACAGATTCGCTAACTAAATCGAAATTGTCAATGCACACTACCGTTTGCGTCTCATATATGGGTACAAAATCACAGGAATTGTTAAATATATCAAGTTATGTTCGTATCAGTGTTATTTTTTCAGAGAAGAAGTTTGCAAACACTTCTGCTAGCAGACATTTATCGGTGCAATCAGGGAGGACAACAGTCTATGAGGAATGGTCAATCAGTTTATTAACAACACAGAAAAGTTCTTTCTGTGTGTTGGCACTATTTTTAATTTTTTCATTGTAGAAGGAAACTTTTAATTGTTCAATTATATATTTGACTTTGTTTTTCTCTTCTCGGTAAATATTTTTATGGATATGAATGGAGGTCTCACGCCACTGAGCTTTTGTTTGCCTTCAGCTATTTGATTGTTACTCCACTCGTTTCCTGGTCTAACAGTAATTGTTTTAGTGGTTAACGGAACTAGATTATCAATGATCTTTCTCGGTGTTGTATCATACGAGACAGCTTTTACATTTACATCACACAAGCCACAGATGTCGGAAAAGTTTGATGTACCAATTGTTTCACAAAAGGTATTATTGTTTAGAGATTTAAATTTACGAAACAATATTGTTTACTTGTCTAAAGGTGGCTTTTTTATTAGAATTTTAAAGGTAATAGGGAAATGGTCTGATAGTAGGGTATCTTCTACCAGTACATCATGAATATGTACCTCATCTTGGCGTGTAATGACAAAATGGTCTGTTAGTAAGGTATCTTCTACCAGTACATCATGTATATGTACCTCATCTTGGCGTGTAATGACAAAGTCAAGAAGATAACCTCTTTTATGTGTATTTTTTTTGACATGATGTTGAAGATTGTAGGTAAGCAATATCTCCTGAAAGCGATTACTGAGTGGGTCAGAACTGTTTTCGAAGTAACTATCAAAGTTGCCAAGTATCAACAGGTCGCCCTTTGACAATAATTTCAAGAAGTGATGTAAATTCCTCAAAGAAGTTGTTATTATTGGAATTCGGGGGCCTTTAAACAATTAACAGGTGCAGAGATTTATGGAAATAACACCGCTTATCAAATAAAAAAATAATGAGAAATGGGCTTTGCGTTTCTTTTTTTGTAGAGTATATATCTGTAGCAGGAAGACCGCAAGTTGGGGTTACACAGAAACAGTTGAGATAAATGAACCACACCACAATTCATAACTGGACAAAACATACATTTGATACACAAACAAAACACAGCAAAGATACAAAATGATTATTTACAAAAGTGAATTATTAAATATATTCTACTTATTACAAATAGATTCCAAATCAAGTTATAATATTAAATGATGTATATGTGCTACTAATTACAAATAGATCAAAATTCAAGTTATATTATAATAGTATAATATGCACTTAAGTAACATGATTATCTATATTTGATCAATTATACCATAAAGATACAAATACAGACATATTTTAAACATACCCTTAGACAGGTGCTTGTCAGGCAAATAATAACGGATATAATTAAATATAAAGTTGTCTTGTTTCTATTCATTAACTATTTACTAGTTTAGTAGAGTGATTCAGAGACTCAATTATTGTCCTTTATCAAAACTGACCCATTTATCTGTCTAACTGTCTCATCGAGTGTAATTTAAGTGAGCGAAATTTAGTCCCGGGCACATGAATTTGGAGGTCGCAGCAAATATACGTCACAAAATATAGCTTTTCACATGGTATTATAAAGCAAATTAAAAATACACTCATTACTTGCTTTGACTTTTGTGTTTATTTAATAGCAATCTGATTAAAACACAGATCCAATTTCGTTTCATTTTTTATAGTTCAAAATGACGTTTTTACTTATCTTTACTACACTTGGATCCGGAAGACTTGTTATTTAAATCGTGTTTTGCATGGAATGAGGGGTCAGCTTATGGTCTGTCGAATCGACCGTTTGGACCTTTTCATGTGCGAAACTGTGGGTAGACATTACCATCCAATGACGTCTTACTAACACCAGCGGATAGAAATCAAAACAAAACAAAAGTAGATTTTAAAAAGCTAATTGGTTAATCGAATGACTGAAGTTATCGGGTCAAATGTCGCATGCTTGATACCTGACATCATAGAACATGAGCTCCCACTATAACTTGTTACATCTACATGTAGTATAGGCCATTGAAAGTATAAAAGATAGGTTGCCAGGCAACGAAACATACGCCCGGAGGAAACCCACGAGGTGGAGAAGGCGCCCCTATCTCCAACGCCCCCTGGAGTAATAAAGACAAGCAATGTACTATGTTGTTCACTGGGCTGTAGTGCTGCTTTCCGGGCAACATTTCTCTCATCATTGCACACTGTTTGGTGTTTGCCTGTCTTCAATAGCCCAGTTCGGAGCAGATCTGTAGGACGTTCATGGCTCAATACCACTCTGGTTGTAACTAAATAAAATGTCCCATTATTCTGGTCATGAAATTACAATATTTCAATTAATTGGTGATACAAATTTCAAATGAAACTTTGATTTAAATATATTTTTTAAAACCCATTGAACAAGTAAAATAGAATGAAATGGATGATTTACACCACAGGTAGGACACTTAAACATCTAGTACTTAGATAAGGATATTATATATTTTCTGGAGCTTCCAAGCCAGCAAGAGTGTTATTGTCCCTTTAAACTAGGCCATCCCAAACCCCCTTATAAATTTGAAGTCAATCAGATATTACCTTCAGCCTCTAGAGCGTCCACAAGCAATTGTAGACTCTGGACGGACGGACAGACGGGTGCGATGACAAAATACGTCCACATTTCAATGTGGGCGTATAAAAATGAAAAAAAAAAATGGTTTGATGTTCTACTGTTCTGTTCTAAACTTGGCTAAGGGGCCATCCATAAAGTACGTAAAGGGGGGGGGGGTCATTGGCAAAACGTACAGGTGCGTACAGGGGGTCTGAATTTTACCCATTTTGAGCGTACGTACTTTATGGATTGCCCCTAATGAAGACATGCATATGCCATACGGTGTGCTATGAGGTAAATTTCGTCTGGGCAGCAGCGCCAAGGCTACTCTTATGTCAAATTCCAACTCCCATGGGATCTTTACATGCACACCAATGTGTACGTAGGACCTCGGTTTTTGTCCCACCAAAACGACTAGACAACTGTCCTTGTCAGGCCCTCTGTCCTGCATCTCTGACAAGGGGGAAACCACTCCGGAAAATTTGGATTAAATTTCTTCACCAATGCAGGGATCAAACACCAACAGCTCCCTAACCCATCACACTGACAAACTGGAGGATATCCACACTCAATCAGAAGCGGTTTCAAGTAAGTTGTCGTTTGTGTTTTTTAAAAACAATAAGAGAAATACATGTTAGAAATATCCTTGACAATTTATTATTAAATGAATTGAACTGGGGTTTACATTTTGAGCCACGTTACGATAGTAAATTAAGTCTTCATGTTTCAATCAAATGTTACAAATATTATTGACAATTTATAATTAAATAAAATCAACGAAGGTTTAAAACTCTACTTTGTGGCAATTTATTATAAATTGAAATCAACTGGGGTTTAACGTCATTAAAGTTCATTGTTTTAATTTTCAGCTAACACTCAATAGCATCGGTTTACATCAGACTTAGTAACACAAACTCTTCTGGGCAGAATTTACTAATTTTAAACACAATTTTATATACAAATTTACACTATATAGGAAAATAATTTTTATCACAATATACTCCCCAAAAATTGTTTTTCTTCTTAGAAATAAAAGAAGGTGACAGTTCTTATTAATTTAAAAATAGATAATGAAAAGGGAATATGTTAAAAATGTCAGTCAAATTACTTCATTCTGAGCTAAGTTAGGACTGCTTGGAGAATAGTGCTGCTGTCTTTATTGTCATTGCTACCGTTGTTACGATGGTAAACAAAGTCTCGATTATCCATTTTTCAATTAAATCATTTTAAAATTGGTTGAAAATCAAAAGCACCCAACAGCCTTCAGATTTGATCTAACTAATAATTTAAGACCTAAATAAAGACTTGGAAGGCAGATTAAGACCTAAATAAAGACTTTGAAGGCAGATTAAGCCCTTGAATAATAATAATATCAGAGGAGAAACTACATGTAACATGTTTAATTTCCCCTTCTGTAGATTATAATTCGGTGTAAAAAATAAATCACAAAAAATTAAATGATTTTTTACCAGCATACTCAAGAGGTCCATTTTAACGAAACGATTATCAACAAAGATCACATGTAAGAGGTTTTTCTTTAGTATGAGTTCTCATGTGCTTCTGTAGACGACTATTATTAGAAAAAGACTTGCTACAAACAAGACAAGCATAATTTTTTACACTAGTGTGAGTCCTCATATGCTGCCCTATATTATCTTTGAACGATTTACCACAAACATCACATGTGTATTGTTTTTCATCCGAATGAACTTTGTGGTGTCTCTGAAGGTCTCCCTTCCGATAAAATGATTTACTACAAATGTCACATGAAAAAGGTTTCTCTGCAGTATGAATTCTGTTGTGTATTTGTAAATTAGAAGACTGACTATATGATTTACCACAAACATCACATTTATATGGTTTTTCTTTCGTATGAGATCGCATGTGTCTGCGTAGATCACAATTAACCCTAAATAATTTACCACAAACATCACATTTATAGGGTTTATCGCCAGTATGAGTTCTCCTGTGAAGCTTGAGGTAATGGCCGCAAATGAATGATTTACCACAAACATTACATTTATAGGGTTTATCACCAGTATGAGTTCTTGTGTGAAGATTGAGGTAATTTTTGCTAGAGAACGAATTACCACAAACATCACATTTATAGGGTTTATCGCCAGTATGAATTCTCATGTGCACTTTAAGGTAATTTTTGTAACTAAATGATTTACCACAAACATCACATGTAAAAGGTTTATCGCCAGTATGAATTCTCATGTGTAATTTCAGGTAATATTTGCAAGTGAATGATTTACCACAAACATCACATGTATAAGGTTTATCGCCAGTATGACTTCTCATGTGAATTTTAAGGTAATTTTTGAAACTAAATGATTTTCCACAAACATCACATTTAGAACATTTCGCTGAGCATAATTGATCGTTTATTTCTGTTTCTATATTCACATTTTTCGGTAAAACAGACTTCTGTTCGTCAATGTGTATGTCACAGTGTTTTTCTAAATCAGATTCTGATGTAAATTCTACATCACACAAATTACACTGATAAACAGTTTCAATATCATGAGTTTTCTCTTCTTTAACATGGCAATATCCATCTACATCATTAGCTTTCTCTTCACAAAAATGAACAGGACAATATTCATCGATGTCATCAGTTTTCTCCTTTTTAACATGACAATATTTATTAACTTCATGAGTTTTCTCTTCTTTAACATAACAATATTCAACTACATCATCAGTTTTCTTTTCTTTTATGTGCATTTTATTGTATTGTTCAACTTCATTAGTTTCCTGTAATAAATAAAAACTATTAAGTCTATTTTTCACTACACATTAAATGCAACATAAACGTTTATTTAAAGACAATTAATAGAAAGAATTACAGAAATAAAATTGAACAATGTGTTTATCCTGAAATGACCAAGTTTGTGTCGTGTGGACGTTAAACTCTCTCTGAATTCCTAACCCTAACCCTCTCTCTGAATATTTTAGTAACATAGCTAAAACAAATTACAGAAATAAAATTGAACCATGTGTTGGTCCTGAAATGACTAAGTTTGTGTCGCGTGGACGTTAAAATCTCTCTGAATTCCTAACCCTAACCCTCTCTCTGAATATTTTAGTAACATAGCTAAAACAAATTACAGAAATAAAATTGAACCCTGTGTTAGTCCCGAAATGACCTTTGTGTCAAGTGAACGTTAAACCCCATGTCTCTCGCTCTCTATTTGACCAGTGAGGCGATGTTGAATTGACAATATTTTAATCACAAAAAATTCATTCGTCAGAACTTTGACTTGGATGTCACATTCAAAAAGAATTATCGTCATTGCTGAATTGGCAAATATCTAGGCGGTCCGTCACTAAAATATCAAACATAGGTTGCCAGGCAACGAAACATACGCCCACAACAGCTAAATCGTCCGGCAGTCAACAAGAGTTGTCGCATATTTTACTTTTTTCGGTAATGAAACATATAATATACTAAAATCTGATTAAAAGTAACAACTCATTATGTAATTATCAGAAAATCATTGGAATTTGTTTCGCTTTGATAAAGTTCTCCTCCATGCTGTTCAAGTTATCTAAATTCATTGAAACTCAATATTCTTGTTCGTCTTATGACCTTCAAGATTGTGTATAAATTTAAAGTCAATCGGATATTAACTTTAGCCTCTAGAGCGTCCACAAAATTTTGAAAGTGATCAAGGGCCATAACTCAGTCAGTAATTATCGGAAACGCTGAAAATCAATAGGCCTCTTCATCTCATGACTTTAAACACTGTGTATAAATTTAAAGTCAATCGGATATGAACTTTGGCCCCTAGAGCTTGCTTGTGGACGCCGGACCGCCGGCCGGACGGCTGGGGGGGGGGGCGGCAATATACGACCACATTTCAATGTGGGCGTATAAAAATTATCAACTCTTTTTTTATTGCTATTCAAGTTTATTGCTATCCAAGTCTAAATAGTAAACAAGCAAGATAGCAATGATTGTGGGAAAAGTAGAAAGGTTGGTAAAATAAAAAGTTTTTAAGTCTATGCAACCATGTGAACTGGTAGAAGTGTGTCAGGTTATAATTCTTATTCCTTTTAGGTTATGTGACCTAAGCTTGAAATCTGCCAGCCAGCACACTTCAATCTACAATTCTAAATTACAATTTTATTTAATTGTATTACTAGCAATTGTATTGTAATAGTTTAATATTAATCTGTAAAGATTTAGGCTAAAAAATTATCGAAATATACGCAAAATTACCACTTATTTACATGAGATGGTCGGGGATTTTCCATTGCTACAGCTCACTTCATTGGTGAATCCTCACCTTAGTTTCCGGTGGATTTTTATATGGGAACCAATCAGACAATAGATGACATTTTTATATGGGAACCAATCAAGACAATAGATGACATTTTTGTGCATGATACCTCAAGATCCGACAATTACAGCCATAGAAGACATGATTTATCTATTTTGATGACTGAAATTTGCTAAATTTTGACTAAGACTAAATATAGCTTATTTGTTTTCTGGTTTCATCGAGATTATAAATATTTGACATATTATCATTCAAATTATTACAATTTTAATATTCAATGCTGACCATAACATGAAAATTTCAATTTTTAAACTGGTACTAGCGATTCTGAAGGGAAAATACTGCTCATGACGTCACTCAAATATGACTGAAAAACACCTATTTTGGTGTCATGCCACGCATTGACTGGTATAGAGAATTTTGATTACATTATTGACGTTGATCTCGGATTTAAAAATTCCATAACTTTCCATCTCATTAGAATATTTTGATGAAATAAAAAAAATTGGTAGCATTTTTTTGTATATTTTCAAAAAAAAATTCTGCCATTTGAAACTTTGACCTAAAACCCCTAATAAAGATGGGATCTGTGTTTGCGATATTAAATATTTATTCGATTTATGGTATTGATGTACTAATCCATATAAATTTAGACAGGTAATAATTTTGATTATTTTGAGAGACTGGATAATCTAAGCTACATATCATTTGAGTTGATGTGCACAAAACTTTAGATTGTTACAGAATTTAATCTTGAATTTGAAACGTGTTTTGAATGTTGAGCCCAGGAATCCTCGTTGATTTTGTTAAAATTGATGAAGAAATGCTGAAACAACCCACTCCCTTGTCGATAACAGTAAGTTATGCCAATACTCACCATTATTTTGTGTTAACTTCTGCTAGTGAGTCAGAGAGAAATGGTGTTTAGCTGTGGGGGAAACCGGAGAAAACCCAAGAGGTTGGACATACTAGTTCTGCTAGTGAGAGAGAAAAAAAGTTTAGCTGGGGGGGGGGGGGGACTGGAGAAAACCCACGAGGTTAGACAGGCGAAGTTCTGCTAGTGTTCGCTCGCCAAATCCACGTCAATCGATAGGGTAAACAAAATACTCCTTGATGGAGCGGTCAAATCTAAACAACTCATAAACGACACTCCATTATTTTTTTCTTCAGTCAAGTTATTCTACTTGTATGTAATGTTTTCTACAGAAAGCCAAGTAAATGGTTAAACATCCGGAAATCTGGCCTTGTTGCAGTTAAACAACAAAAGAAATCGAAGCGAAGAAAATGTTTTTACGTTTCAGGGGTTCATTTCCGGTACAGCATGGATCCGGAAATGACTTTGGGAACAAAAAGCAGGCGTCTAGTTGTATATTGAATAGAGTACTGGATCTATTCAGCACAGACAACTCTTAAACGCAAGTTTATGCATTTTCTTTTTTGCTGTTGTCAGCTTCCATGAAGAAAGAAGTAGAGAACTATGTACAAAATAATTTTTTAAAAGAACCTCAAGATAACAATTTGACAATTCATTTACCCACGGCCCTACATACCCCGAAAACAAATAAAGCTGTATCTCGTGTTAAAAAATATAGGCCCCCTATTATCTACAATATTTCAAATAGTCTATAAAAAGTGAATCTAATGTCTTTTTGTTTAAGGGGTGACGATTTAACATTGGTATTAACTATTAAACAGTATAGTAGCAGGGACAAATGGTTATGATGGTTTTTCGCTTGTTCATAGCAACATGGAGAATTGGTTAATCATGATGACTTGTTGTTTGTTCATTGAATAAAACATTAGAATGCAGAAATACAATTGTTCTTCGTCATTTTTCGAAACTATTAAAATGTGGAGATATTAATGACCTATTATCTTATTTTTGAGTTATTCGGGTTGGTTAGATCTACGTCCTTTATCAATATACAACTGTTTCCATGTTGTTCAGGAAATGAACTGGAAGGGGTCACGGTGTAGTGTGTCAGCTGAATATAAAACTGTAAACATTAAGACAACATACAACCATCTCCATTAACACTTGATGGTTGTAACATCATAATGGTATGTGGTGTTTATTTAAACAAAATGAAATGGAGTATAAAGGAGCTAAATCTCTATACTTTTGAAGCTAGAAATGGCCAAATGTTGGTCAAGTCGTCCACAACTAACAAAGAAAGTCGTCCACTTGAAAAAATCTGGTGATGTCGTCCACACTTGTTGGTGGAGTTTTCCACACGGCATTGGTTGACTTGTCCACACGACTTAGTTAAAATTCCGCGTAGAAATATGTTGGTTAAAGTCGTCCACATGATATTATGTAATGTTATTGACTAGGCACTTGGACATTTTTTTCAACTTGATTAAATAAGGTTCTTAATGCCATGGCTGGGTAGAGCTTGGAATAACCTTTAAAATGGCATCTTATTTGTCGCATTTGGTTCACCTTTGCCCGAGCTAAAGCATTTTGAAGCGTCTAATTAACGGCCAGTTTAAGCAATAGAAACCGGTTAACCCATTTTTGACGGATGCGAGACAACTCGCGCGATGTGCCTTGCATTAGCGATTCAACTCGCGGACCCATCATACTTGGCAACGGCTTCTGTGAGCAAAAGCGCAAAATCAATCAACTGATTTCTATTGTTTCTATTTCATCAATCAATGGTGATTAGGTAATAAAACTAAAACCCGCGATGAAAAGGAATGTTCCACTCAATTATCATCCAATAAAAAACATACTTTTCAACACCGGATCTTCCGGTATTTACGTCAGAGGTCAGAGGTAAAAAGTCACGCGACGATCCGCCATTTTGTCATTGTTTACAATATTTTCACGAAGAAAACAGTTATTACATCGAATGGTTATTGAATATGGATAGTAAGGTGGCAGCGATAACCCGGGGATGGCGATATATCGCGATAATTAGGTTAGACGATATCGTTATCGTCTGAAATCTCAAATATCGCCTTATCACGATATATCACGATAATTAAAAAAAATATCGCGATATCTAAATTTTAGATCATAATTAATGTAAAATTCGTTCGAAATACTCGAAAAATGGAGAAAAAATAAAATATCAACAAGTAGTGGCCATAGATACAAACAGGCTCTTTTCTATTTTGCACATTGATTGACGCTAAATACCAAACAGATAATAATTAATATACTAGATACATTAATCTATTTATACACCACAAGTTATCTCAGTTTTACATCAGTAATTATCACGATAATAATTTTTTGAAGCACAAAAATTCTAATTATCGCGATAATTTTCTCCAAACGATAATCCATGATATCGCGATAATTTTTTTTAACAATATCGTGAGATATCGCGATATTTTTTTTCAGTATCGTTGCAACCTTAAATTGGATAGTGATACGGAATCAGAATTTTTTGGATTTACTATAGCAGATATGGAGGAAAATGAAAATGTGGATGAAAATGAGTTTAGTTTTCAATTTTCGGCGCTATCGAGCGAAGAAGAAGACGAATCAAATTCTCAATCTGACGGAGAAACTGACAACAATTTCAACAATCAAAACTTGGAAATAACGGGAAAATGGAGAAGTGATTTACTAGCGATTGAGACGCCGATTTATACAGGACCCGTACCAGGCCCAGCTACAGAGATGACGGAAGAAAAGAAGTAACTCGAGTTTTTAGAGTTGATTTTCGAGCCGACCGCATATCAGCTGATTGCCGACGAACCGATATCAAGCAAGTAAAAATATTGCCGACAGAGACTCAAAATGGTACCCTGTGACTGTAGAGGAAATAAAAGTTTAGTTGGGGATTAGAATCCTGATGAGCATAATCCATCTTCCAAGAATATGCATGTATTGGTCCAAAGATCCATTTTTGGGCCAATATGAAATCTCCAAATACATGGTAAGGGACCGTTTTAACAAGATTTCTTCCTATTTGCATGTAAACGACAACGAAACAAATCCTGAAAGAGGCCACCCTGACCATGACAAGTTGCATCACACAAGACCGCTGATTGACATGGTATCCAAAAACTGCTTGAAAGAATACAATGATCATCAGAATACATCAATTGATGAGGCAATGATTGCCTTTCGCGGCAGAATTGGTTTTAGACAGTATATGCCCGCAAAACCAATCAAATATGGCATCAAAGTCTGGGTTAGAGCAGATCCATTAAATGGATATGTTAATGAATTCCAAATATATACTGGTAAAGAGCAAGAAACTGCAGAAGTCGGCCTAACAAAAAGAGTCGTGAAAGATTTGACAGGAAATATAAGAAACATGGGGATGATAGTCAATACTGACAACTTTTACACTAGCCCAGCCCTGTTCAAGGAGCTGTTAGAAGACGGGATAAAAGCACGAGGCACATGCCGCATGAATAGGAAAAACTGGCCAGCAGAGGTCACCAAAAAATCAGTGAAAAACCAAGGTGACAGTAAAATTGCCCTAGATGGCCAGATGACAGCAGGAGTGTGGAAGGACAAAAGAGTTGTGCCTTTTGTATCGACAGCCGACGACCCAACAGAAAACGTTGAAGTTCGGAGACGGCAAAAAGATGGCAGTTTGAAAGCAGTACCGTGTCCAAAAACAATTAGTGAATATAATAAATATATGGGTGGGGTTGATCGCGCCGATCAACTCTGTATGGAATACCCCACATATCCGATGTGCAGAAGATTGTGGGTGTATATATTTTATTTCTTATTAGACGTCAGCATCTCTAATGCTTTTATTTTGTATAAAGAATCGAAGAACCATAGAAATGGAAATTCAAAAGATTTGATGATATTTAGGATTAATTTAGCGAAACAACTCCTTGCAACAGCAACATCAAGAAAGCGAAAATGTTCTGTGCTTGAAGAAGTCAATTTGGATGAAAATATGGATCACTTTCCCTCAAAAATGGACATGAAAAAAAGATGTAAAAATTGCCTTCTAAACGGGAAAAGGTCTAAGTCAGTGTATAAGTGTGATGCGTGTGCCGTACGTTTGTGCGTTGTATGTTTTAGGCCATATCACAAGCGTTGAACAATTCAAGTTTGTTAGAACTCATATGATGGATTATACATCATTCTATGATTCATGTGATGCGTGTGCCGTGCATTTGTGTGTTATATGTTTTAGGCCCTATCACAAGTTGTTAGAACTCATTATTCTATGGATTATTCTGATAAAACATTCTATGGATTATTCTTATTGTATATTCATGTGTTTTTATAACTATTATAGTTCAGTGCTTTTATAACTTTCTAGATTATCAAAACACTACAGTGCTTTTATGAATTTTATTATTACTATCAAAACACTACAGTGCTTTTATAATGATCAAAACAGTGCTTTTATAACCATCAAACCAGTGCTTTTATAACCATGAAATCAATGCTTTTATAACTATGAAATCAGTGCTTTTATGACCATCAAATTTATCAAATTAATGCTTTTAAAAACTATCAATCAGTGGTCATGAAAAAATGTTATTACAATAGATTATTGTTAGGGAAAGTGTAAATATTTATAACTATCAAATCAGTGCTTTTATGACCATCAAATTTATCAAATTAATGCTTTTAAAAACTATCAAATCAGTGGTCATGAAAAAATGTTATTACAATAGATTATTGTTAGGGAAAGTGTAAATATTTATGTTGATAATGTGTGTATGAAAAAATGTTATTACAATGATTTATTGTAAGAGAAAGTGTAAATATGTATGTTGATAATGTGTGTATGAATCTGAGTAATTAATTCTAGTCTACATGTTATTTTTTTGGTATTGCTATACTATATATATTATTTTATGTTATTCTTTTTTTGTACTGTTATACTATATATATTTTTTTATATGATTATTCTTTTTTGCTACTGTAACCTGTTGATTTCTTGAATAAAATGACCTTTTTAAGCTCAACAGACAATTAAATGTGATTTTAATTGCTGTAAATCACATTTTACATGATTAAATTTCATATCATTTTATAGTGCTACATATTCTCTACATTTTTGTAATAAAGTATTTTTTTGTATAAAGAATAGTTTTTTAGTTATTTGCAATTGTGACAAGGGTATAAAGATTTACAATAATCCACTAATTAGCTTAGGAATTGGGGCCTGCTGAGTTAATGAGCTCTAGGATTAGGAGGCTAATCTCTTTAATTGGCTCTAGGGTTAAATGGGTTAAGACACGGGAAAAATTGTGATGCTAAAAATAGTGATCATGTGACTTATGTCATCATCGGCGACTGCTCATCTCAAATCTAAATGACATCCATCTAAGCTTGTAGGCTCACAAAAATCATCATTTAATGTCTCAATTCATAAACTAAATAAATAATCTTCCACAAACAATTATTATTTTGAGGAAATAATGACAGTACATGATATTTTTGAGCTTGAAGCGTGAATACAGGCACTTCCCGTGAGTTCAGTTTGACCGTAAAAAATCTAACTAGCGGAACGTGTTTAGGGATGAGCGGCATTGTATTTCCAAACAAAATGTGAGTTTTTTTAGCTTTATGGAGTCTAAGGTGACTGGGCATATATTTTCATCGATGTGCACCAATCCTATGTTGTTTTTTGGGGTACTTTTATGGGGGAAAAATGTAAAAGACATTTTCAAAAGCAAATATCTTGGTGAATTTTTGACCGACTTCCTGGGGAGTAAGATTTGGAGGTAGAAGAGCCTTCTGCAGTTGTAACAAGCTATCTGATTGGCTGAAAAGGAAAGAGAGCTAGCCGCAGTTTTTGAAGTCAATTTGTCGTACCCGGTAACTGAAATGACTTGATTTCCAAGTACCCATATTGACATAGACAGTATTCATAGTCACTATAAATAAATCACTTTATTAATATTCAATAAGAATGTCATAAATAGATAAAAACACTACACAGCCACTAAACGAATTACCCACATACATGTAGTCACGGTACACTTTTCTTCTCCAGTTCATATAATTCCCATTTTCCAACTTCTTTTTATACGCTTTTTATGCAAGTTGGTTTCACTAACAGAATTGCTCTGTAATATAACAGATCAAAGATTAAAATTGCATGAAACCTCAAAAGTAAGGAAATTAAATCAACAATTAGTTTTAAAATTAATTATGGTGCCGTAATAATATCAATCTAATTTGTCTTATCTAAAGGGGCTCCGGCGCAATTTAGTTAATTACTGGGTAAATAAAGTATGTATTCACTAATCACTTGTCGCTATATTATTTTAATTATAGTTCCGAAATAATATCAATCTAATTTGTCTTTAAATTGTGTTCGAGTCAAGTATTAGTTGTGGACGACTTAACCATTTGTTGTGGACGACTAAATCATTAGTTGTAGACGACTTAATTAACCGTCGTGGAAGACTTATCTGTGGACAACTTTGCATGTGGATGAGTTGACTGGCTCCCAAATGGACACAATGGGTAGCAACGCATATAAAAGAAAAGAAACTGATTTCAGTTGTTTCTGTTTTTACTCCAGCCTCGGTATGGTTCCACTACTGACGTCTTCTGCCTTACTCCAGCCGCAGTAGTGGTTCATCCTACAGAGTTTTTTTAGTCAAAAAAACTACAAAAAGGTTACTGGCCTTTAGCTCCCTTAATTTACACATAATATAATAAATCAATTCACATTGAAATAAAGGTGGAGCCTTACCGCATAATTATATGATTTGAAGAAACCCAACTGCTACACGAAATTTCAACTGGCAGGTGTCATGGCGGCTTGCGTAATACGACAGTACAAGAAACATTGCTATGCAAATGTAGAACGCATTACCACAAAGAAAATCTATTCGGTAACTATTTTAGTGGTTCAGTCTTTACTATTTGACATAGAATTACCAAACTGTAATGATATGTGTTGACAATTGATGGTTGGAAAGTTCGAACCTATTTGAACTTGCGTCAGAGGTCTTAGACTGTATCAATTGTAACATTAAACACAGTTTAACGTTAGAAGTCTTTTAACTAGTTTTTGTTGTAATTTCTAATTAGTTATGTTTGGCATAAGGGAAGAGTTCTTTGGCGTCTAGTTATTCTCCAATAGAGACTGAGCAGAATCTCTCAACCATAATCCAGCACCCGGATTCGAACTAAAGTTAGTGCACTTATTCCTAGCGCCAATAAAAACCCTATATGTTGGCATTTTGTGATATATTACCATAAACATACTAAAATATTGGGAAATCGGGTTTGGGTAGATTCACTGCGCACAAAATAAATTCTAAACCAGCTTTGGTGGCTCCAAGATCTTTATTTCACTAACTTGACAGGTGCATAAGGTATCAACATGCATCCTACTCTAATTCCAACATTATGTGATGCAGTATCCCCAATTGCAGTTTGCTCCCTACAGAAACTAATGAAGTTATTATATATTACATCAAACTAATGATGTTATAATTTTTATATATTACATCAAACTAATGATGTTATAACTTTTATATATTACAGGAAACTAATGATGTTATAACTTTTATATATTACAGGAAACTGTTGATGTTATAACATTTATATATTACAGGAAACTAATGATGTTAAAACTTTTATATATTACAGGAAACTAATGATGTTATAATTTTTATATATTACAGGAAACTAATGATGTTAAAACTTTTATATATTACAGGAAATTAATGGTGTTATAACTTTTCATCAGTGTACAATATGTGATGAGATTTTTCAACAACTTGATGATTTAGAAAGCCACAATAAAATACACGTTAAAGAAGAGAAAACTGATGATATAGATGAATATTGTCATGTTAAAGAAGAGAAAACTGATGATGCAGATGAATATTGTCATGTTAAAGAAGAGAAAACTGATGATGCAGATGAATATTGCCTTGTTAAAGAAGAGGAAACTAATGATATAGTTGGGTATTGGCATTATAAAGAAGAGATACCTGATGATGTAGATGGATATTGCCATGTTAAAGAAGAGGAAACTGATAATGTAGATGAATATTGTCATGTTAAAGAAGGGAAAACTGATAATGTAGATGAATATTGTCATGTTAAAGAAGAGGAAACTGAGATACAAAGTCTAGATGGACCTAAGAAATGTCAAATTTGTGGTAAATGTTTTGTTAAAAGTTATTGCTTACAAATTCATATGAGAATTCATACTGGCGAGAGAACTTGTGAATGTGATGTTTGTGGTGAATCATTTATTTATAATAGTGGTCTTCAACAACACATGAAGACACATATTCATGAAAAAACGTATCCATGTGGGTTTTGTAGTGAATTATATGTAGACGAGCGTCAACTTCAACAACACATGAAAACTCATACTGGAGACAAACCTTATAAATGTGATTTTCATAGTAAATCATTCACCAGAGATAGTAGTCTAAACAAACACATAAAAACTCATTCTGAAGAAAACTGTTGTAGTAAATCATACGTAGCAGATTGTCAACTTGAGCATCTTGAAGACAAACCATATCAATGTGAAGTCTGTAGTAAATCATTCACAAGAGATAGTAATCTAAAGCAGCACATGAAAACTCATACTGGAGAAAAACCTTATAAATGTGATGTTTGTAGTAAATCATTTACCTGGAGTTGTGAATTACAGAGACATATCAGAATTCATACTGGAGAAAAACCTTTTAAATGTTATGTTTGTGGTAAATCATTCACTCATAGGCATCACTTGAAGGAACACATCAGAATTCATACTGGAGAAAAGACTCATAAATGTGATGTTTGTAATAAATCATTTACCCAGGGTGGTACTCTACAAAAACACAAGAAAAGCCATATTTGTGGAAAACCTTATCAATGTGAGTTTTGTTATCAATCTTTTAGTCAGAATAATAATCTGCAAGCACACCTGAGAGTTCATGATGGTAAAAAGCCTTATAAATGTGATGTTTGTAGTAAATCATTTGCTCGAAATAGTAATCTACAGAGACACATGAGAAAGCATACTTGTAAAAAGCCTTATAAATGTGATGTTTGTGGTAATTCATTTGCTGAGAGTAGTAATCTACGAAGACACATGAGAAGTCATACTGGTAAAAAGCCTCATAAAATGTGATGTTTGTAGTATATCATTCACAGTGAATCATAACCTGCAGAAACACTTGAGAATTCACACTGGTGGAAACACCTTATAATTGTCATGTGGTAATCTACTAACAAACATTAATACTGTAGAAAAACCATAATAAATTGGTAATAAGGCCATCAAAAAGTTAGTATTTGACCTTTTAAATGTTATAAGATAATGTATACATTAATATGATACAAGTAGTAAATATCAAACAATTTTATATGATACATGGTGTAAACATCTGTAGGTAAAAAATAAAATGTGTTATAAATGCCTGTTAGTTAATACATGTTGTAACCATCTGTAGTTGAGATTTAATAATTACCAAATTTATATTTTGATGAGAATACGTTGTTTCCAGTTCAGTGCGAAATTTGCTCCTGGGGATTGTCACAAACGATTCTTTTTTTTATTCTTAGGACAGTTTTTGAGAGTGCTAATCTCATGTCATTTCGGACATTCGGTCTGTTCCGGTATTTAGTTTTTATCGCAACCAGCGTTGAAAATCCAGATTCACAAATGTATGTTTTAATGAACAGCATAACACTGGAAATAGCCAGCGAAAAAGTTGACAACTGAAATCTTGAAATGCAACTTCACCTCTCATAGGACTCCACAACCCTTATATGACCAGTTACTAGGAGTTTTCCGATTCAGATACTGATCCGAGAATTTGAGTCAGTTAAAACAACTGTCAATCAGTTCGGTTAGAAACTGGCTTACGTGGAAGTCCAAGTGTTGACAGAGAAAGTTTATTAATATTTTAGGGCATACTTTCCTGTTGTTAATGGTGTAGCACAGGGGAGAGAGAGAGAAATGGGGTTTAACGTCCACTCGACACAAACTAGGTCATTTTTGGACTAACGCATGTTTTTTTAATTTTTATTTCAATAATTTGCTTGCGCGTAGGGGTCTTTAGCAGTGGGAGAAAACCGGAGTGCCCTGAGGAAACCCACAAGGTTGAGAAGGCACCCCTATCTTCATGTCACATACGCTCACACTAGGGCTCGAAACCACAGCCGCAAGCCAGAGGTGACCGGCCAGCTAGAGGTCAAAGCGCGGCACTCTAAACCACTAGGCCATCCCTAACCCTCTGTTCAAATGGAACTATTAAAAATAAAAGTAGATTGTAGCACAGCCCAAATTACACTCATAACACAAGCTTGTGTGCTCCTCTTCATTAGACCAATCAGAGCAGAAAAGTAGGACATTAAACCTTATTTTTTTTAATCCATGATTGTCAATTTTTTTACAGGTGACATATGGAGACAGCTGTGTGCTTTAAAAGAAATTTTCCCTGGCCTACTATAATTTCAATTTATAAAACTTCTTCAATATTATAGACCATTTTCAACTGTGGACCCTTTTTGCTTAGACCGTTTTCAATTCTTTCTACTGTGCCATTCGAAAATCAGTGCTGTTACATCATTTGAAAGTATGTGAGTTATCAATCAGATTCTATATATTCACAAATCAGTGCTGTTGGGGTGTTTGAAAGGGAAATGAAATAAATGAAATGGGGTTTAACGTCCTACTGTTCTGTTCCTAACCTGGACCAATGAAGACAGGCATTCCCAATACAGTTTGCTATAAAGGAAATTTTGCCCAGGAAGCGGCACTATGATCTATTTCCAACTGCCATTGGATCTTTTACATGTACGCCATCCGAACGACTATAGACAGCTGTCCTTGTCAGACCGTCCGTCCTGCATCACTGAAAGGGGAAACCATGTTTGAAAGGGTGTGGGGATGTTCTAAATTCAATCACTTGAATAGGGGTGTCTTCACATGTCCACTCTTGACCACTCTTGACCACATCACAGTATTAATTTTCACTAATCTTGATTGAGTACTGTACTGACCCAGATTCCTTGATCATCATGAGCACTAAGTCTCGCACTCTCCAGCTATTATAATCGAGTTGTAAGGTTCAAAGTTTGATTAATGTCAAAATTACCTTAGAGTGTAACAAAGTGATATCATTTATAATTTAGGTGCATTGAACTCTGCTAGTTTTGACAATAGATGATTTTGACTTTCACCTCATATTAAACTGTTGTCCAGACACGATCTTATTAAATCTAATTAATTCAATATGTCAATTACAAGCTATACATGATCTGTGTACAGGATCCACACGGCTTCAAATGTTTATGCACATGCCGTGACGAGATAAAAGAAACAATTGTAGATATGACCATGTGTTCAACGGGTATATGTTGAGGAGTTCTCTGTCAGTTAGAAGCGAAGAGCCGAGAGAGAAGGAAGGCTTGTACGAGGGTAGGGACTCACCCGAGTCCAGCCGCTGCCTTGGCAGAGGGGCAGAATGGTAGATGAAATGTTATATTGTAAGACGTGTTCCTGTAGACGTTTAGTTGTAGAAGACTAGTAGATTTTATATTATGTAGATGTGTTCCTGTCGTAGCCTAGTTATTATAGTTTAAGTATCTGTATTCCAGTATTATGTTTTGCTGTTGACAATGTATTCGTGTTAGATACCTGATGTAAATAAATCCTTTATCTACAAAACTCTTATCTGTTATCACTACGATTGTGTTACAGATATTAGTTATTGGTGCTATCGACCGGGAAGACCCCTGGGTGTGTTTCCGTGATTACGAAGAAAATCCCGCGTGGCAGAAAGAAGAGGTTTTACCACTAGACATCCGATGAGTTGGTGAAAAAAGAAGAATTTTTAAACAAAACTAACAATGCAGGACTGAAACGTTTTTTTTTTGTGAAGCCGTGGGTGGCAGGCGCGGTTTCAGTGATAAGAAAATTCTTAATTCAAGGATGGAAATGAAGAAAATCAACGAGCACGGAGAAATCAAAGAAAAAAAAAACCTAAAAAAGACTTTCGGATCAATGGCGACGGAACAGAAATGGTGTGTGATTGTTGTTTTACGGTGAGTCATTTTGTTTTTAAAAGAATATAAATTATAATTGTTTGTTTTTGAGCACAGATTTTGGTTTTTTAAAATTAGTCGTAACAAAGTATTAAGAGGTTTATGTTCAAAAGTAAAATATTTTGTGATTGTTTGGCTGGAATTGAGTTAAGTTCCTTATTAGGAAATTCTTGAATAGACGGTTGAATAGATTTTTCGTCGTCCATCGCTATATTTGCGGTGAAGATATTAACTCACAAACAATCACATAATAGGCATATTCACGGTTCTATCTCCTATATTGTTTTGTGTGTGTTTTTATATACCCCGACGTAACAGAATTTTTTTTTAATGAGTTTTTGCCTCGTAAATTCGAGAGTTTTGTGTATTTGTGCCTCGTAAATTCGAGAGCGTTGTGTATTCCTATTAAGAGGAATCGGTTTTTTATACCCTCAAGGAAGAAGGGTCGCGCTTAGGTTAGAAGCGTATATATGTGGTGTTTTGTGTTGTTTAAGAAATAGAGAGATAAACCGTTGTTAATTTTGATAAAGTTCTATGAAAAATATCTTATTTAAGATTGGTAAAATGTGTTCAAATCATTCATTATCATTTAGCTCAAGTAAAAAACAATGTGACAAAATCCTATGTTAATTTTTTTTCTATATATGTACCTTTTCTATTTTATAAAATATGTGCTATATTTCTTCAAATTATATTTTGATTGTATGAATTTCCTTTTTGTAATGTTTAGAAATGACGTTTATATTGTATGTTCTTATGATATCGTGTATTACATTATCATTTATTTATTTGAAGCCAGTGTCCAACATATGAGAATGGTGTTACTAATTAATGTTAGTTTGTTATTTACTTAGTAAATATGTTATTTACTTAGTAAATAACTTGTGGGAAGGGTAGGAAATGTAACAAAGTGATATCATTTATAATTTAGGTGCATTGAACTCTGCTAGTTTTGACAATAGATGATTTTGACTTTCACCTCATATTAAACTGTTGTCCAGACACGATCTTATTAAATCTAATTAATTCAATATGTCAATTACAAGCTATACATGATCTGTGTACAGGATCCACACGGCTTCAAATGTTTATGCACATGCCGTGACGAGATAAAAGAAACAATTGTAGATATGACCATGTGTTCAACGGGTATATGTTGAGGAGTTCTCTGTCAGTTAGAAGCGAAGAGCCGAGAGAGAAGGAAGGCTTGTACGAGGGTAGGGACTCACCCGAGTCCAGCCGCTGCCTTGGCAGAGGGGCAGAATGGTAGATGAAATGTTATATTGTAAGACGTGTTCCTGTAGACGTTTAGTTGTAGAAGACTAGTAGATTTTATATTATGTAGATGTGTTCCTGTCGTAGCCTAGTTATTATAGTTTAAGTATCTGTATTCCAGTATTATGTTTTGCTGTTGACAATGTATTCGTGTTAGATACCTGATGTAAATAAATCCTTTATCTACAAAACTCTTATCTGTTATCACTACGATTGTGTTACAAGAGGTCACAATGATTGATTTGAGCATCTGTGATAAAGGGAGATAATGTAGCTATAAGTTCAATGTAGCAATGTCTATAAGTTCAGTGTAGCAATGTCTATAAGTTCGGTGAAGCAATTTCTATAATTTCAGGAATTGCAAATGAGGAAAAGGACGCTGTATATCGCGCCATAAGGAAGATCTTCGCACTCCCCTTTCTTCCGGCAGAGCACATCTCATCCGCCTTCTTAAAGATTCAAGATAAATATCCAACAACCGATCTACAAAAAGAATTATTTTCATACATACAGAGAACGTTGATGGATTCCAACCAATTAGAACCAACAACGACGTCGAGGGATGGCATCGGAGACAGAGTAAGAAATTTGAGACAACAGCAAGGAAAATCTTTAAAATATGGGAATTGTATGAATTTGTTATTTATTGAATTTGTTGATGAATTTGTTATTTATTGAAATTGTTAAATTTGCTTATGAATTTGTTATTTTTTGAATAAAATGATTTACTTTGTTGTTTATTCGCCGGGAGAAATGGTGACCACGCAGAAAAACTATACTACAGAAATTAAAAAAAATATACATTATGTGTCCTGAAAGTAAACTATGTCGTGTGGACGACTCCACCAACATATTAGGACCTACGATATCAAGAAATTATACTAAGTCGTGTGGACGAATCCATCAACGTGTACGGACGACTTAACCAGATTTTCGTGTACGACTTTGATTGTGGACGACTAAATAGATCCATGGCCATATTCATTATACAACCCGTATCCGTTCTCTACCGGAAATGAACTTCGGAAAGATGAAAGACTTGTTTTGCCATTTGTTATTTTCTCGTATATTAAAGCAGATTTAGAACCTCGCCGTATATTCAAGCAGATTTAGAGCTTCACCAAGGACGGCATATAAATAAAATAATGGCGAGTATTACTGTTACTATTCAAACAACATACATGCTGCGTAAATAAATGACGTATTGTAACTGTTGTAAAATTCCCCAGTCTCTTTCGTCTTCTAAGTAAATTTTAAACGGATTTCGTCGATTATGAACAAACTACTTAATAATTATTATTAAAAACTTACATTTGTGTTTGTAATCAACTCCCGTTAAAGGGACAATAACACTCTTGCTGGCTTGACAGGCCCAGATTTTTTTTATCCTTATTCTAACTACTGTGGTGATCTGAAGCGCATGTTCATAGCCCGATCCGCGTCCTCAGTTTAGACGAACTCATCGCGCAGGTCTCAGTCATTGTTTATTGGTCACTGGGCGAGGAAGGCTGTTTCCCTCACGGTTAGTAATTACTAATTATTAAACTTGATTGTACATATTGTTAAGAACTCTGATAATGTTATTTTCTAGCTATGTTTCATTCTTATGTATATTGTAAATGTATTTTTATAAATCCGTCCTAACACGCGCTGTCGTCAGCCCGCTATCTATTGGCTGCACGTGTTTATGATTGACAGAAGTAGTAGGTGTGTCTTGTACCACGTGCTTACGTCACGTGATTTAGGGGTATATATTACCTTGTCCTTGCCCAATTCAGTAGGTGAGAGTTGAATAGTGATTAGCGGTGGTAAGAGAGAGACCTTTTCACTAACGAGTCTGACCCCGACTTATAGGGAGCGATTTATGGAGCCCTTTTAGGAGCGATACCGAGAGTCTGACCCCGACGTATAGGGAGCGAATTATAGAGCCCGTTAACTCATTGAACCCTAGACCTAATTAGGTAACTACCCCTTAATCTCCCTGAGCCAATTAACTAGACAATAGCTTATCTCCCTGGAGCTAATTAAAGGATTATCCATTAATCTCATATACGGTAGATTATACAAAATAACACAAAAAATATCACTCCAATCAAAAAATGTTTATAATATCAAATGCAGATATAAAATCAGGCATTACAATGATATAAAATTTAATCAATAATACAAAATAACAACAGAGTTATTATTTAATTTAAAAACATAAGTAAAAAAACATTCACATTACAAGATTATAAATTTTGGCAAGTCAATAATTCTTCCTAAAATGTCTTTTTAAGTCAACAATTTGAAAAAAAATAGTTACTCCAAATATATATAATATTACTATAGGTTTAGAAGAATTATCAGTGTGGATTTAGCTATTTCAGATTTTAGTTCACAACAGATTATAAATGATTAGCACTGAGTAAAGTTCATCAATCAAGATGTCAACTCAATGGCACTGTTCTGTTTTTCACATTTGTTTACAACACTCACAATACTGTTGTTTTATTAAGTAATTACCGAAATAATAGTCTCGTGACCAATACATATTACTTCTTGGCTGCGTTGATATACCCATAAACACACGTAGAGCCAAAAATTATCAAATTTCTTCTCTCCATTTTCATATTTTTAGAATCGTCACACGTGGTACCGATTCATTTCATCAGCGATTAACGTGTATAAATTTAATCCGAAAAACAAACTAAATAAATCAAACTCGTTCTTCCCCTCTTCCAATATATTGTTGGCCCATGCTCAGGCCCTAAAAATGACCGACTGGTCACTTGATTTAATGTTGTTTACCATTAAACTCGTTATAAATACTTCGAGACGGGCCGCCATTATGCCAATTATGGTTATCGCTGGCCGTTGTTTATATCAAGATCCTCGCCTTCTTCGCTCGAAATATCGGAAAAATCACTTCCCGCGGCATTAATAATATCGATATCACCATCCAAAGTATCTTCGGGTAACAAAAATTCGAATTTTGAGTCCGTATAACTTTCCATAATGAAGATATTGTTAGAAAACGGAGCGTAAAAAAAATCGATAATACGTAAAAAAAACAATATGGCGGCCAGCGAAAAGATTTTTAGCACAAAGTTCATGACCTTATAACCCCTAAACTTTTGTTGTGACGTACGCATTTTTTGTGTTCATTCGTTAGCTAAAACTATATTTGATTGAATTAATTACTTTTAGTTTGCCAATTGGCTTTTATTTAACAATTATGGTTCGAGGAAACAATGCCTCAAGGGGACCGCGAATTTAAGTCTCTCGGGTATGACACTAATAAGCAGTGGACCGTATATTTAAGCAATCGGTATAAGAGAGGGGTTTAATTGGCCCTTATATTTAAGCAGTCGGACCCGATGAGTTAAGGAGCGTTTGAGAGAGCCCGATAAGGAGCGTTGAAGAGAGCCGATTAAGAACAGGTTTAGAGCTAACGAGTGTTAGACGTAAATCATTATTTGTGTATTGAGGAACAATAAAGAGAGTTGCTGATTGATCCGGTGTTAGTCTTTCTGAGCCAGCTGCTTGGTTGGCTACTCCCACGTTTCTTCAGTAGTGATCCCTCGACAGAATTGACGGATAGAGCCGGGCCCACTCTACCACAGTAATCTGCTCTATCCGGAGGTCCGGTTCACTACACTACTAACTGTCTGATCTATAGTAAATAATAAACAGATTTCTTCAATTATGAACAAACTATTTAACTTTGGTTATTATAAACTTACCTGTGTGTTTGAAATCAACTCCCGTTAAATAAAATCCAACTAATTAACTACATTTCTCTTGAAAAATTGAACTCGAAAAAAAAACTTGACATACGAAAATGGAGGGGAAACCCCAATGGAGGCCGGTTACACAATTTGGCGACCTATTCGGCAAGCAAGCTATTCGACCAAATAAAGTTAACATGATTTATCATCACAAGACAAAAACAAACAGTTAACATGATGTATTACAAACAAAACAGAACATGTATTATGTATACAAATACAAAATACACATAATTGATTTCCAAACCCCGCGTCAAAAAGCTGTATCGGAACGAACCACTGTATCGAAATAAAGTTCATTTTTTAATTCGGTTATACACCATATATAGAAGTTTAACTAGAAGCACAAATCATTACTTGATACAAGCTGCTGAACACAGCCTCTGTTTTACATTAATTAAACATTTTACCATTTACTGCCATCTACAAGAGAAAAGTATTTTCGGTTAACAAAATTATATACAAATATGCAAGTATACTGTTTCACCCCATGATTTACAGTACTAAAATTGAACATCGTACTACATACTGTAAAAATACCAACTTTTTAAGTACAAGCTTAAAATCTTAATACTTACAGATTGTCATCAATCTACTCCTAATGTCAATCACTTAAGACGAGATGTACACAATGTCACCAAGACTAGAAATATGTCACCAAGACTAGAAATATGTCACCAAGACTATCGTTTGCCATTCAAAGACAAACACAGTAAACAAATATTAGACATTAGACATGTCGTTTACTCCCTACTTAACTTTAGTGCCTAACAAATTCAGAATAACATCTTTCACCCAGATTAACCAGGGTTGGGTCTTTATCCTGTTTTTGACATTTTATTATCCAAGTCCGCAGCTCCCTTTCTTGACACAACCTAATATCCTATCATTTTTCAAAATGGATTCATTTTTCTGAGTTTTTATCCGGAATTAAATGGGGTAATTACTTTCGTTATTATACCAGGACCTTTCCAGGTTGCCGGACAATTTTCGACTTTTTCCCTTTTTGCGGCGGTATCCAAAATGTACATTGCATAGCCTAATTGATATTTTCTCACGTCGACCGTAAATCATAATTTTTCTCCATTCGTTCCTAATTTGTTTTTAATTTATCTCTAATGATTAATGTGCTCCGATTAACATTTATTTGAGTCTCCCGACAAAACTATCCAAGTCACCAGCGTTTAAAACGGGTGAACGAAAAATTAAATCTTCTGGAAGATTTGTTTCTCAACCTAACATTAATTTATTTTCCGTGAAACCCGTTTGCCGGTTGTGGGAGATGAACATCCCAATTGTTCTGATAACCATCTATATAACACTGTTTCTACCAGGGTACGATTGAAACGCTCGACCTGTCAGTTTGACGACGGTCGAAAAGGTGTGGTACGACCTTTATGCATTTGTAACAGTTTACACAAAGAGACATAAATTACTCTAAGTTTCGTCCCTGATCCGTAAATAACTAGAACGGACACCCGAATCGCGAGAAAAACTCATTCACCGCTGCCTTGGTGGTAATTTCTGCTGTCTGTGACGGTAATGATGGTACGCATTCAACCCACTTGGTGAATTGTTCGATCATCATCAGAATGTTCCCGTTTCCAGCCACTGTCTGTGGTAACAGACCCATAAAGAGAGAGAAATGTGGTTTAACGTCCACTCGACATAAACTAGGTTATTTCGGGACTACGGACCCATAAAATCTAAGTGGACTGATTCCATGGGAGAACCAGCATGGTATCCATTTAATTTAAAACAAGCCTTATTTGAGGTATTTTTAATCGTATTGCAAATTGCGCAGGAGACAACGTACATATAGAATTGCTGTTGGATAAGGCTTTTAGTTTGCTTAATTCCCTGATGTCCAGATGACGGGATATCATGACAAAGTCGACAAATTTCTATTTTTAATTCCTCAGGAATAACTTAATTGTATTTTATTCTCTTATCACCATGGGTCGAAAAAATGAGAACGATCAATGAGCCGAAATGCGACGATTCTTGAATCTGCCATTGTTTAATTACATTAAAACCAAAATGCATGAAAGTGAACTTAAGCCTTTCTTGACTATGAAACTGTCATTTCTATAGAGACTCATATTTGGATAACGTCAGGGTACCTGAAAATAATAATAGACCTACATGTATTCTACACGCAAAATCTTAATTTAATTCATGTGTTAAATGAACATGTGTACAGCTGCGGCGGCTTCTTTGATGATTATCAAATCAACAATCTTAATCTCCTGAAATCTTAATCTCCTGACCACAGTTAGCTGGCACTAAGGTGTTAATTAGAGTTAATCTCACCAAAGTTATAATATACAAAACAGACTACTAATATAATTAAAACACATGAGACTGCTTGTAAGATCTTGCAAAAAGAATAAGATGTGAAAATCTGGAAACAGTCTTATGACATTGGGGATTGTGTGTATATCTTGGATACCGCCCATGTCTATTACGGGTTAAAACTTGATCAGACTATCAGACCAGTGGTTAATAAGTATTCAGATCTTGCGTTTTGAGGTGCGTCTTGATCGCGCACGTCAGACTTTTGTGAACAAAAAAAAAATTTCAATTGTTTTTATTTCATTAATTAATGATGATTGGGTAATAAAAGTAAAACCCTTCATGAAAAGGAATGTTTAATTCGCTAATCACCCAATAAAAAACATACGTTTCAACAAAGAATCTTCCAGTATTTACGTAATAGGTCAGAAGTGAATTCACTCTGTGTCAATGACTTTGGCATTATTCCAATATTTTCCTCAAATTGTTACTTCGGCTACGGCTAATAATTTTACGATATAGAAAGTGAAATGGAATCCGATTTTTTTATGATTTACTGTCAGGCATATCGTGGAATATCATAATGTCGAAGAAATCAACTATTTGTTATTTTTTTCGACGTTATGAAGCGAAGAAGATTGAAATTCGAGCCCAAGTCAAGCGTGGTGCCGCCATTTTGAATACGACACGCTTCAAACAGGAGAACACAAATCTTACGGCCAATAATTCTAGACTTTGGACAACTCAATTGAATCAAAACTTTTGGAATTTAATACAAGCTATGTAGAAGAGTATTATGTTGTCGGAGATCTCAACAATATATTTTTATTTTTGACGCAATAAAGCAAAGAAGACAACAATTCCCGTCATCCAAAGAAAGGCAGAAATGTCAAAATGCCGATAGTGACCATCACTTGGGGCGATATTTCTTTTTTTAAAGTTAGATTTTTATTTACTTTGAACACTGCGGCCAACGGGAGGGACTATATTTGTGTTCTATTTTTAAAATAAATTATTAGGGGATAATTGTATAGGTTATTTAACCATTATGACAAAGAAAAGTCATTATTTTAATGGAACTTACTTTTCAATGTTATTAATAGTAATATAATTACTATTTCATACAATTGAATTTTATATCATTAGAAAGAACACGACAATCTGTACATTTTTGTAACAGAGTATTTCTATGTAAAGAAAATATTTTTTTAGTTATTTGTAATTTTGTAGAGGGTATTAGGATTAACAATAATCCACTTATTGGCTTAGGTGTAGACAGCTAATCTTTTAAATGGCTCTAGGATTAAATGGGTTAATCACATGCCCCAAAATTTTTTATGTGTGTTATCCACACGCCTGAAGATAAATAAGGTGTTTGTTATTCGCACGCCTGCCCCTGCACAAACAGCAAGGCCTGAGTATTCTTATATATATATAGCTGAATAGCTAGCTTTTCTGGTCTGTACAGGGGGTCACCCCTTGACCCATCTCCCTTCCTCGCCATCGTAGGCTGATGGTAGATGGGGCATTCCATGTCAAGTGTACACAAAATTCGGGCGATTTTGACATGACCATCACAGATTTTGATGATTTTTGGTGTGCAAGTTAACTATGATGAAAAAATGTGATGTGCAAAATTATAGCGCTTGGGGCCCCTTCAGGGACATCCCAAACATTGGACCTTTTCGGCCTACCTACCAACTTTGAAACTCTATAACTTCGTCCCTAGTAATCCTACGTACATCAAATTGGTATCAAATTGTCCAGAAAAGACAGATCTTTCTAATGACACGAAGCATGAACTCAACAGGACAAAATTCAGGCAGATATCGCTGACCTTGACCTTTGAACCCACGCCCCCAAAAAGGGGCAAACTCGATTTTGCCAATTTTTCGTGTGAACATTGCCCCACCTATAAATAGCAAACACACAAAAAATCAAAGTGGGATCTCCATGGGAACAGATTTGATTGACATGGAAGTCCATCTAGGTCGCAAAAACAGACATTGATTTTATTAGAATAAACTGTAGGTTTTTTGTGTAAGCTGACTTCTGTACACTTATTTCACTATGTTAACTTGTACATTCTGTTTTTGTTACTGGACGATCCATTTAGTTCTCATTTTTTGTTCCCTAGGGCTTTGTTTGCAGCATTAATTTCTTTTTTACTCAGAGTATAGGTCCTACCAGTAGCTGTTTTAGGGTCTACCGGAATCAGAATATCCCTGCAGTCTATAATGCACTGATCTTCCACATCCGGGAAGAAGAAACTGTTTGACGGGCCATTTGGATGAAGGAAATTGACCTTCACCTCTCGTTCAATGGGACACGATTCTAGGATGCACGCCAGCCACCATTTACTGTCCGGTGACGTAACCTGCTAGTTTCATTCTACAGGTGAAGAATGTTCAGCTGTTACGGACTCAACACGCGAAGAACTACTTGCACTAAACTCGCGTACCTCAAACGTTGTCTTTGATAAAGGTTTGAGTAAATGGGGTTTCTGCATGCCAGGAATTGTTTTTGCTAATATCGCCCTGTCTCTTAAAGGGCTAATCCCGATATTTGTTTTGGGAATAAAAATGCTTAATTTTGTGTTAAAATCCCTTAAAATATCCGAGTCAAGGGCCGAGAAACTACTTCCGTATTGTAATACGTTTTCAAACGACTTAAATCCGTCAGTCTTCATCTGGAATTTGAGACCGGTGCCCCAAGGTGTATTTTGTGGTATCTGGATAAAATCAAACATTTTTTTTTATAAAAATAATGTGTACTTGAAATTTGCCTTTCTTTATCAAGTACGGCACATGGGTTATTCACTGCATAGCCCTCTCAAATAACCGTAATCGGTTATAAGGTCATCCAACGAAACAATTGACCCAAAATCTTAAAAGGGTTACGTTTCCGGATAAGCAGTTTTGGCGTTCACGTCCAAACGACTCAATATTTTGAGTTGAAATTTTGAGACAAGGTATATACATCAGTCCCCTATATTTTGGCGTTTTATTTTCATAAATTCTTAGACTTTTATTTTTGAGCCTCTGTATAATTCGGGATTGTTCCTTTAATAATTGCTCTTCCAAGTTGTGATCTTTCTGGGTGGCGTAACAAAATTTCATATTACCCAGACTCCTGTTTGCACTCACTCTCTCTGTACCTCTCTCACACACCACTAGCAGACGACATAGTTAACAGATACAAACAGATAAGGTTTTGTGCACTTGAATAACTGTGTAGCACCTGACTTGACCGGCTCCTAAAATATGTTCCCACAGAGATCCCATTTTGATTTTTTGTGTGCTCATTCATCATAGGTGGGGCAATGTTCCCACAAAAAATTGGCCAAATCGAGTTTGCCCCTTTTTGGGGGCGTGGGTTCAAAGGTCAAGGTCAACAATATCTGCCTGGATTTTATTCTGTCAATATCGTGCTTCATGTCATTAGAAAGATCTATCTTTTCTGGACAATTTGATACCAATAGGATTACTAGGGACGGAGTTATAGAGTTTCAAAGTTGGTAGGTAAGCCGAAAAGGTCCAATGTTTGGGATGTCCCTGAAGGGGCCCCATGGGGCCCCCAGCGCTATAATTTTGCACATCACATTTTTTCATCATGGTTAACTTGCACACCAAAAATCATCAAAATCTGTGATGGTCATGTCAGAACCTTGTGTACACTTGACGTGGAATCCCCCAGATGCATCCCAGTGATAGGTACATGTATACCATATTTTTACAACAGTATAAACGATTTAAATTGACCTGATTAAAATGAGATGAGGTCTAGCTCCCAAACTTTAAATTATATACCGGTAAGGGTCAAAATTCTTTTTAATCAAAAAGACTATAAAGTACTAATTTTTTGAAAAAAAACAATACACCTTTCCCCTCCCCATCTGTTGTTTGTGGCATAGGTAACTGGCACCCTTTTATTGAGTCAAGTTTCAAATCCCCGCTTGTACGTGACAAGCAGTTGGGTCATCTGCTCAACTGAGTTATTGAAGTAGAATTAAAAACCATGTTAGTCCCAAAATAACTTTGATTGTGGATGTTAAACCTCTGCATTAGCCGAGAAAGTTCATCAGGATTTCACAACATTGTCATTGGTGCAGGATGGAGGGCCTGACAAGGACAGCTGTCTAGTAGTTTGGTTGGGATGAAAAACTCAAGTCCTGTGTATACTTTGGCAGGCATGTAAAATAATTTGATGTAAGAGTAGGCCATAGTGCCAAAGCCGCAGCACACTGTATGGTGTATTTCCAGGCAGAACAGAACAGAAGGATGTTTAAAACCTTATTTCATTTTATTTTATTTTATATATTACAGGAAACTAATGATGTTAGAACTTTCCATCAGTGTGTTGTGTGTGATGAGATATTTCAAGGATTTGATGATTTTGAAAATCACAATAAAATACATGTTAAAGAAGAGAAAACTGATGAAGTAGATGAATATTGTCATGTTAATGAAGAGAAAACTGATGGTGTAGATGGATATTGTCATGTTAAAGAAGAGAAAACTGATGATATTGAAACAGTTTATCAGTGTAATTTGTGTGATGAAGAATTTATATTAGAAACAGAGTTAGAAAAACACTGTAAAATACATGTTAGTCAGCAAGGAAAAACAGGAGAAAAAGCTTATAAATGTGTTGTTTGTAGTAAATCATTTGCTCATAATTGTGATCTGCAGAGACATTTCATGACTCATACTGGAGAAAAACCTTATAAGTGTGACGTTTGTGGTAAATCATTTATTCAGAATACTCAACTAAAGAACCACATGAGAACTCATACTGGAGAGAAACCTTATAACTGTGATGTTTGTAGTAAATCATTTGCTCACGGTACTACTCTACAACGACACACAAGAACTCATACTGGAGAGAAACCATATAAATGTGATGTTTGTAGTAAATCATTTGCTCATTATAATGGTCTACGGTCACATGTGAGAATTCATACTGGAGAGAAACCTTTTAAATGTGATGTTTGTAGTAAATCATTTCCACAGAGTGGAACCTTACAGAAGCACATACGAACTCATACTGGAGAGAAACCTTATAACTGTGATGTTTGTAGTAAATCATTTACTGAGAGTGGTAGTCTACAGCTACACATGAGAACTCATACTGGAGAGAAACCATATAAATGTGATGTTTGTAGTAAATCATTTCCTCAGAATGGTGCTCTAAAGGTTCACATGAGAATTCATACTGGACAAAAACCTTATAAATGTGATGTTTGTGGTAAATCATGTACCACAAGCTCTGCTCTTAAGAGACATACCAGAATTCATACTGGAGAAAAATACTTTCAATGTGATATTTGTGGTAAATCATTTTCTCGTAGAAGTCAACAACAGATTCATATCAGAATTCATACTGGAGAAAAACCTTATGAATGTGATGTTTGCGGTAAATCATGTACCACAAGCTCTGATCTGAAAAGACATACCAGAACTCATACTGGAGAAAAATTCTTTCAATGTGATGTTTGTGGTAAATCATTTGCTCAGAATTGTCATCTACAGAAGCACACAAGAACTCATACTGGAGAAAAACCTTATGAATGTGATGTTTGTAGTAAATCATTTTCTGATAGTAGCCATCTACAGGAGCACATAAGAATTCACACTAACGAAAAACCTTATAAATGTGATGTTTGTGGTAAATTATTCATACGTGGTGGAGGCCTGCAGTTACACATGAGAACTCATACAGGAGAAAAACCTTATAAATGTGTAGTTTGTTGTAAATCTTTTACTTCAAGTAGTCATCTACAGAGACATATGAGAAATCATACTGGAGAGAAAGCCTTATAAATGTGATGTTTGTTGTAAATTCTTTAGTTATCATGGAAGCCTACAGAGACATATGAGAACTCATACTGGAGAGAAAGCCTGTAAATGTGATGTTTGTAGTACATGTAAATCATTCAAACATTCTGTTAGCCTACAGAATCACATGAGAAATCACGCTGGTGAATAATAGTTTGTTGTAGAGAGACTTGCATGTGGTAGAGACTTACTGATATCAGATAGGGTTAGGGTAGAGAGACTTACATGAGATAAATGTGGTAGAGACTTTCTGATATCAGATATTGACAGAGAAATAAATCGGCCAATTACAGATACAACTACCATTATGTATTTTTAATCTTATGTGTTAATAAAGTATAATCTACATTTTTGAGTATAACAATCCAAATGATGTCTACATTTAAGTTGCATCCCGCATACAAAATGATTACTTCAAATCTTGTAATTGACAAGGAATGCCCTGCTATAAAAATTCGACCAAACATGTTTATAACACGTGACTCAGGCCTTCACATTTAAGGTGTGCTTTCACTCCTGCGCCTCTCAACGCACCTCGACTCAACTTCATTTAAGACGCCTGCAAATGAGAGAGAGATAGAAATAGGGTTTAACGTCCACTCAACAGCTAAATTGCTCTCCTACACACTGAAATAAATAAACCACAGCACTTTCCATTTTTTTTGTTTTATTTTGAAACTGCATGAGTTTGAGTACAGTGACCTCGTCCTTTGAGTTGTCTATGGTAATTCCTGGGCTATATCGAACCTCGTTTTCATTCTGATATTGAATTAATGAAAGGGTCGTTTTGATGGCATAGGAGTATGACATCATCCAATAGAATACGGTGGTACATGACAGACAGCCTATCATGTCGCCGGATGTTGATAGAGATTGACATTTCTAACATACATTGTTAAATTTGTTTTATATGTACCGATTTTGCTATTTATGTCATTATGTCTAAAGATGGGCAAAAAACTGTGAAGTATTTAACATTTTTAAAGTGGAATACCGGAGGACAAATAGCGGCAGAGGCTGACAAAAATACTCGTAAAATTATTGTGGTGCAAGTTGTGCACTAAGCACACCAACAAAGTCATAAAAATAACAAAAATTTGGGTACCTATACATTGTATAAAGAGAATATTAAACAAGACTAAAAGCATAAATACAATTTGGCTCCCCTAATTCAAGAAATTGTAGCATTACTCTTGCAAAATAATTTAGAAGAGTTGTTTTACGGAAGCTTTTTTCTCATTTTTGAAATTGACAGGAGATTTTTATAGCCGGGTGACTTACCTCCCTCAGAAGTCAGAGGAGAATTCATTGCATATATAAGACGATGTTGTCATTAACCGCTTACTATTTAGTACAAATATCGAATTAAATTCTTTTTCCGTCATTTTTATCTCAGAAAGTGTTGTACGTCTTACTCTTTATAAAGTTTATCAACTTGTACATCAAGCACTCAATGTTCGTGTTTGACGTTTGACATGACACGTGTAGTAACCCCTAATCGTCGGGGGGGGGGGTGTTGAATGGCCAAATAGTTAGCATGCGCGTGCTGTATTATTAAGCCCGTCATTGAGTCAATTGGTGTGGTTTCGAATCCTTGGTTGTACGTGGCAAGGAGTAGGGTCAACTGTCCAACCTCGTGGGTTTTCTCTACGTCCTCCGGTTTCCTCCCACTGCTAAAGACCCCTACGCGCCAGTGAATTATTGAAATAAAATTAAACCATATGTTAGTGTTTACTGGACGTTAAACACCATTTCGCTCTCTCTCTCTTCGGCATTCCACTAAATTTACATAGGTTACTATCGAAAGTCGTTTTCATGTATGTTGGGTTTCAAAAACAAAATTACCCCCTTGATATAACCGTATAACGGATCAAAGAAACGTGTGTGTCCATCATTTGGAGACTTGCTGTGCTCTATATTTAGACTCAAATAACCCAACAATATTTAGGAAAAGGAACTAATCAACTTGAACAGCCGTCTAGTCATTGGGATGGCACGGAAAACTGGCAATTATTATTCGATTTACGTAAATATTTCACCATGTGATGCCTTATGCCAGTTCTCTGATTGAACATTTTTATGATGAACGGAAGTAATTTATAACATGAATTTGGTTGATTCGGCTTCCATTTTATTTGATGTCTGCAGTGATAAACAGGGTAACGTGGCACCGAAAGTGACATAAGTTCCAAGCTGATGACACACCAGTGAAACCTGTCATCGCAGTTCTAGTTTCATCTTGTTTATGTCTAAATAGCCTTGCAAAACTAAACCAAAAGTACGATTGTCAAGCAACATGATTTGTTCACAACTTGAGAGATATTTTAAACAGATATCAGCTACTTCAGTATTATCAAAATAGCTGAGTATCGGCTGATACTGAATTCTGCAGAAGCACATGAGAAAGCACAAGACTTCATAGTTGTATCAATAGGCCAGTTATCGGCCAATCACAGATTCTGGAACCGATTATTGGACTATCACTAATTCACACCGGGTGGAAGCCTACAGAAGAACATGAGAAATCATAAAGACTGCCAATATCTCTTTTTAGCATGTACTAATAGAATTTACAAGAAAACTCATCATTTGTTTGCGTTTTCATAGATACCAAACACACCTAATGTAATAAAATACATAACTCTTTTTATTAAAAAGATATTTTACTACTGGCTAACATTTTACATGTACAACATATGAAGGTCATTGTGGTTAGAAATCGTAACATCTATCTAGGCTGTTCTCCCCAGGTCTCCCAAGACCTCATTGCCGGGGTCCGACTGTAGGCCTCCTTGTCCAAGGTCAAGGCCGAGTTCTCCCTAGGTCTCTCTCTGCGCCTCCTCCTACCTACTTCTAAACAAGGCTTTTTATATCTGGAGCAATATCTGTCGAGTGGCCTAGGGCAGGCCATAGTTAAACATACATTATACAAGAGCTAAATCTGCCTATTGCAGGTTAGCTGATCCAAGGCTTAATCAACCCAGACAGCACACCATATTTGGCCCAGATCTGGCCCAGATCAGGTAACATCTGGCAAATTGATTGGGCCAGATATGGCATGCCACACCTGGGCCAGATCTGGCAGACGTGGGCCAGACGTGGCCCAATCAGAGCCAGATCTGGCCTAGATTCGCTAATGCAAACGCTCGCCTTGCATGGCCCAGATCTGGCAGGCTTTGGCAAAGATATGGCAAGCCACATGTGGGCCAGAGATGGCACAATTGGCCCTTGTTTGGGCCATCACTGCCCAAATGTGGCCCACAGATGAAATTCATGCAATGCCAGATGTGAGCCAAAGACGGCAACCTGTTATTCCCTGTCCTTTTCCTTCGTAAACCGAGGGGCATCGCCATGGTCTACATAGTTTAACACTTGCTTGTGAAATTAGAAGGTCGGTCCACCAGTCCAGTGGCTTGGTTGCGAAACCCTGCTTGCATGTGACAAGGAATAGGGTAGCCTGTCCAGCTTCGTAAGTTATCTCTGGGACCTATATTGAAATAGGGTTAAACCATATGTTAGTCCCAAAATGATAGTAGAAATTCAGGATATCTTGCATGCAGCACAAACAACATACATTAACAACAAAAGCAAAATCTTAAATAATAAAATTTATTCATCCATACAACACAGCACAGTTCTATGGATAACAGTCACTATATTATATACACACAACGTTTTGACAAGATTTCACTGTTTCGACAAGATTTCACTGTTCGTTATAAGACATACAAATTATCCATGTCAATATCATTCTCCCCTTCTTCCTTGTGCAGCTATCTCCTCTTCCCCTTGTCTTTGTTCTCCCCCCATTCAGCCATTTTGTTTACAACATTTTGAAATTATTTTCCATTGCATCCTTGTGGTAAAGTTATTTATCACACCTGCAATAAATGCAAAAAATGTACATAAAAAAACATGTTTTCCCTTCTTTATTTCAAGCATGACCAAAGGGGTCTTTCAATGCAAGTACCAAAGTAGTAAGTCAAATAATTCTTAATTGCCAAGGCAAAAGAATAGTTAAATAAAGTTATTTAAATAATGAAATCATATAAATCTTATCTAATTTAATATCATTGTAGAGGAAGTAATAAAATGTACTTATCTTTCTATCTTTAACTAAGTTCTGTGAAAATAATGCACAGTTTTTACCACTGCAATGTCTTCAGTTTCTTGTTAGTACTAAATTCTATTAATTTGTTGTACACTGAATTTTACAATTTTAAATTCAGCCAATGAAACAGATTTCAAGATAGTAAATGGGCTGTTCATTGTGCTGTGTTGAAAGATTAACATGGTTGACCTGCTAGCTTCAACAAATTGTATAATCTGAGTACAGAATCTGCTATAGTAATTAAAATCTAGCTACTTTGTGGCATGATACCCAACACTCAGACTGTGTTCTAATAACTTTGTCTTTATTTCATTGATTTCTTTAAAGAATAAATTATTATTTTTGCTTTAAAGATTTACATTTACTGGATTTTGGGGGAGGGTGGGGTGAGAGGATTTCATTTATATTATATATACAGCAGGCTACATTCATCAAAAAATATTATTTTTAATATTTATTTTGTAATAAAACTAATATAGAACAAAGTGAAATTCTACTGGAAACTAGATGTCATATTCTGAGCTGAATGAAATGTGTTGTGTTGATATTTTGAGGCATTTGGCCAGTTGGATGTGGGCCATCTCTGGCCCAGATATGGCAAACTTCTGGCATAATATTACTTTTTCAAATGTTTTGAATATAAAACAAAAAATTTAAAACTGTTAAACAAACTGACAAGATATTCTTAGATATCAGTTACAAAAATAAGTTTAATTCATAAGTAGTGAGCCAATAGTTGCCAAGTGTTAGCCAGATATGGCCCACATCTGGCAACATCTGGCAACATCTGGCAACATCTGGCTGGATATGGGCCACATCTAGCCAGAGGCTGCCAGATGTGGGCCATACTTGGGCCAAAGCTGAGTGGCTGTCTGGGAACTCTCGATGACATCAGATTTCTCCGATATTAAATAGATTAGAATGGTTTAGCGATACTTTGATTTAATCAAATATGGCGGACCCAGACGGACCGAGACTTAGCTTCGATCAACCAGGACCGTGGTTGAAATTATTGCATACGTCTGTCAAACCTTGCAATAGAGTAATTTGAATGAAATTTTAAAATTATTCATTTTACATTGTTTACCATCGAACTATTATAGCAAGGATGGCTAGTTCTTTATCTAAATCTTACTAATACAATTAGTAATCAGAACATATCTATGGTAATATAGCTTTAAAGTATATTTGGTAAAATAGCTTTAAAGCATGTATGGTAATATAGCTTTAAAGCATGTAGGGTAATGTAGCTTGGTGTGACGTTTTGATATACATCGTTTGTGGGTCGTTCGCTTTGAATAGATCCAGCACCATATTTACTATACAACCCGTAATTAATATTCTACCGGAAATGAACTTGGGGAAGAACAATAAATACTCTTTTTCACTTTGTTATTTTCCCGTAAATTAAAGCAGATATTGAACCTCACACAAGACAACCGACGATTTGTTGTAGCAGAATTTTACAAACAAGATAATGGTAAGTTACCATTATAACTATTCAACCAACATATGACGTGTAAACAAGATAATGCTTATTGTGTGAACTATGATAACTAATAAACGGATTTCTTCGATTATGAACAAACTATTCAACTTTGGTTATCATAAACTGACCTGTGTGTTTGAAATCAACTCCGGTTAAATAAAATCCATTGCACAGTTAAATACCACAACTAATTAACTAGGTTCTCTCTTGAAAAATTGATCTCGAGCTAACTTGACATCTAAAAATGGTGGGGAAACCCAAGGTGAAGGCTGTTACGTCACCGAACACAATTTGGCGACCTATTCGGCTAGCGAGCTATTCGACCAATCCAGCTGGCAACCAGATCATGGTTCAGACCTGTCAATCACCGTAAAGAGATTGACCAATCAGAAAGCCAGATTATATTGGCACAATCATATTAAAGGGATGCGCTCTCATCCTAAACATAGCCAATTTTTCAAATTTAGAATATTAAAAAAATGACAATGTTTAGGATGAGAGCGCATCCCTTTAATATGATTGTGCCAACTTTTACTAATAATTTTTGGAAAGCTTATTTAATCACCTTTTTGAATATATATAGCCGGGTGCTCTGAATTTTGTACGATGGTCCGAATTTTGACTCGGAACATTACCGTTCTTTACAATTAGAATATTGAAAAATTGGCTATGTTTAGGATGAGAGCGCACCCGTTTAATATGATTGTGCCAACTTTTACTAATAGTTTTTGGAAAGCTTATTTAATTACCTTTCAGATTATATATAGCTGGATGCTCAGAATTTTGTACGATGACCCGAATTTTGACTCGGAAATATTACCGTATTTTCACTTTAAAATAACAAAATATTCTACTTTCGTTTGATAAGAAGTTACGATGGATTTTATTTGTTGATAAAAATAGATGAGTTTGTGCGATCTTTGAATTTATTCTGAATAGGTTACCAACGAATTCATGCTTCCGAGATTTGCAGATAAGCTCCGCCAGTGACGGAGCCACGGGGGGGGGGGGGGGGGGGGGGGTGGGGGTATGGCCATCCAAATTTTGCTAAAAATGACATAAAATTTATGGGGGGGGGGGTAGGATCGCTTTTTTGTGCATTATATAATATAAAAGTGCAACATCACATGTTAGAAAGGGCTTTTCTCGACCTAAAGCGGGTGTGTCCTATAGCTGGAGAAGGGCGTTTTCCTAAGCAAAAAGAGCGTGGCTAAAAAAAAATTGGGGGTGGCGCCGCCGCTGAGCTCCGCCCCCTTAGATACTGTTACTATGTCCCACAAATTTGACCACATCAACCTGTTCAATATGGCGATTCAGCAGTCTGTACCGTAATGTTAAACCTCAGACAAATAAATGTTTTTAAATCCTAAATTATGACGAACTCTCACTAGTGTCAAAAACAAGCAGTCCTGCGTAGATAGCTTTTTAATGCCAGTTCTCCCTTTCTAATAGTTCAGAGAAAATCCCGATGGAACTAAACATTATTCGTGCAATTCTGTTATCCGTATCCACGTGAATTCCACCAAATAAGTATCATAGTACCAGACTTGCGTTTTAAATGAGTACCTCGTCGTTGAGGTGTTGAATTTCGATTCTAAAATATATGTAATACCGTAAATTCATGATTATCAAAATACAACTTCACACCTGGGCCCTGTTTCTCGAAATCTTAACTTAAGATAAAACCAAATTTTAGAAGATACTTCACTTTTGATTGGCTAAGCACTAAAATATTTTAATATTATTCAATCAAAAACCTAAAATTTGGATTTTATCTTAGTTAAAATTTCGTGAAACACACCCCTGCGCATGATGTACCTCGTGCGGCGGACATGTAAAGCCCCCTGGAATTCCATTCTCACATCCCGTCCATATTTACGCTAAAAATTATATCGTAACAATTTCCAGAAATAAAGACAATATATTATTAATAGTTTACTTGAAAATATGTCCCGATCAAGTAATTAGGTGGGGAAAATACTGTTTTGAACTTCTTGAATGATTAAATACACTGGACAACGAGACGTGTGCATTTACATTTTAGCTAACCATCAGCATGCGATTTTACGGTTGAATTAGGTCAGGTGACTTGGGGGATACATGTTTTATTTATTTAGATATAAATACTTCATGTTGTTAAATACTAGTGTCAAACAGATGAGAATCCGGGTAGATGGTATGAAATTCATTGTTATAAAATAGCCAATAAAAATTTCACACCGTTCGATCTATTTTAGTTGTCGGGCTCGATATCTAACTCAATAGAACAATGCAGTCACAAGCACTCGGAAAAGAAACAAAATAATAAATTATTTCTTTCAACTATGCCGTGGACAATTGCAATTTGCGTCGTGGTATTCTTTAAATAAAATACCACGGCTAAAGATGCCGTAGTTATTATTGGTTTTCTACTGCAATTTCGCTAAATACTTTAATCACGACGGCACCCGTAGTATTTTCAAGTTTAAATTTGAAAATACTACGGGTGCCGTCGTGATTTTTTACCCCTGTTTTTGGTTCTTTGGTTTCGGAAAAAGTATAAATGTTGCACCATGAAGGCGGTCCGGGCGACGTTCGTCCATGTTACAAGTCCCCCATGCGCAGCGTAATACTTTTTTGACGTTAAATGTAGAAATATCTAACTTCCCAGCCTTGTTTGTTTGTGCATAGAACTACGGTTTGTGGGACAGAACTGGCAGCCAATCTTGACCTACGCGGGCCAAATATAATCTGGCTCTCTGATTGGCCAATCTCTTTATGGTGATTGACAGGTCTGAACCATGAATTGGTTGCCAGCTGGACTGGTCGAATAGCTCGCTAGCCGAATAGCTCGCCAAATTGTGTTCGGTGACGTAACAGCCTTCCCCTTGGGTTTCCCCACCATTTTTAGATGTCAAGTTAGCTCGAGATCAATTTTTCAAGAGAGAACCTAGTTAATTAGTTGTGGTATTTAACTGTGCAATGGATTTTATTTAACCGGAGTTGATTTCAAACACACAGGTCAGTTTATGATAACCAAAGTTGAATAGTTTGTTCATAATCGAAGAAATCCGTTTATTAGTTATCATAGTTCACACAATAGTATTACTATGGTTACTATTCAACCAACATGTAACGTGTAAACGAATGACATGTATACGATTTAAATTGACCTGATTTATTAAATGTGATGTGGTCAACACAGCCAAAATTCACTTTAGTTTTAACTGTTTAGTATTTTGAAATCAGAATATGAAACCATCTCAATAGTCGCGTTTACACTTGGCCCCGATAAGCGCGCCGTACCTGGTACCGTACCTGGTACCGTACCAGGCCGCGATAGATTTCAAGAATTGACCCGTTTACATTACCGGTCTTGGAACTGTGCTAAGCGAGCCAACAGTGGAACTCTTCACAGAAAAGTAAATTTCAGTTCCTAAGCACGTTACCCGGATGAAAACAATTATGGCGGTTGATTTTGGTACGTTTGTCCCTTTCTTTTTTGTTTACTTTCTGTTATTGAGACTACAAAAGAAATCAAGAAGGAATGGTCTATTTCTAACAAACTTGATGCCTACTTTGAATGAGTTAGCAGTCTCTTCGAGTTCTTCAATGATGTCACGCTACCAGAGGAGACGAAAACGAATTATCATGTCGTTTATAAAAATTTTGACAAGTGATGACATTTCGCGGGAGAAAAAGGTCAAGGTCCATTTGGCGCATGCGCAGTAATCCGTACTGAGACCAGTTACCGTTTACACTACGCAAATTTAAAGAGATCCGTTCCTGGTACGGTACTCAGACCACATCACTTCAGTGGGCCAGATTGGAACCGTACCAGGCACGGCGCGCTTACGTTTGTACCGTTTACACTACAAAAAAAAGAAGAGAGCCGTACCTGGTACCGTTCCTGGCACGCTTAAAATTTGTAATGTAAACGGGGTTTATGCCAATCCCATGTACAAATCTATTATTTTGATTGATAGTAAATTATCTGATCACGTAAAAAGACCTGTGAAAATAATAAAGTGCAAATGTCCGCTTAATAACAAACAACAACAATACTTTTTAACTCTTAGAAATTGCTGTATATACTCTGACGTCCTTCCATGTGCACCTCTGGCTATATGCACTGCACTCTGGCGTATGAATACTCAAGGAAATAGTCCCCCCCCCTCCGTCTGCAGTTTCTCGTATTAATCTACAACACTTACAATGAACACAGGATTATCTGTTAATTAAACTTTTGTTTTATTAACAAAATTTTGGGGCCAATCAACTTCGCTCTACAACACCCGCTAAATAACCGCATTCTTCATTAGCACGCGCTATCGTATAAAAAACAATTAGGTACTTACACTATTCCAATCAACATATATTCGTTAACATTGCCTAGATTACTTATTTCTTTATTTATAAACATTAACCCCATTCAAAATCCGAGATTATGCCATCAAATCTTTTCTTCAACATTAGATGCCTGATATTTGCCACATATTTATTTCATAATTTCACGCGTCTCGCGACATTTCTAATATCGGTCCAATTTTCGTCTGAAGCTGTTTTGTTTTCAAGTTTATTCAGATTTTCTTCAAACAAGGACAACTTTGCTCTGAAAATCCTAAGCGCACTTCAAAAGATGCATTACAGGAAACTAATGATATAACTTTTATATATTACAGGAAACTAATGATGTTATAAATTTTATATATTACAGGAAACTAATGATGTTATAAATTTTATATATTACAGGAAACTAATGATGTTATAAATTTTATATATTACAGGAAACTTATGATGTTATAACTTTTATATATTACAGGAAACTAATGATGTTATAGCTTTTATATATTACAGGAAACTAATGATGTTATAGCTTTTATATATTACAGGAAACTAATGATGTTATAACTTTTATATATTACAGGAAACTAATGATGTTATAACTTTTATATATTACAGGAAACTAATGATGTTATAACTTTTATATATTACAGGAAACTAATGATGTTATAAATTTTATATATTACAGGAAACTAATGATGTTATAACTTTTATATATTACAGGAAACTAATGATGTTATAACTTTTATATCTTACAGGAAACTAATGATGTTATAACTGTCCATCAGTGTGTTGTTTGTGATGAGATTTATAAGGAATATGATGATTTAGAAAAACATTCCAAAGTACACGTTAAAGAAGAGAAAACTGATGATGTAGATGAATATTGGCATGTTAAAGAAGAGAAAACTGATGATGTAGATGAATATTTTCGTGTTAAAGAAGAGAAAATTGAAGATGATGGAACTGTTTATCAGTGTAATTTGTGTGATGAAGAATTTAAATTAGAAACTAATTTGGAAAGACATTGTGAAGAACATGTTAGTCAGCAAGGGCAAACTGGAGAAAATGCTTATAGGTGTGATGTTTGTGGTAAATCATTCACTTCCAACAGTAATCTACAGCACCACGTCAGAATTCACACTGGAGAAAAACATTATAAATGTTATATTTGTAATAAATCATTTACTTATCGAAGTATCCTTCGTAAGCAGACGAGTATTCATACTGAAGAAAAACCCTATAAATGTGAATTTTGTACTAAATCATTCAATGAAAGTAATGATCAACGAAAACACACCAGAATTCATGCGGGAGAGAAATCTTATAAATGTGATTTTTGTATTCAATCATTCGCTTATATTAATTCTCTACAGATACATATGAGAACTCATACTGGAGAAAAACCTTTTAAATGTGAGGTTTGTAGTAAATCATTTAATCACAATACTACTCTACAAACCCATGTCATAAATCATACTCTAGAAAAAACTTTTAAATGTAATATTTGTATTAACCCATTTTTGTCGGTAGCGTACTGGCTCGCGTCAAGTGCCTTGCGTTAGCGAATCAACTCGCAGACCGATCATACTTAGCAACAGCATTTGCTAACCCAAGCGCGAAATCAATCAACGTATTTCTATTGTTTCTATCTAATTAATTAATTATGATTGGGTAATAAAAGTAAATCCGGTCATGAAAAGGAATATTTAATTCGCTAATCATCCAATAAAAAACATATGTTTCAACAAAGGATCTTCCAGTATTTACGTAATAGGTCAGAAGTGAAAATTCACTGCATGTCAATGGTTTTGGCATTATTCCAATTTTTTTCCCATCGTCACTTACGGCTAATAATTTAACGGTATGGACAGTGAAATAGAATCAGATTTTTTATGATTTACTGCCAGACATATCGTGGAATATTATAATGTCGAAAAAATCAACTATTTGCTATTTTTTTTGACGTTATGAAGCGAACAAAATTGATATTCTAGCCGAAGTCAAGCGTGATGCCGCCATTTTGAATACGCACGTTTTCAAACAGGAGAACACAAATCTTATGGCTAATAATTCTAGACTTTGGAATACTAAATTGAATCAAAAGTTTTGGGATTTAATACAAGCTATAAGAGGAGTATTATATTGTTGAAGATTTCGTCAATATATTTTTATTTTCGGCGCAATAATGCAAAGAAGGTGAAAATTCACACCGTGTCGGTTGGTTTGGCATTAGTCCAATATTTTCCCCAAATTGTCACTTGGGCTACGGCTAATAATTTTAGGATATGGACAGTGAAATGGAATCAGATTTTTTATGATTTACTGCCAGACATATCGTGGAATATTATTATGTCGAAGAAATCAACTATTTGGTATTTTTTTGACGTTATGAAGCGAAGAAAATTGGTATTCTAAACGAAGTCAAGTGTGATGCCGCCATTTTGAATACGTCACGCATTCAAACAGAAGAACACAAATCTTACGGCTAATAATTCTAGACTTTGGAAAACTAAATTGAATCAAAACTTATGGGATTTAATACAAGCTACATAAAGGAATATTACATTGTCGAAGATTTCAACAATATATTTTTATTTTTGACGCAATAAAGCAAAGAAGACGACCATTCCCGTTATCCAAACAAAGACAGAAATGTTAAAATGCCGATAGTGACCGTCAATTGGGGTGATATTTCTTTTTTAAAAGTTAGATTTATATTTACGTTAAACACTGCTGCCAAAAGGGACTATATTTGTGTTCTATTTTAAAAATAAATTATTAGGTGATAATTGTATACATTATTTTACCATTATGACAAAGAAAAGTCATTATTTTAATGGAACTGACTTTTCAATGTTATTTATAGTAATATAAATTCTTTTTTATACAATTAAATTTTATATCATTAGAAAGAACACGACAATCTGTACATTTTTGTAACAGAGTATTTCTATGTATAGAAAATATTTTTTAAGTTATTTGTAATCTTGTAGAGGGTATTAGGATTAACAATAATCCACTAATTGGCTTAGGAATAAGGGCCCTACTAATTTAATGAGCTTAGGTGTGGACAGCTAATCTTTTAATTGGCTCTAGGGTTAAATGGGTTAAATCATTTATTAATAATGCTAATCTACAGAGACATATCAGAATTCATACAGGAGAAAAACCTTTCAAATGTGATGTTTGTAGTAAATTATTTACACAGAAAGTACATCTACAGACCCATATGAGAAATCATGCAGTTGAAAAACCTTACAAATGTGACGTTTGTAGTAAATCATTTCGACAAGCAGGTCAGCTTCATCTACACATGAGAACTCATACTAGAGAGAAACTTTATAAATGTGATGTTTGTAGTAAATCATTTGCTCACAGTACTACTCTACAGCTTCACATGAGAATTCATACTGGTTAAAACTCTTTGTAAATAATTTACGACTACTTCTAATACCTAAAATAATGGGGTTTAACGGCCACTTGAGACAAAACCAGGTCATTACGGGACTAACACATCATTCAATTTTATTTCAATCATTTGCTTATGCATAGGGGAATCGAAACCATGCCAGTTGACTCAATGACAGACATTATGATACAATGCACACACGCTAACCTATTGAAAATGTAAAAAAGAACAAAGCTAAAGACCCGTACAGACAAGCAAATGATGATAGAAATAAAAATTGAACCGTATATTTTCCCCAAATTGGCCTAGTTTGTGTGGAGTGGACATTAAACCTTATTTCTTTCACACTTTCATCTTTTAGAGTTTAATTTGACAATAAAAATATCACTAGTTGGATGTTGTGTCGCAGTCCTGACAAAAATTTCCCACATACATGTAGCACATTGCATGATGTATATCTGTCTTCATTACTTTAAATAATTTCTTTTATAATCTGTATTTAAATCTTTCAGTCTGTATGGGGTAGAGTCATGTTTTTCTGTGGCATTCAATGTTTGGTGTATCAGTTATTTTGTTCAAATAGTTTTAACAATAGGAATTTTGCCTCAGTTGGGGTGGATCGGTTTGTTCTCATTCCCACTCGTTGATATTTTACCCAGATATAAGGATGTAAGGCTATGAGTTGTGCCGTTTAATGGGCAACTCAATCTCGGAGTTTGTACAGGTCCAATTTGGAAAATGTACGATATTTTTTTTTTCCAGTCCACAAACAATTTTGATGTTCATAAGTTTAAAGCCAGAATACACGAATTGAGTGAAAATGTAAGTTCTTATTCTTATTCTTATTTTTTTTTTCTTCTTCTTCTTATTATTATAAATACAACACCATTTGACCTGCGTCAGTTTTGGGTGTTTATTAAGGAGGTGAATGGTAAAACAGTAGTCCATAGTACTGTTTGTAGTAAATAAAATGAAATGGGTTATAACGTCCTAAGGTAAACCTAATTTTTTAGACTTGAATCCCGAAGGATATAACAAAGTCGATTTGTCCCCCTTAAAAGCCAACAAATGAGCTTTATATCTAAATCGTGTCAACTTTCATATTTCATTGTCATATTTCACCTTTCATAAATAAATTTGCCGGTCATTCATGACATCATTACCTTTCTCTCATCTTATTATCATGTAACTTTATATTATCATCTATATTGTCATGTTTAATATGCCTCTTGGAAACATAAATATAAAAAGAAATGTGTTGTAATTGTTATAATTTTATATTAGCTGTACTAAGGTGAATTGTCGACTCTCATATTTTCAAGGAATTTGACATGTAATTAGACCGGGTTGGTCCAACTTTAACGATGTCGTTAGAAATTGTCTAACTTATCTCCCCTTGAAGAAATTAAGGATCAAATGTTTTCTCAAAAATATAGGTCAGACTGCCTTGAAAATTTAATTCTGTACTAACTAAGACAGTACTGATGCGTAGATAAAATATGGAGTTTGTCGATTGAAGCGGTAGTGCCACCATCTTCAAACATGAGTAACATTAACGGAAACCTTGAGGGAATGTTATAAAAAATGTGCAGAGCAAAATTTGGATTTCGGTCAAATATTTCAGAAATATTCTTCTTCCCAGCCGCAATCCCTATTGAATTTTTGTTATTTTAAAATTTCAACTTTGACCCTTTTTGTACTATTGGCAGGGTTATTGGATATCCCACTGGCTAGCCCTTGCGCGCTGTATCATACAGTCTATCATTGAGTTGACTTGTGTGGTTTCGATTCCCTGGTCGTATGTGACAAGGAATAGGATTGACTTTCCAACCTCATGATCAACACTTTTCTACTTAGTATTTTTCTTCACTTGTTGAAAATTTTTACTTTTAGTTTAAATCAACATATAGAAAAGAATACAGTTAAATAGATATCACAAAATCGTTTCTATCTTGTTGAGTTGCGGAAAAGTAGACAATTTTTTATGAGTCATATTTCACGGTTTTTCGTCCATACAAGTGTCAATTTTGTTCTCTGTGACCTTGACGAAAATTAAGCTAGCCATAACAGATATATTAGCCCTTGTAAAACATACACGTAGATCGTCTTGCCTTTTTAGATGTTCACCGATCGTTATCTGGCCGAAAAGCAGTTTTATTCAAGTTGACATAAAGTTCATATCATATTAGACTGTTATTTATTTATGTTAACCATAGAGAAGGGACTATGACACTGAGCAGCCAGAATGGTGTGTGTGTGTGTTTTTAATAATAATTATAATAATATGGGTTGACAGTTAGTGATTCCCTGACAATATTGCCCGATTTTCGCGTAATCTAGTATTTTTCTAGTAAGATTGGGTGTCTATACTTTTCATAAATACCAAATTTGCCATACTTTTATTGGAAATAACTAGCCGATAAATACTTTGCTGGGAACCCATCTTTAACTGTAGCTTCCATTGAAGGTCCGTCTTCCATTAGCCTAGGTTAGGTGCATAATAGTAGGACGTTAAACCCTATTTCATTCATTCATTCATTCCATTGAAGGTATAATAAAATTACTGAAATGAAATTGGGTTTAACGTCCTACTGTTCTGCTCTGACTGGGCTAATGAAGATGGCATACGACATACACTGTGCTATGACGAAAATTTTCCCTCAGCAGCAGCACTATGGCCTACTTATATCAAAATCAAACTTCCAAGGGATCGTTTACGTGCATGCCAATGTAAACATGGGACCTCAGTTTCTTGTCCCATCTGAATGATTAGACAACTGAAAAGGGAATACATGTCAGAATATCCTGATGAACTTTCTCGGCCAATCGAACACCCAACCTCCAGCCAGGCCAGCGTCTTATGCACTTAGCTACCATGGCTTTATCAAAATTGGTAATGAATATGTGCTATTGCAGCTATGACAGAAATTTTGTCTGGACAGCGACATTTCTGAACTTACTAATGAAAGAGAGAGAAATGGAGTTTAAGTTTTAACGTCCACTTGACACAAACTAGGTAATTTTGCGACTCACATATGGAAAGAAATGTGGACTGGACTGCAACATTTCCGCATTTACTTTTGAAGTTGTCCTGGGAAAGAAACTTTGTCTGGACAGCAGCTTTTCCGCATATACCAGTAGTGAATCTAGTCATTACCAATAGTTCTATTAAGCTACATGTATATTATGATAGCTACCTTAAACCTGCATTATTATAGTCACTTTACAGTCAGTTATATCACCATAACTACCGTAAATAACTTAAACCTGACAGTCTGCATCTGGGAATGGAGACCTTTGTATTATACAGTATCTGGATAAAACCAGACTTTTTTCTATAAAAATAATATGTAGTTGAAATTTACCTTTTGTTATCAAGTACAGTACATGGGTCATTCACTGTATAGACCTCTCAAGAAACGTAAATCGATTATCAGGTCACCCAATGAAAAAAGTGACCCGAAATCTTAAAAGGTTTACGTGTCCGGATAAGCAGTGTTGATGTCCAAACGACTCAATATTTTCAGCTGAAATTTTCAGACAATGTAAATACACCATACTTTTATATTTTGGTCCATAAATTTCACAAATACTCAGACTTTAATTTTTGAGACTATGTTCTTATCAGGATTGTCCCTTTAATTACCATAGATGCTTTACAGTAATATTACAATTACATTCCTTTGGATGGCCGAACCAAATGGTTAGCACTCAGCGCTGTATTGTAAGGCCTGGCATTGAGTCAACTGGCATGGTTTTGAATACCCAGTTGTACGTGACAAGGAGTAGGGTCATCTGTCCAACCTTGTGGGATTCCTTCCACTGCTAAAAGACCCTAAGCACAAAAAAGAGAGAGAGAGAAATGGGGTTTAACGTACACTCAACACAACCAGGCCTGTAGCCAGGGGGTGGCACCTGCCCTCCCAATAATAAGTCTTGCCCCCCCAATCTTACAAGAAAATTGGCCTTTACCGCAAAATTCATGCAAATGCCCATGCTAGTTTGCCCTCCCGAAAACCTCTTTGGTCCCCCAAAAACTACTTCCTGGCTACGGGCCTGTACACAACTAGGTGATTTCGGGACTAACATATGGTTTTAATTTTTATTTCAATAATTTGCTTGCACGTAACGGTCTTTAGCAGTGAGAGGAAACCAGAGTGCGCGGAGGAAACCCACGAGGTTGAGAAGGCGCCCCTATCTCCATGTCACATACGCTCAAACCACCCTCAAGTCAGAGGTGACCGGCCAGCTAGAGGTCGAAGCGCGGCATTCTAGACCACTAGCCCCCCCCCCCCCCCCCGAAAAAGAATTATTAAAATATAGTGTTTGTCCCGAAAAAAACTTGCTTGTGTTAAACCCAATTTTCTTCTCAGAAGCCTGTTTTTTCTTGATAAGATCACAATATCAATGTTAATTTAAATTGACAAAACTAATATGTGTTTTCAGTGTTGAAGACTTTGGATGATATTGAGTAAGAGACATGGTATCTATGTGTTTGGTCATATCCTACAACTTAATGTGGTTTCGAACCAGCACCTCACAAGGGAAAAAGAGAGAGAGGGAGAGAGAAATGGGGTTTAATGTCCATTCAACACAACTAGGTCATTTCGGAACTAACACATGGTTTAATTTTATTTCAATAATTTGCTTGCACGTAGGGGTTTTTAGCAGAGGGAGGAAACCAGAGTGCCCGGAGGAAACACACAAGAGTGAGAAGGCGCCCCTATCTAGAAGTGAATGATTTACTACAAACATCACATTTGTAAGGTTTCTCTCCAGTATGAGTTCTCATATGTTGATGCAGACCACTTCGATCAGTAAATGATTTATTACAAAAATCACATTTATAAGGTTTTTCTCCAGTATGATTTCTCATGTGTCTTTGTAAGACTTGAACTCTAGAAAATGATTTACTGGAAACATCACAATTATAAGGTTTTTCTCCAGTATGAGTCCTGATGTGTAACTGTAGATGACCAGTCTGAGTAAATGATTTATCACAAACATCACATTTATATGGTTTTATATGTTTGCCCTTGTTTTTCTAAATCAGTTTCAAATTTTAATTCTTCATCACACAAAATCCACTGATAAACTGTTTCAATATTTTCATTTTTCATTTTATTAACATGGCAATATCCATCTACATCATCAGTTTTCTTTTCTTTAACATGGCAATATTCATCTACATCATCTGTTTTCTCTTTTTTAACATGTACTTCACAGTGTTTCTCTAAACCAGTTTCTGAACTAAATTCTTGCTCACACAAATTACAATGATAGCATGTTTCAATATCTTTAACATGACAATATTCATCTATATCATTAGTTGTATCTTCTTTAATGTGACAATATTCATCTACATCATCAGTTTTTTCTTTTTTAACATGACAATCTCCATCTACATCATCAGTTTTCTCTTCTTTAACATGACAATATTCATCTACATCATCAGTTTTCTCTTCTTTAACATAACAATATTCATCTTCATTATCAGTTTTCTCTTCTTTAACATGTATTTTTGTGTGTTTTTCTAAATCATCGTAGTGTTGAAAAATCTCATCACACACAATACATTGATGAAAAGTTATAACATCATTAGTTGCCTGTAATATATAAAAGTTATAATATCATTAGTATCCTGTAATATACAAAATTTATAACATCATTAGTTTCCTGTAATCAAGACAGAGAGAAATTGAGTTTTAATGTCCACTTGACACAAACTAGGTCATTTCGGGACTAGCATGGATCAGTTTTATTTAAATCATTCGCTTGCATGTATGGGTCTTTAGCAGTGGAAGTAACCAAAGGACCCGGAGAAAACACACCAGGTCAGACAGGTGACTCTTCTCCTTGTCACATAATGTACAACCAAAGAATTAAAACCTAACATAAAAACATACTGAGACAATTATAACATTAGACAGATGAACATTAGACAGATGGACATGGGACAGATGAATATTAGACAGATGAATATTAGACAGATGAACATTAGACAGATGGACATGGGACAGATGAATATTAGACAGATGAACATTAGACAGATGGACATGGGACAGATGAACATTAGACAGATGAACATTAGACAGATGGACATGGGACAGATGAACATTAGACAAACGAACATAGACGGTACTTATGTGTATATATAGAAATGTCTTCTAGGTCTGTCACTTGATGTCAAACTTTGTGCTATCATCTAGGCTACTCAGGGACCATAATACACAAAGTTACGTTTGGATATGCACGGTTATTAAAAGGACCCAAGATCATAGACTGTAATGATAATATATTCAACGGACATGATTTTTGTAATATCAAGGGCCATAATTTAGGAAGTTGCGATCTGATAAAAGTGAATATCGACAGAAACCATAATCTTTTGGTTATAAACATGTATTTCAACTTTTCATTAAAATCGGATTAAAATGGTGACCTCTAGAGGGTCCACAACTTTGATATACCAGATGTTTACACTAATTATGTAAGAGGGGCCGCCATTTTGACCGGCAGTTTTGGTCTGATTTTCACGAAATTCACATTTTTTAAATCGGATAATATTTGTAACCTCTAAAGTTGGGTTCTTAGGGTAAGCTGCTGGTCAATTAAATTGACAAATTAATAAATAAGTACCTTATTTCACGTCTTAAAAATGTCTAGGCCAATTAAAATCAATTTATTTGTAAAGAGAATCGAAATTATACCACTGTCTTTGGCTCAGGTACCGTCATAATCATTGTTATGGTCGCCATCTTTGTAATATTGATCGCTACGTTTTATTGTCGTTAAATATTCTATTTATAACTATTCTTTCCGTTTAAAATTATCACAGAAACTGCCTTTTATGGATTTTTGAATACATTGTAATGGTTAATCGGTTGTGAACTCTTCCGAAGCATGCCCAGTACATTATAATCAGAATGTAGCTTTTACTCATTTTTATATCCTAGTCAAGGTTTACACATGTTACCCGGTCTTTTTCAACGAACAAATTAGTCATTTTCCATTATGTATATATGGACATTATGGCTGCCAGGAAAATTTCAAAGAAAAATAAAGATTTTAAAAAAAACAACCAATTTTCGAATGATTTTAGTAGTGAAGCAAAAATAAAAGCAACAAAAAAAACCATTAGAGTAGGCCTTCTTTGTAGATTGATGTATGATACCATAGTGGCCGGTCCATTGTTTTACCTATCAGCTAGATTTAAAATCAATTGGCTAAAGCTGACAAAAAACAGCCAATTAAGATCCCCCCTCTACAGGGAGGTGTGTAATGATTTCGTAACTTGACAGGTTTCTAATGTTTAGAGTAGGTTTGGCTCTCCCAAACTCAACCGTATTGATAGGTTGCCTTAACTTGACTACATGATAGAAATTGCCCAAACTCTTGTATAAACTATAATCTTAGAGTGCACATGCTGTTGGCTCTGTATAAGAGGGTTGATTAGCTGAAGTGAGGTGTGTTTTATTGCAGATAATAAATGGTCGCCTGTCTAGCAGACAAATAGGATTTAGAGGTATTCAGGGTCGTTTCTTTAGCAGACCGGGTGATTTTATATTCATATATGGTATTTCACAGTGTTCTGATGGAGTGGTCGATTGGTAGATCTCAAAAGCCTGTATCTAACCTTCCTTCATTTGGCAAATATAATAGTAGCGACCGGCAGCTATTTTGAAATATTATTTTTTTCTCCAGAAACTTGTTATTTCTTGAATGCTGCACATCTCCGTATTGTAACAACACCAAGTTTATGAGAATCGGAGCAGAATTGACTGAGTTATTGTTCATTTATTAACGCGAACTGGCAGACACCTTGTTCGCAAAATTGGCCATTTTGATTCAATTTTCAACCCAACTTCATATCTCTGAAACAAAGAGTCCGAGAGACATAATTATTTCACCAAAATAAAGCTCATTTACGCACTAACACCATCATGCAAATACATTACCCGTAGGTCGAGATGTTTATTTTCTAATGTTTGTATTAACCGTACAGAAGATTAAATAATTATGTAAACTTGAACTAGCTACAAGCAGCTCTTTATAAATATTTATTTGTTGTCGATAACCTTGTTATTTCCCAAAAGCTGAAAATCTCAGCATTGTAACAACAGAATTGACGGAGTTACTGTCCGTTTAGTAACGCCAACTGGCAGATCCTCCTTTTCGCGAAATCAGCCAGTTTGCTTCAATTATCAGTCCCACTCCATACATGAGAAACGAAATGAGCTAGAGACATAATTATTTAACCAAAATGAAGTTTATTTATGTTTCAACACACCGATATACGCACATGACACATACCTTAAATAGTTTATTTTCTGAGGTTAGAAATAGCGGTACAGAAAATTAAATAGTAACTTTTACTGAACATTCATAATCAATAATAATACAATATAATCAAAATATTTAAAAACAAAACTTCGTCGAAGAGTATTCAGAAGAGAATAAGAATAAACTACTTAAGAAATAAAATGAAAATATTACCCAACCCCCCAAAGAATTTAAAAAAACAAAATTATCAATCAGGATCATTTTTATTTATGAAGCTAACTGTATTAAATATTATTTATTATTATGCATACCAAACTTTATTTCCATGTATTTATGATTTATTAATCTATATATTAAAATTATTTTAATCGCACACTCATCATACACAATCCTGTAAAATAAAATTAATACCTTTATGTAACAGGTACAACTATATTTTCTTCCCATGAATTATGGAACACTAAATGCTGACAACTTTAATGCACTGTATTAATTCAATTTTCAAAATTGCATTTGCATTTTAAATTACACTTATTTATAACCTTACATCTAATAATACACACTGAACGACAAGCAACATTTTCTTTTGTCAAAGTTAGTTGATAGTAACTGTGGTCTGTACCCGTATTGTGATGGAGTTGCGTCCTCAGCAACAGATTAGATCAATAATTTGGTGTTTATTGTCATAATTGTTAGTAAAACTTTGAGCTTATCAGCGCATATCAGACAACTTCAATAAAATAGTTGAGGTATTAATTGTGGTCTGTACCCATATTGTGATGGAGTTGCGTCCCTTTGGAATCTGACACGTACTGTGCCGACTTTCAGGATTTGCCACTTTCCACAGGGGTTCCCGTCCTCAGCAACATTTTAGATCACTAATTTAGTGTTTATTTTCATAGTTTTAAGTAAAATTGTGAGCGTATCATCGCGTATCAGACAATTTCAATAAAAACGAAAACTTCAACAATTTATTAAAAGCTAATTTACCGCATGTCAACTGCCGGTAACCTTTTTTTCAGACACGCTTGGTTACTCTCTATGAGAATCACTCATTTTCCGACCCAAATTCCTTCAGACAAGTCTGTACTAGCTCGGCGAAAATATGACCCAAAAACAGATGGAGTGGGGTTGAAAATCGTCCATAGCTAAGAGCAACACTGTCTGAGCCCTCTAGCGGTGGCGCCGGTCGCTAATTGTTACAGAATTTAATCTTGAATTTGAAACGTGTTTTGAATGTTTAACCCAGGAATCCTCGTTGATTTTGTTAAAATTTATGAAGAAATGCTGAAACAACCCACTTTCTTTTCGATAACAGTAAGTTATGCCAATAAGCCCAATACTCACCATTATTTTGTGTTAACTTCTGCTAGTGAGTGAGAGAGAAATGGGGTTTAGCTGTGGGGGCAAACCGGAGAAAAGCCAAGAGGTTGGACATGCGAAGTTCTGCTATTGAGAGAGAGAGAGAGAGAGAGAGAGAGAGAGAGAGAGAAAGAGAGAGTTTAGCTCGGGGGGGGGGGGGACTGGAGAAAACCCACGAGGTTGGACAGGCAGAGTTCTGCTAGTGTTCGCTCGCCAAATCCACGTCAATTCTCCGTGATGGAGCGGTCAAATCTAAACAACTCAGTCATAGGCCTAAACGACGACACTCCATTATTTTTTTCTTCAGTCAAGTTATTCTACTTGTATGTAATGTTTTCTACAGAAAGCCAAGTAAATGGTTAAACATCCGGAAATCTGGACTCGATGCGGTTTAAAAACAAAGGAAATCGAAGCGAACAAAATGTTATTCCAATTTTCCGTTTTAGGTCTTCATTTCCGGTACAGCAGGCGTTTAGTTGTATATTAAATAGAGTACTGGATCTATTCAGCACAGACAATTCTTAAACGCCAGTTTATGCATTTTCTTTTTTGCTGTTGTCAGCTTCCATGAAGAAAGAAGTAGAGAACTATGTACAAAATAATCTTTTAAAAGAATTTCAAAATAACAATTTTACAATACATTTACCCACGGCCCTACATACCCCGCAAACAAATAAAGCTGTAAAAAATATAGGCCCCCTATTATCTACAATATTTCAAATAGTCTATAAAAAGTGAATCTAATGTCTTTTTGTTTAAGGACGAAGGGGGGGGGGTGACGATTTAACATTGGTATTTACTAACAGTATATGTAGCAGGGACAAATGGTTATGATGGTTTTTCGCTTGTTTCTGCACCATTTTTATGGAATACGTTACCAGAAAATATTCGTGCCATCTCTGATTTTCCTGCTTTCAAATCAGCGATTAAGACACATCTTTTCAGACTAGCATATACTTTGTAATTTTAATCTATAACTTCAATTTGTAAGTTTAATCTGTAATTTCTAATTTGTAATTCTATTCCGTAATTTTATTTTTTTATTATCTTGTATTTTATTTTTGTATAGTAGTTGTAATTATTGTTAATTGCTGTTCAGCGCTTTGAGATAATTGTATGGAAAGCGCTCTACAAATAAAATGTATTATTATTATTATTAACATGGAGAATTTGTTAATCATGATGACTTGTTGTTTGTTCATTGAATATAACACTAGAATGCAGAAATACAACTGTTCTTCGTCATTTTTCGAAACTATTAAAATGTGGAGATATTAAAGAGCACATAAGATCATAATTTTCTATTACATATTATAATAAACAATGATTACTAAATCCATATTACGGAAAGTTCAAATCAATCTGATTAAAATTAACTGAGCTATTTACGTTTTAGTATGAGACAGCCAAAAACGGTTTTCAAATTTTCATGAACAACCTTAATCCGGTTGATTGGCTGATGACGTCACAGGCACTACACATACTATACACATTATCTATCCAATATATCACTGCCTGTATAATATATCACTGTATCCACATACCAACAGTTAACAAGTGTGTATTGTCGGTAATCATTAGCTCGTAATTATGTAAGCTACACATCACTATATAATTCAAAGCATTTTCAAACGCAGACCTTTCTCGTCTTGAATTGTAATAGATTTTATTTGTTACTATAATATTTCAGAGTGTATTTCAAGATGCCGAATTATCGTTGTATTATTGAGAGTTGTGGAAATTCCAGCAGAGAAAAGGGGAATAATGTACCGACGTTTCATAAATTTCCCAAAGACGAAATATTACGGAAAGAGTGGATTGCGTTTGTCAACAATTTAATTACGGATTGGCGGATGCGGGTCGTTTCATCCCACGGCCGGTTCACCCCGGGCTGTTTCATCCCACACCTGATTTTCTATCGGGCTGTTTCATCCCACTTGTTATTATAGAAGCAGTTAATTAACCGAGTTGTACTTATTGTCGAATAAACTTCATTGTTTATTATTAAATAAACACACCATTAATTGTTATGGAGTAGTAAAAAAAAACATGACGCGAGAGTTGATATCTGTCGTTTGGGTCTCGGATATACGAAGTTTGGGACTCTGGTATACGACGTTTGGGAAATATATATATATTCAAAACACGAAAGAAAAATCAAGAACCACGTGGTGAGTAAAAGGCTCAACCAAACGATAAAACATTAGTTGCACTTACGGTTCTTTGATAATCATCGTTTCTCATGAAATTATATAATATTTATTTAAAACGAATAATATGCTGATGACCTACACAAAAACAAAATAAATATTTACACGACATGCAATCTTTTTTTTTAAAAAGCCCCTACAAATTGTTAATAGTCAGTGAGCTGCACCTTGACGACATGCTTGTCGTAGATGTCAATACCAATCGATAAATTGGTGCGAACAAGCCACTGGTAAGTGGTAGGTCAATCAAGCTCGTTAACTATTTGATAAAAGAAAAACAATAAAGTATTACTAAATATGCACAAATTTTCAACAATACATTTTGGCAAGTTTAATACTCGCAGATAAAACAAAAAAAAAGGAGAACTAGCAGTGTTAATCGCGGTCTCAACAACCGCCAATCACCTAATTAAATAAATGCCAATTAAATTCTCAATTGAAATAATAAACGATAACCTGCCTTTTTTTAAATCTGGTGTTGATTATCGAACCCATTCTGCTCAGCGAGTTAAGATTATTGACGACAATTGATTGGTGAATCTGATTGTTAAAGCGGTTAAAAACATTGAATTAATTTAGAATTGCAAAATGCAAAACGTAATTTATTATTCGTTACATATAAAAAAATCGTTAGTCATTTATTATTATGGGTCGTATATACGATTATTTCACTGTGAAAGGTGCAAATGCATGCTTTCTTATATGGTCGGATTATTTGAACCTAAAAATAGAACACAGCAAGTCTTCTTTGAGGTGTTGTATCATGGACATATACGATTATATCACGAGGTAATTCTGTTATTAAAACCCAAACTGAACGAAAACGGCTCTCGATTATAACTGATGTAAATTTTGTGGAATGCTGAAGCAATTTTAGTTTAAATATCCTTTGTGTGTGAATTACTACTATAGGGCAGGCTGTGTACATGTAATATAAATTCTTTTATTTCTAAAAGCTGTAAATAGATAATTTAATGAAATCAATTTATTTCTAAAAGCTGTAAATGGATAATTTAATGAAATCAATTTATTTCTAAAAGCTGTAAATAGATAATTTAATGAAATCAATTTATTTCTAAAAGCTGTAAATAGATAATTGAATGAAATCAATTTATTTATAAAAGCTGTAAATAGATAATTTGATGAAATCAATGAATCTAGTCTCGCAACAATCGGATGGTTTTTATTATTAGATCCGGCATCATCTACATCGCCATCCTCTATGGAACCACAGTCAGATAGATACGGCTCAAACATAATATATGGCGCTATAGTTATCATTTCTCGCGACGTATCTGTATCCGATACATTGCCAGAGCTAAAAGAACTACTGCTACAGGATAACTCTAAATATTCTGCCTCCATTCTCTCGGTGTATGATAGAATGACCAATAACACGTGTTAATGATTTATTTATATGATTACTACTTAAAACCATTTCGTTTCTTAAATGACGACAATTAATTATTTCAATTGGCTTCATAGATGTCCGTAGCGCCGGCTACACCAATTCTACACCAATCGTGTTTCAATCAGAAGCCAATTGTTAGTTTACGGTCGGCTTATTCTGATTAAAAAGACAATGCTACAGCAATCGGCTTTATTAAACAAATTCTAAATTTAAAAAAAACAGACTATTCCGTAGTCAGTTGTTTTATTTAATTAGGGGATTAAGGAACCAGTCAGGCGTTAATGAATACACACGCCGGCTGTATATAGGTAATTAAGGAATAAACATTCCGAATATGCATTTGTACACTGTGACGTCACTAGGGACTGAGGGGATTAAGAGTGTTTTGGATAATTGGCCAAGTCGTTTTTACGGGAGGTCTATATTTGCGACTTTGAGTGAAGATAGCTGATTTATTTTTAATCAGATTGATGTTAACTTTCCGTAATGTGCATATAATAACCACTGTCCATCACTACGCCGAGTTTCAGTTTGTCGTCTTATGTGCACTTTAATGACCTATTATCTTATTTTTGAGTTATTCGGGTTGGTTAGATCTACGTCCTTTATCAATATACAACTGTTTCCATGTTGTTCAGGAAATGAACTGGAAGGGGTCACGGTGTAGTGTGTCAGCTGAATATAAAACTGTAAACATTAAGACAACATACAACATCTCCATTAACACTTGATGGTTGTAACATCATAATGGTATGTGGTGTTTATTTAAACAAAATGAAATGGAGTATAAAGGAGCTAAATCTGTTAGTTCCTTCATGAACTGTCTCTGAGTGAACGATGTCTCGCTAACGGTAGCACGTCATTTCGGACTCGCGTCATTTCGGACTCAACACAAACGTCGTTTCGGACTCAACCAGGCGACCTTTCGGACTCGGAGTGGTGACGTTTCGGACTCGGAAAATTATATGTATATATTATTCGTAACAGTTTTTTCATTCGTTTTATGTGTGGCTGAAAACAGACCATTCACGATAATAAAGAAATTAAACATTGATAGACTTTTAAATTGCAAACTATAACGGTAGTTATGTTTGACCCAATATTAACCATCGCCAATTTTTTTAAATCATGGGATAAAGTCAATTAACAAACAATGCGGGTCTACATGTACTTGTGTACATACACTATGTACGTAATTGTACTCAATCAGTGAAATTACTTTTTAACCATTAAAATTGTTGATCACCTCGTCTTGTATCTACTGTTAAATTTACTCAATCCGCTAAAATCACACCAGTATTATTTGCTGTTAATCAAAATATAAATCGCGTAATGACACGTGGTGTGTATTTGTTTTGTTTTTTAACGTTATAAACAACAACTTGTGCGATAAGTAATAATGCAGCAGATATTAATATATGATCAGTAGTGGTTTATAATACCATTGTTTAAGTATGGCGCCATTGTGTTGGGTTAGGGGAACAATGTCTCGAGAAAATCGTGCAGTCGGCTATTTTTACATTTGTAATACCGACAGTTCAAAGAAGCATTGACAACTTAAGGTCTTTTGAAGCCAATCATATACGAATTACATGATTGTGTTCAGTACTAACAACACTCTCAGCAATGTAAATTATATTAGGTGATAAATTATTAATCATCGCCGAATATTTTAGATCATGAGATGTTTGCTTGTGGACGAGTTTACGGACACCTGTTCGATATATGAATGCAACATACAAACATCTGACCGTATTCATGCAATAGACCATAATTATCGATTTTTACCGTAAAACAGTAATCACAATTTTCTCGTTACATATTGGTATTATATGTAGGGATGGGGCGGGAGTGTCCAGTCAAAAAAAAAAAGTGAAACGTCGACGAATAAGTTTGTCGTCAGTCATATTGTAAGTGTTCAGTTGATTTCTTTATTTTGACATTCTGCTAACTGCGAAAATGTTTGAATAATAAATACGGGTTATTTTACAAGACATCTCTTTTGAGAATTTCCCGTACGTTTCATTTAAATGGAAACGCCCACTCGGTGTTCACTCGGTAAATCTCGGAATTCCACGATAAAAAACACGGTAAGTAAATTGGCGTTAATGTTGTATAATTCTATTTTCTATACCCGAGTCCGAAACGTCATCTACCTGAGTCCGAAACGTCATCTACCCGAGTCCGAAATGTCGAGGACAAATTTTTTAGAGTCCGAAATGACGTAAGTCCGAAATGACGTAAGTCCGAAATGACGCGAGACCGAAGTGACATGTAATCTCGCTAACAGTTCCTCACGGGCCTTATTATCAACTAGTATGAAAATAAGGCTTTTCTCCATCTCGGTTCTAAGGCTATTTTAGATCCTTACCGTCTACTTTGCACCGTGAAACTTTTTTGATCACCAAAAGAAATCATTTCCTGACACAACCGAGACAAATTTATAATAATCCAACACTATTTTCGTGTAGAATTCGATGTTAGAAAAAGACCGGTCTGCGCTGACGTCAGTTAACAAACATGGCGGCCAGATTTGAACTATTTTGTTTATCTTTTTCTAACGTCAAATTCTACATGAAAATAGTGTTGAATTATTATAAATTTGGGTCGGTTTTGTCAGGAAATGTTTTCTTTTGGCGATCAAAGAAGAATCACGGTGCAAAGTAGACGGTAAGGATCTAAAATAGCCTTAGAACCGAGATGGAGAAAAGCCTTATTTTCATACTAGTTGATAATAAGGCCCGTGAGGAACTGTTAGCGAGACATCGTTCGCTCAGAGACAGTTCATGAAGGAACTAACAGATTTAGCTCCTTTATACTCCATTTCATTTTGTTTAAATAAACACCACATACCATTATGATGTTACAACCATCAAGTGTTAATGGAGATGTTGTATGTTGTCTTAATGTTTACAGTTTTATATTCAGCTGACACATACCATAATGATAAACTATATATACTAAGTCGTGTGGACGACTCCATCAACTTATTATTATATCCAGAAACCATTGGGTGTGGAATACTTAACCAGGTTTTTCGTGTGTACGACTTTGCTTGCGGACGACTAAATAGATCCATGTCCATATTCATTATACAACCCGTATCCGTTCTCTACCGGAAATTAACTTGGGAAAGAATGTTTTTCTCGCACGATGCTTAATCTTTGCCTAGTTGGTATGTAATAAATGGCGGCATTGACATACTTCGATACCAGTGACGTCTATATCCGGTTTTCTTATTCTTCCATACAATAGTTATCTTCCCGAGAATCGAAAGAAGACTGTTGTCTATATTAGAGCAGTATCTTTGCGCTTTAATATCTCATGATTTTCGGCCTTTCTGAACACTAGGCTACAAGTAGAGAGAAGGACTTCGTTTACCACTACCAGCGTTCTTATTAGGCCTATAGGCCTATTTTTATCTACAAACAGTTGTCTTTTATTTCTCAGCATAGGAGACTGTCTGGTCTGGGTATGTATAATTATAAAGTTTAAATATGATGTTGCTAATGCTAATCATAGTACTAAATATTTAGTTCTATGGACTAGACTGCTGACTTCATGAATGTGAAGTGGAATTTAGAAATTATTAAGAAAAGTGATATATATGATCTTGTACATGACCTTGGTCAGGGTATCCAGTCGCTAGGCCCAGGTAGACACCGACTGACCTACCGTACACATTAACTTTATACTTTATTTCAATTTATTTATTTCAAGCATATTAAATTAATAATATAAGTAAGAGGCCCGTATAATAGCCACTGCCCAGCATGACTTGATTATTATTAATAAATATTTTAAGAAAAACAAATATATAAATATAATGAAATTAGTTCTTATCATTGTCATTATTATATCAAATATTATTATTCACTCACTATATTATAATTAAAATGCAATTTGATGTCTGGGCAGTAGGTGACATGACTAGGCCCATCTTCAATTATCAATACTAATAGAACTTTGAAGGCTTTAACTCGCCGTAACTAATTAATTAAGTACTTACATCTTAGATGTTAACACAAGGTACAATTTTGTGAATACACAATTACTGAGTTTGACGTGTACTTAAAAGATCCCTTGGCAGTTAGAATTCGATATAAGAGTAATCTGTAGCACTGCTGCCTGGGCAAATTTCCCTCATGGCACACTGTATGGCGTATGCCCGTCTTCCATTAGCCAAAGTTAGGTGCAAAAGAGTAGGACGTTAAACCCCATTTCATTTCATTTACTACAATCACCGGTATCTACGTGTTTAACTTAGGTTAGAAGTAGTTATACTTTATAGTTTAATAAATGCCATTTTTTCTGTTTCATGATTCATCACTAGTAGTGATATTTAGATTTATTCCAGTATTTGGTAAATATTTAGGAAATTAAGACAGGTGAGCAAGTTACATTGTATTTAATTAATATGGCTTTACAAAATAGTAGTAGTAGAATTAATCTGTCTTTGCCCAATAAAACTTTGCCTGTTGTTATCTGTAGACTCTATGATATTAAACGAAACTCAGCACATATTAAACTCTCTAAATGTGAAGACTCCAAATACATGCCCCCAATAAAAGATTTGGATGAAATTATCAGGCTTTTGAATACCGGTAATGACAAAGATTTTTATGTACATTTACCATATGGCTATTTCAGTTTTGAAGAGATCAAGCTTTTTAGAGATTTTTACATTGCTAAAAGCTTAAGACAAGAATTAGAAAATGAAAATAAATACATTTTAAATTGGCAACCCTTATTTACACCGATAGACAATTCAACCTATAATTCAAGTTTGTTGGACAATTTAAGCATGGCAGAAATACAAATAGCTCATAGTCCAAACTTAAATGGCCATCCTTATAATGTATGTGAAGAAATGTGCTATTTATATCCAAAACAGAGTTGCGGTTAAGTATGTGGGCCGTCTGTTATATTAGGGATAACTGTACTTTTACTTCGACAAGACATTTTTAAATTTCTTTTGTCAATTTCCTATCAACAGGCTAATATTACAAATGAAGTACAAGCATTTATACAAGATTTTTCTTTACATTCGAAAAGTATTCGGTGTGCAATCATTTCATGGTTAATGACTGGTCACATAAACATAAATAATATATTGCAAAAATCTGATGAAGAAATAAGCTTACATATAAACAATAATGATATTAATATAATGGGTGCAGGCTGTTTCGTAACCTGGCTGTTTCGTACCTAGTTCTTTCGTACCTCGTTTCGTACCTCAGATTGATTCATACCTTTTCCTATGTGTTGTTGAAATAAAGTTGAAACATGGTTAGCACCCTTTCTAGGGTTGTTCAAAGAAAGTTGAAACACGATTCGTACCTTTTCCTACATGTTGAACTAAAGTTGAAACATGATTCCTACATTTTCCTACATGTTGAACTAAAGTTGAAACATGATTCGCACCTTTTCCTACATGTTGAAATAATGTTGAAACACGACGACTTAATAATATCCAACCACTACGGGAATTTTATACAAATGTCTGCAATATTTAAAAATATAGTTGGCAAAAAAACCCCAAAGCACCGCGATCTTCCTTTGTTGTTTATAATCTGGTGTTGATTACTGAATCCATTAAGCGAGTGAGTTGTGATTCTTGACGATAATTGATTGGCGATTGTTAAGCGATTTAAGTTTGAACCTTTGTATATAAATTTGCATTATCTCAATAACTATGTATATTTAGTTTTGGAGAATAAAGTAGTTGAAGTTGAAGTTAAATAGGGATTTAAATTTTTTTAATCTGGTGTTGATTATTGAGTAGGCCTACATATTCTGCTGGATGGGCTGTGATTATTGACTATGAGTTGAGATTGTTGTCAATAATTTTATTCATCGGCGATTATTAACTTCAAAGGGTCAGGCGGCACAAACTGTTGTATGTTGAATGTGTTCGGCAGCACAAACGGTTGGCAATAAACAATATGTACTAAAGATTATAGTATAGTTTTGATATTTTGTTAAGCGTTTGGGCTGAGTAAGGCATTGAAGCATTCCCGCGTTCTAAGGAATTGTATCGCTCGTAAAAAGGCATCGCCAACTTATAAGGTCCGTGATATTATCATGTCTTCTATAAATACGTGGCTGTTGACAGCTATTTCGCACCAAAAACAACAATTTTACACATTTCGTAGTATAGCCATGCCTAATATTGAAGGCGGACTCAATCATGACAACCCAATTCCCAAGCTACCATACTCAAAAATGTTGATATAAACCTTCACACAGCCTGATAGCTCTAATCAAACGGAACACTGCGAGGAGGATGACTTTTAGTGTACTTCAGTGATACAGCAAGCATTCACTATTTCTATTCTTTATTGATACGAAGGTACGAAACAGCTCATGTGAGGACGCTTAAGTTAAGCACATGTAAAAGTTGAAATTTTCAAAGGTACGGAACAGCTTACGTGAGGTACGAATGAACTAAGTACGAAACAGCCAGGTTACGAAACAGCTGACATTCAATATAATTGATTAAAAACAGATTCTTATCAATGAGCCAGTGTCCTACACACTGAGTCAGAACCCACCGAGCCAGTGGTTTACCCACTGAGCCATTGTCTTACCAACTGAGCTGGTGGCTTAACCCCTAAGTTGATGGCCTATCAACAGAGCTGGAAGTCTGGCACCTCATGTACTGAGCCACCTTGGTTTTCGTTCTTCTCATGTATTGCACATAAAAATGCCTTCCTGGCTAGGCACAGATTTGATCTTTAATTGATGAATGCCATTATTTAAAGTTAACCTAGATATCATGTCTTAGTAAATCATTTTCCATTCCAGGTTTCTGCTTACACTAAACCTGATCAAGTGATAGAATCTGTTAGTTTTGATACGTTACTTAAAGAAGCGGAGGTGTTAAAGCAAGGTGCCGAGGATGCAGGAGAAAACGTTGCAGCTACTACAGCTGAGGGAACTGATAAACCTACTGGAGAACCAGCCACAGAAGATTCAGAAACTGACACCAGTGACACAGATGTTGAAATGAAGGAAGAAGTAACAGATTCACAGGCTAAGAAGAAATATCCTATAAAATCACATTACCGTCATGCTGAAAGATTTATTTTAAAAGCTGCTCAGGCACGACTAGACGAATTCATAAAAGTTAAAACGCTAAAAGATCTACTGTTTGGACCTGCTTTCCCTCATCATATCACCAGCCAAATTAACGTCTTACTGTGTAACCTCCCCGTTCCAGTTCGCTTTATAAATCATTCCATTAGAAATCAGAAGTACACCATTGTAACGCAAAGTTTGTCACCGATCAAAATTGTCGCATTTCTCAAAGCCAACGGTGGACAGTCTGGTCACTTTCGTTTAGTCGACAAGTCAGAACTTCCGACACATAAGGACATTTTACCAGAACTTAAAAGTGGGGAAATTTTAACTAAGATCAAATCCAAATTTTAGTAGATATTTCAATTTTGATTGGCTAAGCACTAAAACTAATCAGATTGCTAAAACTTGGATTTTTTCTTGGGGACATTATTTTAAAATGGGTTTTGTTATTCATTCGGTTCGTACGTCTGTCTGTCCGTCCGTCTTTTCTGTCATAATTTTTGGGACACAATAACTCTCTTTCTAATTGAGCTAGAATATTCAACTTGGTGTAGGTGTTTATTAGGTCAATACCTTGATGGAGTTTTAAGATGAGCATTTTCCGCTTAGGGTAAGCAGAGATAAGCAATTTGATTGGTTGATGCTTTGGGATGTGATGAAACTTGGTATATAGTTCATTTCATCAATACCTTGACTAAGTTTGATAATGACTTTAGAACACAATAACTCTCATTCTAATTGAGTTAGAATGTACATACTTGGCGTAGATGTCTATTAGGTGAATGCCTTGATGGAGTTAGATGATGAACATTACCTGATAGAGAGTGATGAAACTTAGTGTATAGTTTGATTGCTCGATACTTTTGAACAAAATAAATGTGCGATTAATAAATATGTGCAATCTAATTAAATTACAGATCTATATTTCGTTTTTTATACTTTCGAAGGCCTACACTACATGTAGATCTAACAACTTATAGTGGGTGACCCCATAAGCTCAGTCATTCGATTAACCAATCAGAATCGTTGTTGCAAGTGGCTATGTTTTTTATCTATTTTTGCTTTGTATTGATATCTGCCTGAGTTCATGTCTACCCACAGTTCCGTGCAAGAGAGGTCAAACCCCCTATTCGACAGACAATTTGATTGGCTGACCCCTCATTTAAAGCTGAACACGAGTTAAATAACAAACCTCCCAGATCCTAAAGTGTAATAAAGACAAGTAAAACAAAATTTTGAACTATAATAAACGAAACGAAATTGGATCCGTGTTTTAATCAGATTGTAAATATGTGTCATCTATCCAATTTGGGATTTCAGCGGGGGACATCAGCCTCACTGTTGGATTGTTTTTTTTGCTAATAAATATAAGTGCTAGTCTAATGTCTTGTCTCAATTACATCTTCAACAGTATGGTTTTGTTTCTAGTTTAAAATCCAAATATTTGTCTAAAGTCTTTACCAGTTGAGTGCCATGGTTTGTGTTGAAGGGTCTTCCGACCTTATTTGTCTTATTTTTGCCAGTCATGTTTGGCTGTTTTGACTGACTTAAAGTGAAATTGACCAACTGGAGAATAGATCACAAGGTCTGTCTAAAGTTTAGACAAATATTTGGATTTTAAACTAGATTTATAAGGGGCATTTTAAAGGGGCATAGGCGCCATTGGGTAAGATTAGATAAGAGCTGACAGTTCTCGCTATAATAGTTCCTTTTCTGTGGTTCAAGTATCTGATGTGAGAATCTGGGCCCTGTTTCTCGAAATCTTAACAGTGGGAATGCAGTCGACCTTACTCTTGGAAACGAAGCTAAGCCACGTCACTAAATGACAGACCTTATTATCCAACGCGAATGCATTATCATTTGACTCCACCCCCTCCCCTGCAGTGACACATGAATGTTGTGACCAATAACCACTTTCCTGTCTTAAGGCCTGTGAAAACAGTATTTCTTCATTATTAATTTGTCCCAACTAATCATGGTTCATGAATGCGTGTTCTCGATATGTTCACACTTCTACGATCGTGGGTAACTATGAGTCATGAGTGAAATTATGTTATTTCGTTTAATCTGTTATACTAATATAGAGAAAATACAATTTACATTTTATGGATATAACTGTTACGACAAATAACACATCTACACAAATTTTTAAGTTGACATCATTTCAATCAAAAGTAAATACATGTACCCGTAAGTAATGTTTATATTCGCGTTACGTTTGGTAGTGGAACCGTGACACTGACATAGTTTACTTCAGGGTTAGGCGTGTTGTCTACCAAAGTTAGGTTAAAATCTTCCACTACACTGCAAAGTCAGTAACATCATCGAGCTAACCTTTGCTAAAAGGTTAATGTTTGTGGAGGACAAGCCCGAGATGTCACGTGGTGTACACAACATTAGCTTCCGGTTTATGTGAAGCGTCACTTTATGTCCAGAACTCAAGCAGTAAGTACCTTAGATATAGTACCAGTGTCGATACGTCCACTCGTTCACTACATCTGGCGTCGCCGATAAAGCTACTCTTGAAATAAAGTCATTCATGGTAAGTTATTTTATACATAACTTATTGTGATATATTTGCTGATCAACGATTGTTTATCAGTGTACTACGATCGATAGTGTTAGATAGAGGAAATAGTCCCCTATCGTTTTCTATTTATCGTAATCGAAATAAGTATTAATTTAGTTATTTCGTATATAATAATCATATATTTTGCTCACAATATAATACAGGGTATTATTTATTAGTATTTTGAATATATTGGGAGCGTACATTGCAGAGTTGGTAGTATTGTATTACTGCGCCGAACCATCGTCTGCAGTGTGTATACTTGAAAGCTTTCGATTTCACTGAGATTTCACGCTTGGTGGTAATTTGAAGGTTCACATCAAGTATAGCACATTGTAAACCATTCATAGATTGCTTAATATTTGATTCAAATATCATAACCAGTTAAAGATCTACAAAATCATTTCACATAGCTGTGTTGTGACCACGCCTACTATACACGCCTTCAAACTTGGCGGGGGAGAGAGCACGTGATCACAGCAACAATAACCCAGCAATTTCATTGGTGGAGTTTTACACCTGAATACTATCAAAACAATCCATAGTAAATAGAGTAGTAATAACATAACTCACTTACTCAACTGTCTATTGTTTAGGTTCAGTACTTGTTGGCCCTTAGCTGACTTGATAAAAGTCGGTTCACATTGGTTAACATTCTATTGAACTTAGATTCACACCTACATCTCAAGTTTATCCACACTTAAAAAGGATATATATACATATATTTATTTAATTATTATTACTACTTTGGCTAAATATGGCAATTAATATGCAATCTGCTACGGTTGATGAATTACAAAACCTGCGACACATAGGAAGAGTAAAGGCAGAACGGATTGTCATGTTAAGACAAGAAGTAGGTGTCTTGACCATGGATCATCTTGCTAAGGCTGTTGGTTTGCCATCTGAGCCATGGTGTGATTGGATTGAGGAGGGGATAATAACTTTTGTTCCCCCAGAGAAGAGCCTTTTAGATATAAGAGATGCCGAGCAGATGTACGCTCGTATAACCGAGTTGGAGCAATTTGTTGGAACAAAATTCGAACAGATTCTGGCTGCCATTAATGAGCAGGCTACAACTTTAAGAAGTGAATTTGTGTTATACAAACCTGGCCCATCTACAATTCCCAAATATCCATCTCCCCTTGATCAGTTGTGCAAGGACAGAGACCTTCCTCTGTGGCTGAAACGGACAAGACACTCTATTCTAGTTGGAACTAATGATCTGAGCGCGGAGGTTGATCAACTGCCTGTTATCAACGAATTAACCCCAGGCTTTGATCCATTTCCTTTACCCTCGAATCCAGTCGTGACACCTTTAAGTGAGGAGTCTGAGTCAGAGTCGATGATTGTTGGTCCAGTGTGTCCTGCACCAGCTGACATTCATCCAAGTAATAATTATTCCGGCTTGGATCTGAACCTTTTAGATGGGGGTTTGCTTCCAACCCTGTTTCATGAGAAACCCACTACGCGGTCGGGAAGAAATGTAAATAGACCTTCCAAATTTGATGACTTTGTGTAGGTTGTGTTTTTAAAAGTCTTGGATGAACCATTTTAGAAAAGTCTTGGATGGACCATTTTAAATTATATGTAAATATGGCGGAAATGTGTGAATAATGTGTGAATTTTAAAAAAAGTCTTGGAATGGACAATTTTAAGCCTGGTGACCATTATTTTATTCATGTTTTGTATTATATTTTATTTTTTTATTTTTACTATTACTATTTTATTTCGGGGGTAAAACAAAATACATAATTTATAGTATACGGAAAAACCACCTGCCACTAGGAATTCGCCTCACCATGTGCTCAGCTCTTCACGATCGGGGGGAATGTGGAGGACAAGCCCGAGATGTCACGTGGTGTACACAACATTAGCTTCCGGTTTATGTGAAGCGTCACTTTATGTCCAGAACTCAAGCAGTAAGTACCTTAGATATAGTACCAGTGTCGATACGTCCACTCGTTCACTACATGTTAATAACATCCACCAATTAGTCTATACAGTATACACTAAACAGAAGACCTGCAGCATTCAATCTCTATGATCTGTAAATAATTATTAAAAAAACATATGAACTTGCTTCAAATTTACACACTATAACTTATTACATAAACTTTATGTAGATAACGAAGGGTGAATTTTGAGATGCACTCCAATGACAAGTAGTTGAATTACATAAAAATTTACAAAAATAAGAACTGTTAATGAAAATAATAAACTGATTTACCTCAAGATAGATAAATGGAAATATTTGCCATACTTTTCTTCTGAAAAATGAAAGGGCGTACTACAAAAACATATAATTATTAATGTACCCCCTCGCCAACACGTACATTTGGAATTCATTGAATATAGTTAACTAAAAAACATAACGCTAATGCTACAATATACGTCCACATTCCTGCTTTGATTGATATGGTACTTTGTCAAGAAGGCTAGGCGTTTGGTTTGTTTGCCTGTGGGAGTCGGGACATGCACCCAAAACAATGGGGATCTTCCTTGGGGTATAAGGAATAAGTATACAAAGTTTAAAGAAAATTCATGAAGAATTGCGGCCTGTAGGGGACCCACAGACTAACACATACATACATACATAAACATACACACACAGACAGGGGCGACGGCATAATACGTTCACATTATCATATGAATGTGGACGTATAAAAATGTTGAAATCACAATTAATTATGATACCACAATACAGGCTGGTAAAATCAACACAAAGTTCATACATTACATTATAATAACCAGAGAACTGTGAGGTTCATATAAACAGCCAAAATCCCAAAATAAATTGATGACACATTGATTAATTGCTCATTCTTCTTTTTATAAAAAAACAAAACAAGCCAACAGTGAGGCTGATGTCCCCCGCCGAAATCCCAAAATAAAAAAATGACACATTTTAATTAATCGCTCATTTATTTTTTTCAAAAGCACCGAGCAATCAAACTATACACAAAGTTTCATCAATATCAGTTTGAACATCCTACCTCAATTAGAAGATGCTCATTATCAAACTTAATCAAGGTATTGATGTAATGAAACTAAACACCCAGTTTCATCACTCTCACTTATTTAGAACTAAAGTTATTTGAGAAATATTTGCAAGAGTGATTGTGTATTTTGAGGCGCTATGAGCACGACTATATGTGGAATTAACCCGATAAAATCATTAGGCTTCTTTATCTCATGACCTTACTCACTGTGTAACAATTTGGAGTCCATTGGATATTAACTTTAGCCTCTATAGCGTTCACAAGGTTTTTCAAACTGATCAAGGGCTATAACTCTGGCAGTAAATATCAGATATCGCTGTAAAAATCTCGAAAAAGCTTGATCTCTTCAAAACTGAAATTGCCATAATGGTAAATCTACATAAAAATCTTTGTCATTACCGGTATTCAAAAGCCTGATAATTTCATCCAAATCTTTTATTGGGGGCATGTATTTGGAGTCTTCACATTTAGAGAGTTTAATATGTGCTGCGTTTCGTTAAATATCATAGAGTCTACAGATAACAACAGGCAAAGTTTTATTGGGCAAAGACAGATTAATTCTACTACTACTATTTTGTAAAGCCATATTAATTAAATACAATGTAACTTGCTCACCTGTCTT